>LR999965.1:43352209-43969672 GCA_905220375.1 Tachina fera | reverse complement strand
ATGTATACTTACATATGTGTGTATAGTCGAAATACAGACACGTCTGTATAAAGAGAAAAATATGTACGTATGTATATGTTTTTATTTATCTTTTGTTTTTTTGTACTTTATTTATTTATTTAACACGACGCGTGCAATACCGATAGCTTACAAACGAAACACTGAACTGACAGAAGCTGTTTTTGAAAAAGGTTTTTTTTAAACTTAATATAGTATGGTTTTGGATAACATTATATTGTTATTTACATTATATTATTGTTAAATAATAACAAAAATTATGTTGCAGCTATAAATTTTTAACAAAACTATACTTAACCATATCACACTTTTTTAGGAATATAATAATGTAATTATTAAATTCAAACATTACTTTTCTAACCGCAAAAAAAATTAATGTTTAAAATAACAATAACTTGTTTTCAACGACCAGACATTTGTTTCTGAGAACACAATATTGTTTTGTGAACCATTATACAGCCATGTCTTTTCTTTGCGTGTGGCAAATACTAAATAACATTGTCAGCGACCTTTATTACATTATTTATTAAAGTTTACCCTTATGTTGCATAGCAGTGATGCATTAGTCACAACCCAAAATATTTGCATAGTTTTTTGCACTCTGCACTTACCTGTAATGATAATGGCACTTAATATAGGAATAAGCTACTTTTATATGTATGTATATACACTGCACTTTATTATAATTTCTTTTTCTATTTCTTTGAGCTCCTTTTAATGTTTTGGTTTTTATTAGAGACCTAAAATAAGTAAAAACTTTCACTTTTTTATAAATACAATTTAAATGCTTGAACATTATTTTATTATATGTAAACCTTAGCAAAAACCCATTAGTCATTAGCTGTAATTATATTGCCATGATAGATTGCAACTAAGCACACACTCTCTATTTCGCTAAGTACTTGAACAAAAAAAAAATTATGTACGTATGCTTACCCAACCTAGAAAATAAGAGAGAGAAAACAATTTAACAATTTCGCTTGTGGTAAAACCACTACACAAATAGAAATAAATAATAACAAAACATTTATTTTTATAACACTTACTCATGTAATCATATTATGGTTATAAATTTTAAAAGCAAGTTTGTTTTAGGTATAACAGTATCACTTTTATTTTAAGTTCCCTTTATGCAAAAATTGAAATACACTGATTGTACGTTGGGGGGCAAAATAAATGAAGGCCATAGAGAAAACACAATTTAAAAGCCACAATTAAGGTTAAAAGGAATTTTTTCCTTAACAAATAGTCTCAGTGTATTATCCTTTTAAATGCATTAACACATGTGGTAGATATTTTAAATGTTTTTTGCTTTGTGAGTTGGCATCATATCACCAACACCTGAAGCTGTTTTAGACACAAGGAAGGAAGGAAAAAACAAGAAAAAGAAAACTTAAGAATAATAGCAGCATCATAACATTAGTAAAATGTTTTTTTCACAATATATTGTTATATACATGCATCATAAGTATTTATAATGGTTATACCCTATAGTATATTATATATTTTTTTCTGCTTTTATCTATAAGAAAATTTTCTGCATTAAGAAAATATTATTTTGAAAGAAATATTTTGCTTATTTTGTATAAATATCATATAACAAATATTTAAAAATAAGTAAAATATAACAAACACTGATGTTTTCAGTTAACTTTTACCAATTATAAATCTGAAAATATTTTTCAAATTCTGACTTATACGCAATTGATAAATAGTTTTGTTCTTTATAGCCTGATAACTCTGTTCACAATTCCGTGCGAAATGCTGTCAAACAACATGTAAATATTGTTGGTAAGAAATATTTTTGCAAAATAAACTAGCAAAAGTAGCTCTCTGTTGTTATTGCGAAAAAAAAAACGTAATCTGTCTGGCAGCATGTTTTTCCATGCAAGATTACTCTGGCATCATTTTAGTTTCATGAGCAGTACTTTTTTAAAAATGTTGCATACTTTCAGGCAATTAAAGCGAGATATTTATAAAAAATCGCAAGTTGGGCTACATTTAGTGCATGTGAAATTATTCAGGTAAAATAATCAATCTTGCTGAAAATTTTTCACAACTTCGAACAGAGTAGTAGGCTTAATACAATTGGAAAAATTACTTTATATATTCCCTAGCGAGAACCAAATGCCTTCGCATCTATGTATGTATAAAAGCAGAACAGTATGCATTCTCAAGTTTCCACAAACACCTATGTCCGGTCTTGCGGCTACAATCTCGAGCTATTGCGCCACTCCTGTTTAGAGATAAAGACCATCATACATTTTTCTTATATACACTAATATCTATCCGTGAAATAAAATAACTTTTAAAATGGCTAAATGGCTTGACAAAACTGAAAATACTTAACACCAGAGACGCTGCAATAGCAAAGATGTAAAACTAGTTAAGCTTAAAAATGTAAAACTTCTCCAGCTGTCTTCTCTTCACTATGCCTTTCCTAAAGTAGAATAGTCTCTATCAAAGAAACAAGTCGACCGTCTCGAAGCCGAAGGCGCGCCGTTGCCAGTTATTTTTCTGTTTATCAAGCCGGTGTCGATAGTATCGGCTCGCATTGGCTCGCATCGGCTCAAAACCAGCCGAAATTGTATCTGCTCAAAAAGACAAATTTTGGAGAAAAAATTTTGGTAATCGATTTTCTGTTTCAATTTTTATTTTATCTTTAAACTTTCATATGCTTATTTGAGCCACTAAAAAGCCTCTCGGCGCGCCGCCGCCGATAATTTTGCCTCGACTTGTTTCTCTGGTATCTATCTCTCTCCCTCTCTCTTTATTTTTCCACAATTTATATCAAAGGTTTGAAACCAGCCGACTGACTATCTTAATTTCGCCAAATTCTCGCTTAAATTTGGACATTTAATAATTTTGTGGTAAAAATTTAGTCGCTGTTTTTCAAAACAGAGTTGATTCCCATATAATTGAAATGACTATTGACGATATTATTAAAATATTAATTTTATTGGTCCAGTGTTAAAAAAACTGCGGTCAAAATAGCAAAAGTCGTAAAATTGTGCTATTTCTTGGAGCTTTTTATTTTTTGAAATTTGAAATTTAAAGAGTCGTAGTTAAAGTTAACATAATAAACAAATATATGATATACTTACACAACTAAGAGCTTCAGCTGCCGTCATGTTCCTACAGTTTTCGATTGGACTGACTGCTGCTTTAAATAAATACCAAGTTAACGAAGCAGAAATGTTTGTGTGATGTGTTTCTATATGTGTTTTTTTGTGTGTATGTGAGTGTATTTTTAATGTATGTACAAATGTAATAGTAAAAAACAACAACAACAACATTTCCTTGAGCAAGCACAACACGCAATTGAAACTGAAAAATCAAAAGAAAAGAAAAACACAACTTGTCTACTAAAATAACTTCCAAATTTATTTAAAGCAGCAGTCATACAAACAGAAAACTTTTCAAACATGTCAAGAGCTGAAGCTCTCCGTTTTGTATAGCTATTCGTTTATTGTGTTTACTTCTACTGGGACTATTGAATTTTAAGAAGCAGGAGTATAAGCAGAAGCAAAATAAAAAATACAAATGGGAAGTTTTTAACGCTGGTTCTTCCCGCGTATATTTATCAAGATCGAATATCAGTTTCTTGCACGGAGTTCATCCATTTGTTTTCCACAAGACATTTCTACTCTTAATTCGCAGTTCGAAATCTTTTCTAATCAGAGAAAGGACCAGACAAAGAGAGAGAGAGAGAGCGCGAGTGACAGAAATTGAGAAAAAATAAGTATAAACGACCTTTGTAGGCAAAAAAACTCCCGAAATCAGTAGGGTACACTCAGGGTAGATTTTGCATATAATCACGATTTTTTTTTACAAAATCTGCCTATTAGTGTGGAAAAGCTTGAGCTTAAAGGAATTAGGCAAGATATTTACATACAAACACTTATTTTAATGCAACTCGTTGAATTTTGCATCTTCCAAAACTCTTAAGCAGAACATTTTCTTATAAAAAACAAGACTAAATTTTATATCTAAGTATTTTAAAATTTCAATAAAATCATTAGAAATCACAAGTACTTAAATTAAGTAATTTAACTTTCGTAATAAAAAAAATTTTATAATTTGAAAATGAACCAACAACCAGAAATCCACCCATTTGTCACACACACTATTTTCAAATCATACAAATTACTCATCCCAAACATTAAATTCATCAAAGACATCAACCAACCTTTAAATCATTAGTTTCCTTGAAAGAAAAAGAAAATCCCTTGAGAAAAATTACAAACACCATCTTCAATCCTAAAACATCCTGAAAAAAATATTTTTTTTTAATTTTTATAGTTTAGAATTTCATTTTGACTAAAGTTTCAACATGCTTTGATTTTTTCAAACCTTTTATTTTTTGAGAAAATATAAATTACAAACACATGTTGCTGTTTTAGTAAAATGAAAGCCATTTGTTGTAATACGATTTTAATTATGATCCTTAAATCCTTTAAATACCACCCACCCACAAAACTCCTTGCGAAACAATTACTCGCACAAAGGGCTGTAATAATTTTTGAAGCCTTTTGTTTAACAAAATACGAAAAAAAAAATTTATTTTTCTACTTATTTCTTTGCTGGTTTATAAATTACATATATCAATTAAATATAAAAAAACATATTTTTATTTCTACCAGGAAAAAAAGAGAAACATTTGAAATGTGTTTTTGTTTAAGTTAATGTTTCTTTGTTTTTCGAAAACATATTTTTTGCAACTAAACGTTTTTTGCACTTTGTTGAAATTATTAATTTTTCTTTTGTAAGCACATATTTTAAAACAATCAATAAAATTTTTTGTTGAATTTTATAAAAATATAGAAACATGGCGCCATAAAACAATGTTTTTGTATTTTGTTTATGTCGCATGTTGTGCAATTTTTTTACATACATATGCTTATACATATTTGTTTTTAGTAAATATTTTTTACATAAGGAAATATTTCTAACAATTTAAATTGTATAGAAATATAGATTTAACGATTTCTCAAAATATTTTTTGTTGGTTTTGCTTTTGTGAAATTGAAGTTTATATACATACATAAGTATATGTATGTGTCTGGTTTTCTTTTGTTTTAAATAAAATTTCAGTTTTAGATTTAAGATTTTAGGTAAATAAATGTAAGCAAAATATGAGGCAAATTTGTTTCAAAAGTTAATACGAATGTCAAATTTTTTAATTAAATTATATACAAGTTATGGTGAGTCAATAATATTATTTTTGAATGAAACACAGGTTTCTGGATAAAAATGTATTTTATTTTTCAATGAAGTCTCCTTAGACTCTACCCCTTCCGAGTTTATGAGCTTAGTCGAGGTCATCAAAATAATTATTTGCTTGTAGGATGATTTCATTATTGTTGTCAAATCTCTTTCCAGCGAGTAATTTTTTTCAGTTTGGGAGCAAGAATAAGTTAGTTGGGATTAAATCTTGAGAAAAAAGCGAATGAGGGGAGCGATTCGTCGACGGATTCATGAATTGTTACCATTGATACTGCACGTTTGCATTACCTTAGTGGAAAATAAATTTGTTCTTGCTGTCGTTTTTCAATCCTCATTAAATCAACCCAATGAGATCAATTAGTATTTAACATTGAGAGTTTTATCCTTTTAAAGGTGACTTACAACGCGTGAATCAAAAAAAAAAAAAACGGTCGACACGACTTTACCGGCTGACCAGCCCACCGTGGTATTCTTTGCTGTCGGTTACCCCGAGAAACCAACTGTCTTGACTTCTCTTCTGGGTTGTTGTGGCAGATGAACGTTTCGTTGATGGTTACGAAACGATACAAAAACTCGTCTAGATTGCAAAACAAAAACAAACAAACAACGCCAAACACTCCTGCAAAATAGTGACACGATTGCGTTCGTGGTCGATAATGAACATACGTGGCATTAATCTTGTGGAAAGCTCATTAAAAATTCAAACCATTAATCCATAAAAGTTGCCTATAGCTTCCACAATCTTTCACAACCCACCAATACCATTTCGTGAATTTTTTTAACTATTTCGGATGAAACGGAGACCAGAAAATGGCAATAAGTACTTCAAAAAATATACATAAGAACTGCGTATAACCATAATTGTAGCTCAAAAAATTCGTACGCTCTCATATTTTCTCTCGAAAAAACTACGACTATAGCCGATTCCAACATACAAGGGCGAAAAATTAAAATACGCTACAATTAAAAAGAAAAAGGCACATGCGTATCAAGCGCATTGACTCTCTCTCATACTTACAGTCTGAGTGTTCTTATACTCATGCTATGGATACTTAATAGGACAAAAAAATATACGCATCATACTCGGGATATTTATTCATCATTCTCCGCCATAGATATACATCTACGTATATAAAAAAAATATGAAAAATATGTGGGCGTGTGTGTGTGGTTGTTTGAAACCATACTTTACGTATGTGTGCAAAGAAAGTAGCCCTATATATACACATGTGTAACCTATTAATAGTCAGAGTAGTTTTATACTTATCATGCGTATGATTGGTAGCACATATAATCTATCAATTTTAGTTATAGTTGTTTATGCTGCTTAATTGAAAAAATGTGTATAAGCATATTTGTAGAATGTTTAATACACAGAAAAAATTATTCCCAAAAAATTTTCAAACAAACGTGTGCTTTGAAATAAAATTTAGTTTCAGTAAATTATTTGTTCCAATTTTATTTTATGTAAAAAAAACTGTTCATATTGGAAATTATCAATATAAAGTAAATTTGTAACAAAATTTCTTAAAGGCAAATTTTGTAAAAAGAAACGTTTTTTTTCGTTTTAAAATTTGTATGGAAAAAATATTTTTTGAAACGAATTTTCGTTATTTTTCATAGAAATTTGAAACGTTTAGAAATAAAAAAAATTACAAAATCTGCCTATTACATTTATTTTTTTTATATATAAATTTGTTATTTTTCAGTTAAATTTATTTTTATATACTGTAAAAAAATTTGTCTGATTTTTTTTTTAATTTTTTCTACAAATTATTTTAAAGATATAAAAAATATTTTATTTAGTAAATAAGAAAACAACATATTTTTTTTGTAAAGATTTTTGTTTGCGGTTTTCAAACTTATTATGTTTTTATATTGTGATTCTCAATATAGTATTAAGAGTCTTACCATTTGGGTTGAAGTATGTATACTGATGAGTTTCAAAAGCGGGAACGAAATGCTTAACCACAAAAACAAGCCAATTTTTTAAAGTCAAAAAATAGTTGAACCATTTATTTGATTCAGTTATTTTTTTCTAAAATACTTAAATTAATTTTTGCAAACTTTGTTTGCAGTGTCAAATAAAACTTTTACTAATTTTTTTTTGAAAAATTGGTAAGAATTGTTATTAATTCAGTTAACTTATTTTTTGATAATTAAAAAATTTTTAGTGAATGTGCTTGCAAATTATAAAAAAAATTGCTCAGTAACACAAAAAAAAAATCTGTAAAAATGTTTTGCTGTTCCCATTAATATATTTGACTAAAAATATTTTGAGTTTCAGTTAACTTTTTTCTCTAATGCCATAATAAGTTAACTAAAAATAAACATTTTTTTTTCAGTTAAATTCTTACAAAATTTTTATCAGAATCTACTAATTTGTAGGTCCGCATTCAGACAAAATATTTACTGATTCAATGAATTTGGTGACTGAAAAAGAAATTTAGTTTTTTCTGGGTTATTATATACGAGTATGCATTCCATTTAAAATTAATGGCTGTGTTTGCAAATGGGCGTGTTTTTTATTTTTAGCTGTACGCATTCATAGTTGTTTAAGTTCCTATAATGAAAGAGTATTTAAAAAGATACTTTTATCAATATCTGACTGAGACTTCCACTAGGCGTCCAGAACGTTTGGCATCTTCCATGTTTTTACAACCACAACGAAATTCAGTAAACTACTTTTTCACCAATGAAATTGATGGTGACGAGTCTTTATACTATTTATGCAGCCTAGTATTGCTTGGTGAATTAGTTTTTTTTAGTAGAAAATAATGCTTAATCAGCACTACAAATAAAAATGTTTCCATTTTCTTCTGAAAATGTGGTGTCAAACACAAATGTTTGACAATAGTCAACTGTCAGTTAAGAGGCGAGAAATTCAAAAAGTCTTTGACCTATTGACATATCCACACTCCTATGTGTGTATGTACCTAAGAATTCCCAACTTATATCTGAAAACTTGGCGATATTATAAACAAAAATAGTAAAACACAACTTCTGTCACTTGTACAATTAAAAAAAAAATACTTCTTTCTCTTAAAATATATAAACCTTAATTTCAAGCTCTTTTCCTCAATAGTATGAAATTTGTTAAATACAATAAAACAGTTTTAAATAACTTTAAAAAAATATTTATAAGAAAATTTGCCTTATATTGTGCTTTATTTATTTGCCATAAATATTGAGTATATATTTTTTATATCTTATATTCTCCTTTTACAAAATTTTATATAATCTATTATTAATTTGTTGTACTAATATGAAACCTCTTTGCTTTTAAACAAATCAAATTCTGCGTATAAAATTTCGCTGATACCAGTTCGGGCATAGAGGGCAATCCAACTGTATTTTATCGTTTAATGCCTGGGTCAACTGCACAAACGAATAAATTTCATACATTTTATCTGCAACAACGACCGGATAATGGTGATACATGGGCTGACATAAAAGTCAATCATCCGCTGGACTATGAAAGTATAAAAGAGTACAATTTAACTATACGTGTGGAGGTAAGTGAATCTGTCTGATTAATAAGTAAACATATCGTTCATTTACTTCAAAAATTTTATAACTTTAAAAATAAACTAGTTTTACTGATAATGAATTAAATTAATTCAAATTGTATATCAATAAATTAAGATATAAAATATATGCTTCTCTCAATTTGAATTAAAAATTTTTTTGTTATCAAGCATTAAAAGAATTATTTAAACTTATAACGTTGCTAAAGAAAATGAGACATATGTATATATATATATATGGTTACCTTAATATAGAAAAGCATTAAGTTATTATTTTTTGGAATCGAGCTTTTTTATATTGCGAAAAATGCAAAAATCTCCATTTAAAAAAAATGGATTAGGTACTTTCTTTATTAAGGTGCACCGAAAGAATTTTGCTTCATAAATCCAATGAAACAATTTCATTAAAAATTTTTCACAAATCTAATGATAATTTCATAAATGCAATGAAAATTTCATGAATTTTGTGAAACAATTTCATTGGAATTGCTTCCTTGATGTTCTGGTTTCGTTAGAATATTTTATTGGATTTATGACAACAATATTTTGTAATTCTTTCTTCATTCTTTCATGAAATTATTTTGAAGTTATAGCACTGCATTAATTACACTGTTAAATAAATTTGATAAAGTTTTCAATAAAATAATTTTAACGAAACTGGTTTCATTAATCCAACGAAGCGTGACGTTGGTTGAATTTTAATGAATTTTTCATTAGATTAATGTCGAAAGTCATTGAATTTCTGCCGAAAATTCTTTCAGTGTAACGACGATATGTGTGAATTCAAAAACTAAAACTGATAAAGTTCAGATGTGACCAATAAAAATGTCGATCCTCATTCACTATCAGGTCTAGTTTTAAACATATAGTGACATTTAGCATTTGAATCATTTACACCACTTTTTGTATTATTCCGTTAATATTTCACGAATAGTCCTCCAAACTTAAAAATACCTTCTATATTATTAGTCTACACAAAAATTTCTTTTATGCAAATAGATTCACAGCAGATTATCTAGAAATTATATAATGCATACCATATTGCAGTGATACGTATTGTAACAAACACGAACTTGGTCAAAATTTTTATCCCACCACTTTTGATGGCCGAAAATTTTGAAAGGAACATGGCCTTTTTTCATATTTATGTTTTTGTGAGGATTTGTCAAGTCAAGTCACTTTATGCAATTATTACGCAAAGAAAATGTATGGACCAGTTCAGAAAATTTTTGCATTATTTGTAGTTTATATAGCATATATTTTAAATTTGCAGCTTTTACAAAATAAAAACATATACGAAATATTAACTAAAAAAAACGCAAAAATTTCCTAGACTGGTCCATACGAATTTTTTTTTTAGTAATAATAGTATTTGTCTTGGCTGTCAAAGATAGCGAGATATTCGCCGATTGTATGTGTTCCTTCACGCAAGTCTCACACAAAATTAGAAGAAAAAAAAACATGTCCCGTAAGGAATTCCAAGTAAACGTGATATGCGATGAAGCTTCCACAGTGACCTATTTAATAGCATAAATTATAAAATACATTATGTTATGTCTCTCGTAGAAATAAAGTTCTTAAATTCTGAAAATTAGTCAGGTGCATTAATTGAATTAAATATAAAACGTATCACGCTTTGGATCAAATAATTTTGTTTATGTATTTGCAGAAGCAAATAAAATTAAATAATATTTAATTTATCTACAACAGTTAACAATGTGATATGCTATGAAAACCACGGCCTAATTTGTGGCTTATGTCTATAGTTTTAAACTATGCTACATCATTTACAAGCATGTATTCGTTAGGCTCATCATTACGGTAATAACAGTAAATTTCTTGTTATTACGCAAAATATATTTATACTCGTAAAACAAATATTCATAAAGTTTTTGAAGCTAATGAATTATTTATTTCGTGTGATGATTTTTTTTTTCATATTTTTGTTTAAATACATGGGTGTTTGAACTAATTTTTATTAAATAAAATCCTTGTATGGAATTTCACAGAAATGTTTATTTTAAAACACATACACATTATTTTAAAATCATTATAATCAACATGAACATGTAATTAAATAATCGTATGTACGTGGTTTTGAAACATCTACCCAACAAACAGCCTTGTCAATTTTCAAATTTCAAAACGCACCAAAACGGAGACAAAGCGCGCCATTTACAAAAAAAAACGCACCAAGCTTAGAATTTCTTTTTTTTATTTTAAAATGCTTATTGAATTAATAATTTTGCATAAAAAGTATAATATTATTTTTTTTGTAAATGAGAAATTTTTTTATATTAATTGAACTGTCGGACAATTAAGAAATATTTTTGGATTTGTTCATATGTAATATACTGAATATCTCGACGAAAGAAGTATATGACTTATACAAGTTTCATAATTAAGGGCGCACACATTAATTTGTAAAAAATTACACATTTTTATATATTAATTTTATAAATTCTGCTTAAAACTTTTAAAAAAGAGATCAAAAATTAATTATTCCAAATTAATGAAGCTATTATTTTCATCATTATTGTTATCATAGGGTTATAAAAAAGATTTCATTTCAAATTGTGATGTTTTATAAACATCATTACTATTCATATGGTAATTAACACTATCAGGAAATTGGCAAAAATTTTCCAGTTTTAACCCACTGTCGTGTTCAATTTACGTTGGTGCCAACAAAAATTTAAAAACGCACCAAAATTAAAAAAAGTGCACCACAGCAACTAAGGAATTTTTCGCAAAAAAACTTTTTAAAAAGCAACCAAAATGTTGCGAAACGCACCAAGTTGACAACGCTGCCAACAAACACAACCGAAGTGTTGCGAAATGTATTTTTTGGCGGCTAATTCATATAATTCTGTATTTTTTTACGATTAGTGGCAAATGCGCAATACTGAAGTATTATGAGGTATTTTATAAATACTTATACATATTATACTCGTACAATTGGAAATACTGTAATTAATACATACACTAACTTCCGCTGTGCTATAAATCAGCTAAATCTCATTTCAATACATAAAATATATATTGTTCTAAAAATGTATGGCTGAGTTGTCCGTATGAAAGTGTTAGTTGATTAATCGAATATTATTATTTGTACCCAATCTTTCAGCATTCGCTCCCTATATAAAGAGTCTTCCAATAAGAAATCTAATTTTGGCATGTAAAAACAAGTAGTTCTCTTAAGTACATTCATCGGATGTTCATTTAAGTGTAAATAGTGGAGTCTACTCTGTAATTCGAAACAAAAGCAATTGCTTTCGAATGGTAATGTTAATAGCATACAAATTCGAAAGCATTTTCTTTAGTTTTGAAATCTTTCGTATCGTTTTCTTTCTTTTAGCAGCCAAGAAAAATAGGTAGGGAAATTTTTGCACAAACCACCGATGGCATCATTATTTGTTTGGCACGCAGTATTGTCTTGTCGAAAATAAACTTTGTCTGCATCAATATCTTCCAATTTCAGCCGTACAAAATCTTTTTTTGGATGCCTGATTCCAAAAGTTGACAAGAAATCAATAAACTTGCGGTCTAATTGTCGTTTTCGATATCAAACTGATTCGATCATGTTCTTCAGTTCGAGATTATGGCATTGGCTACCAAATAATGTAAATACCATAATTTATTATAATTAATCTACATCAACCATATTATTACGTTGTTTGATAGCCATCGAAAGCGACGATTAGACCCTTGGGATTTACTCTATACTATTGTTCGTCAGTGACGTGCACAACATAGATTTTTACATCAATAGCTTATGCCAATAGCTTAAATTTTTGCACAAGTTTTACAATTGCTGGCGGAGAAATTGCTCTCATTTTGTAGGGGATTTTTATAATTGCAATGCGTTTTTAAAGCGTATCATAGTTTTTACTTGACAGTTGTCAAGTAGTTATATCCTGAGTTATGACAACGGTTCAAATGGCATGATATTGTAAATAAAACATCTCCGAGGAAATCCCTGTTTATACAATCAAAATAATTGACTAAATCAGCATCGTGATGCAAAAAAAAATTGGATAATAAATAAACGAGGTGAAAAAGTAGGCGGCAGGAACTAAGTCCCCAATGAACTAAGTCCCCAAAACATAAATGAACTAAGTCCCTAAAGTTTGGGGAGTTAGTTTGCTATGAACTAAGTCCCCAAATATAAAAATGAACTTGGCCCCCAAAAATTTAACTAAAAGAGAACTAATTCCCCAAAATTCGTTTTTTTTCATATAAAACTTTGGGGGCTTTGTTCATATTTGTTTTGGGGTGTTTGGTCATTAAAGATGTATCACCTACCGAGACTGGCAGTAGGAATTAAGTCCCCAATGAACTAAAACCCCAATAAGCATTTGGTATCCATCAATAGTATTTTGGATCTTAATGCCACAAAAGAACTTTTTATTAAATCAGGCGGTAATAAAGCAAGTAAAATCTAATAAGGATTTATGTTTTGTCACATTTCGTCTAACTGCCTGGCAGAAATGTAACCTATAATTAAGAAACCATATTTTGAGATTTATATATTAAATTAAAGCTTATGAAGGTATGCAGTGAAATTATAATTATGTATGCTACACTCACCTAATTTTTTAGAAACACTGTTGTGATTCAGGCAAATTTCAATAGGTAATATTACTGTATTTGTATTAAATAACTTCTTTCCATACAAAATTAATAAATTTTTAGTGATTAATTTTTAATCCACTTACATTAAAAAGTTCTTAACACTAAAACCGAAAAGTTTTAAAACGCATTTTATCACATACTATATAAAAAGATAATTTATATAATTACAATAATGTTATCTATGTTGATAAAACTTCAATCATTATAGTGTTTGTGAAAAAAACTGGTTGAGTGCAAATGGGTTGTAAATTAAAATTTCGCGCGATTCAATATTAAATGCTTCGATGATATCTATAACTCTGTCTGTTGGTTGGGAATTAGTTCTTTGTTTTGGGACTTAATTCATAGAGGACTTACTTCCTATGGCCTTCAGACGGTAGGAACTAAGTCCCCAGTGAACTAAGTCCCCAAAACATAAATGAACTAAGTCCCTAAAGTTTGGGGAGTTAGTTCGCTATGAACTAAGTCCCCAAACATAAAAATGAACTTGGCCCCCAAAAATTTAACAAAAAGAGAACTAATTCCCCAAAAATTGTTTTTGTTGCCATCCATATAAAACTTTAGGGACTTAGTTCATTTATGTTTTGGGGACTTAGTTCATTGGCGACTTAGTTCCTGCCGCCGAAAAAGTATGCCAGAAAGCAAACATTTCATCACTTGGTCTGCTGTAGTATTATAAATCATCACAAAAACCTTAATGTGAAAAAAGGCGAAGTTCCTTTCCAAAATTTCGACCATCAAAAGTAGTGCGACAAAAAGTTTGACCAAGTTCTTATTTGGCGCAATACCTATCACTGAAAAAGCTTTGCATTATATAAATTTGTAACCGTACGAGTGTCATATAATTTCTAGATAGTATAGGGGTATCAGATTTAAAATCTGTAGTTCAAATTCTAGCTTTAAATACTATGGTTGGTTCCCCCTCTCTCCCTCACTTTCTTAAACTGAAGATTTTGCTGTGAGCAGCTTTCGGCGATCCAAAACTTTGTTTGCCTTGTATTAAATTTGTGCTGGATCTTATAAACAGGATTTCGCAAAATAAAGTAGTTTCTTAGCTCTGAAAAATAATATAGTGGTTTCAAAACCTTTTCGGCGACGTTAATTGGCCACCAACAAACCAACAAATGCCCAAAAACGAGTGTACGCGAATAATACCCTGGGGTTGGAGTATTTAAAAACCAACATTTGTCAAGTTATTGCCGAAATACCGGCCTCAATGTGTAAAAATGTAGTCGAAAATAATGTAAAAGTATCGACTGCTGCAACCAATCTAGAGGGGATCAATCAAATGACATTGTGTTTTTGTATTTAAGGACAACGTCCAAGCATTCCAACGTAAACTCTCGTTTTGGCAGCAGTAATTTAATCGAATAGTAAAACCTCTTATGACACCTTGTCAACCTAGATACCGTAATAGGTGCCATCATTAGATTTATTGAGGTTAATTTTAAATTTTAGATAACCATTCTGGTAAAAGCCCGCAGTAGTTAAACGAGAACGGCATGAAGATAAATTGATCTCTAATTATAATTGATTGGCTTCTGGAAGCCAAGCCATTGAATGATTAGGATGTGATTACATCTTTCCCTAAAATTTTACTCACATATGTTCAATAATACCGATTTCATTCACCGTACAATTTGGCACCTAACAAATAAATAATCTTAAACTTATAAGGTTTTTTGCTTCTTGTGTAAAAAAGTAAAAAGTGTGCTTACGGCCTTTTGAATTTTTGGTGACAATATGTACTTGGTTGGACAAACTTTTTGATAATTATGCCATATGACTAAGTTAGTATTAGATGTAAACATCATTTGCTTTAATTAACTTTCTTTTCATAATACAACTTGTAATGACTTGTGAAATATACTTGTTGTATTCATAAATATCTTTGGTTCATACAAATTCTAGTTGTTGTATACATTTGCATTAGTCACTCAGTTTTATAATTTCCGTTTCCTTTTTATAAAACTGACTTTATAGCTTGTAAACTCTTTATATAGTCACATGGTAATTTTTTAATACTACACACACGTGCGTACATATATATTTATGTATCCTTAAGAAAATGTTAATGCTGGTTAATTTAGAAAAAAAAACAAAATGTGAATGAACTTTTATGTTTATGGATTATTTTTTTCCTACACTATGTGTCTCTCTCTCGCTCTTTGTCATTCTGTTTATAATGAATATTAATAGAAGTTTTTTCAAGCTATTTTGTATTACGAACTGAAAATAATTAAATGTCCTTAAAATAAAATTTCACATTTAAAATATTAATTAGAAAATTGTTCACTTAATTTATATATTCCACGAAAATCATAAACTACTTTGAGTGACCACAATCCGAGATTTAAAGACTTCGATGTGCAAATATTTTTCTCGAATGGTGTTTAATAGATCAATATTTGATTAAAATTCTTAAAATTTGTAGTATATTTCCAATTAACACTTTAGCAAATAGAAAAATAGAAAAACTAATCACTTTAAGGAAAATTTACGCAAAATAAATAATAAAAAGAATTATTGTTTATAAAATAATGATTTCAGGTCTTTGTTGTTCCTGTGCAATAATGTTCAACTTATTAGTTCATACGGTAAGGTGTTATGTTTTAGCACACATCCACTCGAAGACCCAATTGCGTTATTCGTAATTTAATTCCATTTCTAGGCTTTAGTAAAATTAACCCTCATTGTATCTACATCCAGGGAAAAAACAGCTTAAAATCAATAAAAACTATGTTGAATTAATAAGAAACATTAACGAAAGTCTAGTCATATTGAAATTTTTTATTTCAATATGGAAAAATATTAATTTACAGTATTAATTTATTAATTTTAGTTATTTTTAAGTATCTCTACATACATATAATTTAATCATTTTCAATAATAATTACCTGCCATTAATCCACTCAATTTCCGTGATGAAGTCCCTGATGTCTTCCCGTTTGCACTTCGTGATAACACTAATACTCTCATGAAAAGGTTTTCTCAGACACTTAAATTTGTGGCGTTGCAACCTGGATAATGGCAGATAATATACTCGTAGTTGATATTATCCTTGCCAAATCGTAGTCATTACTCTGATCGAGAAATGATCAGTCAATGCCTATATACGTTCGTTTTTTTCCATATCCAGTAACAGTTAGGATATTCCTGAGTGAATTTTTAGCCAGAAAGCCCTAGAGACTCTACAATCCTCACTGATTCTCCATGAAGGATTGATTAAACCTATATTTCAAACATCTTCTGATCTATGGGTGATCCTATTCTTGGCAGCTCATCGGCCACTGTATTTCTTTCAATATTGCAGTGACCAATAACCCCATATAGTCGGGCACTATATTTGTTCATAAGGAAGTTGAGGGCTCTCCTTTTGTCACTGACCAGTTTTAATTTGACAATTTGACATTATGTCCTTTCAAAGATTTTACCGCCCTTTGACAGTCGACTTGGTACGGTACCTCCTCCCTTTCAATCACATTTCAGTTCCTCCAGTTCACTAGCCTTAAGGATCGCAGCGAATACCCATTCCCAAGATATAAACACCAACCCCATTCTTGTCTCTTGTTTTGATCGTACTATAAAGACCACCCACCCTCCCATAGCACATCAGATTTAACCGGAAGAGGTGCTATCCGAAAATACCAGCAAGGGTGTCCTACTAAAATCAATTTAAACCTTATAGTGCGTGAATAAAGAAACTATTGGGTGTTTTTTATTGAGGTATAGAACTTTAAGTTGGCATCACTTTTTTAACTGGCGGCCATTTTGTCAGCTGTCAAGTGATGAATATTTAGTTTGGTTTGCCATTTCATCATGAACAGGTTGACAAAAGAACAACGCTTGCAAATCGTGCAAATTTATTTCGAAAATAATGGTTCAGTTCGCGAAGTTTACTGCAAGCTCCGTCCATTTTATGGTCGACATAATCGTCCATGGTTAACCGAACATGGATCGTTTTTGCACTACGTTTACTTTATGTGATAATACGCATCCGCAGAGACGTCGAACAGTGCGTACCGAAGAAACAATTGCCGCTGTAGAGCAAAGTTTTGAAGAGGACCCGAATGAATCGATTCGCCACCGGAGACCGGTATAGAGCCATGATAACCGAATTGGATGGCATGAATGTGGATGAGTTGTGGTTCCAACAAGACGGCGCTACATGCTACACAGCGCACGTCACAATCGATTTATTGAAGGAAACATTCGATGAGCACATAATTTCGCGGAATGGACCTGTCAATTGGCCACCAAGATCGTGTGATTTGACACCATTGGATTATTTTCTTTGGGGATATGTGAAGTCGCTCGTCTACGCCAACAAACAAGAAACGTTAGGGGACTTGGAAGCCAACATTTGTGGCGTTATTGCCAACATACGGCCCCATATGCTCGAAAAAGTGGTTGAAAATTGGACCTGTAGAATTGGCTTTATTCGAGCCAGCCGCGGCGGCCACATGCCCGAAATCATATTTAAACATTAATGGCATAAACTTATCCTTCCAATAAAGCCAAATTGATGGACATTAAAACGATTTTCTTGTGTTTTATTTCAATTCGAAGTTCTATACCTCTAAAAAACACACCCTGTACTAAAAGAAGCCCGTTAGAGCAGATTTATTATATATTGCTGTGTAACCTGTTAATCCTGTCCTCTTTAAACCTGGCTCTAACAGTCTAAAGAGACTTCTCAATGTCGTTCTCGCCATTGACTTCTCTATGAAAAGCATGTTAAGAATGACGTCCAAGGTGATTTCAGGTCTGCTATACCTAACTCCTAGCAAGGCACACTTTCCTCTCTCTGTGACTCTCCTCCCTCAATAACGACAGTACTACACAACCATAGGAAATAACCGACCTGAAAACTCATGTATATATAAATCCAGTTAATCGCATTCGCTTGCAGACCTATGATATTTTTTTCTATTTATTCAATTTCAAATAGATTGCATCCGGAACGAAAAGGTTTTTCAAGAAAGCTAACAAATATCTTCTACACAAATTCGGCATGCATAAAGCCCTTTTCGAAGCTATGTAATTTTAGTAAAATATGTTCAATATTCCTTAACTAAGTTTAAAAATTGCAATAATAATTTTTTTTAAACAATCAAATACTTGCTATTTACTTTGCAAAAACGAATTGCACAAAGTATCAAATTTATTTTAATTGTTCAGAAAACATTGATGGTTTAAATAATATTTATAATTTTTTCAACAAAAGCAAATGTTTATTAAATTAATAAATGAGAATAACAACAGCTCGTCAAAAAAAGAAAAAAATAACTATGCAGTTTATGATAAAAAGCTGTTGTTTTATATTATTTTACCGGTAAATTTATTCATTAATAATTTGTTTAACACACGTTATATATATATATATATACTTTTTTTAATATTTATAAAAACAAAATTCTCTTTAAAATGGTAATAAATAAATTAATCAGTCTCGTATGTGACAAAAGGAAATAATAGAGAAAAAATTTATACATAATTTAACTTTATATTCATATTTAATATAAAACATTTTGTTTGTTTATTATTTTTTAGTTGATAGTGAAAAAATTTAAATTATATGTGCATTAAAAAACATAAAATTATTATTTTTTTTTGCTTTTCGACTACTGTTAATGGCCACAATGTTCACACCGAACGTTTACTGTTCGTTTGCCATAAATTGATATAAAATAAACTTTTTTATAAAATTTTGTGCAAAGTATAATAATATGGGGTTTTTTTAAACATTTGTTTGCTTTATGTACATATATGCAGGCTGTCTATAATTTGGAATAATGTTCAGTCTTAAACACAAATATTCAAAAATATTGAAATCTATTATGAAAAAAAAAGAAAAAGTATATATAGATTGATAAAAACATCAAGTGTTTCTATATATGAAATCAACAATGTCATATAAATATAGTTAAATATTCTTATATGAAATATAAGTAAACATAAGTTTTAGGTTTTTTTAAGTGTTACAGTGCAGCGTTTTTGTACTGCACTGGTTTTTTTTGTGTTAGCGACAAAACTATGAAATTATTTTTAAAAAAATTTCAAAAAAAATTTATGGCAAAACCTTAATTATAAATTTTGTTTTAAATTTAATTGATAACATTCTTTATGTTTGTCTATGGTTTTAAGGTAAAAAACAATTACCCTGCTTGCACGGAAGCTAATATAAAAAAAATTAATTTTCATATCTTTACGATTATTTTTTTTACTCTCTAACTCTGATATTGTTCCATTGCTGATCGAAATTCCTCACCTCTTCGAAATTCCTCACATTTGTGGATACTTAAAAAATATTGCTTTTATTCAAGACTATAGCACATTTTTAATGTAAAAAATAAAGTATACTTTAAGAAAACTTAAGTAACCTTTTTCGAAGGTCAATTCTAACTATTTTCTAGACAACCTAGTGTTAAAGTCAATAGTGAATATAAAGCAAGCTGAACCTGTGTCAGCACCATCAATATAAAAAAGTACATACATACACATGAGTGTAAAAATTTATGTGATGTACATATGTACATCCCTACTAGCATTTGGAAGATTGTTTTATCAAAAATCACCTAACTAAGTCTTCCTCGACTACTTTTGACGATTAAAAACTGATTAAACACTTGCGCGCTTGAAAAAAGACTCGAAAATGAGTCGTGCTTATGCTTTAAAAGTAATATATTTATTTATTTTAAAATATATGAGTCATAAATGAGTCGAAACTGACCAGAAAAGCGGGTAATAAAAGACTCCTCAAGAAGAGTCGCATGTAGGGTACCATTTTCTCCCGACAAAACTATCTTTTATGCTCAGAAAACGAGCGCATATTCTTGTTTTTTGATCACTTAAAAGTATTAAAAAAGAATCGAATTTAATTAAAAATTTCCAAAAATGCTAGCAGGGATATTATAGGTCTGCACAGATATACCTGTTTGCACCAGTTTTACGTTTGTTGCTTCTGGTATGTACAGATACATGAGTTATTCAGCGTTGCTGTTACTAGTGATAACTTATCAGTAGAAGCAAATCAGTACCCTTCCTCTTTCTTCTTTAATCTCTCTCCCATAAACTCCGACTTGAGTCAAGAAAAGCAATCGAGTTGAAAACATTAGTCATGTATTAGAAACGCTGAATATCATATGTATCTGTACATACCAGAACAAACACACGCAAAACTGGTGCAAACAGTTATATCTGAGCAGACCTATAGTATATATATCTATGAACATAAATCCATATTTACGATGGTGGATCATAAACGCAGAGTCTTTTTGAAGAAACGAAGGTTTTTAAATAAAAAGTTACTTTATTTTTTAATAGAGACTCCTTTGAGTTCTATGCACTGAGTCCCTCGTTTCTCCAAATTGCTTATACCTTCCGACATTTATCTGTGAGATGATTGATTGGTTTAGATATGTAAAATAACTTTTTCTGAATATATTTTTGACGGTGCCAAATAGTACTGCCACTGACAACCCATGAGAGGCAATCAGCTCACTCAGCTCTAGCTATAATTTTCTGGAAAAGAAGAGATATCGCTACAAAACCATTCTAACTTACCTCGTACAAAAGTATTCATTGACGAGTATTAAAATTAAAGCATTCTTTAAAACAGTTTTCGTATAATAAATTCGTACCTTACACCAAATTTATTGCCGTAAATGTTTAAATACCGGTGAAAATGTGTTTTTTTTCAATTTAATTATTAGCCTACCAAAGTTTATAAAAATAACTTTTTCGCACAAAAGTAAAATTCTTTGTTACATCTGCCAACTTTTAAATTATTTGTTATTTGATTTCATATGCATAAATTCATATTATTTTATTTTTCAGAACAATGGTGCACAACAATTGGCGTCTGAGGCAACGGTTTATATAATGCTGGAAGATGTTAACGATGAAATTCCTCTATTTACTGAACGCGAACAGGAAACAGTATTAGAAGGCGAACCAATTGGTACAAAAGTAACGCAAGTGAATGCCATCGATAAAGATGGCACATTTCCAAATAATCAGGTAAGGGGCTGTTTAATTAATAGAAAAATATGATTAAATAATATAAATGCTTAAGGAGCTTTAAATGCGTCTCATAGTTATGAGTTGAATTGTTAACACACAATTATGTATTGGGTGATTTTTTAAGAGCTTTCTTGTTTGATATAAAAAAAATATAAAATTTAGAGAAATGTATGACATTTTTATTTGCGTCGGTAGAATGATCTATATAACTCAATGTTTAAGGATGATTTCATGTACATTTTGACGGCGGATATGTTTGAAATGGTTCATACTCTGGGTCCAATTAAGGCATAATTTATCATCATATCGCCGGTATCTCACGAATAAATTCCTTAATATTGTCTTCCAGTGCGTGAATCGTTGCGCGATGTTCCCAATAGACATGAGCCTTAACATAGCCCCACAAAAATTAGTCTTAAGAAGAAATTGACTGGCCCCAAACGTGAAATAAATTCTTCAGCGAACTGTCCTCTCAACTTCACCATTTTTTCGCGTAATGTGTCTTACTAAAACCACATGTAAGCCAAGTTCAGCTCTTCCATTTTGGGCAGAAAACAAGAAACTAACCGAGGCCCAATTTCTGCAAATGGCTCCGAATCGATAATTAACGGTCATCAACAATACTGGCGGATGCAGCTGCGACATTTTCCTTTGTCTACACTCTACGTATTCTCATTGACGATTTAATGTTCAAGAATGTAACTTTGATGCGAAATTTAATCACAAGATTCCGAATAGCTGCCTCAGAAGGTCGCCAAACTGACCATCAAATGGAAGAAGTGCACGGATGCATTTTCACAACCAAGCATAAATTTTAATAATAAAATTTAATGATCTGCAAGCGTTGTTCATTTGTAAGTCAATTCGTGGTTCAATTACACTATGCAATAAATTTTCATCTTTTTGTCATAACCTCAAAAATTAGATGTTTTCTTAGCAAAGTAAGGGTCGCTGAACACGAATATGGCACTCATTTATTTTTCTTAAGAAGCGTTTTGAAGATATTTGAAAAAAAAAGTGTTTTTTTAGTTTACAAAGATATTCTCAAACTTCTTAAGAACTGTTTATTAAAATTTGGCAAATTTAATTTCATTGCAAAGATATGTTTTTGTTTTATCAGCCCATATTTCTAATGTATTGATCGAATAAAATTCATTGAGTTACGGCCCTTTAGATTCCAAAAAATTTGAAGTTTTTAAGATTTTTTTTAAATTCAGTATTTTAAGTTGCACCCTTAATCCAAAAAAAGTTCTAAAATTTAACTCACACCTTATTATCATCGGAGAAAAAACTAAAAACTTAGGACATATTGAGTGAAAATATCCATAAAAGGTGACTACTGCTGGATGCCAAAATTAAACGTTTTTTAACTAAACTGGGGCTGCTGACAACGAATATGGCTCTAATTAATTTTTCTTGAGATGCGTTTTCGAGATATTCGCCAAAAACGGGGTAAATTTGAAGCTTGCAAAGATATTTCCAAAAATCTTGTGAACTGTTTATATCCATTCCGCAAATTTTACACTGCTGAAAAAATATGTCTTTCTTTTATCACTCCATATGTATAGTGTGTTGATCGGCTAAAAATTCACTGAGTTACGGCATTTTAGATTTAAAAAAATTTTAAATTTTTACTGAAAACATCCGAAAATGCAAAGTCGGATACATTCAGTAAATATGTCGTAACTTTTTAATTTTTTGCCCGATAATAATAATTTCACGCTTAATAAATGAACTACAACATTTTATTTAAGATACAAGTTTAAAATAAATTTTAGAACTGTTTTTTTTTTTTTGCTTAAGAGTGCAACTTAAAATACTGAATTAAAAAAAATCATAAAAACTTAAAATTTTTTAAATCGAAAGACCCGTAACTCAGTGAATTTTTACCCGATCAATACATAAAAAGTATTGTCTTTGCAATGGTGCTAAAGTAAATTTTTGGAAAAAAAAAATAAATGAGTGCCATATTCGTGTTCAGCCACCTTAAATTAGCTAAGAAAACATATTATTTTAGTGGTTAATTTTTTTTGTTGCATAGTGTTATAGACCAAACTAAACTTAATTAACAGTAACATGATACACAGCTGAGTTGCCAAACATAGTGTTGGCACAAAGAAACTTGCTAAAAAATCACCCCTTATGTTATTAAGTCACTTAACAAAGTAACATGTTTTTTCCTTTGCATTATGTTGTTTTTGACGAACTTAAATTTTATATTTTAAAAGCAATTTAAATTATCTCAAAATCTCGTACTTACGATATTTTGAGGTAAATCTAGCTGCTTTTTACTTGTTTTCTCATACAAAACAAAATGTAGATTGTGAGTAGATTTGTAGGAAATCTACTATCTATTTTTACTACCGTGTACAAAATATTTACATAAAAGCTGATTGAATTAGCTGCGGCCTGCTTAAAAAGGTGCGTGAATTGGCTACATTGCAGTTGTTTGGTTGTAGTTTGTTTTTGAAAATTTTCAGTTAATGGGTTTTGTTTTGGATACAAAATCCTTATAAATATAAAAAAAAAATTGGTATAAAAGGTATAGATTTTTATAAAAATTGCAATCTACTAGATTTTCTGTAGGTGCACATGCCCTATTACTACCTTTTTTTGAATAAGCAAATTTATTTCATTAAATAAGTTTGATAAAAATCTAATAAAATTTAAATATGAAAGATATGCTAAACAACGAAAATTATTATAAAAATTTAGCCAAAGTTCTAAGCTACAAAAATTGAAATGATAAGAATTTTTAAGATATTTTCTCATAGAGTTACACTTATAATAAGACCATAAATTCAAACTTATTATCTTAATTTATAATTTTAGGTTTACTATTACATTGTTGACTCACCACGTAATGAGGGCAAAGAGTTCTTCGAAATTAATTTACAAAGTGGTGAAATCTTTACAAAAACTGTATTCGATAGGGAAAAGAAAGGTGCTTATGCCTTAGAAGTAGAGGCAAGAGATGGTGCCCCATCAGCCAGACCCAACAGCAATGGACAACCCAATTCAGGTAAGTGTAAAAAAATATGTGTAAAGGGAATAAGGAATAATTTGAGGTGTGCTGTGTACATGAATTAAATTATTATGAAAAATATTTACACAGATGTATACAAAAAAAAATTAAACATATCCACTTTTATTTTTTTATATGATTTCTTATTTATTTTTTGTAGAAACATTAAGATTATTTTCCTTTCATATTTTTTCACATTTTGGGCTTCTTAAAGTAAACTTTAAAGAGTTAAGAACATTAGTTAAGAAATTTATTGAGCAAAAGTCTTCCTTTTCCGTTCGGTTAATTTGGACCTACGAGTAGGGAAGAAAAAAGAAAAGAAGAAGTAAAATAAATAAATCGTGAATTGGTGTTATGCAAATGTTGTTTTCAAAATAAAATTGCAAAAAAAAAATCAACACCTTAAAACATCAACAAGCCCATGCAAACCATTGCAAACATACAAAGAATTCCAGCAACTAACCAACCAGGCAACCAGGCAACCAGCCAACCAGTCCGTTAACCAACTAATTGCGACAATTTTTTCTTTTTAGAAAATAATTCGTTAAAGCAGCAAACTTTTCGAAACTTATTTTATCCTTCTTGTTTTTACTTCAAGTTTGTTTTTATATTTATAAGAAGATTTTTTTTCGAGCATTTTCTGTCTAGTAAACTGTGTTAAAACAGATTGAGCTTAACGAACAAAATCAAAACTTTGTTATGTTTTCATTAAAGCTTTTTTTTATGAGAATGTTGTTATTTAAATATCAAATTTAAAACCATTAGCAAATGCAAAATTTATCAAAACTTTTAAAATTAGTTAAACACTGCTGAAATTCAATGAAAGTAAAACAATTTTATTTTACTACTTTCGAGTAGTGTTTTTTAAGTCGGAAAAAGAGAAACCAGCAATTGCCTTCATTTTTTTATTTTTTGATTATTCTGGCAAATTAAAAAAAGTTCAAGTTCTTGTTTTTACGTTAATATAAAAAATACAAACATTACCAACAGTTGTGTTTAAATGAATGCTTTTACAAATATGATAAATTCTTAAGAGTGTTTGCTAAAACGAAGGTGGTTCACAAAGTATGGGACCTTATGAATGAAACAGGATCAGCTGTTATGGAAAGACATTTGAAAAAAAATATACATGAACACGTACATATGTATGTGTGGATTTTTGAAACGGAAAAGCAACAATTGAAATAAATTAGAGTCTTTGCTAGAACGAGGGTGGCTTACAACTTTAGTGACTTTTTGAAAAAAATATTTTTAACTTATTCGTCTTTAAGCTTTAATCAAGATTTTTTCAATTTATTTATCCATTCCAAAAAATAAGATTGTTCAAAATTATAAATAAGTAAATGCTTCTGGAGCAAAGTCTTTCCGCTGAGCCATTACTTAAGGTTGGAGAACAACTTAACCCTTCTGTTGTTTATGCTTAGAAGATGACGAGATAACCGCGCACATTCTTTGTGAGTATATCGTTCCATGTAACAGTAGAAGGCGTGTTTGTATTCTTAGTTTCTGTGTTCAGGTTAATTGCGTGGGCTGAAGTAGTTGCCACGTTGACTACAAAAACTGAAGGTCCTGGGTTCGACCCCAATATCTGACAGTCATTAAATAATAACAACATCACGCATTTTTCTGATGTGCATTAGTGTCCTTTTTTTCAGTTGTTGTAGGAAAAGTTGTAGTGATGAAGACAGAGATACTGGTTACTAAACTACACCGACTTCAGCGGATGCTGATCCTAATGTGACATTAGAATGCCTTCATTCGTCGGTATTGTGTAGCAAAATCATTGGAAAAATAAAACTAGCAACAAAAGCGCTACTTAACACATTTAAAAAAATTTATTACGCCTTACTGACACCAGAGGCGCTGCAACAATGCGTTATTAAAAACGTGCAAAAAAGCAGAGTTGTAAAATAACTCCACCTCTCCACCTGTCTTCTCTATCACTATCCCTTTCCTATCAGCCTATCTCACTATATTCTCTTCAACCCACAGGTAGCACAAAGGGATCACTGTATTGGACCCAAGTGAGCTGGACTCTTAAATTTCATCATACCTCACCAGCAGCCTGCTGACATAACCTTCTGTGTTCAGGCTTCTACAATCTCTTTGCTGACTTTCATAAGGAGAGTCATACAGAACTCAGTTTAATTTGCACATCTATTATCCCGTTTATACGCACTTCTTCTTTGCAAATAAAAGTCTAAAGCGTCGCCGTATAACTTTTTTATTGTAAGTTAATAACTCACGAAAGCTATTTGCAAATAACGCCACTATTTGCAAATAAGGTGTAAAATGTTGCCAATTATTTTTGTTTTGTAGCAAATATAATACAAATTTAACAATGTGTGGCAATATATTTCACAAATAGTAATGTATTCTATCTACGTATAAACAGTGAGTTCAGTATTTGCAAATAGTTTTATTTGCAAATAAGATTTGCGTGTAAACGAGGTATATCATACAAAGAATCCATCAGGTGTCGCCAGTATCGGTCACTCGGTGTTAATGCGAGTAATAGTTCGGTTTGTAGCCCAACTTATGGATTTTGGTTTTGGAAAGTGCAAATGTTTGCATTCTTGCATTGTCCTGACAGAAAAGACCAAATGCGATCGTTTCTTTTCAAATTATTTTTAAATAGACCCAATAAGGTACCACAATATTTGCCTTTGATTCTTAAGCGATTTGAAGGTAGTTAAAAAACATTCGCTCGCTATAACTTTATTTGTTTACAATCCCACTCTGGTCTCTTTTGGCTACAGCTTTGTGTGAATCCAAAACGGCATAAAATCTTGTTCATATTGCAGTTGAACAATAGCCAATACTTATGCTAAGTTTGTGTTCGATTTTGAGTAAAGCTTTGTGAGGAAAGCTTTTTCTTACAGAAGAAATCATTCATAATTTAAACCTCAGAGCTATGTGAGATAGTTCTTTCTACTACAATCTTTCAATTTTTAATCTATGATTGGCGTCCACAATATTGTGAATTTTCTAAATTTTTTGAAAATTGAAAGCTCAACTGGGCGTCTAAAACAATAGGCATTTTGCGTGCGTGTATACCCCATATATGCATATATGTATATGGCAACAAAAAAGTTTGTAAACCAATTTTTTGTCATTGAAATTGGTGGTGAAGATTCCCCATATTATATTTTAAGCTTAGTCCTTGGATTGAGTGATATTTTGAGAAAAGAATGAGCACACGAAATTGACTTTCTATTTTCTTTTCAAATCATGCGCTAGTCTACTATCACTGGCTATTAAAATTTTTTACAAAATTCAAGTTGATAAGAAAAGTATTTTTTTTTTGTCAGTTAAGAGGCGGAAATTTCAAAAGCTTACTGATTTATTGACCCGGCCTCGTAGTTTAAAGATTTAAATTAAGATACAATATATAACTAAAATTTGTTGAATCAATTTTGAGCGCTTAAAATTTTACAAACTAAACAAATATTCAAACAATTCCACCTCCAGCTACTTGCACCGCATCAAACAGAATTAAATGTATTGTAAATACGAGAATATTTTTAATAAAAAAATTTGCTTATAGATTTTTTTTAAAATTGATTAAATTATTGAAAACATTTATATGAAAATTTATTTCTAGTTTCGTAATGAATTTTCTCCCTTTCCTTATTTTTATAAATTTTCATACTTTTTTTATTATTTTACTCTCTTTTTTTGTACCAGCAGCTATTCTTGCAAATAATTGGAAATAAAAATAGCCAAAGAGAGCTAACAAAAAAATAAAATAAAGCAAACAAATGTAAAAAATTCTATATAGACAAAAAAAATACTCGTATATATAAAAAGAAATCCAGTAGAAAAAACGACATTTATAAGCCAATGAAAATAATCAATTTGTCGTGCAAATTGAAAATGAAAATTTATCCAAGGACATACTTTTGTTGAGAAATGAGAAAAATTGTTGCAGGCTTCATAGTCTGAGCAGTATTAAGCAGTTGGCATAGTTGTAATAAAAATAAAAAAGAACTTCTCTCATTGTATGTTTTAATACTTTATATAGCCGTTAGTATCACATATTTTTACTATAGAGACTACTGTCACATAAACGTTGGTTACTTACGTAACAACTTCAATATTTAAAAAACCATTCCCGTTTCTCATTAAAAAAAAAATAATTGTATTGCTCTAACTTTGATAAGAGTTCATATCCTTCGGCGTATTGATATAGTTTGAAGTTTGGACTGACATTACTAAATTTATTGTGTGTGTTTATTATAACGAGGGTGGTTTGAATATTATATAGGGTAAAATTAATGCTGTAGCTAGACGTGAAATATTTTGCATCTGAATAGTTTATTTGTTGTGGGTTAAGCATGTTTAGATGCATTTCATTTTTGTTTAGGTAAATTATCAGAAGACTTCAATTACTTTTGAAAAAAAAAAACTTATACAATTCCAGTGTTTATAGAAAAAATCTCGATATATAATAAAGCATTACAATAATATCAACTTAATAAAAGTTTTGTAATGCTTGAATTATGATAGGTAAACTCGCTGCAGAAAATTTGGTGATAATTTATCCAAATATACTCGTTCTATGACTTGAAAAAAATGGGGTGTTTTAACAAAAGTAGGAAGTAGTGTATGGTGAAAAAATAAATATTCTGTAAATGGTTACATATTCACCATTTCGAATGTATCGTCTTGAAACTGACAAAAGAGTTTAATTGGGAATCGGTCTAGTATTATAGTAAATAGTTCGCTGTGATTGGATTCAGGACATATCAAAAAGTATAAATATGTATAATGTTAATTGTTCCTTCAAATGATACCGCCAAGCCACTCCGGGACCAGTCCCGTAACTATACTTAGGTATTAACCAAAGCTTAACTCATGTTTATACTTTGAAATATGTTTACCCCTGTGGTCGAGTGGGTAGTTTACAAGCCTGCATGAGGTTGTCATTTGGAGTCTCAAGAAAAATCTTAAAAATATAAAATTATAAGTTTTTGTTGTTACAGTTAAGTGTCTGCTTATGCGGTGGGGACTCCGCATAAGCAGAGTCTCCGTGGTATCACAATGGACCAAAACGGTCTAAGTGAGTCCGGGTTTCTGACTACAACCCCTACCTAACCTACCTAACCTAAGTGTCGAAATGATATTTTTAAATAATTTATATTATTCCACACCGATTAGGTCCCTATGAGATATTTCAGTGACAAGTCACAAGATGCATACAAAGTATAAATTAACCCCATCCTAGGCCATTCCAATGTAAAAGTGACTGATCCGCTTCATAGGAAGTGTCAGAATTCAGACTGGTCCCTATCACTTGGGGACCGATCACGTGACTAGTCTTGTGTCAGTTCCATTTCCGGCAGGGCTACAATACGTACATGTCATGTATGATTAAACGAAAGAAGTGGCCCTCATTATACATGGCGTCGTCGAATTTACACCAAAACGACAGTAAATATTGTCACTTGTCTACACTTTGTCGACAACAATTGACTACTATTGCCATGCTCCATTAATTTACAAAGCTTTAGAGATTAGTAAGACATTGTCAATAAGAGCCAATTTTTGCCGATAAAGAACACAAAAGTGACCATATTTACTATCGTATTGATGTGACACCAATCGCGCCATTTATAATAGGGGGGATATTTATTTCCTCTATTGCCGTTCTCAACTCAACTCAATTTGGTTGTCTGGCAAGCCAACCTAACTTTAACACAACCCAATTATATTTGAGTATTGTAAATTGAAAATGTTATGGAACAAAGCCACTTAAAACTCAACCATTATATGACTTGTGAATGACAATACCAATGTGTAAGTTAGGTTGATTATCAGACAACCACACTAAGTTGAGTTGAGAACCTTAAAAGAATCTTATAATTTCCTGGTAATAATGTAAAAACTACTGCAAAAAACTTAATAGTTTTCTACATTTTTAACTTTACCAAACCGGTGGAAAGTAAAAAAAACAATTAATCTTGCTTTACCCAATAATTTTCTTAGAATAAGCTAACAACTTGAACAGTTTTGGTATCAGAAATGTGTTAATTTTTTTGCTTCCCCTCATCATGAGTAATATTTTTCAAGGGGATTTGCTTTCCTTGGGTTTGTTCACTTTATTTTTCCCTGTAAAAAGTTGTTATTTGTTAAGATTAGTACATTTCCACATTACAGAAATCTTTTAACAAAACTTCTGCACAATCTGTGTTTCTTTTTTATATATTTAATTACACATCACCCGCCCTCGTATGTGTGTTCATGACTGCGAATTATTTCGATGAGTTTTTAATTTAGTACAGAACGCTGAATACAAAAAAACAACAGCCATATTGATACTAGAAAACAAGTCATATACTACGAGTAGCTTTTAATCTTTAATTTTTTCATTTTTTAGTTTTAGCTTGATTGTCTACAAATTCAAGGTTACAATTGTATGTTTTGTATTAAACCACTATTTTTACTAGTTGCCTCTAATAAACTATACAAATTAAAATCTTTTTTTTTCTTGCTTTATTAAAAATAAAAATGTGTTAAGCGAAATAGAAAAAAAAAGTAAATTTGATTAAGTAAAGCATAAAAAGTATCAGCATGTTTGATTCAAACAAAATATATAAAATATATTTTTTTGTTAAGTAAATTTCAAACTGTGTATTTTCATATGTATGAACATATTTGTTTTTAATTGAAAGAAAATAATTGGGGGGATTCAAGCGGTAGTTATAAAGGACATATTGCCGTAATATTTAAAAATTTTTGTTTGAAATAAATATGTTGGAAATTATATGAAAAACTTGAGTGAAAAAATTACATAAAAATGTTGCATTTGAATTTAAACTTGAATGCTTATGTGGATAAATGCACCCAAAAGTTCAAAAATATAATCATCAAAAAAATGTGGTTTAATACCATATACATATTCAAATTGTAATCCTTTTGTTAGTTAGAATTATGTTTAGTATTCTTAGCTTAAAGATCCACCCATTGGTCAACACAACTATACAAAATAAATTTAATGGCAACATATCTTTAAACTATTTTAGATGTACAATTTGCATGTACATATGCATATTTGCATATGCATATTTGAATTTAATTCTTGCATTTGAATTTTTAATAGAAAACCTTTATTACATTCCCGTTTACTATATATCAAATAAGATTAGTGAAAAAAGAAAATATTAGTAAGACATAGCAGGATCTTGTATTTTAGGCTCATTGCATATTTGCTCCGTTTGAATAGGATTTTATTTAAGAAAACACGTTTGTCATTTCCTATATTTTTCTTTATGCGGCATTGCATTCACATAATGTGAACGGCGTTGCACACGTTTTGAAAATTATACCAAATAATACAACACAAGAAATGGCAAAGAGATGTGTACTCCGCATTAGACTATTAAAGTAAAAATATGTATATGGTATATGTATGTATGTATGTATGTATGTGTGTACATTAGTGTGGCCGGGACGCACCCCCTAAAACACAACTTATCGGTATGAAATTTTTTTTACACGAAACTGAACCGATTTGGGGGGTGAGAGTAGAAGAAATCAAAAAAATGTAAAATAACGGCCACCCTAATGTACATACATATGTATAGAAAAGTAGCAATTGGAAGCCATGGCATATGATTAATTTTATTTATTTATTATCCTGAATAATACTCATACGCACATTTTTACTAGAACTTATTTATCTATTTATTATCTATATTAAAATAACACTTTTATGATTATTTGTTTTCTATTTTCAGGTATGTTTAAATTCATTCTACAAAAATTTGTTAACATTAATGTAAGTACCAGCAAATATAAAATTAGAGATATGCATATAATGTTATAACATTCAAAGTCAAGAGCTGTTGTAAAATTTTAGCTTCCACAAAATAATGTTGAATGAAAGAGATGAAAAAGAAATTTATTTTTTGAGAGTAATATTTGCAGAGAGTAAACAATTCTGTTGAACATTTCGGATTTGCTTATTTTCTCGATTTCGATATAAAATTACCATTGCAGAATTTGTGCACATTTTTAGAGAAATGTTAAATAAAAATTTATCTAACACTCTTAAACTATACAACTAACATTCATAATATTCTATACAGTTTTCGAAAACAGGAGAAATTACGAATGTTACTTTGGAATTATAATAACCAAAAACACAAGATATATCAAACGAGACATTAACATGGAGTTAGAATTTCTTAAGGGGGAAAAATTAAATGTTATTCAAAATATGCAAGCTAAAATATCAAAAAAAGGAGAAAGCCTGAATTTAAAAAAATAGTAGGAGAAACTATCTCATATATTATATAGATAAAAGAATATATAAACTAGACATTTAACCTCATGTTTTCTTAGATAAATATGAAGGGGTAAATGTAAATGTTTTCTTCCAAAACATTTGCCTTGCATTACTTTATTTAAAAAATTAAGTAACATTATCTACACTTGACCTATATTTTTACAGCTTATTAAATATTGTCTTTATCTTTGTAACATGCAAACATAAATATGCCTATAACGACACTTTGTTTTATTTGTGTGAAGGGGACTGTTAAGCATATTATTCTTATTCTTTCATCATTGAAAGCCTTTAAAGTTAAATGACCTGCAAGGCCAATTAAAATCTTGTTTCATGAAATTATCATAAAGCAAAATTTGAATGAATTTTTAAAGAACACAATTAAATTGTTGCTTTCACCATAGTAACAATTAGCAATAAAATGCCAGCAAACAGTTTGATTAATGAAAGCTTTTAATTATGTTTCGAAAATAGTTTGCAGAAATAACTTTCAGAGTTAAATGGATTAAAAGGACTAAGGAATATTGATTGTGAAGCAGTAATTTTTGGTATTTGTGATATTATTCAGAAATGTTTGGTATTTGCATATATAAAAAATCTTACATATATAACCGATGGTATTATATGTTGTGTGAGTTGTTATTTAGCGTATAAATATTTTAAAATAAAACAGGGAGCTCACACATGACCTTATTTACATAAACAACGTCCTTGCTATAAACGGTTTAATTTTTAAAAAGTTGGATTTTAAAAGTTTTCATGACTTAACTAGTTACCCTTTGAGAGGTAAAAATTAAAACCTAGGCCATTAATAAAAATGGAATGATAGCATTGAAATTATTTAAATTCAATACCAAAATCGTGAAGATTTTGCGTTCACATGTTGCACCGTTAAACACAAGTAACGTTACCATCGCTCTTGGAAAGAATGGTTTCCGTACAGTGTGATTTCCTGAAAAGGGGATCACAATTGGACACCAAGATCTTGTAATTTAACGCAATTAGACTTGTTTGCTATTATTAACTTTTTATACACAATACACAGTGAGGACTTTTGCAAAATAGATGGTAATAGATCTGAAACTTCTAAACTACTGATTGGCTTAAGGAGGACAAAAAGACCTCACTGTGCAATACGAATTAATTTTCTACTTAAAAAATTAGGCAACGTATTAATTATATTGTCATATTTACTAAAACCTTTATGTCATGTCAGATCAATACCTAGGACGATGATTTCTATTATATACTCGTACATCTTGCATTTTCCTGAAAATTAAGTAAACAATGTTAACGTGAATATCCGCTGCTACACTTAAAACACAATGACCCAGCAAAAAAAGTCGGAACTAGTTCGAAAGGTTCACCAATTTCATTACATATCAACAACTAGAGGTAGTGCATTTAATATTGTAAGGCAGTTGTTTGTATCAAAAATTGCTCCAGACAACATTTTAAGCACACACCATTCAGCTATTTGGATCACTTCCGTCTTATGACAACAATGTGTTAAAATCATTGATGTTTCACCGCAAATAAAACCACTTGGAGCTGAATTAATCGATGATTACTGATGTCACTTGTGCTGGTAAATTTTCCGAGTATACCAAGCCTCTGTCCATCATCCTAAGGTTTTAATTTTTGTATAAATTGGGATTTAACTATAGGTGTTTGCGTTAAATATGGTGTAATAATGATCGACTTATGTTTAAAGCACTTGTGAGCTTTCTAAAAGAATGATCACAAATAGACTGACAAACACTTTCCACGTTTTACATAGATCCAGATTATCTTGGTCGCTCTAATGTTGATTATATCAATGCCGTGCCGGGTTCAATTCTTTTTCGAATAAGATGATTGTCTGGTGCATTATTAAAATGGTGTAAGCCTCTAATATTCCATCGCCGAATTAGACTTTTTCTAAAAGTTATGCACACATAATGTGAGGTAAACTTAGCAAATATAAACAAATTTTTTGGAAAACAATTTAAAAAAATATTTTATAAGAAAAAATGAGACAAATTTTAAATAAGGTATAAACTTTAGCACATATTTATACATAAAAAAGACTGATAATATTATTATAACATTTCTTTTCAATTTTAATCAAAGTTTTAAAAATTTATTTTTTGGTGCACAATTTAGAAATTATGCCAAAGTGATCAGTCTAATATCTTTTTTAAACTAAAATAAGTTGTTGAACAGAAGTCAAATCGTAATTGCTAATATAAATTATAAATTATAAATTAGAGTGAGTAACTGCTATTAATGTTATACTTAACAAATTATTTTTATGCCCTAGTTCTCTTAGACGATTGTATCGTCTAGTCTATGGACGAAATAAAGTCCTAGTTGTGATTCTTTAAAACAATTATATTTTATTGTCTATGCTAGATGATTTTGTTACAAATATTATATCGAAAACGTATTTTTTCATTTGGTTTAAAAAACAATTCTATTGTACTTTAATTTAATTTTTATGTTTTAAAAACATGGCAATAATATTTTTATTTGTCATTATCAAAGACAACAACCATTTTTTAAGAAAATAATTTAGAGAATTCAAACACAAGAATTCAAAAGCATTTTCATACAAAAACGTCCTAATGATTACTGAATATAAAACGAACGAAAGTGTCACAAGGGCAAGCTATTCGCTGCTTTTCTCGATTTCACAATTAAGAAATCTGGTTTATATAAAAAAAGAACGAAATAAATTTATTTATTTAACTTTGGTTTTTACTGTATTATCATTATCATTATAAATTTTTTTAATGTTGTTATTTAGAAAACTCTTTAAAGCAAAATTTTTTTTAATTAAATAAGCCTAATCGAATTTTCAAATATTATATATGTGCCTTTAATTTTTAAAGTTGTCTGAGTCATATGCATTTTTGCTTCGAAATATTAAGGCCCTAATTCTGTTCGACGATTGTGCCGTCTTGCCTATGGACGGAAAAAAAGCAGCAGTTATGATTCTTTTAAACAATAATTATTTATTGTCTATGCTAGAAGGTTTGTGTATTTGCTTTTTTATTTTGTTCCAAACATTATTTCCAACACATATATCTTCATATATTTTTCAAACTATTGTATAATAATTTAATTTTTTTGTATTTGAAAAACATGGCAATAATACTTTTGATTTTCATTATCAGAGACAACTATTTTTGAAGAAAATAATTTACTCAATTCAAATACAAGAACTCAGAAGTATTTTCATACAAAACCGTCCAAATTCTTCTTACTAAATTAGGGCATAAATAAATCTTGAAAACAATTCAATAAATATTTAATAAATATTAAGGAAATTTATATTAATCGTAATATATAACAGTAAACCTATAAATCAAAATGATGCATTACTATCTCCCTGAAAGAAATATATGACTTAGACCACTTTCATAATTAAGCGCACATATGTATATGATCTATTTGAAATTATGTTTTTCTGAGAAATTTTTAGATTCTTTAATTGAACTGTAGTGAATTTTAATGACAAATAATTCATAGTTAGGCTCAAGTTCAGTAATTTCAATTCTTATTGAATGAAATATTTTTATTAATTAATGTGAGTTTCTAAAGAAGAGAAGAAAAATTAAACTTAGACTTTAAGCTGGGGGAAATACCGATACTTTTTTGTGCAGCCACGCACTTCAGAGTAGAGAGGTAGAGTAATATAATTTCGTGCTCACCTAAATAGAAAAATGAAAAAATGGAAAAAACAGAAAATTAATAGTGATACTTATAAATGTGTTTACCAAAGGTAAATCAATTGTATACACAACAATCGTTTCTCATATTCCGTTTCATTGTACATTTAAGTTAAATAGCTGATGTTAATAAGAATCTCTACCCAAGTAGATAGACTAGGGTGCTGATGAAGTGAGTGGCTGCACAGAAAAGTATCGGTATTTCCCCCAGCTTAAAGTCTAAGTTTAATTTTCCTTCTCTTCTTTAGAAACTCACATTAATTAATAAAAATATTTCATTCAATAAGAATTGAAATTACTGAACTTGAGCCTAACTATGAATTATTTGTGATTATGTTTTTCTATCAATCTAAATGTAAATACGAGTATCTTTGAAATTAAAACTTATTACGCTAAAAGCAACTATTTACACCTTTCATAGTACATATGTATATATTTTAATTATAAATTCATTACCAAAATATATTATTCATTATATAAAATTATTAAAATAATCACCAGACATATAAAAAAGTCAAATGAAAGCCACATCATAATTAAAACATACTAGAAAACAACAAGAAATTGTTGACTATTTTTTTTGCCCTAATATTTAATATTACACTTTGTAATTATGTATTATTATATTTTTTTCCCAAACATATTCATGTTTATGTGCGTATTTTTTTCTGGAATGCATAATTAGTTTTTGTACTGTTGTGGTCTTCAGTTTATTTGCAGTGCCTATGTGGTTTATATTGATTTTAAATTAAATATAATGTATAAATTTTCAAAATATTTTCATCTAATAACCTGTTAATTGATGTTTAATATATTTAATTATATATATAAATTTTCAATTATATACACATGTATATATAAATATACAGTAAAAACAAACAAATATATGTGTAACACATACTTGTTTGCGTGTTTGTGCAAACCAAATGCACTGATAGGTTTTTGTTGCTTTGCTTAATTATATTTTATTTTTTTCCTTTGTAAAAACGTTGTTTTTGGAAATTCAGGGACTTTTAATTAAATCAAAAGCCCCAGTACACAATTATGATCAAATTAAACACTTTATTTATTCAGATATAAAGAGCTTTTAAAACACACAATGCTCAATTATTCACTGCTAGAACATCATGATGCTAACTTCGCTGTTCTTTACACAATACTTAACTTGACTCCAATGAATCCATGCAACTGAGTGACTCTGTTAGATTTCTTTAAATTTAATTTATATTAAATATGAAGCTTCTAGAAGACATCCAGAAAACTTGAGTTGATTAAACAGATTCTCAATACTAGCTTTTAATCACGTTACGTCAGTCGTGTTAGAATTCATTCTGTTGGTTTGTATGCATGTGATTTGACAACAGTATATAAATTTAGATTTTACACTGCAGAAGAATTATTGAGGTTGTTATTTCTTGTATCTTTCATCTGCGTTAGCTTATGTGTTATGTATGTGGCTTTATAATTTTTAACAAGGAGAATGTATAAGGTACATAACTTTTAGAATAAATTGCGTTGTGTTCTTTCTTATACATGAATGGCGCATTTGATAATAAGGGTTTCTTAAAATTGCCATTTGTGCAATTCGGCAAACTTACGAAACTTGTTCCTTGAAGCCCCTTTTGAAATTTTGCTCAAATAGTTTATGTAAATTTGACACAAACGTCAAAAAGTTCATTTAATAAAAATAAAATAAGAAAATTTCAAGAAATTTTTAGTTTAAAAACATATTTATATGTTTCTTTAAAAATAAAAAAGTGTTTGTGTGTATGTGTATCCAAAAATATCTTAAAAAGGCCATAAAGGCAAGAATTTGTTGTCTACAAAAATGCACAATTGCACAGCTTAAGTTTACGAGTCAAAATTTTTGGGCAAACTTAACAGGTTTGTGTAAATAAATTTCTATAAAATTTTTGACATTTTATTTACGAGATTGTAAAAACGCACAATTGCACTCTTAATACAAAATATGATTCAATAGATTTCTATCTCAGACAAAAAGGTCTTGATGATGCGTCTGTGAAATGGATTAAAAGCAGGTATTCTGGTGCTTTATTCTCTTAGATGAAAACTTGGTCTAGGGACAGTATCATTGAATGGGTGCAATATTATTTATTCGACTGATGTCAGATACCTGGGTGTTATCCTTGATAAAAAGCTCACTTAGAAACGATGTGTTGAATGTGTAACACAGAAAGCCACTAGGGCCATCTGGGCGGTGAAGAGTTGTAGTGCGTGCACTTATGGTAGGAGCCCAAAAATGGTTAAGTTGATCTATACTATGATCGTTAGGTTAATCACAATGTACTGGGTGATTGTTTAGTGGCAAGAGGGTCGACAGGTTGCGGATAAAATTAAACTCTGCAAAGTTTTGCAACAGGCGTAATGAGTGAGGTCATATCCAGCCTTACAAATTGAGCCCTTGATTGGACTACCACCCACAAAAACTTTTATAAAATCTTCTACGGCAATGGTCGCTTATATAATTCATTTCGCTAGATCTGTTCGTTGTGTTGGCTGCGGACACTAATCGGTCTTAAGTACAATGTCCCAGCAAAAAAAGAGACTCCAAAAAAGTCATGAAAATGTAGAGTTTCCGATCTGGAAGTAGTAAAAATTTCGATCCAATCTAACGATTTTTATATAAGGTTGTCATTGCAAGAAGTTCTCTTTTTCGATGCCTGGTCACTGAATTGGAAGCGATATTAAGAAAAATTCCCTTTTTTGTGTTCCATGATAATATTTTCTTCTAGGAAAAATGGTAAATAGTTAACAATTCGTTTCTTTTTATACGAATTTAAGTCCGAAACAGTGCTTTCATATAAATTTAAGCAAATAACTGTAAAATTTTAGACTAAAATTAGTTCATAAATTTCTTTAAAGAAATAAATTTTATTTTAATTCTGGCGAGTATTTTCTACCACTATGGAGGAGTTACAAAGTTTTGTATGGCTAAAATAAGCTCTACATGGTTTTTTGCTCACTCTCGGCAAATTAAAAATATCGATTTCTTGGAACCAATGAAAATGTAGTTCCACTAGAATGACTTCCATTTTTTTTCACTGGGGTCCAGCTTAGGGTTGCTAGGAATACCTAGTGACAGGATAAGCTGTGAACTGACGTTCGAATGTTGGTATACGGATGAATCCAAAATGGAAGATGGAGTTGGTGCTGGAGTTGTTGTTGGGCCCAACTGAAAAATCTCTTTCCACATGGGCAAATGGCCTACATTATTTCAGGCAGAAATACAGGCAGTTTTAAAAGGGCAATTAAAGGTGCGCTATCATATACATACATATATCTATATTTTAAAGGCAGCTTAAATCCTGCCTTTTATGGGAATTCCATTCCAGGTTGGTTTTAGTGCTTTGACTCATTGCAAAAGCTATCCATACAGAACAAGGTTTCCATTTACCTGGTGATAGCGGTCATTCCGGGAATGAGGAATCCGATGAACTGGCCTCTGCTGCTTCGTTTATGGACCCAAAACCGTTTTGTAGTGTAAGTCGGACGACTGTAACATACCTGATCAAGGGAGGCGACACTTGTGGCTGACTTCTTCTGGTTTAAGACAGGCGCCATCGTGAACATAAACAGGAATAATTTACGGCTTGTTACTGGTTGCCTTACTGGTCATCCTTGTGTCATTTATGTTTAGAAGACAATGGCACGTATTCCTTGCCACTGTGTTTTTCATTTTGAGTTTCCGTGTTCGGATGATATTAAATGGGCTTCTCCAATATCTGTACTGACTTTCATAAGAAAAAAAATTTTTCATCGCCCAAAAATTGTTGTAAAAAATTGGGTGGTTGTTCATCGACTTTGGGCGACGCAAAATTTTTAGATATTTGGGTATTTGTTCATAATGAACAATTGCCTAATTCCGCAAAATGTTAAAAACCCCAAAAAAAATTTTGGGCGAATATTCATTCAAAATTCGGGTGATTGTACGTAATGAACAAACACTCAAAAACTTCGTGCGATTATTCATTTTACATTTTTGGGTTATTCTTCATTTTTTGTTTGGGCTATCAGGCACTGTTCTTTGGATATTTCTTCACAACAACTTAGCACCCACCAACATTTATGGGCGTACGTTCATTTAGCTGTTTCGGACGATAGTAACTTAGGCGATAATTCGTACTGCCGGAAAGTCATATAGACATTGTTTTATTTTAGTTTACAGCTGTATGGCACAGAAGATTCATCGCAGTGCCGGTATCGCAGTACCGGTCTTTGGACCAGTCTTCTCCCTTTTCTATTCTATTTTGTGTATGATTACGAGTATAACGTTATAGTTTTTGTTATGCTTTGAATGTTTACTGCAACATTGTCTTGTGTATTTTTGTGGTTATGCATTTATATTATTGAGCTAATAATATATAGCTTATTCTTCTTGTATACAACCGGACTTATGGAAAACATTTGTATTGGGTTTAACCACGTGTATTTTTGTAAAAATATCTTCAGTAATTTAATCACATTCTTCGATTATTAATTTTATTTTAATTTTTATGAAAATAGAAGTTAAATATTTGTGATAAAATTGTAACACGAGTTCAGTAGTAGCGGTTTAATTATCTATATTACAACAACAATTTGCTTTAAAAATAAAACAACAAATTCCAAATAGTTCTAATAAACAGAATTTTTTTATTTTAATTTCAACAAAAACTTACATTTAAATTTATTTACTGTAAACTTGACAATTCCGATTGGTTAGACTAATTACTAGTATTTTTTTTTTCGTGAAGTCCTATTTGTCTGTGAAAATTACAAACCAATAATTTTTTTATAATCTTGTTATACTGAAAAATATAGTTATGAAATAATTACCCATACTTAATACTTTTCATGGCAAACATTTTAAATTAATTTGTAATATAATTGTTATTTTAGCAAAAAGTTAATTTCCTTTTAAAAATTTAAATTTAATACTACTTTATACTTTATATTATTAGAAATATAAATGAAATTATCACAAAAAAATTGTTCCTTAAATTTATATTTATGTTATAGAGGAGTTTCGCTGAAACTTTGCTAAAGCTGCTGGCATGAAATCCAACTTTTATTTGACGTAAACACTTAACCTTAAGCCTGAAAAATCAATACATCATTTCATGTTTATAAAAAATTTCACTGATTTCAACATGTTTTGATCCAATTGACAGCTGTTTTCAATACAAACAAACTACTAAAATGTAAATAAATAGAAAAAATATTAAGGAAAAAAATTTAAAGCATGCTGCTGTCGACACAACAGATAAAGTGTTTGTTTATAATTTTATCTGTTCTGTTATTCGACTGTATGTACAGTGGTGGCAAAAAAAATATATTCTGTAGCAAATTGGTACACGCAAAGAAAACATATAGTTGAGGTAACCATAATCAAACAGCAACATGCTATGATTGAGTTGTATGGTTTTAGTTAAACTATATTATTGTCAATAGAAAAGCAAACTTTTAATAATATTATTATCTGATTTAATAATATTATTATCAACAAAAACAATGAACTTTGTTACACCTAATCTTATTAAATTAAATATGGTAACACTATTGTTAGATGTGACTAAAATATAATTGGGACTCACCATACCATAGTCTTATATTATAATAACATTGTTAAATACGACAGCAGTATTATTTAATATAATAATAATATTATGTTTTTCAACCATATATTTATTGGTTTCTTTAAAACAGCTGTGCGTTAAATCCGAAATAAAATAAATTAATATTGTTGAAATAAAATGTATATATAGAAATATATACTTACGTATGTATGTATACTTGAAATACACATACGTCTGTATAAAGAGATAAACATATTTACGTATATGTTTTTACTTATCTACCCCTTTATTTGTTTTTACTTTATTTATTTATTTGACATGACGCGTGCAATACCGATAGCTTACAAACGAAACACTGAACTGACAGAAGATGTTCCTGAATTTTTTTTTAAAAACTTAACATAGTATAGTTTTGGATAACATTATGTTGTTATTTACATTATATTATTTTTAAGTAATAACAAAAATTATGTTGCATTCATAAATTTTTAATAAAACTATATTGTTAAACTCTAACCATATCACACTTTTTTATGAATATAATAATGTAATTATTAAATTCAAACATTACTTTGCTTACCGTTACAAAATTAATGTTTAATATAACAATAATTGTTTTCAACGACCACACATTTGTTTCTGAGAACATAATATTGTTTTCTTCACCATTCTACACTCATTTCTTTTCTTTGCGTGTAGATGAAAAAGTAATATTATTTATTAGAAGTAATGGGAGTAACACATTTAGAGCACTTTCTGGAACTGTATGTACTGATCTTTTGCTTGATTTAAATATCTTAAAGTGAAATAGTGTCTTTAATACAAAAATTTAATTTTTAATCTGAGTACAGTTAACAAAATAACATATTAAACTTTAGAGGGGTATAAAATATAAAATTTAACGGCCTGACCCACGATGTCGACAAGAAACTTTCTATCGCTTACTTACATTGAAAACAAAAACAAATTTTCTTTAAGTTAATTTTTAATTATTATATTTCGAACTTCATTTGTTTCTATATTTATGATTTATTTGAACGGGCTAAAGTTCGTATCGCTTTTTTAAGCCAAATTACATGTGATAATTTTTTATGAACAAATAACATCGAAGTTAGTTGTAAATATTCTAACAACACATAGTTGAACGGAACAGATAGCCGTTTTCGAAAGCCACTAAACCTTAATCATCAGCGTTCTTCTGTGTTGGTCCACTGTGTGTGGTGTCAGTTGATGTAGATTTCTGCCTTATATACGAAGATTTCTTGCAAATGGAATACGTGAATTGTTTTAATTCATCGTATTTCAAAGTTTTCAAAGTTTGTCCATAAAATAATAAAAATCGTCTCATCTTTTGTAAATGTTTCAACCAATACAATAAACTTTTTTCTTTACGGTCTATCGGTTTCAATTGCTCCTGAGCACACTGTCATATGCTCATACATGGGTAAAATTAATTAAACTGACTGATTGCCGTACTCTCCGTATAATTCGGCAGTTTTTGTTACATCTAACAACAAATTTTCGTTTTAGTAAATGCGTTTAAAATTTATTTGGTTTTAGCTTTTCTAAACATGTAATGTCCTTATCCTAGTGTCAGCTTATTGCATACATATGTATGAATGCATTGTATGTACATGCACTTTTGTCTATATTGTTTGAAACTATGTTGCTTCAGTTGCCGGGATTTGAAAAAAAAAGATTTAATTTTCTATTTGGTAACTTCATACATAGTTTCGTTATACACGTTTGTACATATGTATGTTTTAGTGAACAAATGGCCATTATTCTAAATATTTTTTCATCATTCGTTGTTTTTATTACAACGACTTTGCCAAATACTTTGTTGAAATTTGCCCAAATTGGTGATGAATTTTAATGTTTGCAAGTGGTGGTGTGTGTGTATTAAGTAAAGAATTTTTAAATGCAGAGTTGCCAGTGTTACCTACATCAGTTGATACTAGACGTCATTGCAACTTCACACAAAGCACGAATTGTTATTAAAAAATTTCAATGATTATCATTTCAAATGAGATTAGTTAATTATAATTATGAAAACTCTACAAAATTTTGTTTTATTTAAAGTCTTTTAATATGTAAGGGCTTGTCTCAGATATCGATCGAAATTGTTTTTTTTTATGAATTTTAATTTCGTTTGATTTTGTTCATTCCGAAAATGTGGCAATAAGATGTTACAATATCGTTCAACTCAACAAAAAAAAAAACATGACGTTATTATAAGAGTAAAATAAACTACCAAGTAAACAAAATTTAAAAATTAATACATAAAATTTTTGGAATGGCAAAAAGTGCAGTTTTGAAAGCCCAGATATATAATATTTGCTGTAAATTTTTCGAAAAGAGTGTTAAGGGATGCTTCAGATCCACTTTCATATCCCAAACACAGTGTATGTTTTAAAGATTTATTTATTTTTATTTGCTTGAATAGAATATGTTTTTAAATTTGTATAATGCTCAATTTTCTCCTTAAGACTTGAGAAAATTTCTGATATATGTAAAAAAAATTAACTAATTTTAAATAAATTGTTTAAAAACACTGTTCTCTATTGAATTAAAGTTTGAAACAACACATTTTAGTCATTTTACACACAGAAAAGAACAATTCCGAGTATTAATCCATTTGGACCCAAATATAAACCAGAAGGAAAACTTTTAAAATCAATTCATATATTTAAATATTATAAGGCAATCCAAAGTCCTACATCCAAAAAGTAAAAATTGTTTTAAATTTTTGAGAAAAAAGTTGGGGACAATGGGCTGATATGTGGAATTTTTCAAAACAAAATCTTTCAACACAATATTTTAATTTATTTTTTATATTGCAAACGATATTCCATATGCTATAAAAAGCTTCGGAGTTGATTTTACTTTGGTCGAACTCTTTCATTAGTTAATGCTTAACACAAACTCTGATGGTACCCATTTAAGTTGCATAGATTTGATCATAGGATTGTGCTAAAAATAAACTAGTTTACGAATTCGTTCGAAGCCTACACGCAAAAAAATATGGTTGAGGCAACCATAATCAAACAGCAACATACTATGATTGAATTATTTGGTTGCAGTCAAATGATATTATTGTCAATATAAAAGCAACCTTTAAATAATATTATTATCTATAATAGTTAATAATAATATTGTATACAAAAACAATCAACTTTATTATACCTAATCTTATTATTGTTAATATGACAACACTACTGTTAGATCTGACTAAAATTTTATTTAGAGTCACCATACCATGTTCCAATATTACAATAATATTGTTAAATACGATGACAGTATTGTTTAATATAATAATAATATTTTGTTTTTCAATCATATATTTATTGGTAGATGCATACATATAATTATCTATACACGAAATTCAGACACGTCTGTATAAAGAGATATACATATGGATATGCCTATATTTTTATTAATCTACCCTTTTGTTTATACTTTATTTATTTAATTAAATTCATTTATTTGACATATTGTCAGAAGTGTAAATACAATAATTGAAATTTATTTGCTGGTGGTTTAGCATATCTATACATGCATTTCATTGGCGCTTGAACCAAATCAGTAGACTTCAACCACAAATTTTGAACAGTCACAAATCTCTTTTGTATCAGTTTCAAAGCCTACTAAGTTTATTTTTTCTTTGTGATTTCCAATAATATTATTATTTTATGAATTCTCATGTAGTTTTTTGAAAGTCTGTGCATAAAGTAAGAGGTTTGTGACTGTTCAAAATTTGTGGTTTAAGTGTACAGTTTGTTAGAAAACTGACCTCTGAGTATATACATAATTCGATTGTTAAAATTTAATTTGTTTAAATGTGTTTACTGATACTCTGCAAGGAGTACGAATACTATACAGTAAAAAATGTATCAGCGCTAACGCTGGCAAACTTGCACATGCAGATGAGCATTACATATTATTTCATGAAAATATAAGTACATATATTCCTTTTTTAAAGAACCTAATAACAGAATTAAAATCAGTCGAATTTGGTTTCTGTGATAGTCCTGCTTGTTACGCTAAAATACCGTGAACTGGCCCAATCATTCTATTGTTGTAGAACTATGTTATTTTTACAGATATTTTTAATTCATCTAATATATCCAGACATAAAGATTCTTTGATGATTGCCATAAGGGACAGTGAAATATGAAATGAAACTAAATATTTAAAGATGTGCTGGAAAATGCATGATTGTAAACATTTCTCTATTGATTGGATGACTTTGTACAATAGAAGTTAAGTCTGCTGAAAGAATTTTCATAAAAAACTAATTTAACTTTATAAAATTTTTAACCAAATTTTCATAGAAAATTTGTTTTATAAAGCCCTCAGGCCGAGATCCCACTATCGGCACAATGTACCGATTTTCTTCAGCGCACCGCAACAAAGTCGTAAGTAATAAACCAAAACGGCTTTATATCTCAAAATAAATTGTGAAATAAGTATATATGACTTTATTACAAGTACAGTATGGTGCAATTATGTTCTTATATTTCAATTAGTTCAGAAATAAGCCAATTTATATTTCTTGTGATTTTATTTCAGTATGCCGAAGAAAATTGGTACATTGTGCCGATAGTGAGACCTCGGCTTTATACTCTAACCCCCATAAACCCCGTTGAATTTAAAATGAGTTTGAAATGTATTTTATTTAAAATTTTTCATAAAACCTTGTCTTATGTTATGATATAATTTATAATTGTATTTGTAACATTTAATAATTAAATAAATACATTTTCTTACAATATATTTCAAATACATTTTAATTCATGTGAATATGGGGTTTAAAATATTTTGTATGAATTAGACTGTTTTAATTTTTATGAATAAATAAAATTTTAATTTGAGGCAAAAGTGCAATAAAAAATATTAACGTTATAAGCTGCTTAATAGTTTGTAATACTATTAAAAGAAACTTAAACTTAACTAAAAATCAGTCCTTAAATTCCCTCAATGGAAATAAAAAATTCACTATCATGATATATTAAAAGTCATATTAATTTCAGCTATAGAAAACTATAATATATATATAAACTACAAGCTAAGGAACACAAAAACCAAAAGCTATAAGAAAGTTCGAAACGCTTTTGTGTTTCTTATCTTTTTTTATATAAACTTTGTGCAACCTTGTCATTCTCCACAAAGAATAACACTTGTCAAACCAACAAGTATAAACCACGGTCAAATTAACAAGTTTATTACGTCTAAAGTATACCTGTAATTAAGAGAGAAAGGAAAGGAAAAAACCGGCAATTAACTGCAGTACAGGCGTAGAAGAATATAAGCTCACAAGACAGCAATACCACTTAACGAAAAAGACAACCAAAGTACTTTTGAACAATATTTTTTTTTCTCTACTTCTCAACTTTTGCCTCTTTGCATTGTGGTAAAAGCTAATGCAAACCGTTGGTGGGTGTTTTTTCCAGTGTGATAATAATAAAAACCTCGACTTAATGGTCATTTGTTAGTGGTTGTTTAACAGCAAGTGCCTGCTGAAGGAGTGACTGCTGTATTTTAGTTCCTTTTTTCTTATAAATTTGTTTTGTTTTAAATAAGAAAATTGAAAAAAAAATGTATTCTTGAAAAAGGGTCTATTCCATAGTGCAGTTTAGATTGTATTAATTATGAACATTGAATAATGAAAAAAATCTCAAGGTTTTCGTTTTGTAGGCTGGCGAAGGACTAGTTTACTATTAAAAGTTATTCTATAGGAAGCAATAAAGATTTTAATTGATTTATGTGGTTTTTCTGCTTAAATTTAAAGGTCTTAGAGTGAATAAATACATAAAATAATATGCGAATCGTAAAAAAATAAGTTAAATTAAAAAAAGTGAATTAAAAATAGAGGAAAAGAGTAACCAATCACTATTATAAGTTGCCTTCAATGTTCGTTCGCTGGCAGTTGTCGCGTTTCAATAAATAATTAAATTAATTTCTAATCCCAGAAAAAAACAAAAAACATGATCAATCATGTGTTTTAAAATGGGTTCAAGTGATGACGAACTTGTTCGATTTAGGTGAAACATTCATGATTTTTACATTAGCTTTGTCATACTAAATAATGTCCTTGTGCTTAAATTTAAATGCATTAATCTCCATTAAAATTCATGAATTTAGCGCTTGCAAGTTTCCTGATTCGACGACGGTATTCACGTAAATACAAAAGAAACCAAAAATTTTTTTGAAGCGTGTCGTTCCACTCTCTGCCCCTGGGCTATTGTATTCGTATTCTTGTTCTTCGTTGGAAATAAAACTTATTTTATAAAAAATATGTCAAGGTGATGACTTTTGATTCCGTTTTTGCATTCTTTGCTAGTTGGATATTTATTTCACTATATTACCCAGTAATATCGCATGCGTTTTAATGAACTCAAAAATTATAGCGTAAGTTACGATTTGCGAAGAAATAATTTTTTTATGCATGTTTTTTTATTTATTGTATCTTCATATATGAACTAACAATAAGTATTCAAATCTTAAACCTAAAATATAATTAGTAGGTCTGACCAATGTCGGACATAACTTAGTGATAGTTATTAATAATACATAAGTAGTGATAGGCAAAAAAAAAGTATTTTCAAGCAGCTTAATCTGGAGTGTTTAGTATTAGAGCCCTTGTATCTCTCTTCAAAATATTACGAGCAAACGGATTAGGATGTGACACGAGTTTTGTTAGATATTTGCCTGCGTATTTTGCACTAGTGGCATATTTAAGTCACGATGTATATTTGACTTTTTGGAGCTGATGTTATCAAACGTAAAATTTTGTTTGCCTTCGTTGGATTTTATCAACATTTGAAGCTGAAGCAGTGCCCCATAGATGAATTTCGTAGCACCATATTGGCTTTAAAAGCGATTTGTATATTAAAAGTTTGCAGTCTAGGCTGAGTGTTGAATTTCAGCCAATCAGCCATGTACCTAAGTTAAATTTAGTTTCATTTGAGTTAACTTATGGTCAATGTAATGTTTCCATGTAGGCCGTCGATCGAGGTGTATACCACGATATTTCACATGTGAATGTTGAGGAACAACTTGATTATTAATCCGAATGGGGGAACAAGTATCTCTTCGTAAGGTAAATGTTATATGGACACACTTTTGTTCATTTACCTTAATTCTCCATAAGTTTAACCATAGTTCCATCTGGCTAATGTGTTCCTGGAGTTTTCGGGGTGCCGCATCAGGGTCTTCGTGCATACTAAGGCAGACGGTATCGTCGGCAAATGTAGAAGTGTGGATACTACTGCTCACAGGCATATCACAAGTATAAATCAAATATAAAAATGGCCCCAGTATACTCCCCTGTGGCGCACCGGATGAGATAGTTTCAGGCATACTCATAAAGTGTCCTTCCACAACTCTAAATTTTCGTGCAACAATGTAACTTTCCAAAAGATTTAGAATGTTTATTGGTAAGTATGTCTTCAATTTCAAAATCAGGCCTTCATGCCACACTTTATCAAATGCCTGAGAAACATCATTAAACACGGCAGAACAATACTTCTTTTCCTCAAATGTTTTTCTTATAAATTCAACCAATCTATGCGTTTGCTCAATCGTGCTATGCAGGCTTCTAAAACAAAATTGATGGTCCGGGATGCACCCATTATCAGTTAAAATTGAAGACAATTTTGTCATGAGTAGATACATTTTTTACCTTAAATCCCTGGAGGACGAGTGCATCTTTTATTTCTTCGGGAACAACATAAGAATCTATGCCCTTCAATACGATATGCAGGCCTTTAGTGCTCTTAAGCTGGTATGTGTAGAAGATTGTTTTATTTGTTTCAAATTCAGAAACCATTTGGCGGAAATCCTTTTCGTCATAAATTTGAATTTTCGTTTCATTGATGTTGCCACGTTTTATTGGGACAATATGAAATTTATTCTCACTAATAACCAAAATTAATTTTTTAATAAAGGCATTTGAATTTTTTTCCCTCAAATAGATTGTTGGCGGCTTGGATGTTTTATTTGAGGATACGTCGGGTTTGTCGTTCTCATCTTGCAAAATTTTAAAGCGGTTTTGACGATTAGTTGAGGATGCGCTGTTATCCCTAGACATCTTTGAAGCGGATGAAATTTTTGAAGAATTCAGGCTTCGCCCACGCCTTACCACAGTTATATATCTGTCCATCTCGACTTGCACCTTGGGTTTTGAACTACTGTTATCTGTAGTAATAACATTGTTAAGTGATGAACACGATCCTAAAGGGGATCATATTACTGACTTATATAAGGAAGTACTAGGAAACTGTAATGTTAATGAATCACTATTTGGTATTAGACAAAGCGAAGTTTATCGCTGACGAAAAAATGGATTTGTCGTTAAAAAAAGACTTTCATTAGATTTATTATTTCTGTTGTTTCCATTTTTGCTCACAACTCACTTCATAAGGTTTTGTATTTGAGGTACTCATATAGAGTATTCCTCAAGGGCACTTTTTTATGTGTATTTATTTGCGTTTTTTTTTTGTTTTTGTAATTTATGATTGTTTACAGCGTTGTCAACTTTAAAATTTCAAAACGCACCAAAATGGAGAAAAAAGCGCGCCATTTACAAAAAAACCCACCAAGCTTAGAATTTCTTTTTTTTTATTTTAAAATGTTTATTGAATAAATAATTTTGCATAAAAAGTATAATATTATTTTTTTTGTAAATGAGACATTTTTTTATATTAATTGAACTGTCGGATAATTAAGAAATATTTTTGGATTTGTTCATATGTAATATACTGAATATCTCGACCAAAGAAATATATGACTTATACAAGTTTCAAAATTAAGGGCACATACATTAATTTGTAAGAAATTACACATTTCTGTACATTAATTTTATAAATTCTGCTTAAAACTTTTAAAAAAGAGATCAACAATTAATTATTCCAAATTAATAAAGCTATTATTTTCATCATTATTGTTATCATAGGGTCATACAAAAGATTTCATTTCAAATTGTAATGTTTTGTAAACATCATTACTATCAGGAAGTTGGTAAAAGTTTCACAACAAAAATGTTCCAGTTTTAACCCACTGTCGTATTCAATTTGCGTTGGTGCCATCCAAAATTTAAAAACGCACCAAAATTTAAAAAAAAGCGCACCACGCACTAAAAATTTCAAAAAGCACTCAAAATGGTGCGAAACTCACGTTGACAACGCTGATTGTTTGTTTGTTTTTGAGGTACTCATATAGAGTATTCCTCAATGTCACTGTTTATGTTTTTTTTTGTTTTTTTTATTTCCACATTTTAACAAGTGCCTGAGAAACATAAATAAACCGGGCAGAGCAGTACTTCTTTTCCTCAAATGTTTTTCTTATAAATTGAACCAATCTATGCGTTTGATCAATGGTGCTATGCAGGCTTCTAAAACCAAATTGATAGTCCGGGATGCAACCATTATCAGTTACAATTGAAGACAATTTTGTCATGAGTAGCTTTTCAAAAAGCTTTGACATTGTTGACAGTAAATAGAATTTCTCGTATTGATCCTCAGTGATTGAAAATCTGTGAGGGGAGTAAATTGAAGATATCACGAAATTTGTAAAAAAAATTTCAATGCAGATATTTGTTGCTTGTAGATGTTCTTCACAATTGTTGTCAATAATATAGTGCTTGAGTCTTGAATTTATTAGAATTGCTGATCCATCACATGCTCTCCCTCTAGAGTTCTTTGTATTATCATAGTTTTTTGTATGAATGTGTGATTTTGTAACATTACGAATGAGAAAGCAAAACCTATTCAGTACATGAAGCTGAGTACTCAATTCTTCTCCCCTCGTGTCTCTATCATATAATCTAATCAGCTTAGCAATAAGACTCTCATTGTGTAAACTAGGACTTATATAAGATTTAATAAGCGTTTTGAAACTTTTCCAAAAAAAAATTTTAATAAAGTTTGGAATTAAAATAATGAAGTGAAAAAAGCTTTTCTTTTACTTCTTTATTCCTTTTTATTTTCCAAAAAAAAAGTATCAATAAAACCGGAAAACATTTGTAAGAGCTACCAAATATATCTTATTACAACCTTTAGCTTTCGATTCTGATACCTCTTACTTCAGCTTGTGGTGTAACATGTGGCAGAAAAGCTATTCTTATGCAACTTTCTGATGAATTTGACTATTACACCACAACATGATGCAATTTTTTTACATGTATTATCTAAAGTAGTATTAATTTTTGGTAAACAGTTTGAGCAACAAATGACCACTACTTTATATAAATGTATCAAAAAGTGGGAACATGCTATTAGATGTAAAAAATTTAATAATTAATTATTAACATTCATGGCAGGTATAATAGTGTTGAAAATTTAAAAACTCTTAGTATATTGTTACTTTGTAATAAAATAAAAATATCTTGTTTTGCCTTAATGTGCAAAAGTAATACCTCCCCAAAGTGTATTTCTAAAAGAAACAATATGATTTAAATTTCAAAGAATTTGGGTTGAACATTAAAGTCAACCATTTGCTTAGCAAAAAAAAAATTAACAAAACAAATTGCGAGTGGAACATAAAAAATATTTTAAATTTATGTATACTTAAATTTAACGAAGCCTGGTAAAAAATAGAAAATTTAACTATATAGTATGTTTATTTGGGCATTTGCTTCAATACTTGTATACTTGGTAGAACATCTGTAAATCGAAGCTTAAACTCTATGGTTTCTATGGTGCTACGTACACACTTCATCAGCACCCATGTCTATCTACTTGGGCAGATATTGCTAATTAAAATTAATTTTTAATGAAATGCTAAAGTCTAGTTTAATATACATATATTTTCTCTTTCTTAGAAAATCACATTTATTAATAAAAATTGTTATTCTATAAAAATTTTAAATACCAAACTTAAGCCCAATGATGCAATTAGTCCTGAAAAACATTTCTTATATTTCCTTTTCTGATCATTTTTAGTACATCCCAAGGTCTATTTATCAGGCCAAGACAGTCATCTTGATGATTTTTTGTGCTTTCGTTCTGAAAATGTCTAAAGATGTTGAATTTTTTGGGCAGCTTAAACTTCAGTCCATATAAGCTTAAACATAATAAATAGGTATTGGTACAAATAAAAACTTTATTAGACGGCACTTAGAAATTCTAACTAAAAAACTAAATGAAACTAAAACTACTAACTTCAAGACCTTCAACACAACATAAAACTTAAAAAAAAATTAAACCGACTTCAAAACAGCACTAAAAAGCTTAAAGTAATATAGATATAGTTAAATAAAATATTTTTACATACGTTACCTATAGTGTTGTTTGAAGTTGGTGCCAGCAATACTGGTAACTAAGCACATACATACACATATTTTTTTTTAACACACAACAAACCCAACCCGCAAAGCGATTAGCTTGCCTGCTGAAAACACCCAGGGTCTATGGGAGGAATCGAACCCACGACCTCTGGACTGAGAGGCTAGCATCTCTACCACTCAGCCACAGGGGCACCTGTGCATTTTTTTTTTGTCGGGCATGTTCCTATATGTTTGGTACCTGTATTACTGGCACCAACTTCAAACAACACTATAAGTAACATAATATAGTTAAATAAAATATTTTATTTAACCACATCTATCTATATTAATTCTAGCTTAATTCAAAGTTGGTTTAATTTTTTTTTTAATTTTATTTCTATCTTTTTAGTGAAAAATAGTTTTAAATTTCATGGGCCTGACTAGGCCTACTTTTTTAAAAACAAGATTGTTCAAGTTCAAGATGTGTACCAAGTTTTGTAAATATTGGTTAAGTGCAAGCATGTGAAATATTATACTAAAATTTAACAGGCGTGCTCCGCCCCCTTTTTTGAACGCAAGATTGTGCCTTTATTAAAGTTTAGGGCGTGCGCCAAGTTTCGTAAAAATTGGTGAGATACAAGCTTGTGAAATGTAATATTAAATTGTAGTGGACGTAACACCGCCCATTTTTTTAAAGAAGGATTGTGATTATTTAGAGCTCAATGTGTGTGGGAAGTTTGGCAAAAATCGGTTAAGTAAAACCACGTGAAATATTATAATACCTCTTATTGGGCGTAGCCCCGCCCATATTTTCAACTTTAAAACTGTTTATTTATAAGAAGAAGATACAATAAATAAATAAATGTTAAAAAAACAAGAAGGAAAGGTGTTTGCTAGGTTTCTCAGCAATCAAATGAGTAGAAGGTCATAAAATTAAATTAAAAAGTTGTGGGGGTGTTCAGTCAACTTTTTTTCAATGGGACCAATGGGAAGCTATACTCTTTCAGACATCAAAAAAATTCTTATAATCGGTCTTAAATGTACCGAGTTATGAAGCTCCACACCTAAAAAAAATAGAGACGAATTGTTAACCTCCTCCTTTTTTGAAGTCGGTTAAAAATAGAAACGATTAATGCACATCAGTATGATTTATAAACATTAAGAACTTGAGATAAGAACACGGAAGTATATTTACTTGATATTTACTGCCGTATCCTAAAAAAGAAGTTAGTTTTAAAGCGTAAAGTAAAACAAATTTTATACAAACTTTGATTAAATTAAAATAAATTAATTATCTGATCAACACATTAAAAATATGGGCTGATAAAACAAAAACATATCAATGGTGTTAAATTTCCTAGATTTTAATCTACAGTTGTCAATATTCTTGGAAATATCTTTGTAAACTGCAAACAAAACACGTTTTTTGCGAATATCCCGAAAACGCTTTTTAAGAAAAACAAATGCGTGCCATATTCGTGTTCAGCGACCCTAAATTAGCTGAGAAAATATCTTATTTTAGAGGTTAATTTTTTTGTTCCTTAGTGTAACCGCTACAAAAAGGCTCAGAAAAGAAATAATTTCTTTTAAAAGTCCCATATTTTGGTAAAAAAATCTTAAGAATTAAAAATGATTTACATTTGTAAAGTACGAGTAGTAGACCTTTATCATTTATTATTTAAAACAAAACAAAAATGTTTGACCAAAAAAATCATTTTTTGGTTGATCTTTTTCTGGAATTACCCATATGTGTGTATTTTTTTTACCAAATATAATATAATAATACTTAAGCCTGACTAAAAATTATTTCTGATTTATAATATTTTAGTTTTTTATGTAACTTTTCTACTTTGGATTCGTTTTAAGGCAGCATTTTTGTATAGGATCTATACTGTTTATGACTTTATTTACAAAATATAATTGACTTATAGTAATTCGGGAGTTTATTTTAAAATATTCGATAGAAATTGACTGCGTTATTAAATATTTTATTAACAGACTTATTGTTAAAAAACTACCTGCATGACTGATTTCACGTTGTATACATAAGCTTTTTTTGTATTTAAGTTTTCAGGATGATAAAAAAGAGTACAATTTAATCGACGTTTATTAACACAAAGTATAAAATTGGTGCAAGAGTGGTCGCCAAACATTTTATCTTGAGAACCCCACTTTCCACATACACCAACCTTAAAATTATAATTTTTTATAGTATTCTTACATGAAATAAGCTCTTTGTTTTTGCAAATTTTTGATGTCACTCTAACCTTAATTTAGTATAATAGCGATGTGAAACTTCCGGCCCTCAAAATGTACCAATCGTATTAATTATTATATGTACAGGGTACTAACTAGCTATTCAGATACAATGCAAATAAAATACCACACAGAAATAAATATATAAATATATAATATATATATATTTAGAAATAAATTTGAATTTGGTGTAATTTAGCGGAATGTATGGTTGGTGTTTGTTAAAAGTTTGGGCCCTAAGGAAAAAAGTTTTGCGACCACTATTATACCGCTCAATTGTTAACCTTTCACAAGTGGCGTTGGCTGAAGTAGTTTGCACGTTGACTACAAAACCGAAGATCCTGGGTTCAATTCCTGTGTCCGACAGTCATTAAATAACAACACTACGAATTTTTCTGATGTGCATTAGTGTCCCTTTGTATTAGTTGTTGTAGGAAAGTTCAAGTGATGAAGGCATAGTCACTGGTCACTGAACTATACCGGCCTCAGCAGATGCTTATCCTAATGTAATATCAGAGCGCCCTCCTTCGACGGTATTGTGTAGCAGAATTATCAGCGAAGTAAAATAAGTAATAAAATGGCTACTAAAACTGCTTCAAAAATACGCCTCATCTGATACCAGAAGGCGCTACAACACTGCATGCTTAAAAAAAAGCGTGCAAAAATTAGAGTTGTAAAATAATGAAGCTTTTTTCTATCACTTCCTTCACCACCTGTCTTCTATCACTATCCCTTCTTGAAGAATGTAACACCTAGTAATAGTAGTAGGCATTAATTGCCTGAGTGTTACTTCTCTTTAAAAAAAATCATAACTTCAAAACTTAACCACTCTGCAATATTTTTCATTGTGTTGTGCTTCTCATTCTTTTAAAAATGTCAAAGATTTACTTCCAATATAACATTACATTTAAAATACTAAAAAAATTTATACATATTTAAAGAAAAAAACCTTTAAAAAATTTTCAAAAAAAGTATAGAAATCCTGTGGAGCATCATCTATAGCGCTTAGGAAAAGTCGACAAGCTTGTAAATGATGACAGTGATGTTCTTGATAGCGATTTTTCTTTCTGCAGCTGCAATTTTTTTCTGCCTTAATGCTGAAGGTTTTTCACACAAAGTGGCTAATTTAAGTTTCAATTTATCAGTCCATTGTTTTTTTTCATTATTTTCTCTCAGGTACTTTTTGCTCATTTTTCTTTCGTTTGGCTTAACTTGTCTAGTTTTATTTATCATGTAAATAAAAGTTAAGCACTTTTGGTGCAGAATAAAAAAAATTCATCAATGTCTTGCTGTTGGCTTGACTTTAGAGTAAAAAAGAAGAGCAAAATATAATTAAGAGAAGAGATAACGCCGAAAAGGTTATTATATTTTTCATGCATTTATTTATGAGCAAAAATATTTTGGTAGTAAACCAGAAAGATAAATTAATTTCAGAACATTACTTGCAGGTGTATTTTGTTATATTTCTGTTTATGGTTATTTCAAGGTCTTCAACTAACTAGTTGATAGTGATGACAAAGTATTTTTTAGTAAATGGAAAATAAAGAAGGGTAGGTAATAAATAAACATAAACTTGTTTATTTTACGAAACATTGTTAACGTTAACGAGGGACAGTAGAAAAATATACAAAAGATTGGCTGAAACCTACCATAGGAAGGGGAAACAAAAATTATGATGAAGTTTAAATCAAAAAAATTAAATAAGACCAACAATACACAGCACTATAGGAAATTTTCCTCTTTTTTTGGCCAAAACTAAAAAAAATTAATAATTAATTAATATTGAAAATTTGAAATTATTTCTGATCAAAGTAAGGACTGCATGCATTGAATACAGTGTAAATTTCAGATGAAGGTTCCAGCATCAATAAAATTTAATCAATAGAAGATAATGTCAACAGTGAGTTGTTTTTTTTTCGTATGTAACAATATTTTGGTGAATTTGTGTATTATATCGATTAAATCGTAACTATTGAAGTAAGCTTAACCTAAACTAATAGAAGTATAAAGTAATTTTTCGTTTGGACTTTTAACAAGTGATAGCACTTCATAGCAATAACACCATCACAATTCCCTAAGATTATCTTCCGAACTTGAAAAAGAAGTTCTTAAAAATTGTAATATGTGAGATGTGTGAGAGTAAAGGCTCAGTTAGCCGACTGTAATGTAATGTAACTGCAACTGAAACAGCTGATCGATATTTTTATATGAAAAGTAGGTTACGTTACATTACATCTCTATAACCATTTTCATTACTTTTCACATAACAATATCGATAAACTGTTTCCTACTGTTGCAAATACTTTACATTACAGTCAGCTAACTAAGCTTTAAGGCCGGGTTTACATCTGTATGCCATGTGCCACACAAACGTAAAAAAACGTAACCAACTAATTACTAATGAAAAACTGTTTGATTTAGACATGTATTTATTAAGTTAAACAGTTTCATACATAATTAATAAAAAATTTTATAGAATGATGGCAAACTGTTTAAATGAATAAATACATGTCTGAATCAAACAGTTTTTCATTAGTAATTAGTTGGTTACGCTTTTTTGGGCAAATGACACAAGAAATGCCAGATGTAAACTCAGCCTAAGTGAAAAAATATTGTTTATTTTGTTTTATATATATTGCACATTGAACGGACTAGTGAATCAAACACAAATTTCAGCATAATTTCAATTTGTAACGTAAGTTGACATGATGCTTTAATCTATAATTTAATTAAAATTAATTCAAATACAGAGTTTTAATATTTTAATTGCACTCACAATTGCGCTTTTCTTAAACTAAATGAAACCCTTATTATAAGTTGCGTTTGATTCTCGATCTGCGCTGGCTATCGAACATAATTAATATTATGAGCGTCGAAAATTTTGTTGAGCAACGAATTTTCTATTGAACCATAGTTTAAAAGGAAAACTTATTTTTAAGCAAAGTTGTTGCAGGTTTTTAAAAATTACTCTGAGTTCCTTATCACTCAGAGAGTCATAATACCAAATGAAACAGTCGAAGATCGAAAGTTGCAGACAGAGTTTGTTGTTTGTTACAGAGTTTGACAGTCACAAACGAAAAATTCACCAATAAGTTACAATCTTAAATAAATTTAAAAATTTAATAAAATTTAAACTTCACTTTTCTAAATAGTTCGAATATGTATATGAGGGTGGTCGTTATTTTAAATATTTTGATTTTTTCTACCCTCACCCCCAAATCAATTCAGTTTTATGTAAAAAAAATACAAAAAATTTCATACCGATAAGTTGGGTTTTGACCTTCAAGCCCTTTTTTTAATGTAATTTTTTGCATATGACTATCTTTTCAAAAAATAATTTACAAGAATATTTTAGCCCTTTAAGTCAACAACATTAGTCTCAAAGAAAATATTTTGCTAAAATTCATGTTTTAGAAAATAATTGGGAGAATAACCAACAAAATACCAATAATTTTATTTAACAAAATTATATTTATATGGAAAGTTTTAATTTTAAGCATATACAACAAGATCTTATATATATTAAATTATTTCATACATATATAATAGTCAAAATAAAACTAAACAAAAAAAAACAAAACAAAAAAAATTACATTGACTATATGGGCTTGAGGGCCGGATGCACCCCCTAAAACACAACTTATCGGTATGAATTTTTTTTTTGTATTTTTTACATAAACTTAACAGATTTGGGTGGTGAGAGTAGAAGAAATAAAAAAGTCTCCATACGTTAATTGTATATCTAATGTATATGTCTCTATGTATATTGATTTTAAGTCAATCGACATATGTCAAGTGTTGTTTCTGCTTGACATTGTCTGTCTTGCCAGATGATGTTAAAAACAAAACAGTAGAGTGATTTTTAACTTTATCACGCAAATTAGCTATTTTAATTTTTTATTAACATTTTTGATTAACTGTCACTTTATCAAGTGTTTTGTGTATGATTGCAAATAACGATTGAGTGAAGTAAAGGTATTCATAATAAAATGTATTGTTTTTAAAAAATTAAAAAAATCGAAAATAATGTCGAAGAAGAGCGTATTATTAATATTAATCAAAAATTGTCACGCGTGAGTTAGACATTTTGTTGTTTGTTTTTGAGGCTTAGTGATAAAAACTATAAAGGTGTTAAGACGGATGCTTTCGTAGTTCGATTCCAAAAAATTAAGCAATAGACCCCGTTGTTTGGTTGTAATTAATTATGGCCACAAAACGCCTAAAAGTTGTTATAGTGCATAGGCTGACAAGCATAGTAATCCTTAAGGTGAAAGTACATACATACATAAAATTTAAAGAGTAATTTTAAATACAACAAGTTAAATACGAAACTCTTTCACGCGTTTGTTACAGAAAGTTGGTTAACTTTCAACTTTTTAATGCGTTGTATTGTTTTGACAGCTAATCAGCCGACAATAAATTAGAAAAAATTTAAAAAAATTTTAATACTTTTGGAAAAATATACAGTATTGGATAAAATGGATTTTAAAATGTTCCAAGTTCATTTTTCAATGTGAAAATAACTAAAAAAAGCTGATAGAAAAGGCGTTTATAACGCGTGTTCTATTACTTGCCATTTTTCATGGGGTAAACTTTTCAAACGCACGATACTTGTAGACGAGCTGACGCGTGTTATTTAATTCTTCCTTTAGACTCACACAGGGAAATCGTTCATAAAGCGAGATTTGATTTTATTAGAGAGATATGATAAGCTAATGAAAAGAGAAGCCATCTTATTTCCGTCCCTCTCTCTCTCACATAAACAAAAAAAATTGCTTTGTGCCAATCCAGTTTTAGAACAAAACTAACTAAGATCCCCCTTTTTCAATTTTAAAGAAAAACTTTCTTAAATTCAACACTGCTGCAAGCTTCTAATTTGATCGACTGAGTTCCAAAAAATCGCATTTGATCGATAGTTCTTAATTTTTGGGGCATAATTGAATTCTAAAAACTGGCAAAGCGCTTTGCTTATATTTTTAAATATAATTGTCATAATAAAAGGTGTCTTAAATGTCATAATGTCTTTTAATATAGTTTAAAAAAATTTTTGTTGTGGCTTAAACAAAAAGGTCATAAGGTAATAAGACTTTCTGAGCTATGTTTATTTTTTGTCATAAATACATGTAGAAATGCGTGAGAGTTTACCATGGAAATTAAGAGAGAGAGAGAGAGAGAGAGAGTGAGGAATGTACAAAGGTGCTAAAACCAAAATACAAATAAGTACAATATTTATAAATATAAATTATAAAGGGTTGCTCACAGCAGTCATAATTTTTCGTTTTATTATTTTAAAACCATTTGAATAACCCAAATATTTATTCCTTTAGTGCCATAAATTTCTAATTTTATTAAAATAAGAGTTTAATAAACATTAAAGTAGTTGAAAAAAAAATAGATCATAATGCATGGTTTGCAAAAACCTTGATTTGCATTAAATTAACAAGAAAAGATGAATTTTCATTCTTTTTGTTAGCATTTGCAAAACTGTTATTATGCATACAACTATACATATTTACAAATCAACTTATTTTCTAGCAGAAAGAAGCGTTAGAGTTGTATTCCCCTCTGCCGCATCTTTCTCTGAACGTGATCGTAAAATCAAACCAAATTTAACGTGCTGTTTCAGCAAATAATCATGATGTCATTGATTTCTACTCATATCTTTTTAAATTTTTTACGAGCTGTTTTCAATGAATTTTTGTTCTATAGTATTCATCTTAACGAATGCATGTCAAAGGGTAACGAATTTCCTTAGTCTAGAAAAGATAAAACAAAAAATTCTCAATGACGCTGAAAATCAAAAACGCAGCGAGGCGTAAATCATAAATGTCAATACTGCAAAGCATAATCGCTTTTGCTTTTAAATCTCTAACGCGATTTTTGTTTTGTTTCTTTAATTTATGGATAAGGGTGCTTTGTTTGAAATTCCTGCAGGACCACAGCACAGTGCTGGTTATAATAGAAAAAATAATAAATGATTAAAGCCAAGCATTTTAACAAGTTGTGTATTTTATGAAAGCAGATACTTTTGCAAAGTAAAGATAATTTTTTCAACTTGAGTTCACCCATTTGTTTTAGAACAAATTTTTGTCCAGACCATTTTTAATATGGAGTTTTTTCCTGTGATTTTCCTTCCTAATTTTGCGTAGAAGCTAACGATTTATAATTGACCCTTGGCAGTGCAATTTAAGTTTGGTATGCCCCTTTGCGCATTTAATATTTCATCAGGGCACATAATTGCTTTAAAAGAGTATTGAACTTACAAACATATTTTAATACACAAACTTTTTTATTGTTATATCAACCAGTATATGCACAAATGTATATAAAATTTTCTGGGATACCTGCTATACCGATCTTACCATGACTGAACTTAACATATAATAAACTTAAACTTTGAAGAAGGCTCTATGTTACTTGATTGGTATATAAAAATGGCAATCTTTGTATATCTTTGTATATCTATCTATCTATCTTTGTATATATATATATATATCTTTGTATATATATATTTCTGACTGAACAAGCATTTACTCCCCATGAATAGTGACGGGACAAGAAGAGTTCTATTTTATGGTAGAACACTTTCCCGTTTCCCAATATGGGAACCATGCGCCACCAACAGAAGCAGCATGTGTTGAATAGATGACGTCCGATCAATCACAAGCATTTGTCGGAAACTATTATTCCAAGATCATTTACCGTCAGATTTTGGTAGCCAGTACAACCCCGTATCCTCCTCTAAGATTGGACGCAGCTGCTATGGGTGTTTGCAGTCGCCACTTAAATGCTACAATTATCGGTTGGCATATTAGTTCTCTTAAATTTCGATGGGAAGCATCATCTATTAGAATGAAGACAGATGGCTTGCATTCATTTGGATAGTCTCGCTATAACATTCTATCACTCATTAATCTTGAAGAGTTCACCGTTGCCTTAGTACCAGTAACAAACTTCTGGCCAGAAGTGCCATCCTAAAAACGTTTGCTTCTATAGTCTTTTGAAACTTAAAGCGGTATCAGATACAACTTCAACTGTTTGCATGACATTTGTAAGGCCCAATTCATACGATGATTTAAAAATCTTGTTTTATTTTTGATTCACTTTAAAGGTTGCTTCCAAAAACTTTGTACATTCATACGAGTCTGAACACAATGTAACGATTATTTATTGCGGTGCGGTTTTCCATACGATGTTAAAGTAAAACTCCGCATTGCGGGACGGAATAAAATTAAAATCTGTTTTATTTTCATTGCGGAGTATCTTATTCTCTCAATTTTTTATACTCTTTTTCTTGCTGACGTTGCCGTAGTTTTTGAATAATTGGCTGTGTTCACAACATATTTTAAAAAAAAAGCATGATTTGGAAGTTCAAACATCTTTGTCATAGATTATAAAAGTTTAGAAAATATATCAAATATATCTACGAATGTATAAAATGTTGATAATTTTTTGTTTTCAGTTATAGAAATGTATGCACAAAAAAATTAACGAAAGTTTAAACAAACAATGACAAGTATTGCCAGCACCGTCTTCCGATGTATTATGTTTATTTTTCTCTCCCGCAACGAGAAATCGCATCGCACCGCCAACATTGTGTTTAGGCTCTACTATGATTTTTTCCATGTTTCTAGTTTTGATTTTTTTTCTTCCGAAAATTAAATCAGTGTTACCCTTAGATTTTTTCTATGCATGTTAAAAAATTTCCACCTACGAAAATTCACAAGTTTCACAAAACGTTTAAAAAATAAATTTAGCATGGACCTTGGTTTGCAATTTTATTGTATGAAGTTATTTAGAGTGACTTCTTTTACTTTTACTTTTAATGCATACTTTTATGCAGTTTTCCAGAAATTATCTTATAATACAAATTTAACACACAGCTGTATTTAAGTTGAATAGTTGTAAGTTGTTTAATATATGCTCATTTTCTATTTGCTGATGTGCTTGTCATTAGAATAATAGGGGAAAGATCTGATCCAAAGGCGACACGACACGGCGACACCACTCTAATTAGATAAAAGTCTATATAATTTCGAACAAAAACAACTCTTGAAACAGCTTATGAGCAAAAAAAAATTATTTTGAGCTTAGTTATTTTCATTTATGCACAAAAAATGTAATATGTGATCCAAAAATACCTACATTTTGGCCAAAATAAAATATTTGTCCGATATTCCCTACACTTCTATATTAGTTATCAAAATACCTACAGGTAACACTGTTTTGTATTAAAAAAAGCTGTTGTCACATTGAATGAAAAAGTAAAATAAAGCAACATACCAATAATTAAAATATGTCTAAAGAATATTTAGAAAAAACTCGGAAAACGGAAAATGTGATTTTTTTTCTACCCCGTTTGCTTTTCTATACCGTTCGCCAGCAAACTAAAAAATCATGTTTCAAAAAAACATTAAAAAATCAAGGTGTGAATTACGTGTAACTTTGGCAGAAAAATGTGTATGACACAATAAAAACTTTGACAACACTGTTTGTTTTATTGCTTAGTTTTAAGCATTACGTACAGCAAAAGTTGATTGCTCTGACGCCACTAACTCGTTTTTTGTGTAAATTTACCAAAAGATTAATTAAATTTAATATTTACATGCGAGTTTGGCCAAACAAATTAAAAAAAATTATACCAAGTGATTCTCAAAGTACGAAAAAAGTTGAGAGTTGCCCAACTTTTTGCTTCACTTTGCGTTAATAGTACTTTATGTGACATGTTTCATATAAGCATGTACATATCATCTTAGATGTCAAAGGGAATCTTCAACGCAACGTGAAGCATCTGACATGGTTTTTAATGGTGCCACTGCGACTTTGCCGGAAAAGTCTCTATCTCTTTTTCGGTGATTGGCTAATGAAATTAAATTTTATGGGTGCTTGGTCATTTGATCGGCAGTCATGTATGATATATTGCGCAGGACAAAGTTTCAATCAGATTATTAAGGGCAAAATGACAAATGTGATGGAAAATTTTGTGTACGTGGATGGTGCATCTCTCTCTTACTGATGAATTTCGTCGTCTATCTAACACATATTCGAACTGACCATTCTACTGCTTTTCACTAATCTATGATAGCATAAATATTAGTCAAGTTTCACTGACCGTAATTGACTAATATATCCCCCACCAATTTAGGAATCATACTTGATTGATATACTGACAATAAAAATAGTTTTCATATTAATTTATTTGTTTTTTTCTTTTTTTTTTTTGTTAAAAAAAGTAATTTAAAAATACTCAAATAAATAAGCAAATACACATACACAAATAACCTAACAACTAACCACATATATAACCTAAATCCTCTCCACAACTTTTCACCACCATCGCACCTTGCTTCTTACAAATATCTAATGTAAATGAGACATTTTTAAATTTAATTGAACTCTATTGAATAGAAATAATTTTTTAATACGGCTTAAGTTCAGTAATTTTCATTCTTATTGATTCTGATTAAAATCACTACAGTTCATTTGAATCTAAAAATGTCTCATTTAAAAAATATCATGGGCACGTGACGAAAATATGTTTACTTGGCAACACAGTTCATTATTCTGGAAAGTAAAATCAACTGTTGAAAGCAAAAATAATGTAATATAATAGCCGCTGCTATAATACTTACATGCATGTACCGACAGTACATCGAATAAGTAACAATAATTAATGTATGATCGTAACAGATAAGCAAGAATAGTTAAACATACTCAGGTTGAGTAATATAACTTCGTGCTAACCTAAAGAGATAAATGATATAATAGAAAATTAGTAAATGAATAGTGATACCTATAAATGTGTTTATCAAATTGTATACACAACAATCAGTTCTCATATTCCGTTTCATAAAAATTTACGTTAAACAGCTGATGTTAATAACAATCTCTACCTAAGTAGATAGACTAGGCTGCTGATGAAGTGCGTGACTGCACAGAAAAATATCGCTTTTTCCCAAAGCTATAAAGTCTAGTTTAATTTTTTCTCTCTTTTTTAGAAACTCACATTTATTAATAAAAATATTTCATTCAATATAAATATCTAAAATTTTGAAAAGAAATAGTATATAAGTATGTATATCGAAGGTTTATATTCAAAATTTAGGAAGAGCGCAAAAAACTGTTATTTTCTCAAAGTGCAAGGGCTTATAACTAAATTTTTATGAACCCATTTACAGAAGACATCTTAATTCTACTAATGTTAATCAAATACAGTTATTGCTCTTGGACTTAGAAAAAATTACAATTATATTGTGTCTACTGAAATATTCAAGATATATATATATATTTAATTAATTATATTAAATTAAACTTTATGAATTTTTTTCATTTATTATTTTACCAAGATATCTTTTTAACACTTTTTAAAAATTTTAATTTTCACAGACCGAATGAATTGTATTTTTTGTTTATATAAACCTAGATGTTTTAAATGTTTTAACATATGTATGTACATTAAATGTTCCTCTCTAACATATATTCTAGAGTGGAGCAACCATGATTAATAAAAAAATCCATCATCACTACCGATCAAATGACTAGTAGTTTCGTGTCACTGGAATTCGAAAAAATTGTCGCAAATGTGTTGGTGAAAAAACTTTGTTTGTGATAATTTCAGTCATTCATTTCCTATAGGGTGACTACAAATTGATAGACATTTAAACTGTACAAATTTAGAAACAAATTGTTTGATATGTAAATATGTAAATACGTACCTAATTTATATTATGAATTCTTTCATGAAGTTTGCTTCACGAAACCTTTTCTATTTTCCAATAGCAGCGCTATAGAAGGAATGATATACATACATACATATAAAAGACGTAGCATGAATCCCTGAAGCATTTTTGGCAACTTTTTAATATGACAAATAAAAAAAAATTTATACAAGTTTTAAGAAAAAAAAAAATTCTAGTGGAAATTATGAAGATAATGGCGGTCAGTCGTGGGTAAAAAACTGCAAATGAAAAACAATTTTTTAAGTTAACTTTTTCTTATGATGTTACAAATATTTAAATTAAGCCAACATAATATATTTTTCAAAGGTTGCGGTTTTAAATGCGTAATTAAATTACCATTTAGCTGTTCATTAATCATAACATGAAAAAGGAACCTGCAAAACTATGTCAACCTAATAAATGTAATACAATAAAATAAAAAACATGAAAAAATTAGCTTAATTACGCAAATAATTAAATATCAAACAGCAAGTAATTATTGTAATGTGATGGCTAATCTATTAAGTGGTTAGAAACAGTTTATTATTTCAACTTTAAATGTGTGTATATCTTTTTTTTTCTAAAACTCTAATGGATTTTTATTGTTTTAAAGTGTACACATAATTAAAAATTAAACATATGTATGTTTGTGTCTGTTATACGAAATTGTTTTCCAGCAACATTGCTGTTGCTAGTTTTTAATATCCATCCACGGGATGTTTGTATTGCTCCGATACACAAATGTTTTTTTTTATTTAAAAATTCCGAGATTTATTAGAAATAGCTAAATTGTTGCATTTGAAGTCCATTTTCATAAAATTTTCTCAAAATGCAAAAATCAATTGTAAGACATACAATTTTCTGCAATACTAGAGATTGGTGTACTACTCATAGGGTGGCGTTGCACAGTGGGGGATTTTGAAATAAAAGTGAAAATAATTCTGCAGTTTCTAAACGAGCCATCTGATTGAGTTAAGAACAAAATTTTTAAAATTTAAAAAGTTATACCCTAATTAAATAAAATATTTTAAAAAGTAAACTTTTTGCAGTTTCTTGCAGAAAAAAGTGGGTTAGTTATTTCGCTATTATTTTAAAATTTTGCAAAGTTTGTTAGTAAAGGTGCCAGACCGTTTCGAAATTGACCTATTTTTGTTATAAATTGCAAATCTAAGGCATTTTTTTCTCAAATACCAAGACCGGAATCAAAAACTTTGTGATTTTATCTTAAGACATTATTTTAATTTGAAATTTATTTGCTGGTGGTTTAGCTTGGTCTATATACGTTTTTCATTATCGCTTGAACCAAATCATTAGTAGACTTCAACCACAAATTTTGAACAGTCACAAACCAATGAAATACGTATATAGACCGAGCTGAACCACCAGCAAATAAATTTAAAATTAAAATATAATTATGACAATATGTCGAATATTAAATTTTAAGACATTATATGTTTTTTGCATTTCCCAAAAATATTATCTGCGATCGGCGAAAGATAAGCAAAATAAACCAGAAACACCAAAAAATTAAATTTTTGGGATTTTATAAAATCTTTTGGGAATTGCCGGGAACTTAAAAGAAAATTCTATGTGGTCTTACTGTTTGTGTATTTATTGCATAATTTTCCATGTAAATGAGAACTTTCAGTCGCAAATATTGATAAATGCGAATTTTATAGCATTCCCTTGTGTAAGACCTCTGTCTTCTCGGAAAACTCTTTATATGTTGTAAGCAGAAATTAGAATTAATAATTAGAAAAAAATTAGTGCAAGTTTATTTTTATAGAAATAATGCTTATTTATTTTTTAATTCTTACTAAATTTTGTGTTTTATAGACTTTGGGCCTAATTCATGAAAAATATTTTGTTTTTATAAAAGGTTTATAAATGAATTTTCCATAGAAAATTTGTTTTATAAACCTCTTATTAAACATAAATATTTTTTATGAATAAGGTAGTTTGTTTTTTATAGACTTTGTAGTGTGTTTTATAAAATTACAATTATAGTATATATATTACATTTATATTAAAATAATTAAAAGCATTATGCCCCAATTCCCCAATTTGTAACATAACATAGCCAAAAGTCGCTGGTGTTAACAATATGATTATGTATTCGCAAACATAAATATCTGTATATGCATGTCTGTCTTTTGTCATTCATCCATAATTAGCTTTTATTAAAAAATTATGAGGAAAAATAATACAAATTCCTTTTTAGTGCACATATATTATTAGTTTTATAATTTTCCAACCGCATTTTCATGATTATTATCCTTCCGACAGCTCAACAAAAAATCATCAATAATGAAATTATAAATCTATAGAAAATAAATCTCTGAAGACTTCAATAAAAAAAATAAAAAAGTACTCAATATATTATAGCTGCTAGCATCATGTCAATGGTATACAATTATTATAAAATATCACACAGTAGATACTACAGACGTGCAGGAGTATACAGCGAATTACTGCCAAAATATACTGTCATAATAAAATTTTTGAGTTAATAATGCAGAATTAAAATTCATATTGTGTAAAAATTGCATACAAATATTTATATTGTTTACTCAACTCTTGAACGAAAATAAAATTTTCTTTTTCCATTAAGTTTTATGTATGACTTGTAAAATTTAAACTCGTTTCTTGGCAAGCCAGTTTTTTAAAGTTATAGCGTTGTTTCAGTAAATGAGCAATATGAATAACCCCAAATGTAACTAGTTATAAATTCAGCTAAAGGGAAGTCATAACTGCGCACGTCTTCACGACACACACGCAGTGCTGAAAGTGTTTTTAAGGATACATGCCAATTGAAATTACGCACATACATACATGCTTATCTCGTTGTTCTTAAAAAATTATATTAAATCATTTCACAAAATAATGAATGCATTATAAAACCTGTGACGACAGCAGGTGCGTTTTGTAAAGATACCTTTGTCATCCCTTGTTGTTTGGACAATAAACATATTATAAAAATCTGAATATATTTATGTATGTCAGAAGACTATATTAATCGAAATTATTCCCATAATACGAGTAATTTTAAAGCATTAATTATCACGCAATGTTCAGTCAGTAAACTATTGAAGTTATGCTCGTCAACAGTTGCACTCTGGCGCAAATGAAAAATTAGCGAAATATATGTATAAAAAAATGGAATGGCATAATTATTATTCACGTTAACAGTTGCACTCTGGCACAAAAGCAAAATCAGCGAAATATATGTATATAAAAAACTTAACAGCAACGAAGTGGAATGGCATAAATGCTCGTCTTGCAAAAATTCTATATAAAAATTTAACGAATTAATTTATTGCACAGGAAGCAAGAAAAATAAGAAAATACATATCTATTGTAATTATAATGTCCTGCACACGTCCTGTTCTAAAACAAACGCTAAACAACACTATTAGTACAAAAGAAAATACTTCATGATGGAAGAATTTGTGATGCTTGCTTCTCTCTAGGCATGGGCGCGTATACAAACGTCACGAATGTACATACACACACACGTTGTGTATGCTCCTTTATTTTCTGAGCAGATACAAACGCACACATGCGCGGGCATTAGTTTTGTGCGCTTGCTTTAAAAAACCAAGCTTAAATAAATAATAGCTTACCATCTACATCTTATGCACACACAAACGTGCAATATGCAAAATAACAATCATACATGCATCAACAATACTTCTTTTGATTGTTTGTTATGATCAAAAGGTCTTCGCGACATCGCTTGTTAACACTCATATCCACAAACACTATCGTACTTACAATACGATATCAATACGACATTATTTATTATTTGTTTGGTATAATACATGCCACGCTAATACATTTAAAAAACAAGACGTATTTACATTTCAAGACTGGTTACGGAGGTCTCTAGTATATTACTGATCTGCTTTCTGGAGAAATCTCAAGTCTGCTATTGATTCTAGTGTTGACAGTTCCAAATCCTCCAATAGGTGCTTGTCCTATTTTCTATATTTTGTGTGACATAAAGTCTCGCATTCCTTTAGAATATGCTCTGCAGTTTAATTTTGTAAACTAGATTACACTATATTACAAAATTAAATTTTTTTATGTACATTTCATAAGAGGTGATTTTCCTTATGTATTTTCTTCTGCTGAAATCGAAGATCAAGGTTAAATTATTTTCATGGAACAGTTTTCGAGATATTGTGATTTTTTAATTTTTTCGACCTTTTTTCACCTGACAGATCATATCTCGAGCTAGAATGTCCGATTAGGTCATTCTTTGTGTTCAAATGCAAGATATTGAAATGACGAATAGATATGTGTAATCGGATCTTTAATTGGTAAAGCGGTTCAAAATATATCGTTGAAAATAGGACACATTTTCAAAACAAAATCATATTTTACTAGACTTGTGCCATTTAGTTCATTTCAGTGACCAGTCATTTTAGTTCATTATTTATAAATGGGTCTCATGTAGTGTAAGTGTTCACTTGTGTTTCCTTCTTTATTGCATTTGCGGTAGTGGTAGCCAGCAAGAACTAAATATACATACATACAAACATATGGATGAGTATAGAAGCAAAGCACACAAAAAATAAAAAAGGAAAGAAAAACGTTAAAAAAACATTTAGTTCATTTTGTGTCTTAGTTCAAAAACTAGTAAAACAATTGAACTAGTTCATTTAGTTCAAAGTACTGAATAGTTCATTTCAACTAGTTCGTTCATGAACTACACAAGACTATATTTTACAGTGATACTATGGCGACAGAAAAGTACAAATCGTTAAAAAAAATTTCTGGTTTTTGTTCATAAACGTAAAGACGATAATTTTACGTAGGAAATAAGACCAACTAGAAGAAAATCGACCGAAAAATTACAAAGTTATAAGTGGAAAAAAATACATAAGGAAAATCACCTCATCTCATTACATGTACATTTTCGGTGTAAACAAGTGTTATTCTTACTTAATAACATGAAAGTTAAGAAATAATATTGATTGTACCTTCAAATCATTAGCCTTACATGCATCAATTCAGGGTTATTGAAACCGAGATGTTCCCTGCTACTCTAAATCTCGATCAATATAAATTCCCAGATTTAATCCAATTCAAATCAACAAAACGGTTCCAGTCAAAGTACAGAAGGGCTAGCTCTCTCCTGGGCAGTTTGTCTGCAAGTTCCTTCAATTCCAGCTGGAACTTGCTTATATAGCTTTAAATCATTTAATATAAAAACTTTAATTTCACAAGTAGTATATATTTGTATATATTTCTCAATTTATTTACATGTAATTAATACTGTTTTTTTTGTGGTTGTCATTGCTTGTATAATTAAACAAATAATTTTTATTTTTAAAGAGACTACAAATAAATTTATTTATTAAAAATTCGTACTTTTAAAAATAGAAATCCAAAATATATTCAAGTCCAAAACTATAAAATTTTATATTACGCGAAATCAACTCTGGTTTAAACAAAACAAAAAAATATTAAAAAAATAAACCTCTTGTTTCTTCACAGGTGTTTTAATAAAAAAGTTTCACGTACTAAATGATGATGAGTTGACATTTATGGAGAAAGCATAAACAAATTTTAAAAATAAAGAAAAAAAAATTATAAAGCACTCAAAAATATGACAGAAATAAAACTATCCATAAAAAAGAAAACAAGAAGCACATCCGTTTTCCACTTTAAAGTACGTTGCTGCCAGAAAAATGTTAAAGAAAATATGGTGACATGGCACATGGTGACCAAAAAGGCAGATTTATCTGTGTAAAAAAGAAGAATCACAAGGCCTTTAAGGCGGTTTAAGAGTTTCAGTTTTGAATGATTATAAAGAATCGTATTACTTTCGATAAAAACGAAGATCTGAAGAGATAGTAGTCGGTCTGTTTTTTAACTAGTTTTGGTGGTTACTTTTGATGCTTTTAAAGAAATCTTCAGGGTTGTCGATTAACTTTTCATTAATTTATTATTCATTATTAATGAGCAGAGAAGGCAGTGATATTAACAGATACTATTAAACACATTCTGTAATTTTTTATAAATACCAGTAAATGCTTCCGAAATATACATAGATGGAATTGTTTGCAAAGCAAAATCATCAACAAAAGAATCCCAGCGAAAATTTTAGCTCCCAGAAGCAATGTTACAAAATTACTTGCTGTTTCGTATGAATAAGGATTTATTTTGTTCGAGATGAGAAAGCTGTAAGCAATAAGTTCATTCTCCAAAAAGCGAAAAATTTTTTACCTTACTAAAGTGATTCACAAAAGCAATATTATGCACTTTTTGTGTACTTAGATGCAAAAGGTACTGATTTGTAAAATTGTGTACGATAATTTATTAGCTTGTTTTTTGAAAAGCACTAAAGTAAGGATATGAATGATCAATACCGTCTTTTGCTTTTAATAGTACATACATATATGCTCTTATGCAAAAACGATTGTTAAAGTTAAAGCATGCATTAAAACTGGTTTTGCCATACAAAATTCGTTTACTAAACCAACTTTAAGTTTACCAATTGTTTTTGCATAAGGGGGATAGTATCTACATTTACTCTCGCTCTTCTTTATATTTCAATAAATAATTTTTTATGCTTCTTTTATTCAACAAACAATGCCTTTCTTTCTCGTATTTTTTAAAGCTTTTGCTATCAAGTAAGCAATACATTTTATCCCTCAGTTATTAGTGCTTCCAAATCAGATTTATTGGTGTGAGTTTGCAAAATCTCCACACATAATAATTGGCATGAGATGGAGATTGTTACCCAATTGTCGAGCACAAGCTTCAGTGTAAGGCAGCAGTACGTAATGAAGATAGGTTATAATATAATATTATAAATTCTTTATAAAGATTGCTATATATCTTTTAAGCAAATATTTGACATTTAAAACTCTCTTTTATTCAAAAGTTTATATTTATTTTATATTTTTCAACTTTTAAACAAAATTATCCCCACTGGCAGGCACTATTACACTTCGCAAGTAATTTTTATTAAAATTAACATTTCTCCTGAAGGTATGCTTTAAAATTCGGTTGAGTGTATTTCTATGAAGCTGTCAAGTTTATTTGTACTTGTTCGTATGATTGCACTAATACACTCATACATAGCTCACACCGATTTAATAACACTTTACGATCCTACTCAAAATTTGTGATTGTATCCTGTAAAAGATTTTTACACATCAAAAAGTTTGCAGCAGGAGTATTGAAATAGTTTTGCAAAATAATGAAAATATTGCTAATAACTTAATTATTTTATGTATGTTTATTTCTAACAATGTTGGATGCAGTTTTGGTTTCCTATTTTTTCCTGATCTGTTCCTGTTTTAGTTAGTTGCTGAACAATTGGAACCATGTTCATGGAAAACCCTATGAATTTTATTTTTATGACTACATAATGTAAAGTGTCTGCCGGCCATTGTATGAGTAGTGCAGTCAACGTTTAAGCCATGTTAACTAGTGTCTCTTCAAGTCATACGCCATCACACTGACATTGTCGTCATTGTTGTTGCTGTCATTTGTAAAAAGCTGTCATGTGCATACATGGCAACCGTTCAACCAACCCAGTGCAAGTGATAAAGTCAAAATTTTTATACCACTTTAAGTGTTTTCACTTTGATTCCATTTTTTATTTATTTTTTTCACATTAAAACCACACACACAAACACACACACACACATACTTATTCATTAATAAAAATTTTTGAATGAAAGCTTTAAAAAAATAAGAAAAAGCTGTTGTCATATTTGTCTGTATTATTTATTTATTTTTGTTTCGAATGAATTTTTGTTTTTAACTGATAATTGTATAATTTGGTTGAACACATATTGCATGATTAACTGATGCATACAAAAGTAACAATGAATTAAATTAAAAATTTGTTCAAAATTTTTATTGCTTTAATAAAAGTTGTAAAAATTTCATTGCTGGGAAAACAAGTTTAAAATTAAATTTAAATTCTTATTATAATTTTTTTCTGAAATATTTTGTACCTAGTGATGCTAACAGCTTTATTTATAAAAACTATTAAGGCTTTATACAGGCTTAATAAGAAAAATTTTTTATGAAAGTTTGTTCAAATACCCTTTCTGAAGCCTTGATAATTTTTATAAATAAGGCCGTAAGAATATAATAAAGAAATAATTAAATTACACTTTTTAAAAGTAAATTAGACATTTATATCAGATTTGAATAAATATAAGAAAAATTTTTGAGTAAAAATCTTCCCAAAATATAAAATATGTTTAATTAAAATTAAAAAAAATAATCTTTATGTAGTTACTTATTTTACAAAAAAAAATTGTCCAGCTCTTAAACCATGTGTTAGATTTTTCTGATTTTGAATACCAATCGTAACTTATTTCTAAAATATTAAATATGTTTACTTAATAAACAAAAAAATAATGAAATAAGAAAAAAAATAGTTTTTTTAAGTTACTGTTATATACCAAAAAAAACTTCTTTTCCAGCTCTAGAGCTGTACTTTTTATTTTCTATAACGAACTATTTACCTCTAAAACAAAATATATTTTATTTTTAAAATAAGACAAGAAAATTAATCAGACCTACTAACCAACACAAAAAGTCGAAATTTTCCAATGATGGAATCGATTCTTTTAGATTTTTCTAATTTCTTATACCAATGGACCCAATTGGGTCTCCGAGTAGAGGTACGATATAGCACCCACCAGCCTTCCTAACCTATGCCATATTTTTTCTTTTAAAAACATAAAATATGTTTAATTAATAGGGGAACAAATAAGTTGTAGAAGGGTATTTTCATATACCAAAAAAGTTCCAGTTTCCAACCTGGAGTTTAAATAATAATTTAATTCTTATTGAAATATAAAATAAGTTTATTAAACAAAACCAAAATTATTTTCTTAAATTTATTTCTTTTTGGAAATTTTGTGTTAAGATTTATTTTTTCAAGCAAACATCGTTTTACACACTGTATGTAATACAGTTAAGTTGAAACGTAAAGTATAAACTAACTTAAGCTATTATTCTGAATAAGATTAGAAGTCTGAAAGATATAAATCGCAATTCAAAGCGCTATAATTTTAAAAACACAAAAATTAATTGAGATTTTGACAAGCGCTGCTTTCGAATATACAGATTACGTAGGCACCATTACCTCAAAATCAACTTTTCTCTACTTAAGCACTTTTTGCTACAGTTATGGCAAGAAAAAGTTTAAATTTTCCAGCTCTGGAATTGTCACTATGATTTTGCTAATTTTCAATACCAATCTATGTCGGACCATTTCTGACACAGTAGTCCCAGACCAAAAATCTCTAGCTGTTCTGGGCGCCTCGAAAAGCCGATTTTACCTACAGACGGATGGACATCGCGGACCATTTACATGGCGATGGCCTAGGATGGAATTAATTGATACTTTGCGTGCACCCTGTGACCTATCACTGAACCATCTCATGGGGACCTAATCGGTGTAAAAATGTAATTCCGACACTTGACTGTAACAATGAAAACTTTTTTTAACGTTTTTTGTTCTTACAAATGCAATTATAATTTATTTTTAAATATATATTTTTTGGACTCGAGCTGACAACAGATACAGGCTTGCAGACTACCCACTTGACCACAGAAGCACAGAGGATATATAGAGACGTCATGAGACGGAAGATAATTGTATTTCCTTTGTGTATCGCTTATACAGTCATCAGATCCTCTTTATTTTTCGTTCGCGTGGTATTATTTTAAAAAATAAAAAAAAATTTTAAAAAAATTTAATTTTTGTTAACGAAAATGTTGAAAACAAAGTCTGTGAGAATAACAAATTCCTCTATTTGTTTTTGTAAAAATGTTCACCTGCTCAAATGTATTTTCATATAACACTTCGTGGTCTCATTCGTTGTCTGCTTTTTCTAAACTAGAGTTAAAAATTAATATTTTTGTATAGAAATGTTTAAAATTTGAGTATATAATCATTTTGAAACTAATTTTAATAACTTTTATAATACCAATAATCTTTTACACATTGTGTATTTTAGTTCAACACTAAAAAATCTTTCATCTAATTTTGTAAATATATTTAATTGTTCATTTAACTAAGTATACACTTTCTGTTGTTTGTTTTGATTATTGTACTAAAAATACTTTATAACAAACACACTATAGTTGTCAATTTCTACAACTCTGATCTGCTTTGTGACAGAGGCACTCATATTTCAAAATTATAAGTATAGGTTAATATCTAAGAATATTTAGTGCACTGGTTCCAGAGTCGCTTGGTGGTGCCCTTGGAGGGAACAGGGGCTATTATGTTTATACTGTTTAATAGGTCCTGGATTCAACCACATCGAATTGGTTCAGTGCCTTTTACTATATAATACTAGATCAAATCTCAACTAAATTGACACAAGATCACGACTATACATCACGACTATGATGAATATATAAACATTTGCAGGATATGTCCTTTTTTCACCTTTAATTTTTTTTGGTAACACTCCCTTTTTCTCAAGTCATAGGACGAGTAATTTTGGATCAATTGTCACCAAATTTTTTGAAGAGTACTTTATGTATTTCATATGAATTTTGTAAAAATTACACACGGAATAACAAATCTATATATATCCCTTACCATTTTTGGTGAAAGGTATAAAAATCAGCATAATTTTATCCCAAAACATTTAAATTTTGTTTTAATGATTTTCTTCCTGGTTATAAGAAGTACATAGAACACAAAATGGGCATAAAGTGTACAAATATCACACTAAATAACAAAATTTTTGTCATTATTTCTGTTTACTCATAGCAAAGCATTTTAAAATTTTCGTACTCCATTTTATGGTAAAAGTTAGAATTAGTTCTAACTAAGTAACTCTAGCACAATGATAAATTCATTATCATTAAGTGAATTGAAATAAACTAATTTTATATCACGCACAACTAAATGGTGCATTCGAACTCATTGTTTTATTTTTGATTCTCTGCAAACGAAAAAAAAAACAAATATAAATAAACGTTTCATTCTTTTTATTTTTGTACTCTGTTATTGATTATTTTTTATGGCAAATATTTTCTTTTGCAGCAGCAAAAATTTCCTTAAAATATTATTCTATAAAAAATACAATTATTATTTTACTTAATATGAAATCTTTGTTCATGTTCCTAACAGTTTTTTCTTTTAAAGAAACTTGTCTCAATTACTTTGAAAAATACATTCATATTGTAATAAAAGTATGGAGTTATATTTCCTTTTATTAAAATGAATTTTTTTACCTGAAACTTTCAACTTGTTGCATTTATATCTTTTGTAGCGTATGAAAAGTATTTTGTTATTATTACAGACGTTTTATTTTTATTCCAATCTTGTTTAAAATAGCAAAGTCGAGAGTTTCAAAGAGCTACAAAACAAAATCACAAACAAACAGACACTAATATGCTATCATATATAAATTCAAAAATGTCGAATATTTGTATAGATGTAGATGCAAATACATGATAAAAGAAAAATTATCTTTGTATTACACAAAGGAATAAATGTTTTTATATGTTTACTTAAACATGTACAATATGTCTTTAAAACTTTTACGTTGTTTGTTATAAAAGAATTTTTTAAAGAAATTATTTGCATTTTTAAATTTCTTTTACAGACATGCACACATATATACATACATAAAAATTTAATATTTCTCGTAGAAATTATTTATGTAATTGACTCATTTTAACGTTTTTTAAATTTTTGCTCATAAGTACAACTTGAACACACATAAAAAGATTCGTTGTGATAAACAAATTTGCTACCAATCGAATTTCGTCGATTCCAACAGGTAACACACAATTATATTGTAATTAATGAATATACCAGCGAAACAAAATGTGATTTGTAAGCAATAACAGCTGAAGGCAGCAATTTATTGCTTACTTGGAATTTTATTTGTCAGTTCAATAAATAATACAAATAAAATCATTGTATGAAAAATAAGTGAGATCATCAGAAGAAATTTTCCAGTCAATCAGTTATTTTTTTTTATAAAATATATTTAAATTTTTTGGTTTTAGTTACGTATCATTTACTATCGGTAGTGACTAAAAAATATCGATTGTTTTCATGTATTAATCGATTGCAGATTTAAAACATCGATAGTCACAAAAAAATTAACTATCGATAGAATCGATAGTGCCATTGATAATTTTCCACCCCTACTTAAGAATATAAACAAATTAAAAATCAATATAAAATTAAATTAAAAATCAAAAAAAAATCAATTAAAAATCTATAAATGTCTCACTTAATATAAACAACTTGTAAACTGTAATTTATAAAGCTTGTTCTCTCTGTGTAGTGCAGTGGTCATCAAAAAGTGAAAATGCTAAAAAGTAGAACAGCAGTAATATGTACATGTTTAGTGCTGTTCCACTGAAAAAATCGGTCTTGTAAATGCTTAATTTTGTATATGTGTTGTGCCTTAGACCGTATGTACTTGTTTTTAACCGACTTCAAAAGAAGGTTTACAATTCGTCTCTATTTTTTTTAACCAACTTCAAAAAAACCAGGAGGTTTACAATTCCTATCTATTTTTTTTTTTAAGTCAGTACATTTTAGACCGAATGTAAAAATTTTTTTTGTTGTAGGGCATAGCTTCCCATTGGTCCTATTGCAATTTTTTATATAATTTTATGATATTATGATTATTTGATTGCTGTGAAACCTATAAAACACCTTTGGGTTTTGTAATTACACACTTTTAAATTTAAAAAAATGGGCGGGGTTACGTCCATTTAAATTCATTATAATATTTCAAGCGGTTCTACTTAACCCATTTTTACGGAACTTACCAAACACCTTGAGTTGTAAAATAGATACAATCCGCCATTTTAAAAAAACGGGCGGAGTCATACCCATTATAATTAAATATTTTATTTTAAGTAGTTCTACTTTACTGACTTTGACAAGACTTAACACGCACCCTGAGCTCTGAGATACACACAATGCTTCTATCAGATCTTTGCATTAAAGTCGGTTTTTTTGGGCAGAAATAATTTTTTAATATTTGGATACATACGAGTACTATACAAATATGCATCAATCCTTATCGAGAAAAAATTTTCTACAAACATTTGTTAATTAATTTTCTGTTTAAAGTAAACAATTTGTTAGCAAGATATAATATAATTAGGATATTCACAAGGGTGTCTTAAGTGTTCTAAGTGTCATAATGTTTTAACATTTTAAGATAAATTAAAAAAAAATGTTGTTGTGGGTCAAACAAAAAGGTCACAAAGTAATAAGACTTTATCAGCTATGTTTATTGTTTGTCCTAACTACATAAAAAAATGCGTGACATTTTACCAAAGGAATTTAGAGAGAGAGTAAGCAATGTACAAAAGTGCTAAAACCAAAATAGGAATAATTACAATATTTATAACTGTAAATTATAAGGGGTTGCTCACAGCAGTCATTTAATTTTTAATTTTATTACTTTAAAACTTTTTAATTTATGTGTACCATTTGAATACCCCTAATATGTATGTATATAATTTTTGTATTGAAAATAAAATCGAGTTTATAAGGCTTAACTACGGTCTTTTGTTTTTATATAAAAATATTCTATATATTTCAATATTTCTCCCCTGCTTTGTGAGCGTGGCTTCTTCGAAAAATTATGGTTCGGATTTTGTTTATAAGAGATATGTATATAAACATGAACTATATTGGCTTTTATATCTCAACTAAATTACTTAAACAATTAATAAAATTGATTGATATTTATAAAAGTGGCAATCGCTAAGATAATTTGCCAGCCCCAGCTACAAGCTTGAGTGTCCATAGGTAGTCTGAAAATATAATTTCTGAATATTATAATACTTCTTTCTTTGCTAAAAATTATTTATTTAAAGCATACTTTAAACACGTTGGTACTAATGATCATCAATTCGACGATATCTTTTTTTAAGGGATAATAAACAATAAACAATTTTTTGGTATTGTATTGATGTGACGTTAATGTTAAGAACTTTGAATATAATGATATGATATAATAATAATATATACATGCTAGCTAGCTAGCAATAGTATACTATATATACATGCTAGCTAGCTAGCAATAGTATACTATATATACATGCTAGCTAGCTAGCAATAGTATACTATATATACATGCTAGCTAGCTAGCAATAGTATACTATATATACATGCTAGCTAGCTAGCAATAGTATACTATATATACATGCTAGCTAGCTAGCAATAGTATACTATATATACATGCTAGCTAGCTAGCAATAGTATACTATATATACATGCTAGCTAGCTAGCAATAGTATACTATATATACATGCTAGCTAGCTAGCAATAGTATACTATATATACATGCTAGCTAGCTAGCAATAGTATACTATATATACATGCTAGCTAGCTAGCAATAGTATACTATATATACATGCTAGCTAGCTAGCAATAGTATACTATATATACATGCTAGCTAGCTAGCAATAGTATACTATATATACATGCTAGCTAGCTAGCAATAGTATACTATATATACATGCTAGCTAGCTAGCAATAGTATACTATATATATACATGCTAGCTAGCTAGCAATAGTATACTATATATACATGCTAGCTAGCTAGCAATAGTATACTATATATACATGCTAGCTAGCTAGCAATAGTATACTATATATATACATGCTAGCTAGCTAGCAATAGTATACTATATATACATGCTAGCTAGCTAGCAATAGTATACTATATATATACATGCTAGCTAGCTAGCAATAGTATACTATATATACATGCTAGCTAGCTAGCAATAGTATACTATATATATACATGCTAGCTAGCTAGCAATAGTATACTATATATACATGCTAGCTAGCTAGCAATAGTATACTATATATATACATGCTAGCTAGCTAGCAATAGTATACTATATATATACATGCTAGCTAGCTAGCAATAGTATACTATATATATATACATGCTAGCTAGCTAGCAATAGTATACTATATATATATACATGCTAGCTAGCTAGCAATAGTATACTATATATATACATGCTAGCTAGCTAGCAATAGTATACTATATATACATGCTAGCTAGCTAGCAATAGTATACTATATATACATGCTAGCTAGCTAGCAATAGTATACTATATATACATGCTAGCTAGCTAGCAATAGTATACTATATATACATGCTAGCTAGCTAGCAATAGTATACTATATATACATGCTAGCTAGCTAGCAATAGTATACTATATATACATGCTAGCTAGCTAGCAATAGTATACTATATATACATGCTAGCTAGCTAGCAATAGTATACTATATATACATGCTAGCTAGCTAGCAATAGTATACTATATATACATGCTAGCTAGCTAGCAATAGTATACTATATATACATGCTAGCTAGCTAGCAATAGTATACTATATATACATGCTAGCTAGCTAGCAATAGTATACTATATATACATGCTAGCTAGCTAGCAATAGTATACTATATATACATGCTAGCTAGCTAGCAATAGTATACTATATATACATGCTAGCTAGCTAGCAATAGTATACTATATATACATGATAATAATGATAATTTGAATGATTTTGTAATATTAATTAAAATATTTGTAGTATCAATTAAAAAATCAATTAAATTTTCACCTATAAACAATTTGATAATATAAATTAAATTTTTCCACTCAAATTGATTAATACAATTAAAAATTTAATTAATACAATTAAATTCTTAATTAAAAATATTAATTGGTGAATACTTTTTTCTGTGTTCTAAACTGAATGATTCAAAATACTGCCAGTAATCTATAAATGTTAACCAATGTAACAAAATTCCTAACTATATATTTTCATGACACTCGCATCATTATTGCATAAAATACAAAAAAATAAATTATTGAAAATATGCTAAATTAAGTTATTTGTTATTTGGCCTATTTTTAGCAACATACATAAAACATTAATTATATAAACGCAGTTTCTGCTCATTTAATTTAATAAAACTGTTCAGCAGAATTAATTGTCTATTTATAAAGCCTTTGAAATTTCACAAAATCATTTCCCCACTCATTAAAATGTTTATGGTACATAAAATGTGTATAATGAATTTATTTTGAAAACAAGTGTTATTCTAGATTGTAGATTTTATTATATTAAGCTCATAATTAGCATTATAAAATAAATTTGATTTACTTTAATATTATGGTGTGTATGATTTTAATAGAAATTGATGTTTTAACTAAACACAAGAGTCAATCGCTGCAGCTATAGAAAACTACTTAAGCGTGGAACATTTAAATTTTAAACTTTTCAAAATTTGTAATTTCAACTTAAATAGCAATAAAAAGTTAGACTTTTCAAATAAAGTCATCTTGAACAAAGTTACTAACTAAGCAAAACTTTCCTCACAAATATTTGTATACGAGTATTTTGAGTTTTCATAATAAAATTTAATTTAAACTATTTAAGATAAATTGTGGCATGTAACTTATGCAAACGATATTTGCAAAAATGTAATTGACATCAGCTTCTTAATATCTGTAACATAAACTTTGTTTAATGTGTTACAAAAAAGTTCTATCATTTCCCCACGAAAATATGTATTCCATTAGATATTTTATAGGTTCAGAGGCACACAATTGGTTTTATATTATTAAACAAATTTCAAGTTTATAATTTATTTAAAATAATTTACATAACTTGGATGCTTTTAAAGACTTTTTTAAAACTATTTCTAAAATATTTGACATTTTTAAATTCAATGCAAACAAATACTAAATGTGTACTTTGTCAATTTGCAAAAAATAAAACATAAATGAAATGTAATGGTAAATAACTTTACTGAAACATTTACAGTAAAAAGCTGTTTTGTTTAGTTTATAAAAGAAATGCTGCAACTTAAGCAAATTTTGCATTTTGTTGCGTATGTTGTGCTAAAAATATCAAAAATATAATATTTAAAATAAACAAATGAAATTTATCAAGGTTATAGAGAAGTTGAGTTTTAGGTAATACTAAGAAAATAATCTTCCTATATATATGGCAATAAGAATAACACTATTTCTGCTAACGAGGCAATATATGTAATTATTAAACAGTTTCTTAAATTTTTACAGCCTTATTTTTAATTATTATTAAGGCTTTATAAATAATGGGCTTTGAAAACAAATTTTCATAAAAAATTTTTCTTAAACAACCTTTACAAAGCCTTAAGGGCCACTCAGACTATAATACAAGTATTAATACTTTTGACGAAAATGCATCCCTGGTCTTATATTTGTTTAAAAAATTTCAAAAAAACAAAAACAACTCAACATGTCAGAGCTGCATTTTCCACAAAACTATTAATACTTGTATAATAGTCTGAACGGGGCTTTAATAACTTTTATAAACAAGGCTGTTAGTTTGTACATTTTCCATTACCTTGGACTTAGATATAGGTATACAGTGGAAAATAATACGGAAAGTCTTAAGTCACTGAAGTCATTTTAATACGAGGGCGGAACAATAAGTCCGCGACTTTTCGAACTTCGCCCGTAGTTATATGAAATGCAACACTGTTCCCATCAAGTACCACCTGTCAAATTTTGTGCAAGTGTCATTTATCTTGTGTTTAACAGCAGCTCAAAACAAACAACCTCGTGTATTTTTCTAAAAAAGAAAAAAAGTGATTTTCGTGTGCTCATTAAACATTATTTTTTGCGAAAAAACCGTCAATAATTAACGAAAAGCTCGATAAATACTATGGGGACTCTGTACCATCGATTTCAATGGTAAAAAAGCGGTTTACTGACTTTCGTTGTGATCGCACAAGTACAAATAACGCTGAACGTTCTGGACGGCCAATTGAGGTCAGTACTCACGAAAATGTCAAAATAATCCACGACATGGTATTGGCCGATTGAAAAGTAGAAGTTTGTGAGATTGTTGATGCCATAGGCATTTAGCTCCAACGATGAAATTATTGACAAAAAAATGCCTTTTTTAAGGACATCACAAAATCCTACTTTTTGAAGGGATACAAAAACTGGAACTAAACGGGGCTAACTGTATTGAGTTAAAAGGAAATTATGTTGAAAAATAAATTTTTGTTTTGCAAAAAAAAAACGGTGTTTCATTCCAAAAGTCACGCTTTTATTGATCAACCCTGGTATAACTAATTTTTTTTAATTTTCTTCTACGAATTTTATTTTCCCAACATGCTATTTGCAACAAAAGCAAATAACTATCTTAAGATTTTTTTCTTATCAAGAAGCTGGAATTATTCCTGTTTTTGTTTTACTGTATTTCATCAATGTCTTGTAATTCTTGATAAAATACTCGATTTCTTAGCGAAAAAGATACTGCAGCCAAAGCCTCAATCTGGTGCTAAAAGTTAAAATATCCGATTAGTAAAGATTAAAGGTAGTGATAACTTCATTAAAGAATTACCCCCATATGTGCAAAAAAATTAAAGTGTGCTTGAAGTGTACGTTAAGGCAAAATTACAAACAAACCCCGGTTTAAAGTACACTTGAGCATACGTTAATGTTTTGCATATGGGGGTTAAAATCTAGTGAAACTGATCAAATGTTTTAACAATTCCATTGTTGAGAAATTTAATGGTTGGCGTGTTTCGACTTCGAATTCAAATACGTTTTTGTAACATTTTTTCTTTAATTTGAGATTTAAATGTCATAGTTGAAGTCGAAACACGCCAACTACGAAATGTCCAGTCTTTCCTTAATATAACAAAAATTTCTTGACAAATCGATTTATTTTTTTCAAAGTACAAATGAATTGGTTAAATTGTTCAAGAGATATTTGTATAAAAATATTTTGGATGTGATGTTTTTTTTTTTAATTTTGAAAATCTTGTTAAATCTGTTTTCTTAGGTCATTTATTTTTTGTACTCAAAGAGTTTTGGTGTTCAGCTTAGCGGATTATCGAAGCTATGCCTACAAATACAATAATTTTCTATATTTTGTTTTAAGCACTAAGTTGCTTATAAAAATTTCAAACTATTTTCTCGCTTTAATAATTTAATTTTTAACATGTATTTTTCTTTTGTGATTTTAAAAATATTATTATTTGTGAATTCTCAAATAGTTGATGAAAGTCTGGGCATAAACTAAGAGGTTTGTGACTATTCAAAATGTGTTGATGGAGTCTACTGATGATTTGTTACAGCAACAATGAAATGCATACAGATAAAGCTGATCTACCAGCAAATAAATTTCAAAGTAAAATTTTATTTTTATTTTATTTGATAACATTTTTAAAAACCTACTTGTGCAAAAAGAAATTAATTTGTGCTTTGGTCAAAATTTGTACTGAAATTATCTTTTTAATGTGCACTTCAAACTCAAATAATTATTTTTTACATAAGGGGGTTAGTTTTAAGGTTCTTTTAAGAAATTTATTATTCGACATATTGTCATAATTATATTTTAATTTGAAATTTATTTGCTGGTGGTTCAGCTTGGTCTATATACGTTCAAGCGCCAATGAAATACGTATATAGACCAAGCTAAACCACACGCAAATAAATTTCAAATTAAAATATAATTATGACAATATGTCGAATAATAAATTTCTTAAATGTTAAATTTTAGATTTTATTTTTCATTTTGCCTTTAATTACTTTTATTGTTATCCAATGGATTTCTAATTGTATAAAGGTGTAGAAAAATAAAATAGATTCATATCGAATAAAAATTATTTGCTGGGTTTTGTATGAGTTTCAAAGCCTACTAAGCTTATTTTGTCTTTGTGATTTTCAAAAATATTATTATTTTATGAATTCTCATATAGTTTTTGAAAGTCTGTGCATAAAGTAAGAGGTTTGTGACTGTTCAAAATTTGTGGTTGAAGTCTACTGATGATTTGGTTCAAGCGCCAATGAAATACGTATATAGACCAAGCTGAACCACCAGCAACTAAATTTCAAATTTAAGATTCTTTGATAAAATTTCCAAGCTTATAAAAAGTTTAAAGTTTGTTTTTGGCTCAAAAAAATTGATATCATTATGGTACGTACTAAAATATTGATTATAATCTTAAATAGTGAAAAAAGTAACAAATATTTGCTATTTGTCAAAAGGTTGTTAAGAATACTTAAGAATTTAGTTTCAACTGCATAAAAACGAATAAATTTTGTTCATTTACTTTTGTAGTATTTTGCAGTACTTCTATTATTTGCAAAAAAAAATTATAATACTTGACATTCAGGTAATCAAGGAAAATCACGAAGCAAAACAAAACGCTGTTATTTACACAATTTTATAGATGTTTTTTATTATATAAAATGAAAAGAGCTAAATAACATTTAATATGTGGTATTCATACAACAACATAGTATATATAAATATAAAGTGAATTAAGCTAAAAAAGTAAAAAAGTAAACAGAAATAAGTGTAATCTAGGTAAATGCAGTATAATGCATTTGTATGTTTGTACAAAGTAAAAAGTTGCAAGCTTTAAAAATAAAAATTTATAAATTTTTCATAGTTTTAAAAAATTGTGCAAAATATTCTGCAAATATTTTTTTTATCGATTTATACGTAAATATGTGGCCAAGAATTAAAGGTGCAGAGCAAACATTATCTGGATAATTTTATTAGATACGATAAAAATATATTTTTTGAAAATTCAATTTGTGTAAATTTTCATACAGCAAACAGCAAAATTTACTAATCCATCTAAAATTTTTGCTTTCTTTTTCACTAGAATTTGGTTAATTTTACTCATATGTTTGTCATGTATAAATAAAAATAAATAAAATATAATAAACATTAATAAAGTATTGATAGCCTACTTTTTTTTCCAAACAAAAGGTATTCACCTCGAGTTGTGTTATTGAAAAATTCTTATAGTTTTACTCATGTTTAACAGAACCAATTTGAAGACGACACTTGCACAATAGCAACTTGTTTACGTTAAAAATTTTCCTTAATTTTCGTTTAAAAGAACATGACTTGCACACATGTATATGTATATGTATATACATACATACCACAACTTGCTTTTGCAGTTTGTCTAAATTAAAAAGAGTTTTGTAACAACAATTTCCAAAGAAATATAACATTTTAAAGAGTTTCTGAAATTGGCATTCATTAAAGAAGAAAAAAATATTTTTCCATAGGCATCTGTTTTACTAGATCTTGGTGTATTCTGAGTCACACGAAAATTTGAAAATATGTACACATGTAGTCTCTTGTCTGTGACAAAATAAGAAAGATTTTTTGCAGCTTAATGTAACTGCATACATATCTATATGATATTTTTATGTAGATGAGCTCTACAGTGTATAACACCATAAAGATGTGCTCAGGCTAAGAAAATATTTTATTGAATAAATTAAAACGTTAATTTAAATAATCACCCTTATTCCAATTGTCGTCATCGACGTCACTTTAACACAACACCAAAAAATTGGTGCTTGTATATCCGTAATCAAAAACAACTGACTCCTGTTGGCAGGTTTATGTTATTTTCTATACCTTAGGGAACGGAAATAGATTGTCAGTTGAGCGAAATTGTTCTCGAGAGCGAGTAAACAAACCCCAATTTTTTGGTATTGTGTTAAAGTGACGTCGATGACGGCAATTGGAATAAGGGTGAATATCGATGAGGTGTGTGTAGGAGTTGGACAATTCAATTAGCCATTCTGTCCAGAAGACTTGCTCATATTTTTTTGATTATTTATTTCCACACATCAACAAGTGACGGTATATTGTTCGTTTTCTATGAAAATGATTGTCTGTAAGCCACCCTGACCAAGTAATGGGAAAAATAATGTATTATTTTCCATATCGAGGCAATGCATTTCCTTAGAAACGAGAGATAATTTTATCAAACACAATAATTACACATTAATTACCACATCCGATTATAAATTATAGAATTCATTCCTCGTACGTATTAAAATAATTCATTACTTTAATATGTTCCGTGTTAACAGTAATAAATCCTGGAATGAAAAATTATGCATGCTGGGCCTTACTATTACTTACCTTCTCATACTGGGTTGTGTCTTATTACGAGAAATTATAGTTTGCTCTCATTTTATGGAATTTTAGACATCTAGCTTATTTAAGGAATTTTAATGTGTCAACATTTTGCCATCTTAATTTTTTCGTTGTGAGCATGCAATAGTATAAATACACATAATGTGTCCCAGTTGAACAAAGCTTTCGTTATCGATATCGATTTCGAATATATCTTGAACATTTATCGTGTAAAACTATTGTGAGTCGCACTCAAAAATTAATCAACAAAAGTTCACGTGTCACTCTGTTTTGTCCCAAAAAATATTCGATCTCGTAGTTTCGCTAACAATATCAAAAGTGAGACCATATCGAACTAATTTAGATATCGGAAAAAGGCAACTAAAAAGTAAAAAACGAATTTAATTATACTATTTATTTATTTTAACTTACTTATTTTATTTACTTATTTTGTAATACCTTAACTTACGTTGGAAGATTTGAAGATGATACCTTCATTCTAACAGACTAACACACACATCCACTAAGCTATTGTGCGTGACAAATATTTTTCTGTTCAATTATTGCATATATGTAGGTATGTGTTATTGTTTAATTTTTTAACTTACAAATCTGTCATGCATCGATCTTGGTACATCTAGACTAACAGGCTGACATGCATCCAATCTGTCACACATTCGAAAAACTATCGAGTGATGTTCGAAGCTCGAATTTTTAGCGAACATTCGAATTTTCTAAGGTTAGCGAACAAATATCGGAATATCGCTTTAGTGAGCATTCGTATATATCGAATCTCAGTCAAATGGGGTATACCAAAGTCAGGCAAACACACATAAATTTTTATATCAGTTATATATTACTGTGTAATATGAGAGAGAGAAAGAGTTTGTACAAATGCTAATGAGAAACAGAAGCTTGTAGTGTGTGTGTGTCGGTGCATCTGTGCACCTGTGTATCTGTGTGTACTTACGAGTCCACATACAGACCAAACGGCTGTAACGATTTTGATTAAATTTTTTATTTTTGTTTGAAAGGTGACTTGATCGAAAGTATTTTTTAGCTATGTTTGAGGAAAATCGTTCCAGCCGTTTGGAAGATATGACATCTTTTATAAATATACTCTGTTGAATCTGTGTGTTTTTGACGTCGTAGCTGTCAAACGGCTAGACCGACTAATTTTTTTTTTCGTTTTAATGGTGACTTGATATAATATCTTCTAGGCTATAATAAAGAAAATTAGTCGAGCAGTTCGGAAGTTATTATACATTTTATGGTTGATAAATCGATAATATCATTTCTGGGGGATGTTTGAACAAAAATCGGTTAAGCCATGTTAAGTTATGAGCTAAAATGGCAATTCTGTTACTCCAGTAATATAAGTTGTTGTACATATGATACAGCGTCAACTGCGTGGGGTTTTTAAAATTTTAAAATTTTAATCAGAAATAATTCATAGTTAGGCTCAAGTTCAATTCTTATTGAATGAAATATTTTTATTAATTAATGTGAGTTTCTAAAGAAGAGAAAAAAAATTAAACTTAGACTTTAAGCTGGGGGAAATACCGATACTTTTCTGTGCATCCACGCACTTCATCAGCACCCTAGTCTATCTACAGTTCAATTAAAGAATTTAAAAATTTTCAAATTTTTAATTTTTGTTGTATCGGTGGTAACTTGTTATATTTTGTTGTATTGTGCAGTGTATAGTGTATCTTATATTGTAGTGTTCTAGCACTGAAATGTTACCAAATTTATTAACGATTTTATTTTCTTTTCTTTTTTTCCAGGTACGTTTGCTTTAGCTAATACATAATACAAAAATTTGTAAGTACTTTTTTATAATTATTATATTAACATCTACACCAGAAGACGTTAAGTATGTAGGTAACTATTATCAAGCGTACTTTCCTCTTTCTCAAGCACTTTCACACCTCATTGTTATAAACTGGCATACCAGAAAAGTAGATTTTGGTCTTAAAAAGAAACAAAGTTAAGGACATATTCATGCTCAATACACAGTAAACCTTACAAATTAAAAACCGCTATTACCATACGAAATACGGGTTTTAAGCTGTTTAAATATACTTTTTTTGACTATGATTATGCGCCATGGTTTTTAAGTTCACGTGTTTCAAAGTGCAGTAACTTATATCGGATTTCCTTGCAATAAATTAAATAAGTTCTCATTACTTACATAGTTTATGTTCACACAGTAAAACTGTCAGTAAATAGTAGTTAATAAGAAATAGAAAAAAGGAAAATAGAATGGGATACCTGCTTTTACGTACTTGTATTTTTTTATATCTATTTTTTTTTTCGTAATAACACGGATTTACTACTGTTTGCACTCAACAAAAAGCTAATAGTACCAAGTGATTGTAATTGCCAAACTTTATACTACTTGCAATTATTTGTATATAGCCTAGTCCTTCTCATTTTTTTTCTATTTGTTTCCATCCGCTAAAATATAAAATTTAGAAAAATTTAGTTCATTGAAGTAATCTGCTTATTAGTCCAATCAAACCCTTTTTTTCGTTGCCGCTTTTTAGTCAAAAATCTATAAGTGTAAGATAATTCGAAGCATTATTTTGGAAAATTACTGAAAAGTTGAATATCTTAAGCTTTATAATGGTCCTGAAACAATGGTCAGAAACCTAAAAAAACGTATATTAATTTTACATTTACAAAACGAGAGTTTTATGCCTTTTTACAAATTCCTTAAAAGTAGAAACTATTCACTGAGGCATGCCTTGGAAGCAGTGAAAGTTTTTCCTTGCTTTTTGTTTGCCGAACTAAGCCTAAAAGTATAAATGTGTTTTAAGCTGTAAAGAACTTAAAAAAAATAGCACAAAAATTAAATTTTATTGAAAAAAATTTTTATTCGAAATATCATGGCATTAACATTTAAAAATGATTTTGGGCATATGACCAACACGGGGCTGTACGTCGTGTTTTAGACCACTTTTTGCAATGCTGGCCCTATGTCACTAATAACAGGAACATGGTTTGCTTCCAACCCGCCAGGTCTTGCTGGTTTACCAGCATAAGCCAGTGATTTCGCTTGGTGCCACATGAAATAATCAGGAAGAATCAAATCATGCGACATTAGATGCCATGGCAATTTCTCGAAATCAAATTATCGTCAAATATTAATTTCAATATTTCAATGGCTGCAATCAACGTATGGTACGATTGCATTATGGCCAGCCTCTGTTAAAACTGAATATCGTCCGTATCAATTTCATCAATATATTAAAATAAAATAAAAAATTGTATTGAATACGTAGCGGCAACGATGTTCATTAACTTTAACGCGAGTTCCAACTTAATTTTTGAAAATATAAGGTCCAATGTCAACACCAGTGTACAAAACGATCCAAACGGTTAATTTGTTTGTGTAGTAGGGTTGTGTGTTGTGAATAGGTTTCACTTTGTATGCGATGTAAAGAAAATCTGAGCAATTTATGATGATGAAGAAAAAAATTTTATTTTCGCCTACGAATTTTTTGTCGCTTCAACTTTTGTGACAATTTTTAAGCTTATGGGGAGCTTCACATATTATATAATTGATATTTTTTTAATTACAGATCTTTTATAAACAAAAGGGAATATTGCTTTCAAAAATAATGAGGGCAATTATAAATAAAATTCCGCGAGAAATTTTTCCCGGGGAACAATTCCAATTAATAGCAAATGATAGGGAAAACAAAGAATTAAATTTACAATGAAACGGAATATGCGAAACGATTGTTGTGTATTTAAGTTAAATAGCTGATGTTAATAAGAATCTCTACCCAAGTAGATAGACTAGGGTGCTGATGAAGTGCGTGGCTGCACAGAAAAGTATCGGTATTTCCCCCAGCTTAAAGTCTAAGTTTAATTTTTCTTCTCTTCTTTAGAAACTCACATTAATTAATAAAAATATTTCATTCAATAAGAATTGAAATAACTGAACTTGAGCCTAACTATGAATTATTTGTTTTTTTTTCAAAAAGATTTAGTGAAAGTATAGAAAAATTTTAAACTCACTTTTTTACTTTCATTGCTTTCTACTTTAGGCTAGTCAATATGATCATTTGTAGAACCACGTGTATTCTTTTGGGTAACTTTCTTCAAATCAATCAATTCTTCGGTACATTTGGTTAATGTTGTTTTGTAAGCTATTTCCTTGTTGGTAGAGAAATGCAGGATTGCCTGGACTGTTTGGCTAATTTAAAGCCTCGTTTCAGTGACATGAATCCTTTCATAAGTAAACAGAATATATTAGTGGCAAAATTCTACTAAATAAATAACCAAACATGAGTCTTTTCATAATCAAATGTCGTTTTATCATATGACCTACCGATTTTCGTAATAAAGAGTTTCAAAAGGCCTGTCATAAACAAACGATTAAATTCTTTCGGAAAACATCATTTAGTAGAGCGTATAAGTAATATGCATTTAAATAAAGTCTATATTACGTATACGTAGAGAGATGCACAGTAGAGATAGGCAAATGATAAAAAAAAATATGTCGATATACATCATATCGATATTTTTAAACAAAATCGATATTTATTGTTTAAAACACCATTATATCGACGAAGCTAAATAATGTCTTCTTTTTAGATGTTTATCCAAATTTGTTGTGTTTTCAAAGTTTTTGTATGTCTTATACAAATTGCAATAAGCGGGTTATTTGTGTTATTTTCTTTTAAATTTCCAACACAGATGACATTTCCATTTTTGAACGAAATTACTGCCTAAACAATCTTGAAGCAAATGTTATTATATATTAATTTTTTGAATTAGAATTTTGCAAAAAATAAAATTGCAACAAACAATTTACTGGAATATGTAAAATATACTTACTAAAATTTAATTTTAGTTATATATGTATATATGCGGCCTGCAGCGAAAACTATGTAGATTAAAAAAACAATCCTAAATTTGTCATATATTAGTTTTTCCTCTCGAAGTCACTAGAATACTTATTAATGGTATAGAGATCCTATGAAACTGTTTTCATTAAAAAATGTTTAATATCTATGTATGTTGAAAATTTATTTGAACTGTTTCAATAAATATATAGAAAATCTTATGTAGGCTTTTAGTTGAAACTTTTCTGTAAACTGAAGCATAACAAGCACTCATTCCTTGGGTCTTTTATATTAATATTGTTATATTTTTAACCATTATTATCTTCAATACCCTTTAAAACACAGGAATATTTATACATTTTTAAATCCGAAACACTCAATAGCAATAAATATTTTTATTGAAACTTTGAATGTGAGTAAATTATTTTTCTAAAAAAAAAACAAATTATTTCCATGGAATAGAGTTTTCTCTTTTCACTCTAAGAGATTACTTAGAATAAAATAAATGTATGTAAATGTCGTTATATGAATGTAGGCGTTTCCCTAAGATTTATATAATTTATTATGCACATTAAAATTGAAGTGAAATTCATGCATAAAATTTTTCATTTATTTTTGAAATTTATAGCCTTCTATTTAATAAGGTTTTAAACTTTACGAAAAAATTAACAAAACTTCAAAAACAGAGAGTTAAAAAAAATTATGAAGAACAAAATGTATTAATATCATATCTTTTGATCCCTCCCAGTGAAGAAAACTAAAGCAAATTGACTATGCAATATTATTTAGGTATAAAACATTTATTTTATCATATGCGATTATAATTAACTGCCAAGAGTACAATTTAAATAACCCTTATCGGAAATAAAAAATCATGTAAAATATGTTCCGTTTCCTTAAAATTATGATTACCAATGTTTGCGTTGTTGTTGTAAATTAATATACTAACTTTCTAATTTTGTTCACCAGTTTTTTCATAGGACATATTTCACGTGAACATAAGTTCGAATTTTATTGCCAATGAGAGAGAATCCTTTAATTAAAGTTCTGCTTGAATTATGGCTTTCAAACTCGTATATTTGCATCTTATACAAAATTATCATGCTTTACAATTGAGCTGTCTTACATACAAAAATAAAATTAACTTTATTTTAAGTAAGATCCAAATATTTTTTTTTAATAAATGTTTTTGCAATACCGATTATCTAAACTACGCATAAACTCTTAATTTTCCACTCGATTAGTAGAGTTATATAATCAAAAACGAGTTTAAAATAAAAAATCAAAAAAACAAAACTAAACGTTTATTGAATAGATAAAAAATATTTCATAAGTTGCTTATCAAGTGCTTTTTATTGAGTCATATTTTTAAAATTTTAGTGCTTTGTTTTTGTTTTCAATGTAAATAGACATAAACATTCCTAGTAAAAATTTTTCATACTTTTTGAAACAATAGGGCAATAAAATACATCATACTTCGCTTTAAAATACGAGCTTGTTAAAAAGCAGTGAACGTATATGAAGCAAACTACAAGAAAAAATCAATTTAATAGTGATCAAAAATGTAGTGCTCCAAACCGAGAACTCGCCATACAAAAATCAGCAGCGATATCAGCAGGTTTGTCAGTGCTACTTTTATTTTATAATAGTAAAAACCTGATTTTTTAAAACAAAATTTTTGCTGGGTTTTATCAAGTTAAAGAAATAAAATTTAGTGTATTTTTTGTGCGTAAACAATTTAAAAGAATGTGCATTTAAAAGCAAGAGATTTCATGATTTACTTTTAAAAATCATGCAGTTTTTTAAATCTAATATTATCGTAAATAATAGGAGACATCAATGTTCTTGCATTTTTTGTATCAGTGTTGGGGTTTGTGGTACAATTGTACCAAATTTGGTACAATTACATTTGCATTGGTACATTGATACACTTCATACTTCAGTGGTACAATACGAAATTATTTGTACTTTGCATTATAGTAATAATAATAATAATAGGCAATATAGTTGCCTAACACTAAACATAAGTAGCAAAATTTGCAACATTGGTAGTTTATTCTCTTATTTTTCATTTATTTTGGTAGCACCTGTCCCAGTTCTTTAAGTCTGGTACTCTTTGCACAATTTCTTGCGAAATATATATATATATAAAAGTATTTGGTATGAAATGTTTGCGAAATAAATTCGCATTAGTAGTACTGTGTTCTTGTTGTGAAAAACGCGTAAAATCTATCTGTCAGCATGTTTTTCCATACAAAATTAATCTGGCATCATTTAGGTTTAGCTGCGAAACAACATGAGTAGTGCTTTTTTCGTACGGAATTTTAACAAGCAAAAAAAAGCGAGAAATTTATAAAAAACCGTGAGTTGGACTACATTTAGTTGTACTAAAAATTTTTCACAACTTCGAACAGAGTACCAGCCTTTATAGTAGGTACACACTAAGCAACGTGTTTATGCAACCAGGCAGATTGCATTGTCGGTCACTTAGTGTGTACTCTTGTTTATAGTTGCGTTCGAATTTGCATTCGAAGTTTCAAAAATATTAAAATGATTTTATGTTTATAGGTTGCATTGTAGGTTGCAGTGTCTGTGTCAAAGTATGCAGCATATAATATAAACGTGTTGCGGAAACACCTTGCAAAGTGTGTACCCACCATTAGACTTTGTATGTACACTTACATATTTATATGAAAAATTGTTTAGTTAATTTTTTGTTTTTGTTTTTAATAAATGAAAAATTATGAATTTTTATTGTGTATGCTTAGTTAGCATATGACTATATTTTGGTACAATTGATGTTAATTTAGTACCATTTTACCATTTTCACGGTACAATTTAAGAATAGCCATACCCCAACACTGGTTTGTATATTTGTCAGTCCAAAAGGCAGCTTTCAAGTGAGATAACATGAGTAAACATCACATCACATTTAAAAACATTTTTCCAAAGAGTAGAATTTTAAACTCTCATTAACAGTCCTCCCTTAAGCGCAACAATACTCTTTTGCTGCCTAAAAATTAATGGCCTGGCCCACGATGTCGACTAGAAACTATATATCGTTTACTTATATTGAAAACAAAAACAAATTTTCTTATTTTGTTTTTGTTTTTAATATAACTAAGCGACAGATAATTTCTTGTCGACATCGTGGGCCAGGCCGTAATTACTACTCCTATTTTGAATCCAATATCTTTAAAAGCCATACAAATACATTATACATTGTGCACATTTTATAACCGCAACGAAAGACTCATGTTTTTAAAATACACTTTTCATTGGCGCTGCAATCAGCGTAGATAAAGTGCTTTAAAAATAGTTATTATTTAAAAAAAATATTTTATATGTTTTTCACAAAAATTAAAATAGATTTTCACGTAATAAAATTAAGCACATAAATTTTATAAAAACTTTAACAATAAATTGTTGCTGTTTTTTTTTACAATACCAATACAAAAGCCAGTATAACATATTTATACAGAACTTTTTAAATTTTTTTTCTAATAATTTTTCATTAAATCACTTTTAAATCTAATTTATATATGGCTTTCATTCGTTTCACAAATTAGCTTTATTGGCTGATTTTGTTTTATTGTAGATGAATATTTATAATGTTAAGTTAATCCTTTGACAAACAAAAAAAAAACTATTGCTTAATTCACAAAACCTCTTGTATCTCTGTATTGATTGTATTATCATATTAAATACAAGAGTGTAACCTTTGTTGTATGAAATTTTCATATAAAAATTAAATACACTAATACACTTTTATTTCATATGTTTTTAAAATGTTGTATTCAGAGAGAGGCTCTCTGAGAGAATTTGTATGTGGCTTGTTATTTTTTTTCATTAAAAAATATAAAATAATTAATACACTACACAGAGGGTGTTCACAATTAAAAAATAAAAAGTTTATTTGATATACAAATACACGATTCAAATTATTGTGAATTAAGCATATGTACTTTGATAATAAATTGTTTTCAAAATTTTTTTTATTGACATTTAGTAAAGTTGTTAAAAAAAATAAAATACTCATGATGTTATTTTAAAGAGTTTTACTTTTAAATATAATAAAATATTTATTTATTTTAATTTGTTTTTCTAATGTTAAATAATCATGAAACAATTTTCCAATGTATTTGCCATTTTTTCCTGTTTGCATAGACAAATCAAAATATTTTATTTACATGTGTTTTTTGTGAAAAGTGAAGTTTTAATAAATAATTTTTTTTAAAGGAAATACAAATTATTTTAGGAAATATAGACAAACATAAATAGTAATTGAATGAAATGTAAATTTATTCATATTTATTTTGATTATATGTATGTTGAAAGCAAAAAGGGCAACAAAAAAAAGGAAAATGATGAATTAGAATTCTTAAGGAATTTGTTTAATGCAAGTATTCGAGGAAATATAATATTAACTATTAGACTGTACAACAAAATTAAATTTTTTGCATTAGTTAGAAGTTTCGCTGGAAAGTAGAGCTTAAGTCTCAGTTAGCCGACTGTAATTTAATGTAACTGTAACTGTAACTGTAGAAAACAGCGGATCGATATTGTTATGTGAAAAGTAATGAAAATGGTTATAGAGATGTAATGTAACGTAGCCTACTTTTCATATAAAAATTTCTACTCTCTACGATGCATTTACATTACATTACAGTCGGCTAACGAAACCTTTATTTTGATTATCACTAGAAAAAATATACAAAATATTATACTTACTCGTACTTAAGTGTCACTCAGACTGTTCTACATTATTATTATTATTATTAAGACTTTACGAGAAAGAAATATAAAGATATTTGTTTTGACTGTCAAAAAATTCTAATGTAAAGTAACATTTTCTGATTACACCATCATATCTCAAATTACATTAAAAACACATGTTGGAAGCAAACAGCTGTTGACGACTAACATGCATACATTTTTCGTTGACTTTAGGCGGCAGAGCGCTTTCGTACGATAAGCATATTCAATATTTATAGCCAGTTTAAGAAACGACGACACGACATCGGCCACAAAACAGATGACTTTTTAGTTTCCTTATTATTCCTCTGATCAGATGAAAAGTATTATCGTTTAGAAAAATTTCAAAAAAATTGTCAAATACGAGTATTATGGGATGCCAAATTTTAATCGTATTCATTACCGTTTATTATGACATTTTGCATTTACAATATAGTACTTGAACGTATTATTTGAATTTTGTATATGTATTAATACAAATTATAAAAGTCTGAGTGCTTTATTTTCAATCGACTTCAAAAAAACGGATCAATTCTATTTTATTATTTTCTTGATGGGTAAACATCTGTACGCTATCAGGTAAAAATCTTTTTCACAATACAATCACAATTTTTGAGTAAGATCGTAAAGCGTTATCAAATCGGTGTGACCTATGTATGTGTGTATTGGTGTAATCATACGAACAGCTGTATAGAAATCCACTCAACCGAATTCTAAAGCATACCTTCAGGAGCAATATTAATTTTAATAGAAATTGCTTGTGAAGTGTAATTGTGTGGGGATAATTTTGTTAAAAAATATTAAATAAATAAATTAAAAATAAAATTTTAAATAAAAGAGCGTTTTAAATTTATTTAAAAGATATATCGCAGTCTTTATAAAGAATTTATAATATTATATTATAACATATCTTCATTATGTACTGCTGCCTTACACTGAAGCTGGTGCACGACAATCGCGTGACAATCTCCAACTCATGCCAATTATTATGGGTGGAGATTTTAATAACAATTTTGCAAACCCACAGTCGCAAGCTGTATCAAAATTTTTGTTTGACGTTTTCCACTTCCATATGAGCAAATTCTCATCAAACCCCACAACTAATAATTCCACTACTATAGATGCAGTCTTTTTAAATACAGTAGAGTCAAAAATTTATATATCTTTTTTTTAGTTACCATAAGCCAATATTAAAAAAAAATTATTACTAGATGTTTACACATCTCCTCTGTGATCGAACTCACATTGCTTTTTTTTCTTCTATTCTCAGTTTTTTTTGGCGGTGTTACTTTATAACTTGATGCTGAGAGGGTATTTTTGTCTGAGAGGGTATTAGTGCCAAAAAAGTGGGGCAGGGACACGCCCTAAATTTTTTTATATGATTTTATGATATTCTGCTTATTTGATTGCAACAAAATTAACCCAACATATTAAAATAAATTCAGTGAAGTGCGACTTTGACCCGCGCACGAACGGGTACGATATATGTAATTCAATACGAACAATATAAACTATAGTTTTGGCTTTAGTTTTTTCAATATAGGTGATTTTTTTGGTTTTGGCGATTTTTTTAGTTTTGACACTTTTTTTTCGCATTGAGGATTTTTTTCGGTTTTTGGCGTTTGTTTTAAATTTTGGCGATTTATTTCGTTTTGGCGATTTTTTTAAATTTGGCGATTTTTTTTAATTTTGCGTGTTTTTTTTCAAATAAACAATTATTTTGGTTTTGGCGCATTTTTCGCGTTTTGGCGATTTTTTTCGGTTTTTGGCGTTTTTTTTTCATATTGGCGATTTTTTTCATTTAAACGATTTTTTTCGAATTTTTCGATTTATTTTAGTGCTAGATTTTTTTTAATTTTGTCGATTTGGCGATTTTGTTAAAATTTTTGGTGATTTTTTCAGGTTTTGGCAATTTTTTTCGGTTTGGCGATTTTATAATTTTCGGATTTTTTAGTTTTACCGTTTTTGAAAATTTCAAGATTTTACCTCTTACGGTCTCCAAGATATAGCAATTTGTCAAAATTACATAGTCAAAATTGCATTAACTGATGGACCACCCTTTAATTTAATTTTTTTAATATTTTAATGTTTATTGTTGTAGTCGATATAAAAATACACTAATTTTACAAAATTTCAAGTGTCAATATTCATATATACATACAATTGTATGTATATTACATGAGACTTTAACATTTTTGTCGCTCGTTTTGGAACACCCTTTAATTTCTAATTCTCATGTACTTGTTGTTGTAGTGGCCAAGGTTCTACATACTCTGTCCAAATTTCAGGTCCGTAGCTCTTACGGTTCCTGAGAAAATACCGTGTGACGGACAGACGGACAGCGTAGCGAAAACAATAGGGTTCCTTTTTTCACCTTTGGTGTACGGAGCCCTAAAAAAGGATGGAGCCACGCCCAATAAAATTTATTATTTTATTTCACATGCTTCTATTTCACCGATTTTTACGAAACTTTGCACTCACTGAGTTAAAAACACAAATTCCTATTAGAAAACAGTTTTATATCCCAAAATTTTTTTTTTTTTAATGTTTCAATAGATCTTTGCATTGAAGTCGGTTTTTTTGGCAGAATTTTGTAAAAGATTGTCATAAATTGCCTAAATTATCTGGCTTCCCAGCAGTCCTGGATTGTTTGATATTGATTTTTTTATATTGTTATCTCAATTTTAAAGCGTAAAGATAGTAAACAAACATTCTTGCCGCTTTTTAAATATAATATTCGTCTTGAAATTTTCCGAGCCTTCATCAGATATTTTACTAATGTGAATTAATTAATACCAAATGTGATAGAAATTAATTATAGTGAAGTCTTTTATTTTTACTTTTCTGCTCAAAGCAGAAACTTGCTTGTTTTCAAGTTTAATGAAAAAAATTTAAAGTGAGTTAACAGTTTGATAACATGGAAAATGAGAACGAATGTAAAAGATTCAACTCTACAGTTTTACTAGTACAACATGAAAATTTTAACATAGTTTTAGCATTCTATGTTTATGTTTTAGTACATATGTACGTAAATTAAGCTTAAGACATGAATTACTACGTAAAACTATTTTTGAAATTCGAACAAGATGTTTTAGAAATAAATATAGTACATTATAAACTATATTTGGGATAACTTTTAAAAGCTACGAAAATGTAAAAGTAGCTTGAAGAAATCTTACTAACATAATTATGTTATTATTATTATAAAAGCTTTTAGAATGCTTGCTTTTTTTACATTTTAGAAAACGGTCTTGCTTAATGTATAAGAGTTTTTTATAGCATTTGAAAGCAGATAAATGCTAAAATGCTTAAAAGCTTACATCAAAGAAAGTATAAAAAAATACCGTAAACAGTGAAAAATGTGTTAACTTTCGTATAGAATAAATAAACGGTTGAACTAAATTCAAAAAATGAAATGTATACATATTCACGTGCATATCTGAACATTTGTGTCCATAAGCTTTTATACATTATTTACAAATGAATATTATAGCAGTTGCTATTACGATATTTTAGTATAATTATTTCTGAACTAAATTATAACAAAATTATATTGATAACTTCACTTTTGCTGAATTTTGTAATTTATGGCAATTATGGCAACTATTAGCTAGAAAAAATTATAGCGTAACAAATACAAAGCTATATAATATAAATAAAATATAAATTCCATACAATTTATAGCTACTATTATAATAACGAAATAAAATATTCACGCTTTATTGCAACAAAAGCATAAATCAAAAAAGCTAGATCTGCTGAAAACAAGTTTTTAATTTTCAATACAAGTTTTTAGTTTTCTTTACATAACTCTAAAAGAATATAAAAAAATATTCTTATTTCTCAAGAAGTGCGTGCACAAAACTTTTATATGAAATATTTAGAGAAGATTAAATACGTTATAACGATTTTTTCTTCATCACAAACTTTAAAAATTAATATTTTTGGTATGTGTTTTTGCAATAAAGGAGCGATATATGTATGTACATATAGCTGATCTGTACAATCATAATATATGACGATTATTTGCTGTTTTCCACAAAAATCAAATGTAATTAAAGTCGATTCAAAATTGGGTGTCATAAGGATTTTGCAACGATTATTGAGGACACCCAAGAATACAATAAACTTAATAATCAGAAAACTATTAGCGGTGTGTGTTTTAAAATACATCCAGAAAAAAGATTGGTTGAAAAATGTTTAGGCGAATTAAATATCGTTTGCATAAACTATATTTCAATTCACGCTATCAATTTTCTATTAATCCAAAAAACAATCCATGTTCATTGCCATAAGGGCATAATTGTAACAAATATATGATTCTGACAATTTTTAAATTGATTGCATCAACCGATCGTATGCTTTTGTCGTGACTAATTAACTTATTGGTTAACACAACCGAATAAAATTATGCATTGGATTTTACTACCAACTTTTGGTATTGGCAACTAAAAACTTGTCGTTCTATATTAAGGTTTAAAATAAACACTTTCTGTCAGTTGCTGCAACTGACTATGAGGTTGAGCTTACTATCATAGTTTATAGCAGAAAATTAAAAATTAACTTTTGTGACTTTCAAAGATATTATGATTTAGGAATTCTCAAATGGTTAATGAAAATCTATGCATAAGATAACAGGTTTGTGGCTTTTGAAAATGTGAGGTTGAAGAAATGCATATAGACATGCTTAACCAGGAGAAATAAATTTCAATTAAACTAAACTTATGATAATATATCAAATAATAAATTTCTTAAACTATGTAGCTTTATTTACGTCTATTGTTTATTTTTATTTCAGTAAGGAAGGCCAATTTTTCTTTCACAGTTACCAATTATGATATTGTTTTAGTTACCATATTTTCCGTAGCACGAATAACTTTTATTTCAAATTCAATACTGTTAACCAATTTTTTTCTGTAGCTGCAACTATTTGGTTAAGGGTTATAATTAAAATATGGTGGTACAACAAGAAAATTGCCGTTGTTATACCAGAATTCTATGTAGTTGGTGCAACCGCCAAAATTCGATTGGCACCAAATTCGGTTGTCTCAACGAATCTGTTTTCTCTGTGTAAATAGCTGGCTATAAATGTATAAGCTTTATTTAAAAAAATGTTGTCTTCAATTAGTGTTTTACATTAATTTTTTTGTTCAAACTAAATAAAAGCTTTATGAAACTATAAATTGGCAAATTTTAAAAGCTTAAATAATTAATAACACCATTTATCTAAATTTTCTATTAAAATGTGGAAGCCAAAGGAAAAATAAACATTACAAATGTAAGCTTAACAGATATATTTAATCTCGTAAATTTTACGAGAAATTTTACAAAGAGAAAAATAAAATAATAAAAGAATAAAAAATTTAGCTTCTAATGATAATTTTTCAAATCAACCAATATGGTTGAGGAAAAAAATTAAGAAATATGTTAAAACATATAAATCAAATGAGGCTTTGAACTCACCCCTTCCGATTTTCATAAAATTTTATAGTACCTATGCCTTGGAGAGTTCATGCAAAACTTTGGCATATTCTAGTGGCCCACTCACTACATCTAGCGACTTCACAATTTAAAAATTCAAGAAAAATTTACTATATGACTTAGAAATTTATTATTATTTTCGGAACTTATATTATAATTTGTGAAATGCAATCAAAAGGGAGAAAATGTGCTTAAAAAGAGGTTTAAATTCTAGATTTGAAACTCAATGTTCAAAGGTCAAATCTTGATCACAAAATTTTGTCGGTTATAAAACTATAAAAGAAACGGCAGTTTTAAAATTCTTAAAAAAATATGCTTTAAAGAAAAACGTGTTATCTGCAATTCCTGTAAGTTTTATTTTAGGATACGAAATAGTTTCCGAGCCATAAAAAGTGAGTTGAAAATAATCGCTTTGTACAATAGTTTTATTTATTTTTCATAAACCATTTTGAAGTCCAAAAGGAAACTTTCAGGAATCGTTGAGATAACTTTGTTCTTTAGCATATATTTTTTAAAAATTAAAAAAAAAACAGTTTTTCGAAAAAAGTTACTGCAAAGAAAAGCTCACTAAAATTTTACCTTTAACCTTTAGACAAAAAATCCTAAACTAAAGCCATCTTAAAGCTTTAAAAAAATAATGTGTGTTTAAAGTGTACGTTAAACCGGTTTTTTGTATGGAAATTTTTTGTTAACGTACACTTCAAGCACACATTAATTTTTTTGCATATTGGGGTAAATAATTGCCTTTAATTTTATACTTCAATTAAAAAAACATGTTAAAAGATTATGAAGATATTAAAAATTTTATAAGACCATCATACACATAACATCCTAATCCGCTTGCTCGTAACATCTTGAATTTCACTGGTCACCTCCGCCTAAAAAAAAGGGACGCAAGGGCTCTTATACTCAATACTCCAGATGGGATTGCTGGAAAATATTTTTTTCTTTTTTTTTTGGATTATCACTAATTATATATTATTTATAACTATCAATAAGTTTATGTCCGACAGCGGTCGGGCCTAATACTTATATTTTAGATTTAAGATTTGAATACTTATTGTTAGTTCATATTTGAAGATACAATAAATAAATAAATGTATTAACAAAAAAATAATAAGGCATTGAGGCATATTTTCATTGTACTATATTTCGCGATAGAGCCGCGATAAAATGAGCTTAAGCTCCACTGGAGAGCACTTCCTGACATTTATTTTTTTACAGTTAAATTGGGAAATCCGGTGTTCCCTTTTATTTCTTTTAAAAAGGCATCGTTCATTACATCATAAATGATAGATTCAATTTCTTTGTTAGTATTTACTGAAAACATAAATAAAACATTAGTTTAAAGGCCGTTGATTGTCTAGCACGTGTTATCACAAATAAAAAGCATTTAAACATTGCAAAATACTAATTGCTAAATAAAACCCCAAAACTATCAGCTAGGATTTCATTTTAAATGGATTTTGAAGCTTTGAAAAAGCTGGAATAAAATGCCGTGAAATTTCTTTTTGATTGAGGATTTGAAGTGTGTTGATTAAGTGCGAAATAAAAATATACAATTCATTGAAATTTAAAATTTCTATTGCCATCCATAATAGAGCTGTTATTGTTGCTTTTATTGTTGTTTAAAATTTTACCAATCTTTAAATTATTTTTGGTAGCATTTCAAGCTTTGATTTAAACAAAACTTGTAGATTTTTATTTCGAAGCTTTTTGGAAAATTTTGGTTGATTATGAAGCAAAGTAAAAGAGATAAAATTATGTTTAAGTATTTTCCCTATAATTAAAAAAAATGCTGAAAACATATTCTGTCAGAAACGAAAGTGCCATCGATGGCGTATCACCTTAAAGAATAAACCCTTATTAAAAAAAATAAAAATAAAAATAATAATAATAATTTAGTTAATTTAATTATTATTCTTCGAGCTTAATTTGTTTCTATATTTAACAGGCTAAAGTTCGTATCGCCTTGTAATCCAAATTACATGTGATAATTATTAATGAACAAATAACATCAAAGTTAGTTGTAAATATTCTGACAACAACACATAGTTGAACGGAACAACTAGTTATTTCCGAAGGCCACTAAACCTTTACCATCAGCGTCCTTTTGTGTTTGTTCCACTGTGTGTGATATCAGTTGATGTACACTTCTGCTTCATATACGTAACTTTTATGCAAATGGAATATGTGAATTTCTTTGAGTTTTTGTATTTCAATTTGCTGAAAGCGTTTTTGCTATGAAAGCTCAATTCTTACCATCTTTAAATTTACAACAGTCTTGCCATTGTCGTTTGTTATTTCCTAATTATGCACATGTTAGTTAATTTGCATTTTTTTTTTGAATAAGGCAGTAAAACGTTGACACATACATGTTAGTGTTGTTCCGTCTCATAATCAATCATTCGAACCTTGATATATAGGGAAGGGTTTAATGTTATTGTATATTATTATTTTTTTAATATTAATAATTCACATTTTTTTAAATTGCGATATACTATTAAAAATATGTAACAGGTGCCATACCCTTGAATACAATCATTGTGATTGACGTAGATTCAATTCAAGCCATAGATCCTGAGTTACAAAGCATATATATTGCACAATTTGTCATCCAGCTATATATTTTTTCCAAGTATACATTTTATATCAAAATGCTTGGGTATTAAATCTTAAATTGAAGTGATTTATTATATTTATTATAAAACCTAGAAGTATGCGGCAACAAAAGTATCAAAATATGCGATACAATTTTATATGGGTTGGTAATGAGAATTCACAACCTGTAAAAAGTTTCGCATACTTACTGATAGGCATCTCCTTGTTATTTTTCAAGTGTCGTTAGTATTTATATAATGAGTGCTTTTCATTAAAAAAATACTTTAATTTTTAACCTAGAAAGAAAATTTATGTACATGTCTTTGAGCATATTTAAAATTAAGTTTTTCTCTCTTTTTTTGTTTTGATTTTGCGTAAAAAAATCAGCATAGCTTTAGTTCCTTCGTTGTAATACGTGCAATTTTCACCATAATTATTCTACAAATATGTACATATATATGTACATAAATATGCTGCATTCATTTATCAACACCTACTGCGGGGGTAAGAGAAGAAAATGAAGAAAAAAGGTAAAACATTGTAAGGGAGTGGATGTGGCATATTATGCTAAAACAAATAATATCTTCATGACCTTGATGGTTTATACGTTTTGTTACTTTCAACCCAATGAGTTTATGAAACATGTATTTTCCTTTTTTTTTTGCCTATCGTTTTACATACAATCAGTTGAGGTTAGTCAACAAACGTGTATGCAGCAATATGTACATAAGTACATACATAAGTATAAACATAATAGTGTAGCGCATATCATTATCATATTCATTTGTAAACTATTTTGTATTTATAACATCATGCTGTTCTAATGTAAGCATAATTCCCATGGATTTTTTTCACGCTCTTCATTGTCAACAAAATTGTTTAAATGGGGCTGCAACTATGTCACACTTTTTTCTCCTTGTTTGTAGTTCTTGTACGTTGTAAATATAATGATGTTAGTACTGCTGATGGCCGGGTTTATAGTGTTCATTATGAATGAATAAAATATTACAGAAAAATTTAAAAATGCAACATTATAAGATGTAATGAGCTTTAAAGCCTTCACCTTAAAACAATGACGGAACAACTTGGATGTCGTTAGAAGAGTAACAGCTAAAAAAGGATATATTAAAACATAATTCTACTTTCTATACCCTTTACCAAAAAATGGTAAAAGGGTATATATTGGTTTGTCATTCTGTGTGTAATTTCTACAATATTAATAAGCGACACATAAAATATATATATTCTGGATCCTTATGCATAGGGAAGACGAACAAGCGATGTCCGTCTGTCCGTCTGTCAGTACGTGAAATCGGTTTTCCGAAGCTCCCAGAATGGCTAGAGACTTCACTTTTGAACTTGTGTGTCGATAATAGTCTGACAAATTTTAGTATTGAAAATCGAGCTTAATCGAGTTGACGGTTTCGGAGCTGGAAAACTCATATTTCAAGTTGCCATACAAAATAACTACCGAAAATTTGTTTTTATTATTTTTTTATTAAATAAATTTATTTTATACTTAAGTATAAATAAAATTGGAATTTCTCATTAAAAAAAAAATGAAAAAAATTAAGAATTCGTTTTCAGGGTTGGAAAACTTCAACTTTTTTTTTCATTTGAGAATGTAAATGTTTATTATATGTTGTGTGAAATGTTAAAGGAATAATAACTAGAATTATTTATAAATTATTAAAAAAAGTCTGAATTTGTCCGCGAAACAAATAAGTCTAAAATGATTATAGTCTATAGAATACTATTCTTAAAATATTTGCTACAATTTTTTTCAATTCTTTAAAATAAATGAATTGTTGATAGGTAACCTTGGCATAAAAAATTCCCAAATTTTTCAAATATGACTGAAAAACAATTTCAAAGAGGAGAAAAAGAAAGCCTTTTGAAGATTACGCTAAATATTTAGAAGAAAAAATACGACTTTTTTTTAATCCATAGGATAACAATAAAAGTAATTACAAGGCAAAATGAAAAATAAAATATAAAATTTAATTATTTTTATTATTATCCAATGGATTACTAATTGTATAAAGGTGTAGAAAAATAAAATAGATTCATATCGAATATAAATTATTTTATGGGTTTTTGTAAAAGTTTCTAAGCCTACTATGCTTATTTTTCTTTTGTGATTTTCAAAAATATTATTATTTGTGAATTCTGAAATAGTTCTTGAAAGTCTGTGCATAAGATAAGAGGTTTGTGACTATTCAAAAATGGTTGGTTGAAGTCTACTGATGATTTGTTACAGCAACAATGAAATGCATATAGACCAAGCTGAACCACCAGCAAATAAATTTCAAATCAAAAAAGCATGGAGAATATACAAAGAAGTTATTAAATTATTATCTTGCGAATATCCTTGTAAACAAATATCAGCATTTGAAAAAGAGTTTGAAGAAGAACATGAAGTAAATAATTTGACATTAGATGGCGAACTGAATATACACAGAAAAAAAAGATTTGTAAATTCAAATAATTTATTTGTGAATACAATTAAAATATTATTTAAAAAGGCACCTACAACGATTTTTGTAAATACAAACACACATTTGTGACATAAGAAAACAAAATCAACTCAATTATTTCCATTTAAAATATTGTGTTATTAACAATTGAGTTGTTAACAGAAAAAAATTATTTTTTAATTAATTTGTTTTTCAATTTTTAATGTGTTGTTTCTTTGTTTGAATTTTTTTATATTTTGTTCAGAGTTTTGTTTTTTGTTAAATTTTAAAGATGTTTGGATAAGTCGAACCGGCAATCTGTTGATTAACAGACTGATGTACTTACCACTCAGCTAAAGAGCAACCCCCTTATGCAAAAAAATATTTTACTACAGCTTTAAAGTTCATATTAGTTGTCAAGCACTTTAAGGCTAACATTGCTTTGTTAAGAAATTGTATGCAAAACACAACTTTAATTATTTTGTTATTTTATAATAAATACTGGTAACACCACCGTGTTCAACAACCACTTCACAGCTTATGATGTACAAAATTGAATAAATTTCATTCGGGTATTCAAATATTTTTTTTATTTTATTAAATAAATTTTTATTTTCTTGAAGTAAAGCAACCCAATTTAAATAATATGAGCTTCTGACATGGTAGTAAAACAGATAAACATTTCTATGAAGTATACGTAAAAAAATATGAGGAAGAAAGAAGTATTATCACAATTTCTTTTATTCGAATGAAATGAGTATTTGATCATCCAGATTTTTTCGATTTGTTTTGATTGTATGTACATCACTAAAACATTTTGGTGCAATTGTATTTATATTAATATTTTTTTATGGATTTTACGATGTATTTTGAATCAGTTGGATAATTTGATGAGGTTTTCCATTACATGACAGAAATAATAAATCATAATAAAATCAAAATAAAATAAATAATGATAATAATAATAAAGCTAACACTTCTAGCTTCATTTTCAGATGTAACATGAATCAATATGTGTTATATTAACAAAAATATTTGAGGTACAAAATACACAATTTGAAAATATCAACTTAAAGTAGTCGTAACAAACGTGGGGACATACTTCAGAAATTTGATAAAATAATTTTTTTAGAATACAACTTTACTTAACATTGCTTTGCAAAGCTTTGCTAAGTTTTTTTGCACAAGACCCCAAATCGTTATTAGATAAGCAAATAATTAATACACTCAAAATGCGAGTTCTTATGTTTCTTCTACATGTGCGTATTCTGTTATGATATAATTTAACAAATATTTTTGTTGAGTAATTTAATTGACTAGAGAAATTTTAATTTGTTATATCAATAATGAATTTTTTGAGTTTTTACGCCATGTATAACATAAAATTTGGTTAGTTTATTTTATTGAAAAAAATTTCTGTGTTTGTCATATCAACAATTTAATTTTTTATATTATCTAAATATATACTTCAATTTAAATTAACTATTAACAAATTTGTTTTGCTGGTTGCATTTTGATGATATTTTTTTCTGTGTAACCATCAATTGATAATCATTTAATCAATATAAGTATTTTTGGAATTTTATACGTTGTTATAATAAAAACATAAAACATAAAAACATACATATTTGTATGTTTATTTAATACCAACAATTGTGTTTAAAAGTTGTATTTTAAGATCTGTGACAAAATAAAAATTATAACAAATGACAATTTTTTTATAATTTTTTTATTTGTCACAATGTTCAGAACAAGGGGGTAAAATACACTTTTGTACATTATTTTTCTATTTAATCCCAAAATGGATAAAGAACTGTTATTGAAATGAACAATAACTGATTTATTAAAAAAATAATGTGTTATATTTTATGTAAATAATTTTGTAAAGAAAAAATGGATATTTGACCATTATGCGTTGGCATAAATATTCATCGTTAATGATACTAAATCGCAATCGCTTAGAATGCGAACGAACGCATAACATAATGTAAGGGTGAGTAATAAAAGCCTTGACTGAAATAATTGTGACCTCGTTTTTTTAATGCATTAAAGGAAATATGAACGGTAAATCGTATAAGTACTTATAGTCTAGCGAAATCCTAATGTTTTATTTTTTATTGAATATAAAAAATTCTGCAGAAAAACAATTTGAAATTATAAAATAAAGCAGCAATTTAAGTTTTAAGTCACTTGCCACGTGCAATGAATAACATAAGCAAATAATATATTTGTAGTTTTTAAATAAATTATTTACATAATCTGCATAATGCGAAATTAGTTTCAATATTCTTTTTTTTTTTAATTCAAAAATGAAAAGAAACTAAAACACTACGCGCTGATTACTCGATTTAAACTTTTTTCTTTGCCACTCTCTTTCCTGCTACTGCTATTTCTGTTGTGCACTCACGCTTTTATAATAGTCTTAAGGTCTTACTATTAATGCAAAAATTTAATACTATTTAACATAAAAAGTTAAGAAAAGAAAAAATTCACGTGCTCGTGAAACATGTTGCTTTTTAGAATGAAAATAATTGCCGTAAAAAAATAAAAAAATACACTGCATTGAGAAGCAGTGCACTCAGATTTAATTGCAATTTTAAGTAGCGAATGCATTTTAACCGGATTAGACTATTATGTGTAATAAATGGAACATAATTTTTTTAACGATGATTGTATAATGCAGTCAAAAATAAAAATATATCTAAAAAAATTTTGTATTCCGCTTTTCTTGATAAATTTACTGTAAATAAAAAATAAAGATAAATTCATATAAAAACAGAACACTCTGGTACAGAATACTTTTTAGAGGACTATCATTCCAATCGAAACAAGCTGATTAAGTAGATCTGCACAAACAACAGTTGGTTAAATAATATTTTTAAAAAAAGATATTTCTTAAAACTATGTCCTTATATTTTGATATATTTGTTTCCAATCGAAACATGGGTGCGTTCACAAGTGGATTGAGTAGACCAGCACAAATAACAGTGGATTAAAAAATATGTTTTGAAAAAGGGATTGCTTAAAACAATTTCCTTCTATTTTGTTTTCCATTTTTTATCTCTTAATATTACACAGTTGCCCTTTATGCTAATATTTTCATTTGGTTTAGTTCAGTTAACATTCTAAAGCAATTTATATTTCTAAATATTTCAGATATTAAAATTTTATTTCAAAAGACTAGACATTTTGAAAGTTTTAAAGTTATAGACTAGACATTTTTACTAATCATGCAATGCTTTTCTTTTTGCAAAAAAATACGCCGTCAAAATGCAAATTACTGTCTAAAACATGAAACTTTAGTCACTTATAATGGTAATAAAAAAAATTAAAGAAAACTTTTGTACATTCCAACATGTCTGTTATGTATAATGCAAGGCAGGAGCACTATTTCGCTACTAAAAGCCTCAAGACTAATATATCATCGTTTGTGTGTGTGTGTATAATTTTGTGTTCTTTTTATTTGTACAAAATAGTAAAATCAAGAGACTATAGAAACCAATCTGCAGATGTGTGAATGTATGTCAAGTTGTCTAACAGATATATTCATACATTCTTTTTTATATGCAAATAGAATAGAAAGTAATAATGGCCTTTGTCGCCTTCTTACAAAAGATAGATAGATTTCAATGGTACACAAGGATTGCGTTTATTTTTATTCTACTTAAAATTATCCCTTTCATTTGTATTTATGATTGATGATATGTTAGTTTTGGCAAATTTTTACTGAATTTATAATATTTTGAGGACAAGATAAAATTTTTGAAATTGCTTTGCCCTTCAAAAAATGTGTTTATTACACAAGACAAATTGATTTTATTTATGTGTCAACTTGAAACGGTTTCAGTATTCAGTTTGTTATAAGACAAATGGCTGATTAGGGCATCCTGGTGTTGGGACTGCAAACTGTACACCCAGGTGTGCTGAGTTGCTGCAGGTATTTGTGCTGCGTTTAGGGATATTCCGTCCTATGCTCCTTGTAGGAATTAAAAGGAAGAAATATATACATATATGTTCATATATATATATACATATGTATGCATGTGTCAATTTATATATATTTATATATAATATATAATTAAACCTTAATAGATGTGTTTTCACAGCTGGGTGACTTATCAATTGATAATCCTCGGTGAGTTGAGGAATTAAATTGTTAACTTTGGATTTCTTCTGAGCCATTTATAATGTTTACATAATATATATTTAATAATTATATATTTATATATATATATTTATATATATATATATATATATATATATATATATATATATATAGTTTATTGTGTAGTTTAATGTTTGTTATTTATATAATTTTATGTAAACATTATAAATGGCTCAGAAGAAAACCAAAGTTAACATTTTAATTCCTCAACTCACCGAGGATTATCTATTGATAAGTCACCCAGCTGTGAAAACACATCTATTAAGGTTTAATTTTCCAAACATTAACACAAAATAAACTTTAAATATGCAAATACATTAAGAGTACTTGCAACAGAAGTTCATATTTGAATTATGCTAACACGACCAATAGAAATACTAATGAAATTGGTTTTGCAACAAAAACCAACAGGATTTAACAAAAACAAAAATATGCACTTGACTCTAGCAAGTACTGGAACTATATATGTATACCCAAAAATATGCAATGGAAATCTGGAAATCAAGCAGTAAAACTTCGGTGTAAATTAAAATAAACTTACAATATAAAGGAAGAGTAAAAATCAATGAGCCACCCAACAGTCATGCTGTTGATGAGGATAATAACGATGCAACTAAGGCAGTCATGCAAATAATTCACACACTCATCTATTATGTGACTTTAATAAATATGTAACTAAAGCAACGCAACTATTTGAACACCATTAAATCTTTCAGTTAGTTGATTTACACGTGCAAACAGTGTAGTTACATTTTTTTGCTATTTCCCTAATACTGTGGAGTAGGGTTTTGGTATTCATGTTTTTATTATTAGAGTACATGAAAATACAAGGGTGTGTCTGTAGGGTTTGAAAAAAAACTATAGTAAATCAAACGCAAAAACACATGAAAGAATTTTTAGGCGGAATATAGAGTAGGGATGGAAAATATGTATATACAAAATTTATCTTTTTATTTCATTACTGAATCTGAAAATTTTCGAGTTGGAAAAATGTATATGAGATTTTAAAACAAAGATTACTAAGAAAAAGAAACTCCATTTATTAACATTATTCCTTAAGTTTAGTTGTCTACTTTAGGCCTTATTCATTACGTATTCAAGTATAATCTAGATGATTCATTTTTGAAAATCAAAGATTATAGGTTTTGCATTTACTTTATACCTAAAGTTTCAATTAAAAATTTAATGAAATTCATTATTTTCTTTGTCATTTTAATAGTTGAAAAACTAAAAGTGACAAAAAAATAACAAATATTTACCAAAATGGTCCAAACCTAACAGCAGGGTTAAATAAATTTTAGATTTTTTTTGGCTTAAAATACTGAATTTAAAAAAAAAAAAATTTAAAAACTTTAAATTTTTTTAAATCTAAAGGTCCGTAACGCAATGAATCTTTATCCGATCAAGACAAATAAAATAAATATGGGATGATAAAAGAAAAACATATATATTCGATTGTGAATAATTTACTCAATTTAAATAAACTGTCCTCAAGATTTTTTAAAATATCTTTGTAAACTGCTTCATAAGAAAAATAAATGAATGAAATAAATTCGTGTTCAGCGACTCTAATTTATCTAAGAAAATATATAATTTTAGAGGTTAATCTTTTTTGTTGCATAGTGTTATTTATTGAAGTTTTTTTTTCAATATTTCGAAGCAAATGCCTCAGGCAACTTTTATAATTATGTCCACATACATATATATGAGATGTGGCTACATTTGAACACAACCACTCTCGATGAAGCAAAACTAATTTTATGCATTACCGTAAATGGAAAAAATTTTCTTTTGAGCTAAAACTTGTAATATATGGCTTTTTTAAATATTTATTCATTTATTGATTAATACCAATTGTATTTATTTATTCAAATGAATTCTTAAATTAATATTTTCTGGGGAAAAATCACTGTTTTTAATAACGATTTACAAAAATATTTTATCAAATGCAGCAGTCTTTTTTAATTTAATTTCATGATGATGACATAAAACAGCATTTTTTCAACTGAATTATCAAATAAATATTTCCTGGAAAACTCTTGGTTTTTTAATCATGAGTTTCTTAAATATTTTATCAAATACAGCAATTTCATTTATTTCGATTTTTTGATGATGACACAAAGCAGTCTTTCTGCAGAATAATGTAATATTTTGACCAATGCTACTCGTATATTCATAAATAAATTTCGACATGAGGATAATTGAAACATAATAGACATATATTTCAAGGAAAATAGTTATTATATTTATATACTTACATATCTATAAATTTCAATTGTGCAGCTTAAAAGTATGGAGTTGTTGCTGTTTCACTGCTCAATTACAGCAGAAAAATAAAATTATAGTTGCTGTATTTGAAAATTTTGTAAATATTTTTTTGTTTTGTAAAACATTTTGTCTTTCTTTTCCCTAGGGAAAGAAGTCTGCACAATAAAAAAAGTGTATCCTTATTTTAAATACTTGTGTGAGTTTGAACAGTATTAAAATAATTGTTTTCTAGTTTTGTTTTCTGAAGCCAATAGTTGGTTTGTTTGCTTTTTTACAATTCATAGAAATGTATTTTTTAATCGAATTATTCTTTTGTAATTGTTTTGTGCTCTATAATGATATTAGAAGATGTGTGAATGAATGTCAGACTGTTAGTTACAATTTCATATTTTTTGCGGTATTCTCCCGCAAATATTGTCACATCTCTGGGGTAAAATTTAATTAAAATTCAATTTATCTTAAATTAAATGAAAATGAAATTAGTTTTTCTATATAAAATTTTTATTTATTGTTGGCTTATATAACACTAAATTGAAAAGAGTGGCAGTTAAGTATTCTGACTTATTACAGAGAGTATAAGAAATTTAATGTCGTATAAATAGTTTTATTTAAAACCGTTTGGACTATAATAAAAGAAATAGTACAATAATAGATAGGGGTAATATATATTTATAAAAAAATATATATATATATAATATAGTATTCAGAAGTAAATTATATATTTTTATCATAAATTATAAAATGAACAACTTTAAAATTTATGCCCTTCAATAATGCTTCTATGTACTATACAGTAAGTGAAAGAATTTTTTTTATTTTAAATTACAGATTAGTCCATTTATCGTGGATCTGTAGAATAAAATACTTCTCAAATGATATTACACAGTATTTTGATTAAAGACTTTGGTCACAAGGCTCTTAAAGGTCAGTTAACACAGCAAAATGTGTTAGCATACGCATAACGATAATCAGAAACGTTGTATCTTTGCTGATATACTATGTTATGACTCTGTGATTTCTTGAAGAGGCGATTTCAATTGGCCACTGAGATATTTTGCTTCAAAAACTTTCGACTTTCTTCTTTTGCGCTTTGTGAAAGAAAATATTTATGCCAAAGGCATACATTCGTTTTAAGGACTCAAAAATTGAATCTATTAAGTTATCTAGGACGTACAGCCGCAAATGTCTGAATTGGTATTGTAAAATTTCATTAATCTACGAGGACGGATCAATAAGTCTGTGACTTTTCGAACTTCCCTCGTAGTTATATGAAATAAAACACTGTTTCCATCAAGTACCACCTGCTGGTAAACTACTGTCAAATTTTGAGCAAGTGGCGTAATTTACTTTGCGTTTAACAGCTTTTCGAAACATACAACCTCGTGTATTTTTCTAAAAATGGAAAAAAGTGAATTTCAAGCGCTCATTAAACATTATTTTTCATTTTTGCGAAAAAAAAACCGTCAATCAAACCAAGGAAAAGCTAAATAAATATTTCAATGGTAAAAAAGTGGTTTACTGACTTTCGTTGTGGTCGCACAAGTACAAATGACGCTTAATGTTCTGCAGCGCCAATTGAGGTCAGTACACCCGAAAATTTCGAAAAAAAATCCATGATATGGTGTTGGCCGACCGAAGACTAAAACTGCGTGAGATTGTTGATGCAATAGCCATCCCTTATGGCTCAGTGGTGGGTGCCGCGTTTGCTCACAATCGACCACAAACGCATGTGCAGTTTTCATAGCAAAAATCCATGAATTGTGCTTCAAACTGCTCCCTCAACCGCCCCTATTCTCCAGATTTAGCCCCTAGTGACTATTTCCTTTTTCCAAACCTAAAGAAATATCTTGGTAAAAAGAGATTTAGCACCAACGATGAAATTATTGACCAAACAAATTCGAAAAATCCTATTTTTTTTGAAGGGATACAAAAGCTGGAACTTAGTGGACTAATTGTATTGAGTTAAAAGGAGATTATGTTTTGTTTTGCAAAAAAAACTTTGTTTCATTAAAAAAGTCACGGACTTATTGATCCGTCCTCGTATAAGGTTTACTTATACGTAGGCGTGGCGGACATTTGTCTGATTATATTATGTATTATTAATAGCACACACTTCTCTTTAAAATTGAATAAATATCGCTTATAAACACCGGCTATTAACATTTAAAAATTAATAATTGTTAAATGGTTTCAAGTGGAATTTTATTTAACTGACACTTTTCTAAAAATTAGTGTTTTGAACAAGCAAAAGTCTTCAATAAACAATGTAGCGGACAATATGCTACCAAATGTAAAAGGAACAACGTATTTTTTATCCTCCAAAACCTTCTCCTGAAACTCCTTTAGAACTGTCGCATAACAAATATGTAATAAAACAATCCCATAGTTATTTTAAAACATTTAAAAGAAGTCCGTAAATACCTTTCACAAGGCCATACATATAAATGAAAATAATAAAATATATAAATTTGCAAATGTCCTTTTAATAAATATGTTTTAAATCTAAAATATTTAAATGTTATTATATAATTTCTGTTGCAAATACATTCGACAGTATAGGATTATTTGTATGCCAGACAATTAGAAGCAGTCTTGCTGTTAGTTTAAATAATACAAGTTGTCTACCAAATTAACACAAACAGAATATAACTTTTAGACATAATGACAACAAAAATTGAAGTTAAAGAAACTTTCTGTGTATATACTTTAAATGTAGATTTTCTCAACATAAAGATGCAAACACAGGATGTGCAAATTATTTTTGATTAGATTTAAAATGGTTTATGTATTTATGTATAATTCTATAATATACTTTAAGGCCTTACTTTATGCAAGATTTTACGGCATAACTATAGGGGCCTTAAATCAACAATCTGCTTAAATATTTTTAGCATGAGTACAAACTCTTATTATATATTTAAACTGGTATTGGCAAAATAATTAAGTAGTTGCAAAAAAAATTTAACTTCAGACTAACTAAGCAAATGTATAATTGTGTTTTTATACAAGCCAAGGATGTAGAAGACAAATAAATTATTTAATATTTGACGTGCGACATTCTCGTTAACTATTCAATAAAACGCTGCTAAGATAATCTGAGAAGAAATTCTTGAATTCTTTTCCAAAACTCTAATATATTAACAGACTTTGAAGAATTTGTGAGTGTCGCAGTGTCCTTAAAACTATATAATTTATTTGAAAATCGTTATAAGTACTTAAATATGTTTTTTATTAACGACTTTATTTTATGTTTTTTTTCTTCTCTTACAAACAGTGACAAAATTTATTCGCATTGGAATTGCGGATAAAAACGATAATCCTCCCTATTTTGACAAAAGTTTATATGAAGCCGAAGTCGATGAAAATGAAGATATACAGCATACAGTTTTAACAGTAACCGCCAAGGATCACGATGAATGTAAGTAGTGTTCAATGATATGAAATAAAGATTTTATTTCTAATGGAAAATATATCAAAGCGGCAATTACTAGTTTATTTGTTAATTAAAAGATAATTTGTATTTTTATATATAAATCGCATATAAAGTTGGAAATATATTAGTAATACGAGTACATAGAGTTTTAATGTGAATTTTTTTTTCTACTTCGAACTCCAGCCTCTCGTATACGTTATGAAATTACTAGCGGCAATATTGGTGGCGCTTTTGCTGTGAAAAATATGACTGGTGCTATTTATGTAGCTGGTGCGTTGGATTATGAAACACGCAGAAGGGTAAGTTGATTTAAGCTATTGTTACTTATCTTCGAAAAGTATTATATAGTTTTTTTTATTGAATTCAAAGTAATTGCTTTAATACGAAGCACGATGTTAAGTCGGGAGGGCAATGCGTATGGTCAGATCAGGAAAGTCTACTTTGGGGAGTTTTAATTTTTGCTTTATATAAATTTATTTAAATTTCCATACAGTCCGTTTAATCAAATAATACATTAAAAACTTAAAACCAATATTACCGTACAAAATACTGATTTAAAACTCTTAGGGCCAATTTCACCAACTTATTTAAACATTAATTCATATATAAAAGTCAATTTTCCATACAAAAATTAATTAAAATCGACATTTAAATATGAATTGATATTTAAATAGGGTTGGGTGAAATTGGCCCTTAAAGTATAATTTATTTTAACTATGAAGATGTGCCAAAATATTTTTGATTAACAGAACTAGTGAGCTTTTGCATGATGAGAAATATGCAAATATGTCTCGAGTAAAACCAAATTGTTTCAATCAGCGTCAAAATGATGTGTATCAACGCCAACAGCCTGTGTAGCCTCCAAACTGGATATATCTAAATAGAAATTGTAAACTGCCTTTTCTGCTTGTGTAACATGACCACTACAAACTGCAGATCGAGCGATGATATTCGCTCCCGTGTCACGCGGCATTTGTGATGCTTGACAAAGTAAGAAGGTGGACGCACATCTTGAGAATAAAGAAGTTAAAAATATTAAACGCTACTCGTAGCTTTAATTCGGTGATCCTATATGATTGTAAAATATGAAACGCTGCTACAAAAAATAATTCAAGTCTTCGTTAAGTGCTGCTTAAGAAAAATTCTCTATATATATTCTGGCTGAATGCAATCTACAAAACAGTACAATCTACACATTATATTATATTACAGAACAGGAACCAATCAGAAGTCCAGCATCGTAAATGGAACTCCTTATTCCTTATACCTTGAGAAAACCTCATGCCGATATAAAACGAAGAACTGGAAACGGCAAGGCAGCCATAAACCAGCAAACCCCTGGATAAACCTCGTAGGACCAAGTTACACGTGGAGAGAAATTAAACATTCAACAACTGAATTAAAATGTATTTGTTTTGACCCAATATTTCGAAGCAACATATTTTTGAGAAGATTTCATACTAAGAAAAAAGTTTCTATATGTTTGTTAAGGATAAAAAATGCTATTACTTTTAGTCTGCAAGGATTATTAAATACAAAAATAGGAATGCATAAATCGCTAGTCAACTTAATAAGGTAAATACTCAGATAGTTCACAAGTAAGAAAATTATCGACAAATGTATAAGTAAGTAATATATTGAAAATATTTATTTTCAAAATATTCCTGAACAAGTACAATTTTACTAAACTTTCAGTTAAATTTTTACTAGGTTTATACTTTGATTATGCCAAGGTTCCTTATTAAATAGTCCTTTGTATGTCAAAAGAGTTTATTAAGAAAGTATATGATATTTTATACGAGATAAGTAAGAAAGTTTGTAAAGCTCTTTAATATACATAATTGTATGAACCGTGCTAAATAGAATAGCAAGCCCCAGAGTAGACTGAAATATTTGACCACACACTACTTACAGAAACTTAAAAAATTTCGTAAAACATACAAACATACAAAAAGAGTCGTAAATATCTTAAATAATTATCTAAAACACATAAACCTCCTTTAGTATGAGTTACGTTTAGCTGCATCGGATAATTTAAAGGAAAATTATACTACCGTTATAATACATGTCAAAGATGTCAACGATAATCCGCCGGTCTTTGAAAGACCCACCTATCGTACACAAATCACCGAGGAAGATGATCGAAATTTGCCCAAACGCGTTTTACAGGTTACTAACAAAATTATTGTTAAATTTTCAGTTATATTTTCCCTTGCTTTTCATTTCAAAGTAAAGCTTCTGTTCGAAAGTTCCATTTTATATTTGTTTTCAGTTGTTCTCTTGTTACACACTTTTTGTCATAAATAAAAATTTACAATTAGTTGCATGAATATTTTATATGCAAATTGCTATTTTAGTTATTTATCTACTTAAATAAATAGTCCGTTCAAAAAATTTATGTTATTTCATTACAATAAAAAATAAAAATATTTTTTTAATTTTTCCCCCTTTGAATTAGCATACATACATATACATACATATATGTACTTACGCATGTATATTCCATAATTTTTTTTTTCTTAAATTGAACATAAAGTTAAATGCTTTAAAAATTAATTTCGCTGGCAAATTTTCCGAAATTTTTTATTTTGTGGTTTAAGTAGCGTTTTGTGTGACTTATAATTTTTTTACATACTGAAAGTTTTTGTTTTTATTGTTAAAATTTAAACTGAGAATATGTCACAAAATCATGTAATAAATCACACATAAAAGTTTTTTTCTTATTTATTTTTTTATTTAAATCATGTTTCTTTAAATTCGTGTTATTTAAATTTAATTTTTACGTAAAATAATGCAACACACTCTGCCTTAGTTGCAAATATATATCGATATTAATTGGTTGTATATATATGACATATGTATATAAAATATGCTAATGATCACAACATTTTCGTCATGAAATATTTTTACACAAACCGAAATTCATGACTTTATTATAAAAAGATTTCACAGTCATGGTTTTGATTATGTTATGCCGAGTAAACACCTGGCATTCCTTGTATTGTCTATTTGTGGTGTCTTTTTCAAAACGTCTGCAACGTCGTTCTCATTACATTTTCTATATGGAAAGCAATGATAAACAACGCAAAATATCGGAAATGACAAACGTTGCCGCAAGTACACAGAAAATGCCACCTTGTGTACTCGGCATACTTGAGTTCTCCTCAACACAGAAATTATTAATGCCCCTATCACGGTTTTCAACTTTTCAAATAGTTTGGTTTGGATTGATAAATTTGTATTGCCATTCTCCATTTAATTAACAGTTGACTTTTCAGTTGTGTTTTGGTACTCTCATGTACAACTCTGCGTAAGTTTGGTTGAGAGAAATGCTTTTTAGTATTTGTCTCTGTAGTTGGGTTTTTCTAGTTACAGCGTGGTGCGATATAAAAAGCAGAAAAAGTGGGAAAATCGTAACTAGAAATATTTGTCGGCAGTATACCGAGTACATAAAAAGATGCAGAGATTTTTAGTTGATCAAAACAATAACAAAATGTTTCTTTGTTTCTGCCGCAAATAAATAAAAAAACCTTCAAAATAATTTTTAATAGAATTCCCTATTTTGTTTATTCCTTACATTGCATTGGGTAGTTTAAGAGGGTTGGAATCAGCACGAATTTTTCTTCTCATACGTAGTCTACAATTTGACTTCGTTTTCATCGTCATAAACTAAATCTACACACATGTATTTGTATCCATTTGGTATGATTTTTTGAACTAAAACACTAAAAACAATTCTTTTTCTAAAACTTTGTGTTTTTTCCCTGTCAAACTTGATATTTTAAGTTGTGGTTCATAATACTAAAACACACTTTGGTCGTGTGTAAGTTTGGTCTACTCTTAGACGATCAAACTGAATTTAGTTGAGAATCGTAATAAAGGCATAATTTTTACCTAAAAGTATGCAATCAATTTATCGCCAAAGAGTTTATTGCAAGTGCTTAATAGATACAATTATTCAAATAATTGTTTTCCAGGTTAAAGAAATATTACAGATACTTTCCCAAATTTTGAATTTGTTGGAAAGAAGGGAAAAGGTATCGCATATTATTTTCCCTACTCTACTATTAACTCAAGGCCTTGCAAAGTAAACTTCGTATGCCTTAGTGATCAGCTGTTCAAGGTTCAAGTCAGTCCAACAATGTCACAGCAATTTTATTATTATTGCTCAAACTTTATTTCATTCTATGTTAAAGTTCGCTGTTTCGAAGGTCAGTACACCTTCATCATCAGCGTTCTTTGAAAGGTGATTTGATCGAGAGGATTCTTAGCTATGTTATAAGAAAACCAAATCAGCCGTTTATAAGTTATCACATATTTTCTAGATATATTTGTGGGATTTTAAAATTTTAAATTTTTGTTTTTATTGCAAATGGAATATGTGAATTCCTTTGATTCATCGTATTACAATCTCTAAAAAAAATCTGTGGCTCAAATGTTTTATAATATTTTGTTTAAAGTAATTATCAAATTAAGACCTCTTGGCATATTGTACGGCAACTACGGTATTATAATTTTTAAATAAATAAGTAAATATTTGACATATGCTTTCGGTTTTTTAACAAAAAACTTTTAATAATCAAGAAACATAATCGTATATTGAGTTTGAACTTAAAGATAAGTAAACAAAATTATTTGCTCACGTCAATGAAGCAAATTACCATTCAATAATTTTTTTATCTATATATATATATATATATATATATATATATATTAGGGCGGGTCGATTTGTATGAAAGCAAAAAAAATCGCTCAAATTACAAGGAAAATCTAGGGATCAAAATAAGAAACTTTGCCGAAAGAACCATACCTCTAAAATGTATTTTGATGTCCCGACTTTCGATCCGAAGGGGTCAAAATTTTTTGATATTGATTCGAAGGGTCAAATTTTGAAAAATTTCACTGACCCATTTAGAGTTCCTCAATCGAGTCCAAATGTATGAGCAGCCCCTACTAATTTTGGAGGGCCGACCCACCTATGCCAGTGGCACACCCCCTGGAAGCACCTCTGTGTGTTCCCCATACAAACATATGTGATTTTTTGAAATTATAATTAATTTATATTAAATTATTCTGCGAGACCGATTTCTAAATTTATTTCAGCAGAATGTAGAATGGAGCCTCGCAAAGGGTTATTTTTTGGTTAAAATGCTTAGCATAGGACGGTAAACTCCAGTTTCAAGAATATATTTATCATCGAGGAAATGGAAAAAATGATTTACTACTTTGCAATATTATGATCTGTGCAAAAATGATTAGAGGAAGCTTAAGGAGAAGTCTGCAAAATATGATAAAAGACATAAAATCAATATAATTAAATGTAAAAATATTGTATAAGCGAACTGTAAAAATTTCATTTAGACATGGGTAAATAATTTCATTGCAAGAAAATTCTCATTTAATATACACATAATTAAATTATTTAAAGTTGGTTTATGAGTTTCTAAATTAGTTTAGGAATTTTTTTTTCATTTTTATTTAATGTATTTTTCATTTTATTTAAACATATATTTTTCATTTGTGTTTTTATATTTCTGTTCTTTTTCGGACAATTTTATTTCCCTATTAAAATCGTTTTGAATTTATTAAAGTATGAGCTTAAATTGGTGGCTTCTGATAGTTTAAATGAAAACTCAACAGCAATTATTATAAGTGTACGTGATGTTAATGATTTACCGCCAGTCTTCCCGCAAACATTGTACGAGCGTTCTTTGAATGAAGAACTAAGGGCACCCTTCACCATTATACAGGTCTGGTCGGATTAATTTTTATTTAATTATTTATTTATTCATATATATTTTTCATTTTATATATTTATTTCTTTATGTGTTGTTTCTGTCATTAATTTTTCATTAATTTAATTATTGTTCTTTCATATCATTTTTAATATTCATATTAATTTAATTATTTGTATATATACATTGTATATACATGTATGTACATTCGTGTATAGCATTTTTTTTGTTAAGTGACAAAATATTTAAAAACAAATAAAGTGAATTAATTCATCTATTAATAATGCTTTGCAAAAAACTTATTATGGAATGAATGATTTTAAATAAATATTAAAGCAACGAAAAACAAAAATATATCAACTAAAGTTTTAAAATATTATGAAGTTACGAAACAATAGGATACTGACTCCGGATTAGATATAATTCTAACGACCGATATTGGACAAATTTGCAATTTCTTTTCTAGATTTACCTTCCTTGGCCTGCGAAATAACTTAATTTTTTTATTACACTTCCCAGTGAAAAATGGAAGTCATTCTAGTGGAATTACATTTTCATTGCTTCCAAAAAATCGATATTTTTAATTTGCCGAAATTGAGCAAAAAACCATGTAAAAGCTTATTTTAGTCATACAAGACCTTGTAACTCCTCCATAGTGATGGAAAATACTCTTCAGAATTTAAAAAAAAAAATTTTTTAAAAGAAATTTATGAACTAATTTTAGTCTAAAATTTAAAAGTTATTTGCTTAAATTTACATGAAAACACTGTTTCGGGCTTAAATTCGTATAAAAAGAAACGAATTGTTAAAATAGATAACTATTTACCATTTTTCCTGGATGAAAATATTATCATAGAACACAAAAAAGGGAATTTTTCTTAATATCGCTTCCAATTCAGTGACCAGGCATCGAAAAAGAGGACTTCTTGCAATGACAACCCTATGTAAAAATCATTAGATCGGATCGAAATTTTCACTACTTCCAGATCGCAAGCTCTACATTTTGATGACCTTTTTTGAGTCTCTTTTTTTACTGGGTTCTTACTCCCACACTGCTCTTGAAAGCTGTTAAATCATGACTAATTGTAATTTTAAACAATTTTAAAACAGACAGAATGAAAAAAGTACTGTACTGTACAAGTACAAGAGAGCAAAGGAATTAGAATGAGAAAGTTGGTTTTACTGAAAAACAGTTACAGTCACTCACTCTCAAAATTGGACACTTCTATCGAAATCATAAACTTTATGAATGTTACTAATAAAAAAAAAAGAAATTTAGGTTTACATTTTTCAAAAAAGGTGGCCGATGACATTTTTACAAAAGTGGCACGCACCATATAGGAAATTTATAAAAAAAAGTGGCAACATAAGAAACGAGTTATCTCGAGAAACGAGACAACTACACTAAACTTTTTATTTTTAATGTGTTATTATATAATTCACTCTAAAAAAGGGGTACAAAAAGTGGCAAGGCAGTCGAAGAAGTGGCAATTTGTAAGTCAAACGATCAAACGGTCATGCTGCCTTCAAAATGGGACGAATACATGAATCAAACAATACAGTATTACGCATTGCGCATGTTTGTTAATTTGAGTGTGCTGGTGTGACGTCAAAATGACGGTGAAATAAAAATGTATAAAAAATTTCCCTATACCAAATACACGTGTTTGTGTGATTATGTTTATGTTTATCGGTTGATGTGACCTACATGCACAGAAAAAGGAATTTTTTTTATAGCTGAATGCGTAATCTTGTATTATTTGATTCAAGGGACAAATATAATTTTTGAACTAAATACCGTTAAAGTATGCTGTTATCCGATTTCAAAATTGCTATTTTGTGCAGTATTCAACTAGATACAGAAGGTTAAGTTTAATTTTTTTAATATGCGTCAAACAACGATTGAGGAACGAGAAATTATTATAAGAAATTACAAAGACAAGAAGTCAATGCGAGAAATTAGTAGAATAGTCGATAAAAATGTGTCTCCTGTTCATAATATAATAAAACGCTATAAAGATAAGGGCACGGTACGTAATAAAATATGTATCTTACAAAATAGACTAAAAATTGATGATAGGTGTTCGAGGTTTTATAACAAATTTTTTTCCTGTAGACTTAAAAAAAATTACTAAAATAGGTGTGTACAGAAACAGTTCGCAGCCTTCTTAAAAACACAATAGTCTTGCGAGAGTACCGCGCCGTAAGCCTCTCATATATTCAAAAACCAAAAGAGTATGTTAGAATTCGTCAAAAAGTATCAACATTAAAACGCAGAATTTTGGTCCGTAATTATAAAAAAAAAATTAGAATGTATCATATAAAAATTATATTAAAAATTCACTAGGTTAAAGGTTTTTTTACTGTTGAAACTAAAATAAATATTTTTGAATTGGATGGAATGACCGGTAAAAAGTTGCAGGACAAAAATATAAAAAACACGGCGAAGTACAGGGGCGGTTGTCAGGGAATGGAGTCATAGAGTGCAGATTATAGATTGTATTTTAGGTGGAGCAGGCTACAGCGATATTTTAAAACAAAAACGTGGAAATCGGTGAAAACTTCATATTTTACCAGGACAACGATATCAAGCAGACTTCATGGAAAGTTCGTAATTGGCTTGCTGTAAAACTACCCAAGGGTTATTTCCAAGCCTGCTCAATTCCCTGACATGAACCCCATTGAGCATCTTTGGAGCGAGCTAAAAATTATTGCCAAGTTAGCACATTATCTAAAAATTATATAACAGCCTTACGATTACAAATTTATATAATGCATACCATATTGCAGTGATAGGTACTGTACCAAACACGAACTTGGTCAAAATTTTTATCTCGCTACTTTTGATGGCCTTCTTCTTCTATCTCTTCTCTAGTTCTACCCTTCTCATTCTTCCCCTGTCTTCTCTCTCTATCTTCTCTCAACTTACAGGCAGCACAAAGGGATCATAATATTGGACCCAAGTGAGCTGGACTCTAACTTTTTTCCTTACCAGCGGCCCGCTAACCTAACCTAACTTTGATGGCCGAAATTTTGGAAAAGAACTTGGCCTTTTTTCACATTTATGTTTTTGTGAGGATCTGACAAATCTTGGAAGGTTTTCTTAATAAAGCTTTTCAAATTTTAAATTTCTAGTCTGCTATATAGTTCTATTCATAATGTCTGCCCCAGTTTAAAAGGGCAAAGTTACACAAAATAATGGGTTATGAGGTGATATGTGCACCATTGTGTAATGATAAGGACCGAGTAATTTGATTAACTTTTTGAGTAGAAATATGTAAAATATATTGTGTAAATTTTAGTGGGAGTGACCACCGTCTATTTTTCTAAAGTCTGCTCTGACGAAGTACTTTTGAAAACGCAAAATTAAATGCTAGCATGAGTGAAATGTGCATGCGAGGTTTCAATACAGTAGCTTGTGTTTTAAAATTATCTATTTGGTAACTTAGCTAAGACTTTTTTGTTGCAAAAATTTAGTTCTCTACCGTATAATATTTCGATAAATATTTTATATACGTGGCCCTACTTCCTTGATTTAACAATCGGTGCTTTCAAATTTTTCCTGTTCGTAAATCCTTTAACTTAAATTCTTAATTTTGAGCATAAAGTGCGTGTCCATGCCCCCCTTTAAAACTTTGAGGATTTAAAATCTTTCTTGGTGATCTCTAATTAAGATTTATTTGTGTATTGGATTTAAGCTCTCTAGTGCAAATTCTAGCTTGAAATGTTATGGCCGTTACCCTCAACTCTCCGTCACTTTTTTAAATTCAAGATTTTGTTATTTGCAGCGCTCAATTATCATCGTGCCCTTTTTAAGATGATAGCCTTTAGTTAAAGCTTCAGTTAAAACCCTCAGTACAAAATTATCGTGGCCCCTGCCACTCCTGTTTAAAATATTTGGGTTCTTAGATTTTTCTATTTGGTTTCTCATCTTGATCTACTTGCGTATCAAATTTCAGCTCTCTAGCGCAAATTTAATTATTAAATTTTTATGGGTGTATTCCCACCCACTTTTTTTAAATAATTTTTCTTGTCAGTGCCAATCATACGTGTCAAGTTTCGTTGGAAGCGGATTTTAATATTTAAATAAATAGTATATTAAAATCCTCTTATCCGAATTACATGAAATTGGAGGTTTAAATTGTATGGGCGTGTTAACACCCACTTTTTTCTACGAAATATTATAACTTTATATTATTGCAACATTTTTGCCAAATTTCAGTAATATCGTTTGAGATAAACATTTTAAATTTGCTCTTTTAATTGTTTGCTTTATTGGAATAGCTCCGCCCCCCTGGTCAAAATCTCCGGGTTTTCAGATTTTTCTAGTAACTTGCTAATCTAGACCTACTTGTTTATCAAATTTCAGCTTACTAGCGTAAATTTTATATATTTTTTTCTCACTTTTTTGATCACAATACCTGCTGTAGCCATTAGTTATATTTCCTGTCGAGTTTCGTTGAAAATGGATAGTAATAAATATATAAATATGTAGTATATTCAAATATGCTGACCCAAAGTACATGAAATAGGAGGTTTAAATTGTATGGGCGTGTTAAAGCCCACTTTTTTCAATAAAAATTTAGAATATTGTATTATTGCAACATGTGTGCCAAATTTCAATAAAATCGCTTGAGTTAAACGCCTTAGAAATGTTTTTTTAATCCTTAACTTTAATGGGAGTAGCCCCACACCATTGGTCAAAATATTTATGTTTTCAGATTTTTTTAGGTGAGTACTCACTTAGTCCTACATGTGTACCAAATTTCAGCTCACTAGCGCAAATTTAATTTTTTATGGGCGTAGCCCCGCCCCCCCCCCGGTTAAAATTTTCCGGTTTTCAGATTTTTCTCGTTCATTGCTCACCTATCACCTAGATCTACTCGTGTAACAAATTTCAGCTTTCTAGCTATAGCGGAAGTGCTTCATCAATTTGATGAGTGTGTCAGTGGTCAGTGGTCAATGGTCAGTGGTCAGTGGTCAGTGGTCAGTGGTCAGTGGTCAGTGGTCAATGGTCAGTGGTCAGTGGTCAGTCGTCAGTCGTCAGTCGTCAGTCGTCAGTGGTCAGTGGTCAGTGAGTATGTCTTAAATTATGCACTCTTATCACCTCCATATCTCCGGAACCTTTCATTGTAAAACTTTCAAACTTAGCATATGAAGTTACATGAATTTATTTCAATTATGGTTTAAATTTTATAGTTTTACGATTGCGGGGAACAAATTTATGAGGGGGTAAAAACAGCCCGAATGGCTTCCTGTAAATATACGCACTGCGTGCATTGGCTGGAACTTGGCCTGGCGCACTACTGTGCACCTAGATTATAGCGTGTATTTGTTCGTAACGCATGATCTCTGGAATTATAAGAGCTTTGGAGCTGAAATTTTCAACACAGGTTCGGGTCAGTACCCGATAGGTTTTTATTTTTGACTCAACAAGTGACCATTGTGTGTGGAATAATTTGTAGTTAAAAAATTTAATAGTTTAGGGTAAGACAACGTTTGGCGGGTCAGCTAGTAAACTATAAAAAGTTATAAAATTTTCATGGATTGTCTTTGTAGTGGCAATTAGATATGTAATCGCTAAGTTATGTGCAAAGGTTTAATGAAAGCAAAATAAATGAAATGTTAAGTAGAACGACAAAATTCTCATAAGTTGCACTATTATTTAAATCAAATCCTTTGAAAGTTCTGTGCACAATAAAACAAATTACACTGTTGGACAAAATTTCAACAAAGTCGTGACCAAATGAATTTGGCACATGATCTTAATGTAGAATTTTTCATCAAATCCGAATCTGAATTCAGAATGGTCAAAAATAGAACAGATTTCGTGATATTGCTAAATTACCTCTATTTGGGTTTTTAAAAAAGATGATATCGCTTTAATGAAAGAATCTTGGTAAGTATTAAATAATTTTTTTATTTATTTTTTTCACTTGAAAGGAAATTAAATTATAAAACAACCATGGGTTGCGTGTAAAAATTTATCAAGAAATTACTGAACTACAGTGGAACAAATTTCAAATTTCACAAATATTTTAATGATCTTTTGCAATATTTCTTTTTTCAACTTATTTTATTTTGAACCAATTAATTTTTTTTAAGTTTTGCCACTTATCATGATAGATTATTTGAATGGAAATATTTTGTGCTCAATAGAATAGAGATCGGTGCGAAAATGGTAAAGATACAGAAGATTAATTGAATTATCCCACTTTTATCAAATAAAAAAACATAAGTAAAAATAGAAATATGTACTCGTATGTATGTAGGTAACAATGAAATTAAAAATTGCTTAAACTGTTTCCTATTTTAATTATTTTCTACATATCGCACATGGAACCAACAATATTCGCCCAATATCGCCTCATCATACCGACGTTCCATTGTATTTGTTGGTGAAAACGCTCACCATGCTCGTGTGAGAGGCTTTATTGATTTTTTTTCTCCTTTAAATTACTGTCGTCAAAATCACTTGAATCAGATGAATCGGACTCATGCTTCCGCTTTAGACAAAGAGGATATTGTACTTCATACATATGAGGAATTGGTTTTGTACTTGGACAGCAAAAATAACAGTCAATTTCGTGGTTCGTAGGCTCACGTTAAATTGCTGGAAAATCAAATGGCATGAACCGACTGCGGTATAGTGAATAAGATTAATATTTTGAAGGCATACTTTTTAAATGCAAAATTAAGAAATACATATTTACTTTGCGCCCGACATACACATAGTTAAGCGAGTTTTGCAGGAATTGCATATAGTATTTGGTGTCCAAGATTTCAAAATGTTTTCCGGATTGACTTTAAAATACAGCCAAAATGCATTTTGTTAATTGGCTTGAAATATTTGATGGCTACGCAAAACAAGCATAGCAAAACTTGTTCGGATTGTTCTGACAAAAAATTCACGTTTTGCACTATGCATTTTATTTTTGTTAATATGAATTCAAGAGATTCAAAAATAATTTAAAATTGAGAAATTTCAATGTTTATAACACTTACAGTGTTCGGTTTACAAATTCTGCGTATTTACTTAATTTGGGTTTTTGTTTTAATAAAACCGACAAGTGGCTTAATTCACTATATCTTATGTAGCTTTGTCATTTTTGCATTAATCTGGACTTTTTAAAGCGCAAAATGTTTGTATTAAAATAAGCGCATGTTTTATGTAAAAAAATCTTTAAATTTTTGATTCCTTGTTTAAAAAAAGAAAACTTAAAAACAGCTAAATTGCAAAAAATCAAAAAATGTTTAATGAAGTTTGAAATTTTGTCCACTGTATCTTCTACATTTCTTGACTAATCTTGACATGCGGTGTATGCTCATTTTAGTAATTTTACTATCTTTTAACGAAAAAGAAAAACGGCCCTATGTATAAGCAAAAATTGGCATGAAGTTAGCATAAGTGGCAAAATTAAACATGATCTTAAATAGTTTTGCCATGAAACTTTACATTAATAATCATACTAGGACTTAGAGGTGGATTAAGATTAGGTAATGCGAACATTTTTAATGTCAAATTATATGGAGGTACTCGTTACCACTCAATTCAATTTCGTCACTTTTGCTAAATTCATGCCAATTTTTGCTTGTACATAGGGCGGAAAATGTATAAACCGACTAATATTTTTGAAGATAATCGCATTTAAGCCACACCATCTTTTTTAAAAACCCAAATAACGGTAATTTGGCTTTATCTCAAAAACTGTTGCACTTTCGACAATTTTTACTTCATATTCAAATTCAGCATTAGGATTGGGTGTCAGTTACATTTGTTCAAAAAACTGTCACGTAGTGTTATTTATAAATCAAAACATACATAAATATATGTATGCTCGCAGGGGTTTTCAAGAATAAAATATGTTTAAATGCCATTTTAATTTATCTAAATAATTTATTTCGTTGTACTGTTTTTTGAGTACATTTTATATGTTATTTAAATTGTATCATATTAATTTAATTTAAAATTTAACACAATTTTTTAAAACGCATTTAACTATCTGCCTCATTAAAAATGCATGACGCTTAACATTTTAATTTTATTAACTGTAAAATAATTTCATGAAAAATAAGATTTAATGATGTTAAATATTAGAATTTATTTTTATTTTATAAATTTATTAATGTAAATACATATGTATGAATGTATATAAATATAGTTTGCATATTATAAATTAAATAAATTGCTTTACATATTTTTTTCTTTTGTTAATAAAGTGAGATGCAAGTTTTTCGCAATAATAAATAAATAAATTTAAATAATAAATTTTTAAATACATTGTTTACTTAATTAAATCATTTTGAAAAACTATTAATATTTATATTCCTTTGACTTTCTCTTTTTTTACACGAAAAACTGCTGCCATATTAAATACTGAAACAACAGGTTACTGCAACTGATGGTGATAAAGATCGTCCACAAAATATTGTATATTTCTTGACAGGTCAGGGTATTGACCCTGACAATCCAGCTAATAGCAAATTTGACATAAATCGGACAACGGGAGAGATATTTGTTTTGAAGGTGAGTGAAAATTAAAAAAAGGAAACTGTGGTTTGATTTAATTTTTATCAAGTTTTATATTTAAAAAAGACATTTATAATACCAATAAAAAAAACATTTAATTTTTGCAAAAGATTTCAAAATTCGCGTAAAGACTACTGGGATAGCATATTAATTCCTGTTGAAAGGAAATCTAATATTTTTCAAATGGATGGGAAAGTACGGGCTTGAAGGAATTCAAATACCAAGTTAGAGAAGAACAATGTAACTAGTTAACTTCAGTTGGCGTGAAGAATTGAATTTTCAATGGCAGAGCAATGATAAAAATAATTTTTTTCAATCATCCTTATTCCAGTTGTCGGCATTGTCATTTTAACACCATACCAAAAAATTGTGGCTTGTGCACCCGTTGTCGAAAATAACTGACTCCTGTTGGCAGGTTCATTCTATTTTCTAGTCCTTAGGAAACGGAAATAGATTTTCAGTAGCACAAAATTGTTCTGGAGTGCGATCAAACAACCGCCAATATTTTTGTATTGTATTAAAGTGACGTCAATGTGGACAACTGGAATAAGAGGAAGTAAAGGAAGTCTGTTAGACAGCATCGAAAATCTGAGTCATAAGAATAATTTCCATATTCAACAAGAAAACGACCCAAAAACTCAGCGTACTTTTGTCGATTATTAAAATGGTTCCATAAATTTTATTATCTCTCCCACAATCATCGGAACTGAACCGGATTAAATATATATATCTGATGAGTTTGACAGACGAGTGGAAAAGCGTCATAGAAATTCTAAAAAATAATGGGATGTTATTCGAATTGATGTAACAAACAATTGGTTCATTCCATTTCAAGAAGGTTAGAATAGGTTGTCAAGAAGAAAGAGTGCACTACAAAACTTTAATTTGTTCTAAATTGGAATTTATAAGGTAATACAGCACGATGTGTGAGTACTTTTTCACCTGAACTTGTACCTGGAATATAGAATTTGTTTTTGTTAAGCAGTATTTTAATTCTATTTTTTCTCATATTTTTATAAGAAACATGCAAGTAAATAACTTTGCTAAAAACTTTTGAGCCTGTTCCTTTTCTATTCAAAATACACTCATATAAGAGGTCGAGGTCAAAGATGGATGCTGTTTGAATATTTTATCCGGTTCTGTATGTATTTTCGTTTGCTAAAACAAATTGATTTTAGTTAAATATAACTAATTATAAATGAAATTTGTTACTGCTGGTTAAGCATGTCAATATACGTATTTCATTGGCTCTTGAACCAAACCATTACTAGACTTCAACCAGAAATTTTTAGCAGTCACAAACCTCTCTTTATGCACAGACTTTCAAAAATATGTACACTTCTGACAATATGTCAAATAATAAATTTCTTTAAAGTTTAGCCTCGTAAATACTTTTATTGTTATCCGATGGATTTTTAATTGTATAGGGATGTAGAAAAAGAAAATGAATTCACCTGAATACAAATTATTTGGTGGGTTTTGCATCAGTTTAAAAGCCTACTAAGCTTAGTTTTTCGATTTTGAAAAATATGGTTGAAGTCTACTAATGATTTGGCTCAAGCGCCAATAAAATGCGTGTATTGACATGCTTAACCATCAGCAAATAAATTTCAATTATTGTATGATACAATATGTCAAATAATAAATTTCTTTATGACTAACTATCCTAATTGTTAGTGATTAAATTTGCTGGTCTGATAATTTCAGTGCAAGGATATGATTTTAGTTTAATAAAATTTACAAAATCCATACGCGCTCTGTATTCAGTATGAGAATTTTAACAAAATTTATAATCATGAAAATTGCTATTATAGTTTAGCCACAACCATTGCAAAATGCAAAAATTTATCTTAAATTTTTTTTGTAATACAGATAGTTGAAGTCTTCTGATGATTTGTTACAGCAACATTTAAATGCATATAGACCAAGCTGAACCACCAGCAAATATATTTCAAATTAAAATATAATGACAATATGTCGAATAATAAATTTCTTAAATTTGTTCATTAATAATTATCACATGTAATTTGGCTTAAAAAGCGATACGAACGTTAGCCCGTTCAAATCATAAATATAGAAACAAATTAAGTTCGAAAAATAATAATTAAAATTAACTAAAATAACCGGTTTTATTTTTCCAGTAACTAAAACATTTATATTTTCCTCACGAAATTAATATTTGAACGGTATAACATATTATGCCGGCATACACAAAATACCAGAGGAGAACTTACAATTGCAGCTGCTATGTAATTATTTTGCTACGGAGAACAATTTCGTTAGCAGTAAAGAAAAATAATTTGCAACATAAATTTAGTAAAAATATAATTTGCACTAGGACAACATGCATTCATTAATAAAACGTTTTTTTGGAACAAGATTGCCGTATTGTTTTGTAAAAGTTAAGAGTTCTGCAGACTTAAAACGGTTAACTTAATAAAGTGCAAATGTTCTCAGGAGACATTTCTGACATATGAACATGAACTTTGTTATGGCTGTTCGGGTTAAATAATTAAATTTTGTGTTTAAAGTTTGATTATTTTGTAAAATTTTACAATTAACAAAATATTGGAGCTGTTTTATTTCTGATATGAATTATATTCACTTGTGTTCAATCTTCGTCAAATGAAAACAAAATTTGTTTGTTTGGTTTTTATTGTTTCAAGTTTTTTTATCGCTTTGTCAACCAAATTACATGTGAGAATTTTTAAGAAACAAATGACAGAAAAGTTAATTGTAAATATTCTGCCAAACACTAGCAGAGAACGGATCAACAGCTGTTTTCAAAGGCTGCCATACCTTCATCTCAACCGTTCTTGTGTTTGATCCATTATGTGTGGTGTTAGTTAGTTGATACAAGATGTCAGTTTTTTATAATTATTTTTCAATTCAAATGGAATATGTGAATTATTTTGATTCATCGTATTACAAATTCCTGAAAGCTTTTTTTCAACTTAACAGTCTTGCAATTGTTGTTTGCTCATTTACTAATTATGCACATACATAAAAAATCTGTACCATTTACAACAACTTTTTTAAATATATAATTTTTTTTATCCAAAACAAAACCCTTTAACAGAAAAATTTCCATAAATACTACTAAACAACATCCTTGTAGCAAATTCAAACATCTTTTTAAGCAGAGCGTAGCATATTCACTCATCTTCTTTATAAATATATTTTAAAGGGTAGTAGAAAAAAATAAATCCTCACAAAAACATAGATGTGAAAAAAACCAAGTTCCTTTCTAAAATTTCGGCCATCAAAAGTAGTGTGATAAAAATTTTGACCAAGTTCTTGTTTGGCACAATACCTATCACTGTAATATGCTAAGCATTATATAAATTTGTAATCGTAAGAGTGTCATATAATTTCTTGATAATCTGCTAACTTGACAATATTTTTCCCGATATAAAGAGATAAACAAGTACGCATTATTCTCTTCTTTTTTATAAAGGTACTCAATTATCATCGACCTCTTTTTAGGATGATAGTTTTAAGTTAAAGTTTCAGTTAACAGCTTCAGTACAATATTAGCATGGCCCCTTTCATATCTGGTTTAAATATTTGGCTTTTTAAATTTTTCTAGTTGGTTTCTCATCTTGACCTACTGGCGTATCAAATTTCAACTCTCTATCACAAATTTAATTATTTTATTTTTATGGCGTATTCCTGCCCACGTTTCTAATAGAACAAGTTTTTTAGTCAGTACCAATCATACGTGTCAAGTTTCGACGGAAATGGACAATAATATCTACATAAATAGTTTATTTAAATTTTCTGATCCGAAGTAAAAGCTTAAATTTGATGGGCATTGCCCATGCCCACTTTTTTAAAGGAAAATTTTTAGCCATTAATTTTTAAAACATGCATGCCAAATTTCAATAAAACTACTTACGCCAACGATTTAAATTTCATGTGTTAGTTCTAAACTTAATGCGCGTAGCCCTGCCCATATGGCTATATTTTCCTGGCTAAGATTTTTCTAGTTAGTCTCTTGTCTATCAAATTTCACCTCATTAGCGAAAATTAAAATTTTTTATTCTTATTTGCGTGTTTAAGCTCACTTTTTCAAACTCCAGATTTTCTTTTTATCTCTTATGTTGAGTTTCGCTGGAAGCTTTCAATAATAAATACGTAAAAAGAATATTTAAATGTGCTAATCTGAAATACATACATGAAATATGAGGGCAAATTTTTTGGGTTTTTAACGCCCATTTTGTTTGTAACATTGTATTATTGCCATGTAACATGTAACACAAATTACAATAAAATTTCTTGAATTAAACGAATTGGATTTGTTTTTTTTTAATTCTGAGCTTTGTGGACGTAGCCCTCCCCCTGGCTACAGTTTTCAGGTTTTCAGATTTTTTATAGCTAGTTCCTAATCTAGACCTACTTCATTTTTGAAAAATCAGCTTACTAGCGCAAATTTCAATTCTTTTTTCTAATGGGCGTGATACCGCCCACTTTTTCAATCTTAAGATTTTCTTTGGCCAGTAATTATCTTTCTTGTCGAGTTTCGTTGGAAACGTATAGTAATAAATTTATAAATATGTAGTATATTTAAATATTTATGAAATAGTAGGCTTAAAATGTATGAGCGTGTTAACACCCACTTTTTTCAAAGTAAATTTATAGCCTTGCATTATTGCAACACGTATGCCAAACTTCAATAAAATTGCTTCAGTTAGATTTGTATTTTAAATTCTGAGCCTTATGGGCGTAGCCCCGGACCCTTGGTAAAAATTTTCAGGATTTCAGATTTTTCTAGGTGATTACTCACATAGTTCTACTTGTGTACCAAATTTCAGCTCACTAGCACAAAGTTTAATTTTTATGGGCGTAGCCATGCCCCCTGGTTAAAATTATCCGGTTTTCAGATTTTTCTACTTCATCGCTCACCTATATCTACTTGTGTACCAAATTTCAGATCTCTACGTATGGCCGAAGTGATTCATAATATTGATGAGTTAGTCTTAAAATATGAACTTACCTCCATATCTCCGGAACCTTTAATTGTAAAACTTTTAAACTTCTCATATGAGGTTACATTTGTTCTAATTATGGTTTAAATTTTATAATTTTACGTTTGCCGGGAAAAAAGTTATGAGGGGGTAAAAACACCTCGAATGGTTTCCTGTAAATATACACACTGCGTGCATTGGCCGGAACTTGGCCTGGCGCACTACCGTGCGCCTAGATAAAAATATTAGATTTTGAGTAGATTTCTTGCAAATCTACTGACAAAATAGATTTCGTTTTGTATGATAAATCTAATAAAAAGCACCTAGATTTAACTCGAAATTTCGCAAGTACTAGATTTTGAGACAACGTAAATGCCCTATGGTTTGTGGTTTTATTTGCTCTTTAAAACTTTTCACACTTACTTTGGCTTACAAAGCGATACGAAAACACAGCTTCGAATAATCGCCTCATTGACTCATTGAATTAATAAAAAAAACACGTACAAACAGCAGAGTTGTAAAATAATAAATTTCTTAATTTATATCCATATTCATATATAAAATCATTCATCTTATACCCATAACAAATTCTAAATTTTCTTTTTATTACAGCCCTTGGATCGCGATCAACCCAATGGCCGGCCCCAATGGCGTTTTACGGTCTTTGCTCAGGATGAAGGTGGCGAAGGTCTAGTGGGCTATGCAGATGTGCAAGTGAATCTCAAAGACATCAACGATAATGCTCCCATATTTCCGCAAGGCGTTTATTTTGGCAATGTTACTGAAAACGGCACTGCCGGCATGGTGGTAATGACCATGACGGCTGTAGACTATGACGATCCTAATGAGGGTTCAAATGCCAAACTAGTGTATTCGATAGAGAAAAATGTTATAGAAGAGGAAACGGGTTCACCTATATTTGAAATTGAACCAGATACTGGAGTTATTAAGACGGCAGTATGTTGCCTGGACCGTGAACGTACGCCAGACTATTCGATACAAGTAGTGGCAATGGATGGCGGAGGGCTTAAGGGTACGGGGACAGCCTCAATACGTGTTAAAGATATAAACGATATGCCGCCACAGTTTACCAAAGACGAATGGTTTACAGAGGTAGATGAAACGGATGGCACAACTCTGCCCGAAATGCCCATTCTGACGGTGACAGTACATGACGAAGATGAAACGAATAAGTTCCAGTATAAGGTTATAGATAACAGTGGTTATGGTGCTGACAAATTCACTATGGTGAGAAATAATGATGGTACGGGATCCTTAAAAATAGTGCAACCTCTGGACTATGAAGATCAATTGCAGTCAAATGGTTTCCGCTTTAGAATACAAGTCAATGATAAGGGTGAGGACAATGATAATGATAAATATCATGTGGCCTATTCTTGGGTGGTGGTGAAGCTAAGAGACATCAATGATAATAAGCCTCACTTCGAGAGGGCCAATGTCGAGGTATCGGTGTTTGAGGACACTAAAGTGGGCACTGAATTGGAGAAATTTAAAGCCACGGATCCAGATCAGGGTGGTCGCAGTAAAGTTTCTTATTCCATTGATAGATCTTCTGATAGACAAAGGCAATTTGCCATTAATCAAAATGGTTCAGTTACTATACAACGTTCTTTGGATCGTGAGGTAGTGCCGCGACATCAAGTAAAGATATTGGCTATAGATGACGGCAGTCCACCAAAAACAGCCACAGCTACTTTAACTGTAATAGTTCAAGATATAAATGATAATGCACCCAAGTTTTTGAAAGACTATAGGCCCGTACTGCCGGAACATGTACCGCCTCGCAAGGTAGTAGAAATTTTGGCCACTGATGATGACGATCGCTCGAAAAGTAATGGACCGCCCTTTCAATTTCGTTTGGACCCCAGTGCTGATGATATTATTAGAGCTTCCTTTAAGGTGGAACAAGATCAAAGTGAGTATAACAGAATGTGATTTTTTATGAAATTTTGTAGACTATAGAAAAATTTGGCCTGTAGCTTAATCTAATTTAAATATTTCGTTTTACGAGAAACTTCCCTGGTGAACATTTGGTAACAATTGATCCAAACGTACTTGTCCTATGACTTGAGCAAATGCGAGAGTTATCAAAAGTACGCAGAAGTGTATGGTGAATGGTTACATATTCATCATTTTCGTAATGTATCGTCTTGATCTTGAGCCAATTTAATTTGGTCTCGGTCTAGTATTGTAGTAAACGGCACTGAACATGTTCGATGTGGTTGAATAAATGGACATATCAAATAGTGTAAATATAATGTTGACTTTTCCCTCCAATGTGACTATGGAACCAGTCCCGTAACTATACTGATATATTAATCTAAGATTAACTGGTATTTATACTTTTGAAATATGAGTCGCCATGTGGTTAAGTGGGTAGTGTGCAAGCCTGTCATGCGCGAAGTTGTCGGTACGAATCTCAAAAAATTTTCTGCTTAAAAATAAACTAATAAACTGCATTTATAATAATAAAATAAAATTATAAGTTTTTATTGCTACAGTTAAATGTCGGAATTTTATTAATATAAAATTTATATTATTCTACACCGAATAGGTCCCTATGGGATAGTTCAGTGACAAGTCACGAAGTGCGTACAAAGTGTCAATTTACGCCATTCTAGGCCATCCCCATGTAAAAGTGACTGGTCTGCTTCATAAGAAGTATTTGAACTCGGACTAGTCCCTATCACTTGGGACTGGTCACGTGACTAGTGTTGTGTCAGTTCGATGTCCTGCAGGGTTATTACAATTAATTAATTTCAATACATAAAATAACATTTCTATTTAATGCAATTGAAAGATTTTTTAAGTCTTTCAAGCTGCTGTTTAAATTTCATTGATTTCAAATGTCGTTATTGTTGTTGTCAATTGCTATTCATTTAACGTATTTTTCACCTCTTGCCCAAACCAAAATCTAATGCAAAAACCAATAACCATTGTCCTTTATGATAACAATATTTTAAAATGAAATTTCAAATCGCCATTGTGTTTTGTGTGAAAAGAAAAAACTAATACAGAAAAAATAATAAATAAACAATATATGTACAAACATACATACGAGTATGAATATTTGTATTAACATTTGTTTTGCAAACTACAATATCTAATTGATATCCTATAGAATAAAAACCAAACGCTGAAATACACACCAAACCTCAAGTAGTTAAAAGTTAGAACTAAAACGAAACATGAAGAGAAAAAAAGAATAGAAGTTTTGCAAATTTTTATCAACCTGGAGTGTTTTGTGGAGTGGAAACTCCTTGTTCTCTGGCAGTATTGCTAATGAACTTTGATATTAAAATGCAATTATTAAACTTCAATAGCCAATTTTAAATAGAACAGCCAATAGAAAATTCGAGTGCATAGAATATGTTACGAAAGCACACACACACGCTCTCACAAAGTTAAAAAGGCCCTGTCGGAAAATCAATCGGAAAATCGATTACAAAAATAATTAACCAATAGTTAACTTTTCTTATACTTACTAAAAGCTAACGACAATGGCTCTAACCGAGCAACATCTTTTTGTAAATTTACTGAATATCAGCTGACTTAAATAAAGTAAACTTTAAGTTAATTGAAAAGTAATGGAGAGTGATACAAGTGATTACCGCCTTGGATATCGCAATGTTAAAATAGTTGGTTATTTCCATTGGAAAGTAATCCCAGTGTCAGTTAGCACTAGCTGCGAAATAGTTAACTTAAAGTTAGTTTAAAGCTATCTTCATTTTTGACAGTGGGGTTCCGCTCAATAGAGAACAACGTTTCAGTTATGGTATGTGGATTGTTACCATATATCATCTCTATTTAGGTATACAATGTAAGACTTGTGTGAATAGGTTTAAAAAATTTCATATTGCACATGGGGTCCACTTGAAAAATAATAAAACTTTAAAATTAATCCTTCAACTGCTACTAGATAACATTGCCAATCAGGTTTCTATGAAATATAAATTTCAAAATTTAAAAAATCCCATTCAGTTAAAAAACTAAAACATACATAATTCTTCAATTCACAACCTTTTGTAGGAGTGTAGTTCGTACATGAGTTGTTTGTGATTTCAAAAAAACATTGTTTATAAACAAATGTTTACATAGAAATTAACAACAACATTTGTTTAAGCTATGACTCCTATTCTGAATTGAGTAAATGTGTATGGAAAATTTTGGAGAAATCGATTGGGGTGAAGTCTGTGATATACATAAGTACATACACATGTAGGCGTAATGATAAATAACAACTAATCGAAAAATTATGTAAAAAAGACACAACTTATATAAAACTGATAGGGCTCAAATGAAGTTGATAAAATCATGATAAAAAATGTAATCATGGTCTTAATATGACAAAATCTTTGTCCATAGTAAAATATTTTGTTTAAAAAAAACAATGATTTAAACTTTTAAATACATTAATCACAAAATACTTTTTTATATCTTCTATTACACAGAGGGAGCTAATGGCGATGGTATGGCTGTAATTTCCTCCTTAAGATCATTTGATAGAGAACAACAAAAGGAATACATGATACCAATTGTTATTAAGGATCATGGTTCTCCAGCCATGACCGGTACTAGTACACTAACAGTTATTATTGGTGATGTCAACGACAATAAAATGCAGCCTGGATCGAAGGATATTTTTGCCTACAACTATCAGGGTCAATCACCGGATACACAAATTGGTCGCGTTTATGTTTACGATTTGGATGATTGGGACTTGCCTGACAAGAAATTCTACTGGGAGTCGCAAGAGCATCCCCGTTTTAAGTTAGATGAAGACTCAGGTATGATAACTATGAGAGCTGGCACACGAGAGGGTCGCTATCATCTGAGGTTTAAGGTATACGATCGCAAGCACACACAAACTGATGTTCCGGCCAATGTAACAGTTACCGTAAGAGAGATACCTCATGAGGCTGTAATTAATTCGGGTTCGGTGAGACTTTCGGGTATAACTGATGAAGACTTTATACGCGTATGGAACTATAGAACGCAGTCTTTGAGCCGCTCCAAAATGGATAGATTCCGCGACAAACTGGCTGATCTTTTAAACACTGCCAGAGAAAACGTGGATATTTTCAGTGTACAGCTTAAGAAAAAGCATGTTCCTCTAACAGATGTCAGATTCTCAGCACATGGTTCACCCTACTACAAGCCAGTCCGATTGAATGGCATAGTACTGATGAATCGTGAAGAAATTGAAAAGGATGTGGGAATTAACATTACCATGGTGGGCATAGATGAATGTTTGTATGAAAATCAAATGTGCGAAGGCTCTTGCACTAACACTCTTGATATTAGCTCTCTGCCCTATATGGTTAACGCCAATAAAACTGCCTTGGTGGGTGTTAGAGTTGACACTTTGGCCGAGTGTACCTGTGGTGCCAGAAACTTTTCTAAACCTGAAAATTGCCGTAATACTCCTTGTTATAATGGAGGACGTTGTGTTGATACTAGATTTGGCCCTCACTGCTCTTGCCCTGTGGGCTACACTGGTCCCAGATGTCAGCAAACTACTAGAAGCTTCCGAGGCAATGGTTGGGCTTGGTATCCTCCTCTCGAAATGTGTGATGAATCGCATTTAAGTCTGGAATTCATAACTAGAAAGCCAGATGGCCTTATAATTTACAACGGGCCCATTGTACCACCTGAACGAGATGAAATGTTGATATCTGATTTTATATCTCTTGAGTTGGAGAGAGGTTATCCTAGACTGTTAATAGACTTTGGTTCGGGTACTTTGGAATTGAAAATCAAGACCAAGAAAACTTTGGAGGATGGAGAATGGCATCGCATTGATCTTTTTTGGGACAGCGAAAGTGTACGCATGGTAGTGGATTTCTGCAAGTCAGCGGAAATAAATGAAATGGAAGATGGTTCTATGCCAGAATTTGATGATATGTCTTGCCAAGCAAGAGGACAAATTCCACCCTTCAATGAGTACCTTAATGTGAATTCTCCCCTACAAGTGGGAGGTTTTTATAGAGAGCAATTCGACCCATCGCTTTACTTTTGGCATTATACACCCAATGCTAAAGGTTTTGATGGCTGTATACGCAACTTGGTGCATAATTCGAAACTTTACGATTTGGCACACCCTGGTCTTTCACGCAACAGTTTGGCTGGCTGTCCCCAGACCGAAGAAGTATGTGCTCAGTCCGAACAAACAGCAAGATGTTGGGAACATGGCAACTGTGTTGGTTCCCTGTCAGAAGCCAGATGCCAGTGCAGACCTGGCTGGACTGGGCCTGCCTGTAATATACCCACCATACCCACCACCTTCAAGCAGCAGAGTTATGTTAAATATGCGTTGAGCTTTGAACCCGACCGTTATAGCACACAAATGCAATTACGCTTCCGTACGCGTGAACAACACGGTGAACTGTTCCGTGTTAGCGATCAGCATAATCGTGAATATGGTATTTTAGAAATAAAGGATGCCCGTCTACATTTCCGCTACAATTTGAACTCTTTGCGTACAGAGGAGAAAGACTTATGGCTCAATGCAGTGGCCGTTGATGATGGGCAGTGGCATGTGGTGCGCGTTAATCGTTATGGCTCAGCAGCAACATTAGAGCTGGATGGTGGTGAGGGTAGACGGTATAATGAAACGTTTGAATTTTTGGGTCATCAATGGCTGCTGGTGGACAAACAAGAGGGTGTGTATGCTGGTGGTAAAGCTGAATATACTGGTGTGCGTACATTTGAGGTTTATGCTGACTACCAGAAGAGTTGTCTGGATGATATACGGTAAGTTAGTTATTTTTCGGTTTCTTTTTTATGTGTTATTTGCTTTAAGTGCTTACAACTGGTGGTGCAAAATGGCAGATGGAGTTTAATGTTTTCAAATAAAAAGATCAAGAAAAATTTGAAGATTTTTTTTTTTTTAGAAACTACATATGTATGTATTTATATGAATACTACAGTTCAAGGTCTTTTAGATTAATTTTGATACCGGCAGTTTTATCTTGATTTCGAGGAATTACACTGTCTCAAGGCAATTTAATATTAATTCTTTGACTAAAAGTTCAATTAACAAATTTATACTGACTAGTGCTTCTTGGTTTAATATTTCTTACCACCAAATCTCTCGCATAACACTAGCAAATTGAAATGAAAACAGTGTAAATTGTTTTTCTCACTTTATATGCATTAATATATTTATATTACTTTGCGAAAACGATCCATCATCTTAGTAGTATTCCTATTAGAGATGTGCAATACAGTGATTTTTTAAAAAGGTTGCTCCTTGTGAACGTGATTTTTAAGTCACTGGTCTTTTAAACTGTGGCGAAGTATTTTGTTTGTATCAGTTCTGCAGCAGTGAAATTAAACAGTGACTTTGATCACGGTTTAACACATTTCAGTTATTTTGCTTTGAAAGTAGATATTAGTACTGGTATTTTTTTTTTTTTTTTTAAAGAGAATTATCATTCAGGCAATTAATGCCTGCTACTATTACTAGGTGTTACATTTTTTATGAAAGGGATAGTGATATAGTGATAGAAGACAAGTGGTGAAGGAAGTGAAAGAAGAAAGCTTCATTCTTTTACAACTCTGCTTTTTGCACGCTTTTTTAATCATGCAGTGTTGTAGTGCCTTCTGGTGTTAGATGAGGCGTATTTTTTGAAGCTTTTTACTTCGCCGATGAGACTGGTACGCAATACCGACGAAGGAGGGCGCTCTGATATTACACTAGGATTAGCATCTGCTGAACTCGGGACTCATCGAATGTTTACTGGTTTGTCACATAGTAGATGAAGCTACATTATTACTACGGCAAAACAATAACCAGCCGACGAATGAGCAATCACCCGAACAAAATATTTAGAATTTTCGTATAAGAGGCAGAGAAATACTAAAATTGCGATTTGCAAATACAAAAATTTTAAAGCTCTACATAGTTGCCAGAAAATATGATTTGATAACTTGACGATTTTTTGTCGGTATAAAAATGGTATAAAGAAATTATTGTGGTATCTTTATTCACTGTAAAGTAAGCATACAAGATCAATCGCAGTTCGTATGAAAGAGCTATGGCTGTGTTCGTAAATACATCACTGCTCTGCTCAAAATTTTATTTGAAATACAATACAAGTTCGCTGCTAATCAGTTTAGTAATCACGTTTTACACCATATTTGACATTTATTTGTGCATTATCTCCTTCAGTGAACCAGTTAAGAACACTTACATTTTCATTTGCAGTGCAGTGATGCATTTACGAATAGGCCCTATACTATATATTAAGTCTGTTATTTGATAAATTGACTCACAGTTGTGATTAGGAATATTTCAATCGCTGTGAAAAAGTAAAAGGTTTCGAAATATGGCTCATCTCTAGTTCCTATAGTTGTTGCAAAAATATGAGAAAATGTATTCTTGAAAATATATTTTATGAACAACTTCAAACAAGATTTGTCAAAACAAGTTGCATTTTAAATCGGAGGGTATACGTATTTTTCTAAATCTAAAACAGTCGAAAAAAATTTCGCATTTTGAGAAAGCCAAATTACATGTGAGTGATAGTTAGCAAATTACATCAAATACAATTGTAAATATATTGAACGTATCAGTATGCCATTTTCATCAGCGTTGATATGTGTCCTCCACTAATACAGAAATTTCAATATAAGTGGAATGTTTTTCATACAACACCATTAAATTCTACTTAAAGGTTTTTCTGTAACAAATCATAAATGCATATTCCTTATTGTATTTATTTGTTAGTTATCGATCATGCATACTGTTGATGAAGGTATAGCACCCTCCGTAAACAGCATTTTTTCCAATTACTTCATTTATTTAAGTTTGAATGCAAAATTAAAAAAGAAAACCAAAATACCTTCAATTTGAACTTACGGCACCAGCGAATTCTCTAAATTTTGTGCTAGGGATTTTACTTCACCCCATGTCTTTTTCTAATCCTCTTTCTATTTTTTTCTAGTAATTCGAAATGAAAGGAAATACTTCAATAATTCTATGTTAATTACATGCAAAGTCGAAAGCATTTTTTAATTACATAGTAGACCTTCAGCTTTTATGTGGACTGGCTGGATCTTGGTGACCTTGGGGTTCCATTTTAGGGCAGTTCGTGGCAACCTTTCTTCAAGTATGCCCAATCCAACTTCATTTTGGCTTTTTTATTTTGCACTCAATGGTGCTGAGGTTTGTTTGTGAGAGAAATGATACGTTGTAACCCAAAAGGGCTAAAATGTTTGTAAACCTTTATGAAGAAGACAGCAGTTGGTAGAAGTTTGTAGTTTTCTTAGTCGGTCTTCAGTTAAAATCCAAGTAGAATAGCCATATAAAAGCACGCTCATGACACTATTGTTGAAAACTTTGAATTTGATATGTTATTTTCTCGCCATATTTCGCAGAGTGTGATTTGTTGATACAATTGTATATATCCTTTTTTGATTCGCAAACAATGTGCTGAATCTTAATTTAAAAAATCATCACATATACAGTCGTACACTTGGCTTCCTCACTATACGAATCTTTGCCTAACTCAACAATTTGAAATAATAGTTATTAAGTGGAAAACATATATTTCCAGGATCACTGAAAAATTACAGTCTTATATTATTATGTCTACTACTGGAAGTAGTTTTAGACCTTTCAAATCTATTTTGACCTAAAAAACCTGAGCTTAAATTATTATCGCCAACTTTAATAGTCTCAAAATAATAACCTCACCTAAGATCGTGAGAAATTTCCATAGAATTAATGATCGTAATATGTATTGATAACAAGAACTCTATGGCAATTCCAAAAAATTTAATTTCACGTAAAATACAGAAAATAGGAGTATATTAATTAATACAAACTCAAAAAAATTTTAAAAATATATTTGTTCCAAATCTATATTAATTAAAAGATTTTGTTATCATGCATTTTATGCTAGTAACAACAATTATTTACATAGAAACAAGACCATTAAATTCTAAGCAAATTTAAAATGTGCTAAAGAGATCCTATAACATTTGGTTTCTCTTTTTTTAGACTCGAAGGTAAACATTTACCCTTGCCTCCTGCCATGAACGGAACACAATGGGGTCAGGCTACAATGGCGCGGAATTTGGAAAAGAACTGTCCATCTAATAAACCATGTTCAAATGTCATTTGTCCAGATCCATTTGAATGTGTTGATTTATGGAACGAATATGAGTGCACGTAAGTTGTGTTTCCTGTTTGTTTGCAGGAAATGTTTTTTTATAGTTTTTCATTTTATTTGGGTTTTGTTGATGTAGTTTGTCTTCTTTGTGAACTTTTCAGTTTTCATACATTTTTCATTTACAAATTTTCATTGCATATGTCTAAAAGGAAGAAATTAAAATTCATTTTATTTGGTTGGAATAAAAATGGGAATTAATTTTAACGAAATAATTGATTTTATAAATTTGCAAAAAAAATTTATTTGTTTTTGGTTTTTTTACCTAAAATATTTTTTAGATGTTTGATGTTTAAGTTAATGAAAACTCAAAAAAAAAAAACAGAAGCAATATTAAGAAGAATAAGTAACACATGGTGTAAAACCTACAGTCATCCTACAACTAACACCACATAAATTTTAATATTATTCTTGCTAAATACGAAATGTGTTTAATTAGTAATGGAACTTTTGTAGCATCTACTAAGAATATATCTATTATTAATTTTTTTCAAGTTTTTTTTTTAAATTGTAATTCTATATTTTACAGTAGAATATTTGAAGCTCATTGAGTTTCTTAGGTTTTATCTGAAGTGAATTAGCGTTGCATAACTATTGCGGGCAATAAGCAGAGCTAATCTATTTCCAGAAGAAAAGCGAAAAAATTCAGATTATAAATGTTGAATATTATATTATTTATATCATCGTCTAAATATTGTTCCTTCTCTTCTTAACTCTCATGTGTTAAAAATTTAAAATTTATTTACTCAGAATATCTCTTATATTTACCAGTACTAAATGTCAGGTTTAGTGCTACAAAGTATATTCAAATCACCACCCATTTCAATGCCTTAAAAAATATCCAACATTTAAGCGATGTATGACCACTGTGTCGATACAAAAATTTTGTGTATTCTTAATTTGTAACTGACAAAAATATTGAGTAAGTATATCAGTTTATTTTAAATTTTCAAAAAAGTTATCGAAATTTATGGAATATATTCATTAGGGCGTTTCACCAAAGGCGCTTTTGCGATTTTTACAATACTTGAAGCGGAATATTAAAGCTTCTGATCTAAAAGAATTTCGAAAAAAATTTGGGATTTTTGAAGATGGGCATGGGGTTGCTGAAATAGATTTTATCAAAAATATGAGGTTATGGAGAAAAAAATTTTATATAATTTTTTTCTGGTGCTTTTTGTTCATACAACTAAACAATTCTCTTCTTAAGGATCTAATCCTACGACAAAAAAAATATTTGTGTGAAAAATTATTATATTAAGGACCGCTTTGATAGTCTTAAAAGTGAAAAATTATTTTTCCTCGATTTCAAACTCCGATAACTGGAAAAGTTTTAAAAATTTTTTCAAGATGTAAAATGCGTTACAAAGTTCTTTAAATTACCTTTCATTCGGTATATAGATTTATTTTTACTTGTTGGAAAAATTTAATAAAAAAATTAAAGTTTGAGAAAATTTTTTTATTTATCAATTAAAATTAAATTAAAAGAATTTCATTATGTTTCGTTCTTGGTTAAGTAAAAAAAACATCTAAAATGCAATGCTTTAATAAAAATATCAAAAATTCAATTCATCAATATATTTGTATTCCCATACAAAACCAAAAGATATTAAATAAAAAAAAAAAAAAGATATTTAATGAACAAATTAAAATTAAAAAGTAAATTTGTATCTAAAATTACAATACATTAAACTTTAAATGTGGAACAACTGTGGAAGTATTTTCAAATTGGTTTCTTAAGAGCTTTTTCAATGACATTTTTGTTAACATTACGTATAATTTTTCGATTGTTATCAACGCTAATCAATAAGTTTTGAAAATCATTCTCATTCTTTGTAACTTTTTGTTATATATTGTAGCTGACTCCACGCCTCTTTCTGATAAATCATTCAAAACACATAGCGACACTGTTTTTTTTAACATCTGTAGACATTTGTAGAGGAAGATTGTTGCTTAAACCAAGAAAACAGTTTTATATATATTTTACTTACCCATGCTTTGATTATTTTCTTTATACAGTATACCAATTGTAAATGAAATCTTTAATATTTTTGCCAATTACTAGAAATCCGGCTTCAAGTATCGCAAACTTCAAATAGTCTGAAATATTTTTATTTTTGTATGTTTTGTTACATTTTAAAGAGGGGCTACTTCAAATATTTTAAAATTCAAATAGTGTGAATTTAAAAATAAAAAATTATTTTTTTGTCTATATTTTATTTTTTTCAAAATTTTTTACAAGTAAGATATAAATTTGTACATACCAAAATAAAGGTATCTATATTATCTTTCTAACACATTTTACATCTTAAAAAAATTTTGAAAACTTTTCAAGTTATCGGAGTTTAAAATCTAGGAAAAATAGTTTTTCACTTTTAAGACTATCAAAGTGGTCCTTAATATAATCGTTTTCCACACCAATAATTTTTTTGTCGTAGGATAGGGTCATTAAGAAAAAAATTGTTGAGTTGTATGAACAAAAAGCACCAGAAAAAATAATATAAAAATTTTTTCTCCATAACCTAATTTTTTGATAAAATCTATTTCAGCGAAGATGGGTATGGGCATCTTCAAAAAATCTCAAAAAATTCTCGAAATTCTTTTAGATCACAAGCTCTAATATTCCGCTTCAAGAGTTGCAAAGTTTTTTTTGTAAAACACCCTAATATTCCTGGTCAGAACAAATTATACTTTAATAATTTAAAAAAGCTGAGCTTAAAACTCTTAAATTATACTTTGTTTTGACCGTGAATATGTGTATAATATACATCATTAAAAATTTTTACACAAAATTCAATTTAATTTTAATTTCACTAAAACCTTAGTCTCGTCATGCATTATAGTTAGGATTTTAATTATTTTCCTTATCGGGAAAAATGGCAGTCACTTTGTTCATGTAAACTTTCGCTTTTTGCCTTTTGTTCCCGACAAGAGCGTTTCGTTCAAATCGTTCAAGACTTAGATTTATTATTTTCCATTAAAATTTTAAAAGAAAAATTAATTCCATTAGGAGCATTTTATAATGTAGTTTAGGTTAACAGTTTGTCGTGGAAAGAAAAAGTTTTCGGCTCACAAGGGTCGAATTAATTAAAGGTGCAATCAGACGTTACATCACCATAGTCATAGAAAACACTCGTTCGAACCAAACTAATGGAAAACACTGTATTTGATTATAGGTGACTTGCCATAACACAATAGCCATTACCATAGAAACCAATTGAATTTTGGTTTGGTTATGGCTATGGCATTATGATCATATATCACGTCTAATTGCAGCTTAAGGTCCTTTGCGTTACCTGCGAGTATGAGAGCGTTAAATTAAAAAAAATCTCACTTCCTAAAGTGCGAAAGCATTGTTTGTCAAGTGCAAGGCAGATGCATAGGAGGTGAATTGTTGTCTTTCCTCTTCTTCATCTAGACATCCTGAACAATAGTCATTATATGAGAGAAGAAGAAGGGACAATTCCCCGCGAGAACTGCCGAAATTATATCATTTTTATTATGTATCTGAAGAAAGAGATGCAAATGTTGTTATATTTGTGGTATAAATAATCTTGGCCATTATTGATACTACTAAAAAGATAAAATAAATATTAGCATTAAAATATGGAACGAAAACCTCTGAGTTAACTATAATCAAAACTTTCTAATATGATTGACAAAAGCTTATTTTCCTAGAGAGATAAGATAGATATTTAATTAAATTTATGTTACATATTAGTATATGAAAATAATTTCTGTTTTTGCTAAATTAAAAAAAAATATATTTTTTCCGGTATTTATACTGCATAAAAACTAAAACAATTTTTTAGGTTCTTATTTAGTAAACCACAACGCTAAGCGTTGAAAAACGAAACAAATACAAAATTTTTCAATACTTAGTGTTGCGTTTTACAAAATTAGGCCCTTACATTTATGTTTTCAGTTTAAATGCATGGAAAAAAATTTCGGAAAGGAAACAGGCAGCACGTTTAAAAATTCAATCATATAAAAAGACTTAACTTTAATTACATCAACAAGAAAAAACTAAATAACTAATTTCGAAGAACAGAAAACATCTGCTAAAATTAATTTACAAAACCTGAGCCAGTTACGGCAGTCGATAACGAATAAATTTATATACAAATTTAAACAGGTTTGTATAGAAATTTCGATCGATATCGAATACTGTATTGTGCCCCCTGTTGTATCTTTGTGTCGATATCGATTGTGGGCATAATAAAATTTGTTATTGGTAATTTTCATATAAAATTAATTGCATTTTTTTGTTTAAAAAAATGCAATGGCATCATTGCTACTCGTATTCATATAATGTTAAGTCACAGTTATTGAGAAGAGAAAAATAAGAATAAGAATAAGAAGAATTGTAATTATTTATTTAACTATTTAAGTATATTGTTTTTATTTAACGTGAGTCAAAATGGATATGAATTTCAAAAATTTATTGGTTGTTGGTTAAGCAGGTCTAGATGATTGAGCACCAAAATGCGTAACTAACAAAATATTTTTTTTTAATTAATCAATTTGCTTTTTCAGTTATATTTTTCATTGTATGGCAAGAAAATCTACTTTTGAATAGTTCTTTTCTTTTTATTATTGGAAGTTTTTCGTATACAATACGATAAAATATGATAATACAATATACACTGGTTGTTTACAAATAAACAGAGAGTATGTATATTCGATACAAGATACAAATTATTGTGAATTAAGCAATCGTTTCAATACAATAACTACTCTTAAACAAAGTTTTAATCACAAATATTTTTATGATCACTAACTCATTATTGTAATTTAAGTTTTGAACATCTTAATTCTTTTTTCTTTGGCATCATCATCATCACATTTTTCTACATCAACTTCATCAAAGTTCTTATCACTTAAATAATATTTTTAAAAACAAGTTTTTAAGTTTCACCAAAATAATTTTGCTTACACATATCCCTTGCCTATATGCATACATATATAAAATTGAATCCATCCGTTTGAGTTTTCAAAGTATATTTTCTTTCAATAATTTGTTAAAGCTTTAGTATGTTTTTTTAGACCAGTATAAATAAGAAAAGATATGGAATTATTAAAGGGGATCAAACTAACGCAAACAACATAAACTGCATTAAAATGACGTAAATAGTATTGTACCACAATTTCGGAGTTATTTTTAAAGTAAGGTTTTCAGTCAATGGATTCTGGTAGAAGAGACTAATTTGATATTGTTGATGGTTAAAGCATCCCCCTTTATCCTGCTGCAGCTTTTGTATCATATATATATATATGTAGGATATGTTCAGCAACTTTGTAAAATATATTAAGGCAAACATTTTTGTGGAACATATTAACCATCTCCCCCCACAAAATTGAAATTTGTGTCCCTTTTTCAATAAGTCATAGAAAACGTGTCTAAAAATAGAGAATAGCAGAGATAAAATGCTCTACAAAAATTTTGACTATGCAATTTTACTATACATATCGAATTCGTACAACAATACTGTATTAACTCAGAAACTTCAAACTATTCAGGAGAGACAAACAACGGTTTTTTTTTAATATTTAAGATAAGTTAAATTTATTTCCTGGCGGTTAAGAATTGACTATGTGCATTTCATTGTAGCCTTAACAAATATTCAGTACACTTCAAAAACACATTTTTAACAGTGATTTATTAGAACAGGGCCAAAAATTGCTTTAATATTTTCCAAAAAGTTGCTGATCATACCTTATATCTCAGATGTGAAGAACACACAGTTACTTATACCGATATGCTACAGGAACAGGCCAAATTTGGGAAAATTTACGCGGCCTAAAATAAAGTTCCAATGTGATCTACCAGAATCCATTTTCAGAACCCTCTAACAGTACAGACCAAAAACGAACCAAGTCTACAAACTGATCTTAATTGTAGTTGACCTTAATCTGACGCAGAACTAAACTACACCTGAATAACTAGAGCTGAACTAGAACTTAAAAAGTACTGAACAAGCAACTGAACTAGAAGTGAGCAAGAACTGAAATGGAAATTAAATTAATTATGAGTAGAACTAAACAATAACTAAACTAGAACTAAATCATAATTCAGTTTGAATTGAATGAAAACTTAACTAGAACTGAACTCGAATTTAGGTAGAAGTATATCTAAGCTAATTAACTACAGCTGATCAATTCTGTGGCAAAAAGGACAAAGTGCTTAAGTCGACGTAAACTAACAGTGTGTTTATAGAACACATCACAATCAAGACACGTACGAAGGTTACATGCACGAATAAGTAAGAATTTGCATTTCTAGAACACTTTAATTTTTTTTCCTCCGTCTTACGTCGTGTGGCGCGTCTAGCAATTTAGTGTCAAAGCAAAATGTTACCTTTCTGTTAATAATTTTTGCCATGAAAAGGTAACCGTTTTGGACGGCAAGACAAAAAACAGTCAAATTTTTAAAATATAGAAAAATTTAAAAATTGCGTTTTGTTTAAATAATTCTTGAATTAAAAACAAAAATTAAAATGTTTGGATCAGTGGAATTAGGATTTTCTAGCCATTCAAGCGATGGTGATTGATTCGTCATATTGACGAAAAGAAATTTGAGAGACACATCAAATGTCCTTGAGTTGTCGGAACGGAATCGGCAAGCAAATTAGGCAACATGTTCCATTGCAAACTAAAAACTAAATGAGATAAAATGAATATTTCCGCAAAAAAGTGAGTGTTTCTACAATTAGTAAATTTTTATTTACTTTTTTTATTATTGTAAGATGCAATTGCAGCATAAAGTTTACAACAGCCGTGCAGTTCTAATAGTTGGTAACTCATGTAGAAGTTGCCTACAAAGCTTTTAAACAATATTAATTATTCCCCCTTTTTTTAAGGGTGTCGTTGACGTCACATCAAGACGACAATAAATATTGTCACCTGTCTACTCTTTATCGGCAACATAATAATAGTAGTCAATTGTTGTCGAAAAAGAGTAGATAAGTGACAATTTTTACTGTCGTCTTGTGACGTCGACGACGCCGTTCACAATAAGTGGGAATATTTAATATTGTTAAACAGCTTTGTAGGTAACTTCCATATAGGCTACGAACTATTGGAACTGCATGGCTTTTGTCAACTTTATGCTGCAATAATACAAAAAGGAAATTAAAATTTACTCATTATTTTGCGGAAATATTCATTTTATCTCACTTAGTTTTTATATAGTTGGTAATTTTTTGCACAGATATAAGATATTTTCCAACAACAAATGTAATTTTGCCTTCGAGCACTTTTTTTGTTTGACAGCAGATCACGCGGTATACAAATCCAAACAAACTGTCACTTGTTAGATTTTTTGCAAAAATAAAATAACATTTGCTTTATACAAACGAAAACTTGATAAACGTCAGGTTTTATATGCGTATTTTAGGCATATTGGGTTCTATAAAAATGCTGTAACTTTAATTTAATGACACCCTGGCGAATCAAGGATGAAAAACTTGTTGAAGAGTTTGAAAACATACAGTATTTGATTAAAAAAGGAATTGAAAATGTTGCAAGTCCATTTTTTAAAATACAAATAAGTGAAAAGGATGATAGAAAAGTCGGTAATAACACGTGTTGCCATTTTTCATGCGGTAAAGTTTTCAAACCCTCAAAAAAACTCCGAAAATACTTAATTTCAGTAAATGGTCTTGAAAGTTTTAAAGTGCTCTCTCTCAAAACAGTAAACTAAACACTTTCTCCTTTTTTCCAGAGAATTAAATCTAAACTATAACTGAATTAGAACCATGATAAGGCTGGAAATGAACGGATCTAGATGTGAACTAGAAACGAATTAATACTGAACTTAAGTTATAGTTTACTACTAGTATAGAAATGAACTACAATAGGATAGAATTCAAATATTACTGGCATACATGACTGATCTAGAACTTAAACACAAATTAAATATAACTGTGATAAAACTTTTTTCCAGCAGATTTAAGTACAATTTCGTTAGAATTGAACTAGAAGTGAACTTAAACTGAACTATAACTCAATTTTAAAGTTAGCTAGAATAGAGCTTTTAGGATTGAACTAGACATAAACTAGTTCTAGACTAGAACTCAATTTTAATTTAACTACTCAAGAAGTCAAATATAGCCTAGCCTAGTTGATCTGAATTACAAAATTATAAGTTGAAAAATCCTTGAAAGTTTTTTTGGTTCCTTTTCCTATTCTAATATGATTTATATGTCATGAAACATCAATTAAATTAAATTTTTTTTATGGTCATTAAATCTTTCTACTAATAGTGGACAATGTTTTTCTTTACTCGTTTTTTAAATGTCTCGTTTTATACTTCTTTTTAACCGTTCCATATTAAATATAATAATGCAACGCCGTTGTTTAAAATCATGTCATCATATCATTTTATACAGCTGCGGCGAAGGAAGAGTTATGTCACCCGATGCCAAAGGTTGCATGGATCGTAATGAATGTTTGGATTTGCCCTGTTTAAATGGGGCCACTTGCATTAATCTCGAACCAAGACTGCGTTATCGTTGCATATGTCCCGATGGTTTCTGGGGTGAAAATTGTGAATTGGTGCAGGAAGGACAAACATTAAAATTGAGCATGGGCGCCTTAGCGGCAATATTAGTTTGCTTGCTGATCATTTTAAGTGAGCATAATGAAAATTTCCTAAGTAAATTATAAGCCTTGAATTGAAAAAATAATAACTACTTGCGCCCTTAAAAGTAGGCTTTGTTTTTTACATGGATATTTTATTCATTTTAAAGGAAGGACAAGAAATGGAAAAATATTGTTTATGTAAAAAGAATTTTATTTACAGCGAAAATATGTATAATATACTTTCAAGATTTGTTTGGAAAAAGGCAAATCACACGAGTATTCTTATGTATTTTGTAGCTTAAAATCTGGTTCCTTTTCTGTAAAAAAAAAACTCTTGTTCTATCTTATGCATTAACATTCGAATTTTTTTATTTGTATCCGCTCAACTTCCTGTTCAATGTATTTGGTTTTATTTTTTTTCTTGTGTCTGTGTTATATCATATCGTTTGTTTTGCTTTCATATATATATGTATATATATTGGTGTTAGCGCAAATATTAGCATAAATGATGTTATAATAATATTGTTTTGTTTCTTTTTATATAAATTGCACCATTAGCTTTTTAAAAACATGAACTTATTTATCAATTTATTACCATTATCATATATATGTTTGAAGTGTTAAACAAAATTTCCATAGAAAACCCGATTTTAACATACACTTCAAGCACACGTTATTTTTTATTTAATTGGGGATCATCTTTTATGTTCTTAAATATTCCGGAGATATATAAATATGGAATTCTTGGAGTAAAAATAAGTTTTTAAACATAAAATCAATTGCTTAAATTGTTTACTTTTTAGACTACCAGCAGAGGGGTAAATTACGCCAAATTATATCGATTAAAAATTTTATACAAACAATTAAAATTGTATGAAAATATTTTGCGATAACCAATGCCGTAATGTTCCTCCCGTTTTACTCCATGTGTTCTATCTTTGCATGTTATAAAATAATTCAATTCGCTTAAACATGCCAAAGAAATTTTATGATATCATTAGATCTTCATCCATTCACTTCATTTAATCATGTATAAAAACTTTTCTTACACATTGAGCATCCTATCAAATAATAATAATGTGTATGCAATATAAATTTTCATTTAGATAGATTATTGCATACTCATTTGAATTTTATTAAATATACTGAAATATAACTTCTGCATGTCATTTTTTCCATTTAATTAGCAAATATTTATATAGAAAATTTTTAATCATTTATCATCATTAAAAATGCATTCAAAAATATATACTATGTATGTATGAATATAATTTGTTCATTTCCAATGCCACTAATAATACAGCAATATATTTTCAGCAAGTAATTTACTCATATTGACCCATATTAATTTTTATAGCCATTTTCTGTTTCTAATCAATTTCTCATTTCTTAGTCATTGTGCTATATATATATATTTAAATGTATGTAGTTTTATATTTAGTATGAAAAATATCAATACATTAGAAGGATAAAAAGGCTCAAAAATAGAGGTAACAAATAATTATGCGAAGTGAAATTTTTTAAAATCAAAACTTTCACCCAATAACAAGATTCAAAAAATACTTATAAAGAAGATGCCGAAGCATATATCTCTTTTTATTTATTTTTTGTTATGGTGAATCGGCATAAAAAAATATATAGTCATTAATATTTTAGATACGTTATTAAATTTTTTTATATAAGAAACTACGAAGACATTTGTAACGCTTTTCTTATAATAAAAGTGAAAGATCTTTCAGCAAGCGCTTTACTTCTTTAAATTTAAATCAAATAGCGTGCATGCGATATCAGTTCGATCTTCGATTATAGTCGAAAGTACTAATCGAACGAATTTTCATTTGGTATTATGACGAGCAGTCGACAAACAATGTTCTCATTGTGAATATCACTCAAAGTGATTTTTAAAATTTGCAACAACTTTACCTAAAAATAAAGAAACAATCGGTTTGAATAATTTTTAATATTAAAATATTTCATAGAAAACTAATATCTGTTCAATAGGAAATTTGTTTGCTCAACAAAATTTTTGATCCTCATAATATGAATTAAACATTCGATTTGCGATATTCGATTGCCAGCAAAGATCGAAAATCGAATGCAACTCATAATAAGGGCCGTAATATTTGTTTGAAAGGTCTACCTATGCAGTACGAATTTCCGCTGCTGTCCGTTCTTTAAATAAGTTCCACGTTATATGATGAGGCCCGCAGATATCTCGTTAAGTATGTTGAATGTGGCATGTGCACTATGGCACTAGCGCTGCTGTGTTGAAACAATAGTTCTGTAATAAAAAATTGGTATTATAGAGTTCGAACGAACAAAACACCCATTGTGATAAAACTATTTTATGATTTAACCAAATATATTGAATAAATGACATGCAATTTGAGAGATGTTGATTCAACAATATAGATCCTACGAGAGCTAGAAAATAATACCGTCAATCTTTAAAAAAAATACAGGAGGCAAATTACGGAATTCGATATGTCTCGTAATCTAAAAATATTTCAATAGAGCTTATGTGGAAAAATTTTTCAATTACGAGTCGTATCGGATAACGTGATTCACCTTCAGGTTTTTTAATAAACAGTCATTTTATTTTCAGTGCAATTCCCTTTGACCTCGACACACTTTGTCCGACGCTTCTAAATTTTTATATCCCTTCCAAGAAGTAAAATTTTTCGAGCTCATCAAAATAGGTATTTCTTTGTAGGAAATAGTCTAGAAAATAGGTTGAATGACAAAGCGATTTGTACCTAAATTCACGGAGTTTTGCCATGGAAACTGCACCTACGGACATCCTTGCAGTTTAGTGGTTAAAAAATATTTGTTTGGCCAAATGCGTTCGGTTGTGTACAAATCCTTATTAATCTATAGAAATGTTTATGTTTAAAGCATAATTTTAGCTTTCAAAAGCTTAGAAATAATATCTCATTAATAAAAACATTTATTTTAACATCAATATAAGTCAAATTTTTTTTGCAAATTTATAAAATTATGATTAAATTTAACTCACCGGACAGAGCTCTGTTTCGTACAAAACAAACGTAAAAGGTCATAAAGAAAAAAACTATTGATAGCAAAACCTTAAATTATAAATCAAAATTTCTACTGTTTATTTCAACTTTTTGCCATGCCAATGCGGCATTTTTCTATCTGCCCTTATTTATGTGTGTGTGTGTGGGTGCAATTAATTAAACATGCAGATGTCCTGCTGGTTTCAAAATCTCTGGTAGCACATGTATCAATGACAATGAATGTTTGCTATTCCCATGCCGCAATGGCGGTCGTTGTCGTGACCATAATCCGCCTAAAAAGTATGAGTGTCAATGTCCCATGGGCTTTACGGGCATGAACTGTGAATTGGAATTATTGGCATCGGGCGTATTGATGCCATCACGTGATTTTATAATTGCTTTACTGTTATGCTCAACAACACTGATACGTAAGTACTTTTGCTTCAAAATGTTCATTAAGTAGATTTTGTAGTAAAAAAAAAGGAAATAGTAAGAACGAAAGGTAAGTGTTTAAAATTACAAAAAAAAAACTAATTTACCAAAAAGCTTTCTGTTATTTTATTATATTTTATGCGGCTTAGCCCGTATTCATAAAGAATTTAAAGATTTCTTTATTAAATATAATTTTCGGGCTTCCAAGGCCATTTGGGTCTACTTCCATGTAAATTAAAGAATATATATATGTAGATTCATTATAAATCTTTCTTTTCCAAAGTTGTATAGAATAAAGAAATAAAGAAGGTCCATTTATTAATAAAATTCTTAACAAATTGTTTTTTGAAAAATGTTCAGAAAAAAATTTTTTAAACCTTTGTAAATTAATAAATTTATTATGAATGCGGCATCTTATATGTATGTATATCCTCAGCTGAAATGCAAAACCACCTAACTAACAAAAAATTTAAAATCGTATTTTATATATTAGTGTTTATTGTTGTAATTTATAGCGATCCTTTGTAAAAACTAAATTGAAAGAAATTAATTTAATGCCTTATTATTCATTACAATGATTACCAATATCTCATTTTACTTTTAATAAGTTTTTCTTTCAGAAGAAATGCCACTGGCAAATGTAAAATATTAAAACAATTTAATGTAGTTTGAAAAATATTAATTTTATATGAAAAATGTTTAAAAATATTTTAATTCTTTTTAAATTCATTAATTTGAAATATGTAAAGTGCAGCCCAAAGCGTTTGAGTTTCTGTCACTTGCACAGTTTGGAAAATCTTAATAGTAGCGATAGTCGTTGAAAACTGCTGGTACAAATCTTTTATTTGTAGAATATATTCTACATTCTGCAATACTACAACAACAAAAAATATACAATTTATATTTCCTACTCTAAAACTAGATTCACCCATTGTTTCGGAACAAAATGTTTGTCCTGAGAAAATATTTTTCATATGTAATTTGAAATTTGAAATGAAAGAGAAGAAGAGACCGTATTTTCCTCGGATTATTTTCAGCTTGAATTGGTTTAATTTTAATTTAATTTGTATACGGACAAAATTTATCTGTGCTAACAGCTATTTAAATATTTCAGCCAAAGTTGAACTGAGCTGTATACTATATATATACGAGTATAATATGTAGAATCAAAGCACAGGGTATATGTATGTGTAATAAATATTTTACATTTATTGTGCGGCGCAATTTTTATTATAATTTTTTTTCAAGGTATAATTTGCTTATTAAACAATAAAAAATATGTGACTGACACCAAGAAATTAGCAAACTGTAATCGAAAGTCGCTGAGCTGTCACCCTTTTTTGCCTTGTTCCTACATATAAAATGATTTTCATGACAAATTTTCCGAAATGTTTGAATGGTGTTGCAAAAAAAAACTCTCATTAAAAAAATTTTGCCGTACACAAATTTTGTTCCGAAACAATGGGTTAATTAAGTCTTGACACAGACAGTTATTGGATACATACTTAAGTTGCAGATACACCATGAAGAGTGATTTCCACAGATATTAAAAATTTACATAAGAAAATCAACTTTTCAACTGAAATATTGCATATACAAGAGAAAGCAACGTGCCATATAAAAGACCAAACAAAAGTTCTTCGTACACTACATAATGACGCAGAAATGTTAATGAAAATAATGTCGATATTATTATTATTATTACTTGTTTCAATTATTGAAATAAATTTGCATAATGCGTATGTACACACATACATAAATACTCGCAATGTTCATAAAAGGATATAAAAAACACAAGCTCGTAAAAAAAATTTAAATATTTTGAAGTAATTACCCTGCAGGAAGTTTGGTGGCAATTGAACCAAAATGCGAGTGTTATCAAAATGAGGGCGTAGTGTATGGTGAAAAGAAGACATATGTATGTACGGTGTGAATAGTTACACATTCACCATTTTCCTGATTTATCGTCTTGAATTGGGACTCAGTCTACACTCAAAAAAAAGATATGTACTATTATTAAAAATTTTTTTTCCTAAATTCAAGTAAAAAAAACTTCTAAGTTTAAGTAATTTCTTCTGAGTTTAAGTAAATTTTTAAAAAAATCTAGTAAAAGTTACTTAATATGAGTAAAAAATAAAAAGTTCATATCCCCAAAAATAGTTCATAAACTGAACGAAATTTTATATTAAGGACTATGTAGTCATATTCATCTTAAATTAAAAAATAAACTTTAGGAAATAGTTTACTCCTGATTAGTTCATGAAATTTGACTTACTTAAAAGATGTGAAAAGGTATACTAAATTTTAGGAAAATATTTACCAATTTTAAGTATTTTTTCTTTGATTATAGAATTTATTATTAATTTGCATTTAGCAAAAAATCTAAGTAAATTTTTCATATTTTCCAGGAATATTTGAACTTGAAATTTATTTTTCTGTAAATAGAATAAAATTTTAAAACTCAATAACTCAATTGTCTTGTTAGGCAATTGGTTAGAGTACTTGCCTATCAATCAGAAGGTTGCTGGTTTCAATACTTGTCTCCTCTCAAGGAATTTATATGTATGTTTGGTGAATTATAATTTAGAATATAATATGAAGATATAATAAATAACATATCATTTGGTATAGATAGAATTTAATTAAAAATAAAAATAAGTAGCTGAATTAAAAACAAAAATATTGGAAAATTTAAATCAAAGACGAAAAAAATTTTTTTTACTATAAACTAGTTTATTAATGAACTAGAAATTTAGTAAATATTTTACTGGTTTCAAGTAAAAAACAGCTGTTTTTTCTTAAGGTAGTATTGTAGTAAACACTGAACATTTTTGATGTGGCTGAATCCAGGATATATCAAATAGTATAAATATATCTTTTTTTCGTTCGATTTTGTCTACATTGGAAGCTGAAAGCTGGACATCATCCATCAAAAAGCGGGATTTAAAAATAATATCTTTTAGAAAGCGGGATGTGTAATATGCAGATACAAAGTTTCTGAAAAGAAAGATCAAAAGTAAAACATAAATGTTAGTGGGCGTGTCTACAAAATGTCAGCCTATCCTTGACCACTTTTCTATCTGCTTGTACTTATGGTTCATGTTGATTTTTGTAGGAAAAATCTAGTGACATATACATAAATAATAAACTTAAATTGTTAAGCCAAAGTACATGAAAAAAAACTAAGATTTAAGGGTGCAATCACGACCACTTTTAAAAACAGGAAATTTTTACTTTATAGCCCATTCAGGCTGACACGAAATTAAGTAATTTTAAGCTCAAATTACGAACGAAATGAAAACTGTTTATGCAGGTACTGAATGACATTTGAGTTAATTTCGCAAACATATTATTCACTGCGGCAGGCATTGAAGTTGTTTTTTCAATTGAATAAATTCTTTGTTACACTTATACACATATTTCTTTCAAAAATTTTCATAAATTTAATAGATTTCATTGTTTTTTTAATTTAATATTGAATGTCAAAATTGTTATTTCTTTTAATTGTTGTTTCTCATAGTTGTAAATTTACTCATGTTTGAAAATAAAAGTACTTTTAGTACAAAAACAGAGTTGTATATTGTAATTTCGTGTTAATTTCATCGAAATTAAGTAAAATAACTTAATTTGGAAAATGTCAAAATATATGGGAAATGAATTAATTCAACTTGTTTTCGACCGAAATCACGAAACTGCTTAATTTGCACTTATTTAATAGCCTGAATGGGCTATTAGATAAGTGCAATGTGTATGAAAAAATTCAATAAAATTGATGTTAATTTATGATTTGATCAAACTAAAGTTTATAGCACTTTTTAAGCCATGTAATAATGTGATAACTATAAAAGAAAACATAACACCAAAGTTAATTGAAAATATTCTGACAAACACCTAGTAGAACAGAACAACTAGCTGATCTTAAGTTTGAGTTTAAAGTGCTTGTTCCCGCCCCTGATTGAAACTTCCAAATTTTTAGATTTTTCTTAGTGATATCTGGTCTAGATTTATTTGTGTATAAAATTTCTGCTCTCTAGTTCAAATTTGAGTTTTAAGGGCGTGGACTCAATACCGGATAAAACTTCTTGGTTTTAAGATTTTTCCATTGGCTTACTCATCTACATTTGCCTGTGTATAAAACTTCTCTAGGCTGAATTAATCCTTTAAATTTTATGAGCATTACCCCGCCCAATATTTTAAAGTCACGATTTTGTTGTGAATAGAGCTTATAATTCATGCTAATTTTCTTCTAAAATATGATAGATCGAAATAGATTAAACATAAGGCTTACATTTTATGGGTGTGATCTCGCCCACTTTTTAAGGTGACAGTTTAAAGTCTTGCATAAGTACAACTTTTGTGCACTGTTTTACTAAAAAAGTTTGAGTTAAAAGCTGTATATAAAATTTTTAATTCTGAACAGTATTAGCGTTACCCCGGCAATTCTGGTAAAATTTGTTGGGTTTTGAGATTTGTATAGTTTGTTACTCACCTAGATCTACTTGTGTCTCAAATATCAGCTCATTAGCGCTAATTTTAATTTTTAGTTTCTATGGGCGTAGCTCCGCCCCTCTGACTAAAATATGTGGGTTTTCAGGGCTCCTTAGTTTGTTTCTCACCTAGAGCTATTGCAATATCCAATTTCAGCTTCTTAGCGCAACTTTTAACTTAAAAATTTTATGGGCGTAGCCCTGCCCACTTTTTAAAACTCAAGTTTTTTTCGGCCAGGGCTTATCGTTCGTGTCAAGTTTCGTTGCAAACGTATGAGAATACCTACATATCTATATAGACTGAGCCGTAGTACATGAAATATAAGGCTTAAATTGTATGGGCGTGTCAACGCCCACTTTTTTAACGAAAAATGTATATCCTTGCATTATCGAAATATATATGCCAAATTTCAATAAAATTGCTTTAGTTAAGAGCTTTAGATTTGCCCTCCTAGCTAAAATTTTTGGGTTTTAAGTTATTTTTTAGTTTATAGCTAACCTAGACCTAGTTCTGTATCGAATTTCAGCTCATTAGCACAACATTTAATTTTTATGGCTAAAATTTCCGTGTTTTCAGACTTTTCTAGTTAATTGCTCACCTAGATCTACTCGTGTAACAAATTTCAGCTTTATAGCTACAGCGGAAGTGCTTCATCAATATGATGAGTGTGTGATCAATATGATGAGTGTGTCAGTGGTCAATGGTCAGTGAGTATGTCTTAAAATATGCACTTTTTGCACCTCCATATCTCAGGAACTTTTAGTTCTAAAACTTTCAAACTTTGCATATTTATTTTATTTATTCTAATTATGAATAAAATTTTAAAATTTTACGATGGCGTGGAACAAAGTTATCAAAAGGGGGGGAGGTAGAAACAGCTCGAATGGCTTCCTGTAAATATACACACTGCGTGCATTGGCCGGAACTTGGCCTGGCGCACTACCGTGCGCCTAGATAAATTACATTTTATTTACTTGAAACTGTTCCTCTCTGCTGAAAAAAACCGAAAGGCTATGTAGCAATAAAATATTGTTTTTTTAAGTAGACAAATTATCAGAAATTATTGTAGCACCCTTTAAAAGACCTATCCATTAAACATACAATATTATTGCATATGTTGATGTACATTTTATTGTCGTTTTGACTTATACTATGCAATAAATGGCACCATATTTTTAAAGAAAATATTGCCCGAATTTCCTGACAGTAAAAAAGTAAACAACATTGAAGAATGTTGCCACCACATTACACAATTGTGTTGATTGTACAATAAAAATCGAAAATCTTTTGATATTTACCAATATATTGTGCCACCTTAGAATAGGACATACACATTGGCGATATTATTGTACAATAAGAAAAATTGCACAATTATATTGCAAGTGGGTTGGTGGGCCGCTCTACGATCGTAAAAATTTTTTTTAACTAGATTTCATTTTCCTCAATTCAAAGTTAATAAATTTTGCACTCTTTTTAGAAAAGAAAACGACATGAGTGTTAAAATACTCTTATAACAGTAATATAATTTATTAACTGACATTTTTAATAACAGCTGTAGTCATACATACATACATACATATAAAATTGCCAATTTTTCCAAATTAACACTATTCGCGTTATTATTTTTATCCTTATTTGCTTTTAATTATTTTCTTCTCTATTAATTAAATTTTATTTAACACTTGTACTTCTATAATTGTATTAACAAATTAAAGGCAGCATAACTCTAAATAAAACAGATAAGTATGAAACTTTTACCATACAAATTTCTCCCCAGTAGATAATAAAGCGCAAGTAGTTTATTATATTTTTTTTCAGGTTCTTTCTTTTTATGTAAATTATACATATTATAACAGTTTAGTAAAGTACTCGTAGATGATTTTATATTATATTTTAAATTTACATAATATTAATTCCTTTTTTTTCTCGCATATTTTGTAATATTTTTTTTTCTCATAATTTGTAATTTTATACAATGTACGTGCAAATGTTATTAAATTTATGCACGTTGAACATGAATACCGAAAACAGTTTTGGTGCTGGTATTTGTTGTGTATAATCGTCGTCGTGAGGCACATATTAAATATCCTGGACCAGATGATGATGTACGCGAAAACATTATTAACTATGATGATGAGGGTGGCGGTGAAGATGATATGACTGCCTTCGATATAACACCACTGCAGATACCAATTGGTGGTCCCATGCCACCCGAATTGGCCACCATGAAAATGCCCATAATGTGTAAGTTCAAGTTTATTTTATTTTTTAATTTTTCTTACATTTCAGTTACATAAACAAAATTTCGGTTAATAAGTTTGTTGTTCGGACAAATTATAATTGTTAACATACAAGCATCAGTTAACATACACGCAGATAATTTTAAAATGTTGCATTATTTTGAATATTATTATTTATTTTTTTTTAAGATCCTGTTATGACATTAATGCCTGGCCAAGAGCCGAATGTTGGCATTTTCATTGAGGACCATAAAAAACGTGCCGATGGTGATCCTAATGCACCACCTTTTGATGATTTACGGAATTATGCATATGAGGGTGGTGGCAGCACAGCTGGTTCCTTAAGTTCCTTAGCTTCAGGTTAGTGGTTTTAATTAAATTTTATTAATATTAAAAAATACTATAGTTTAGTCACTACTATGCTTCAAAAAAAAATATAAAAATAAAGTAATTATAAGTGCACTCAATATTCGTAATTATTAGAAACAAAAGTAGTTAAACAGTTTAGTGGTACGAGTAATTTTGTAGAAAATAAGTAGATATTTTAGAATAAAGGCATATAAAATTCTCACTAGTTATTTTTCTATCACACTTTGACAGCATAATTAGCTCTAAAAATCATTATGAATTAAAAATATTTAGTGTTTCAGATACGTAAATAAGTATTAAAAAATATCATTCGTAGATGTTAATAATTAAATTATTAATTAATTAATTAAGAGCAAAACTATGATTAACATTAACCGCGAGTGCAAATTTTACAAACTTTATAAATTTAGAGCTTAATTTTGTGAAACGTAAGGCTTAACGTTCAGAAAATTTCTTTGTAATTTGTTTTTGTAATTTAATTTTTTTCCATATGAAATTTGTCAATGCTTGGGCGTTGCGTTTTACAAAATTAGGCCCTTAACGTAAAGGTTATTTTTTAAGCCCGATATAACTTAATGGTAAAAAATAACACACACATATTTTAATTAAAAAAAAAAATTATTCGTAAGATCAAAAAATGGTATTAACATTTAAAAATTATTTTGGGCATATGGTCATTGCAACTGTCGACGAAGTACATTCTGGAAGCCAAATTTTGGTAATATTTTTCGAGCATTACTGTTCAAGTTAAATCGCATGACCTGGAAGGGTAACTGATACTAATACTGATTTCTTGTATTCAACTTACCGCCAAATTTTGATATGAATAAATCGATGATTGCGGTCGCTGTATGGCACTTAGCACCATGTTGTTCAAACGACAGACCATATTAATTTCGTCCATATTTTCAATAAAACAATAATTGGTAATGATGTGGTAACTATCTCCGCGAACTCCGGCTGCATTTTTGAAGAAACAAGACGCCACCAGCACACAGTGGGGATTTTGAAAAAAAAAGTGGAAATAATTCTGCAGTTTCTAAACGAGCCGTCTGATTCTAATGAAATTTCTTACAGGATTTAAGGAGGAGGTACCTTGGCTACTGTTAAGGCTGTAAGATAAAATTGGACCACCGCGCCTTTTCAAAATAATTTTTAAGCTAAAGAATAACGATAATTTAAAATTTATTAATAGGTAGGAGTTCTCAAGAAGTTTCAAATATATGAACCATCTGTTTCTACAAAAAAAAATTCCATTCACATTAGGGCTAACTAGCGATGCACAGTCAGGGATTAAAAAAAATGGTAATAATTCTGCAGTTTCTAAACGAGCCGTTCGATTTTAATGAAATTTCATACATCATTTAAAGAGGTGTTACCGAGCTTTAGTCTACCCTGTCTGCCCTTTAAGGGCGGAGCCACAAATCCCCAAAGTGGGCAACCTCCTGTTAATGACCCTTATTCCAGTTGTCGCCATCGACGTCACTTTAACACAACACCAAATAATTGCTGCTCGTATATCCGTTGTTGTAAACAACTGACTCGTGTTGGCAGGTTTATGCTATTTTCTAGACCTTAGGGAGTGGAAATAGATTGTCAGTTGCGCAAAATCTTTCTCGAAACTGAGTAAACAAGCCCCAATTTTTCGATATTGTGATAAAGTGACGTCGCTGACGACAACTAGAATAAGGCTGAATGAAAACCGATGCCAAACTGATGTTTGATAAAAAAATTTCTATAACCAAGAGCTAAAAAAAGTCTCTTACATTTATACAATTTCGCTTACAGTTTTAGAAACATTCGAAAAAAAAATTTAAATTTAGGATTTCTTACCAACCTTGGTCCACTGTTCTGCTAATGGAGAAATCAAATCTTATTTTCTTTGAAAATAGAAACTGTGTACAGAATTTTTAATATTAAGAACAAAATTTGATATCAAAAGCACTACTAAGTCAAAAATTATTTATAAGCAAATTAAATAAAATATTTGAAAAATGTCGATTTTTTGCCACTAGAGGAAACATTAAAAAGAAACTTGTTGTTCAAAATTTTCGTTATTAAAGGTGCCAGATCGTTTCGAAATTGACATAGTTGTGTTTTAAATATCAAAAGTAAAGCCTTTTTTCTCAAATCCAAGCCTGGAATCAAAAATTTTGATCCAAAAGACCTTTACGAACGATAGATATAAAGTTTAATTTGTCACCGTGTAAAATATTCGACGCGCCTACAAAGGCCGTGCCGTTGTCGGAGTACATGGCGCGAGGGGTCCCTCTTCGTGAAAAGAAGCGTGCAAAAGCCGCCAGAAATGCTTGTGTTGAAATTTCTCCTGTGGCTCCCAGATGGATTGCCTTTGTAGCGAAACAAATGAAGACAAGGACGTAGCCCTTGGTGACCTTGCAGCCGCGACCAACGTATGATTTCAGATCAAAGGGGCCGGCAAAATCCACTCCAGTATTGTAGAATGGGCGAGATAGACTTCTCGTTCCGGGGGTAAGGCAGCCATGATTTGTTGACTAATTTGACGTTTATATTTGACACAGAGGTGACATTCGGACAATATAGTTTTTATCAATATTTTGAGCCTTGGAACATAGTAATAATGTCTCATAAGTCGATATAAAAGTGCGTTTTGACAATGAAGAGTGTATTGATGAAGATATGTGAGGAACAATTTTGTGAAACGGGCGTGATAGGGCAGTGGAATGGGGAATCGTTCATCATAACTTAATGTGGGGGAATTCGATAGTCTGCTATTTATTCTCATTATTCTGTCAGAGTCAAGAAACGGGTTAAAGGTAAGCAAAGGACTTTTCCGGGACAGTGGTCGCTCGTCAGAAAGTTGGTTGTATTCCAGGTTGAAGTAAAATTTTTGACTTGCGATTATCAGCCGGAGTTTAGCTAAATTAAGCTCAGTCGACGTAAGTTCTTGATAATTGTTGGCATTGTATAAAACTTTGTCCTTTACACGATGATAAAAACGGAAGACATAGCAAATCGTTCTTAATGCTTTAGTTAAATTGGAAAAGTTTTTCAAAACATCCACGTTTTCGGTCAACGTTGCACACTGATCGGTTTGATCTCTTCATTAGTTGAGAAAGTTGAAATTTGTGATGGCCATTCTGTCCGAGGGCATCTCAGCCATGGCGGTCCGTGCCACCATAAATCATTTGAAGACAGTTGCGCTACGGAGAGGCCGCGGGATGCTAGATCAGCGGGATTACTCTTAGAGTCAACATGGCGCCATGAATCACTACCTACTTTGTCGAGTCACTCTATTTTCCACGAAAGTTTTCCATTTATTCAGAGGTTTTTGAAGTCATGCTAGGACGATCGTGGAATCAGTCCATAGGTATAATTTGTAATTCTTAATATTGAGTTGATCTTGAATGGAGTCAATCATCGTGGCCATGAGTTCTGCGCCACAGAGTTCTTTACGAGGCAATGAAAGGAATTTAATTGGGGCTACCCTAGTTTTAGCGATTAATAAATGGGAGGAGATAAGGCCTTCGCACTCAGAACGAAGATACAGCGTGGCTGCATACGCCTTTTCTGAGGCATCACAGAAGCCATGTAGCTCAATAGAATACGAGGGGTCATATTCGACAAAACGGGGAATTTTGATGTTTTCTATATGTACATAGTCATTCAAAAATTCTTGCCATTGTAGTAGCGTTTATGGTTGCAGATGCTCATCCCAGTCGGTGCCATCTTTTCATATCTGCTGCATAATCATTTTTGCGACTATGATCTCCTTTAATAAATAGTCGTTGTTTGCTGTCCATTTACGCAACATAAATCCGACGGATTTGCGAACAGTTATAAGATCGTCCCGTGATTTTAAAGCTGACGAGATAGTATGCGCTCCTGCCAGCACATCGTCGACATACATATAATTTTTAAGAATTTCAGACACATGAGGATACGTGGGTTCATTTTCGTTAGCTAGTTCTAGCAAAGTCCTGATTGCCAGGTATGGGGCACAATTTACGAAAGATGATTCGTTGAAAAGGGGTGTGAGTTGGGTTCACAAGAATTTGGCGATACAATTTCTCAATGTCCGCATTGAATACATATCGGGAAAATCGCCATCGCAGAACGAGAATAGTTAGATCGGACTGCAAAATGATACCGTTATGAAGAAGATCGTTAAGACTTATCCCATTGTACGATGGACTCGAAGCATTGAACACCACACGTAGTTTTGTGGTGGTTCTGTCGGGTTTGAAACCGCATGATGGGGTAGTAACTTTGGTCATTTGACCTAAGGCCGAGTATTCGGTGATTACTCGATCATAATCGTGTTTTAATTGAGGGTTTTTAATAAGTCTTGCTTCATTTCGGTAGAATTGGGATAAGGCAATGTTGCGAGATTTTCCCACATTAATACTTTGAGGGAATTCCTTTTTAAAGGGAGGTGAGACGACGAATCGACCATCATTGTTTCGAGTGGTTGTCGTCTGATATAAGTTTTCACAATATATGTCCTCTGGTGAGGATCTAGGGCCTTCGAGATCCCAGAAATGTTGAATCTGTGTAGAGAGGGTGATTTCATTGAAAAATGAAACAACTGATTTCGTGACGGGGTTCCTTTTGACTGTGCCCGTTACTATCCATCCAATAATCGTATTTTGGGCAATTAGTGAGCGATTATTGTCCCATTACAGACCATCCTGAATCACCTTTGGGTACACATCACCTCCTAGGAGCAAATCAATTTCCGAACAAGTGTGACGATAAGTGTCGGCTAATTGGAGATGAGCAAAATTACTGTCTTTGATGCAGGTTGTTGAATAAAAAGGTAGTTGCCCAGTAAGTTTTCGGACCACTAATGAATCAGCGTGGAGTACAAATGAGTTATTAATGGGAGATCCAATTTTTATGCGTCACATGTGTGATGATGTAGCCGTCAGCGACTCATTCAATCCATGAATTTCAGTCTGCACGGAAGGTGTCCTTATCCCTAGCTTTAACTGTAATCCCTTTGATATAAAGGTTGCCTCGGATGCAGAATCTATGAGGGCATGAACAATGTATTTAATATCACCATTATAAACATCAACAAGAGCAGTACCCAAACCACAGAATGTGCTAACGATTGTAGTTGGGTTGAAAATGTTTGAAATGTTCGCTCTGCTGCTTGTTTGGATGTAGAAGGGGTAGTATCTAACAAGAAGTATTATTCGGCTGAAACCCAGATGAATATGGATTTGGGATTGGCTTAGCTTCAATTCGGTGGAGTAACGAATGGAGTTTCTGTTTGCACACATTGCAAAGAAAACGGCTTTTATATTTCTTGAAATCATGAGAATTTCCTAGCCAAATGCATAATTTTTGACGTTTAACAGTCGCAAAACGGTCATCGATTGACATATTCAGAAATGAAGGGCAAAATCTTAGGGGATGTTGATAGGAACAGAGAATGCATTTCCCTATTTTTACATTTGATACGGCAGTACTATAACTATTGCACCCCCTTGAGTCAGATTTCTTTGACGTATGTATTTTGTTAGTATTGGATGGACTGGAGAAGGTAGAGCGAATATCAGCGACAGATTCTAAGGTTTGATATCTGGATGTCAAAAATTCATCCATTTGCTTCCACGTGGGTAAGTCCCTGTTATGCGGCAAGGAGTGTTCCCAAAGATTAAGCGTTACCTCAGGTAAATTCGTTGAACATATATAAACGAAAATTATATCGCAATTGTTGGTGTTAATTTGTAGAAGAGATAAATTTGTAACACAATCATTGATAGTTCGTTGGAGCCGTTTAATGCTAGGTCCAGTTTCTTTAGAAATTGAGGGTATGTTGAACAGACATTTGAGATGCGCATTTATCAAGACTCTTTTATTCTCATACCTATTGACGAGATGCCATAGCGAAACTATCATTGGTTTAACAAATGACACATTTTTTCGACAGGAGATAGGTGCTTATTAGTACCGTACAATGCTGTAAACATATCGGGAAAGGTAGGCCACGACTTGTAATCACCATGAAAGACTTCTGTATCACACGGGGGAAGAGAAATATGAACTGCGTGATCAGGTTGTACGTTTGAAAGACTTGAAGTACGTTTGTGTCGAAACCCGTCAATTATTTCATTGACCTTGGCAAGAGTTTCGGCGTAGGCTTTAAATGAGGAGGAGAAACGCGACTTCAGCGTTTCCATATCGGTGTCCTTCTTGATATCGTCAAATTTATCAAGCGCAGTATCATAACTTTGTCGAAAGGCGGACCAAAGACGTGTTATTTCGCCTTTGTAGACCTCCATCGTGTGAATTGAATCTTCAGCCACATCGCGTTGGCTCATAAAGGTTTGAAATTCAATTATGCGATCGGAAGCACGAATTAGGGCTGCTAATATAGACATATTGAAGTATGATAAATCTAATATAGTCACAATATGGGAAGGTGTCAAGGGACTTTCTAGATGCGCCTCGTAAAGGCAGCAGGTACTGAAATAATCTATATGAGCGCGTATATGTTTATGTACTTATTGTTATTCTCGAAGAGAAGTAGCTTTGTAAATGTCGAAGTATAAAAAAACAAAACTTTCTGAACGCGCCTCGTAGAAGCGGCAAGTGTACAAGAATGTATATAAGTAAATGCGTTTGTATTTATGTACTTATTGTTATTCTCGAAGAGAAGTAACTTTTATAAGTAATAAAATATAAAAACTTTCTGAACGCGCCTCGTAGAAGCAGCAGGTAGATAATATTGAATGTATATAAATGCGTTTGTATTAATGTACTTATTGTTATTCTCGAATAGAATAAATAAGAAGAATAAAAAACTTTCTGAGGGCGCCTCGTAGAAGCGGCAGGTATATAATAATGTATATATGTAAATGCGTATGTATTGTTAAGTAGGTCAAATAAATTTGCAGCGTACCTATGTTTATGCAATTATTCGTTGGGCATTTACTGTATATCTTCTTGAAATTATTATGTTCAATATGCACGTTCTCCTACATACATACATACATACATACTCGTCGGCATTCTTATGTACTGAGATTTCGTTCTTTATTTAGTCATTGACTTTCTGTCTGTTTCTTTTGGTTTTGCGTGTACCCTTTGTTGTTTATGTTAATGCAAACTTATGTATGTATGTTTAACATTAAGTTTACATTCACTCAATACGAACAAGGCAGTAGAACATGGAATGTGCAATTGACTCAAGAGAACATGGGAGAGAACCATAAAAGATAAAGTAAGAATGGAATCTAATTCTCTTGTTCAATGTTCAAAAAGGGCAACACAAAGTCAAGAATTTGTGGATCATTATGCATCCAAAATGAAATACTTGTAGGTTTGTACATACATATGTATGTACATACATATGTATGTATGTACGTATTTTTGTTGAAGACAACGTACATATGTATGTACATACATACATATGTATGTATGTATGTAAATTCATGAACATACATACGTACATATGTATGTATGCCCGTTTTGTTAGGTACAGTCGTAATATATGGAATTTAAGCAGCGTTGTCAACTTTTAAATTTCAAAAAGCACTGAAACCACTAAAAAAGCGCGTAATTTAAGTAAAAAAAGCACTAAATTTTTAATTATTATCATATATTAAAAAAAAATTATTATACACAAATATGCATATAAAAAATATAATAATCGGTTGACTTTGCAATACATTTTTAAAGCTACATACATATGTATAAATTTGAGGCATCCGATACACATTTTAATTGTACAGGGTGGCCCAGAAAGACCGAAGTGGTGTGAATTCCTTATAACTTTTTATTTAAGACATATTTTTTTAATTTTTTGTTTTTTAAATACAGTAAATTTATAGGGAATATTTTTAGATTAGTTATTAAAAATTGTATCCCGCAAGTGGTGGCCATTTTCTGCTTCGCACAAATGTGCTCTTTCCATTTCCATTATTCATAACTTATTTATGAGTGACGAAGCCCATTTCCAATTAAATGGGTTTGTTAACAAGCAAAACTTTAGGATATGGGCTAAGGAAAACCCGAGAGTACTTCATCAACGACAATTACACCCAGTTAAGTGTACTGTTTGGTGCGGTGTTTCTTGAGAAAGGATCATTGGTCCATATTTTTTCGAAAATGAAAGAGATGTCGCCATTTCCATCAATGGTGATCGATATCGGGCCATATTGGAAAATTTTGTAAGGCCAGCCGTGGAATACCATCCGCAAATATGGTTCCAACAGGATGGAGCCACAGCGCACACTCCGAGGGCCACAATGGCTATTTTACGCGACATCTTTGGGGAAAGAATAAATTCGCGTAGAAGCAATTTTAATTGGCCTCCGCGTTCCCCGGATTTAACCGCTCCAGACTGTTTCCTTTGGAGTTATTTAAAAGGGAAAGTTTATGTTAATAAGCCTAGGACTATTGAGGAATTAAAAACCAATATTCCAGACGAAATTAACAACATAACACCGGAAGTTTTGCGAAAGGTCATGGAAAATGTGTTGAAAAGAGATCATTTGTGCGAAGCAGAAAATGGCCTCCACTTGCGGGATATCATTTTTAACAACTAATCTAAAAATATTCCCTATAAATTTACTGTATTTAAAAAACAAAAAATTAAAAAAATATGTCTTAAATAAAAAGTTATAAGGAATTTACACCACTTCGGTCTTTCTGGGCCACCCTGTATAAGAATCAGTGAATTCTCAAATCAGTTTGATGAAACCTTTTGTACCTACATAGTTATTATAAAAAAATTTTATGTTTAATCATTTTTCGTCAGGAAACAAACGTATTTTTCGAATTCAATCAAATTATAAATATCCGATAATTCTCAACTGAAAACTCGATAGTGGACTACTTATGTACATATGTATACATATGTATATTCCCTAGACTAGACAAAAGTTCGATATTAAACTATACTTGGGTAAATACTTCTATTATGTCTTCTTTGTTGCGTGGCAAAACATTTTTTATATTAATTATGATTTCAATGTTAAATTTTAAGGGAAACATGACGTTTATTTCTTCCACCAAGCCTTGTACAAACTTGGTATAATTTTTTTAAATGCTCCATTTAAGTTCAGAGCTTATTTTTATATACATATGTATATACATATAGGTATGTACATTTCCTCGAAAAAAATAGGTGAATGAAATTTTTCTTCGAATTTTTGGTTTAGTGCCACCGACTCGAAACAAAAAGCACCGAAATGAATTTAAAAAAGCACTGAGCACTAACTTCAAAATTTTTCACGTCGAAAATTTCCAAAAGCACTAAAAACGGTGCGAAAAGCACCAAGTTGACAACGCTGAATTTAAGGCTGACTTACATGTTAATTCCAGGGGGTTTGGAACAGTTCCAAGGGGGTTGGGTCCAGATATAGCTGGATCCGGTTCGATGGACCAGAAATGTTGGGGGGAAAGATTAGTTAGTGGTGGTATCCAAACCGTAGACCACAGGTGCTGGTGGAGACGATTGACGATTAACTGGGTTGCCTTTTGTTATTGGAGATAACCAATGAAGCACTTTACTTAACAAAACACACACACAACCTTTTGTTTTGGTATAAATTCATTCATTTATTATTTTGTTTGTTTAATATACATAAATTCATTGTTTTGTTATTTTGTTTTATTAACTGCTAAATTAATTTAAATGTTTTATTTCAAGTTAAGTTTATTTGAACATTTATTTGTTGGGAATGTGTGAGGGAGAAGAATTTTTTAAAGTTTAAATTTAATACCTATTTAGTTGCATTTAATATCTACTCTTTGTTTCTTATTTAAATTGAATTTGTTTTTGTTTTTATAATTTGTATGTGTACTCTGGTTGTAACTTTATGAGTACGAGACACGCTTTGTGATTATATGTTTGTAAACATCTACTTTTAACCAACTTTAAGTTGCTAAAATGACTAAAAAGTTTTTGTTTTAAATCCCTTTAGAACTTTTCATGAAGATTAAGGAACTCCCTAGTTCGATTGTAAAATCTAAGAAACAACAGATAACAGTTATCACTCGTTTTTTTATTGTAATATATTCAGCAGTATTGCGTACGTCTAGTCAAATATTCGTCTACGGAAATTTTGTTAGAGAATAGTAGTCTTGTATCGCAGACGAATATTGGACTCAACATACGCAATACGTGTGAATTTATACCAGTTTCTTTAAAATAACACAAAATAATTTTAGTTGATTCATTATATTTGATTAATTAATTCATTATAGTTATCAATTAATTCTGTTGAAATAAGGAAATTTATATTGCTAGTAAACGAATATATGTATATATGTATATAGGTATAACTTAATATTTATTTTATATGTACACGTATTGCATAAACAATATTTTTGTATAAATACGTAAACTGTTTTTAATTCAGAAAACACTTAACTATGTATTTGTTTGTTTAAAATTACAGGCCTACGCCTAAGACTACACTCTAATACTGCCGAATATTGGGTGTAATCAAACAATTTAAAAACATTATTAAATGGAGCATATTTTTATAATTTTATAAAGTAAATGTTTTGAATTTTTTAAACTATATTAATGAGCTTATTTTTAACTTATATTCATAGTTCTCCTTTTAAAAAAGGGGGGAAAATATCAAATACTCACATAAGCAAGATTTATCTGATCTGATATTAAAAAATAAGTAAAACGTTTTTAAAACGGAGTTTGGTATTTTAATAATTAATAATTATTAATATAACAATAACTCTAACGGAGGGATGCGCACAGTGGAATGGCTTCATACATTTTTGTACCAAAACAATAAGAAATAATCGTAAATCATTAAAAATTGCCACCAGCCGTTATATTAAATAAATTAATAAAAAAATTGTAATTTCATCCAAATCAGCCGCAACCACCGCCAATACAATCCAAATCGATTTTTTCGCATGAAATTATTCCTATTGAATCCATCAAATACATAAAATATACATAAGATTAAAAAAAAATTTATTTAAATGAAGTTGTCAATTCCTGTGTATCTTATTTTTTTTGTTTTGTTACGTTTTAACTGGTTACCTTTCAGACAGATTTCAAAAATTCCTTTTTTTGGCCGAAAAATGTGTGTAGGACTATGCCCACTAATTTTTTTTATACAGATGTGGACTGGTAGCCGTGAAGTAGGCGAGAAATAAAAAAGGTTTGCCGAGATCGTCAAAAGTTTATGAAATTATATATAATATAAAAATTAACTATAACTAAATATAATTGTATTGATCGATAATATTCGGAAATTGAATTGGCAAATAAAGAAAAAATTTTAATTTATTATATCATCTTATCTTGTATATGTATATATATATATAGGAAAACTTTTTTTCAATATTACTTTTTCGTATAATTTTAATTTACTATACCAATCAGACTTTTTGCATGAGTAAACACGGTAGTACAATATCAGCTTTACTAAAATTTGCCCTGTTCAAGGACAATTCGCACACATTGTTAAAAATTTCAGATATACCTACATATATGTATATATACAAATATTTATTTATATTGTGAAATCCTTTTTGAAGAGGTGTTTTATTATTTAAAGGAGAACTATGAATAATAAAGATATGTCTGCATCTATGAAATTTACTGATCTCTTTTTTTATACTTATACATATAACAGGAACTGATGACGAATGCCAAGAATATGATTATTTAGGAGCCTGGGGTCCCAGATTCGATAAGTTAGCCAATATGTATGGACCCGAAGCCCCCAATCAGACTACCGATCTAGAATTGTAAGCGATAATTAACAAATAAAAACAAAATGTATCGAAAAGGAAAAACGAGAAACCGAGACACCAGTAGTAACTAAAAGAAATTGCATTAATCCAACTGCATTAAAAAGAAACATAACTAATAATAAAAAAAGAGGATAGACGAAAGGCAACAATTAAAACTACTAGCCTACAGCATAGAAAAAAAATCTATTTAGAGAACCAGAAAGCTAAAAATTTAAATAGAGAATGAGAACACTTTGTGAAAGCAAATACCAAAAATTTCCACCACAAACTGATAAAAACAATTTAAGATTGCCAAGCAAGTCTTAGAAAGAAAGAAATAGCAAATGAAATCAAGGAAAGAAAATTTGAAAACGAGCATGAGAAAAAAAACAACAATTTCAAAATTAATAACTTAACAAAAAAAAATCAGAAAAAAGATAAACAAAAACAAAACCTTGATCATCACTACCAAAGATTTAAGTCGTTTTCAGGCTAAAATAAAAGTAAAAGAAGAAAAAGAATATGAGAATTAAGAAAAATATATACATACAAACAAAAGTAAAAAAATTAACTTTCCACATAAGAAAAACAAACCATTTCGAGTTACATCTGTATTATACAATCACAAACACACAAACTCATATTCATACAAGTACATACATAGACATACATACATGCAAACATACAAACTCACTAAACCATACATGCATACTATATACATACAATCATACTTCAGAATGATATACATATATCTGCTAGATGCATATATGTACATATGCATATGCAAATAAAATATCATTCACTAATTTCATTAAAATTAAATTTTCAAAATGGAAAAAGAAAAACTAAAAACCAATTTTATTTAGCATGAAGTTGAAGTAAAAGAAAACGAAACGAAAACTATGTTTAGGATTTAATGAAAAACAAAACCAAAGTATATACTTTATAAGTAAAAAATTAAACATAATTATAAACAATTTAGTTTTATAAAGCAAAAAAAAAAGAAGATAATAGTAATTTGTATATTGTCTTAGGTTTAATTTCTGTTTAAGCCTTGATTTAATAATTTATTTTTAAATAACTTTATTTATTAGTTACTATATAATTATAATTTCTTCTTCCGTGTTTATACAAAATAAGATACTCAATCCTATATAAAGAAAGATATAGAAAAAAAACAACGATTTAAAAAAACATTTTGGTTTCATATTATTTTTTTACAACAGAAAAAATAATTAAACGAATACACAGGAATTGAGCTAACACAACAAAAGACACAATACAAAGGCATACAAATATTTAAACAGCTGTAAAACACAACATAAGTCCTGGTTCACACACGGCAACTTTAGTTGAGCAACTTTCCTTTAGTTCATACGCGAGAGAGGAACGCATATTTCAAAAGTTGCTCAACTGAAATTGTCATGTGTGAAGCCAGTATAACTTACGAATATACTTTCCCATTAGCATTAATACATATCGTATATGTTCTTGTAAAGGGGTCAAACTCAAATTTATAAAACAATTTTTTTTTAATATATTTTAATATTGCCAAGGGACATTAATGTATTTTTCTGGCGAAGGACTAAAGAATATGATATACGATTTTTAGAGTGGGTAGATATGACCACTGTTTACCGTTTTCTTGCCAAAAATAGAAATTGTAAAATTTTGAGTTAACTTCATTTAGAACAATAAGTGCGATATGTCTGTAACTGCATACATACATGTGCATTTTTACGGCCCTTATTGTGAAAATTTAAAACAGAGTTATATTTGTATTATAAAAGAAATGTAAGGAAAAATTACAAGATATGCTTACAACACTATTTGAAATTTGCTCATACATACATTTTTGTAATCTTATTGGTGAACACATAACATCTTCGATTATGTGGTTGATTTTTTGACAAGACTTTAAGTGTACTTACTATATTCTTCATATGAAATTTTATAAATCATTTTAATTTGTTTCTACAAAATATAGTTTTTAGTCGTCTATGAGCATACATTTGGGCTACGAATTGGGAATTTGAATTGGAATTTTGACCATCATCATGACGAATTACTACTTCTAAACTAATCAAATATTCTATGGTAAGTTATATATATAATTTTATACTTCAAAACGGAATTTCATTGGAGTATTAAAAAATATTAATTAATATTAAAAACTCTTAAGACTTAATACGAAATTTTTTTTTATGAAAATCTGTTTTATCAGTCCCTTATAAAGTAATTATTATAAGTAAGGCGTTAGAATTTAAAAACATTTGATTACATATCGTTTCCTCAATATAGAAATGACCTAACTCATTATTTATTTGAAATCGATATGTTCGCATTTTTCGATACATTATATGTTCTTCTCTCAAAATATACAAAATAATCGATTTCAAAAAATAATAATTTAGGGCCTTTCTATATTAAGGTAACGACATGAATATTAGTTATCTAAATAGTAAATGAATATTTAATTATATCTTAAATTAGCATGTTGTTACGTTTTTATATTTTAAAACGTTCCTTTTTTACATTCAAAGCAGTGTTACCACCATCAAAATTTAAAATTACACTTGAGATGAAGAAAATTACCAGATTTAAATTAATAAACTAACGTGTAATTTTATACACAAAACTTTTAGGAGAAGAAAAACAAAAAATTCATTTAACGGAAAATAATATTAGTCATTAGTTTAAATTCACAAGGATAGCTCAAATACAACATAAGTCAACGAAAAATAAAATAATAAAATTTAAAATGATGGGTCTTATTACGAGTGTCATATTTCGACTTCGCCTGTGACAATTTGGTATTAGTTAGACTAAGCAACATTGCAAAATTTTTTATTTAAGGTAATACAAAATCGTCGTAGCCGTAATTAGAACCACTGAGTCCTACTTGCGAAGTTGGTTTCATATATCTAGAGAAAGTTCAAAGAGTTCATTGCTGTTCCTTGGAGTACCTTCTTTAATAAATAAATTTCATGTGATGAATTTAGACGACTGTCTGTTTCTCATTTATATTGTTAAGGAAACTAACTATTCTCACAACTGAAACTTTTGAAAATATCGAAATTAAAATTAAATTTCATGGTATCTTCCCCATATTATGTTCAGGGGGTCTGTAATTCGAAACGAAAGAAAATGCTTTCGAATTTACATGTTATAAGCATAAAAATTCGAAAGCATTTTCTTTCGTTTCGAATTATAGAGTAGACCCCCAGGTTTGATTAGAAGTACCATATACAAAAAGGAAAAAGTGCTTAAGTCGAGATAGGCAGATTTTGAGTTAATGGCATTTTCGGAATCTGCATATTTCAAAGTATTTCTGGTCAAAATCTCAATTAATTTGTGTGATTTTTCAGGAAGTATAGCGCTATGACTTGCGACTTATCTTTTTTAGACTTCAAATATCATTTGGAATAATAGCTTAATTGAGGTTATACTTTGGTATAATTTAACTTAAATGTATTATTTGTAGTGTTCAGAACAATGTTTGCTTAAATAATAAAGGTTAACAGTGAATTTCCCAATTTAAATGTAAAAGAAATACATATTTGAAAATAAACTCAAACGCTTAAAAGTGCTAGCCTCACAAACAATAAAATATGACTTAGCAATATTTTCCTTATTGCCACAGATATAATAAAATTTAAGCTTTAGCAAATCTAAACTATTTCTTCTTGGTTAAGAGGATTGTGTATATTTGCACCAGCAATAAAAATATCTTCAATGATGTAATAAGTTTCATCGCTAAGATAAAATCTTGATTTTATTTTACAAACAAATATAAAACTTCCAAATATGTATAATTATCCTTTCTAGTGTATCGGAACAAAATTACACATACATACATACATGTCGAAATACTAATTAATATCTTTTTAATTTTTTTTTAAATAAATGTTCATATGCGTTATTATTATTAGTGTATCGGCAATTTTTGCAGCAATTTGATAAATAAAAAATTATTGTATATTATATGATACCAATAGATGGTGCTTAATAATATGTTTTTTTTACTAAAAAATTTATAATCTTGTCGGCTGAAATTAAATTTACAACGAATCTTTATTGCATTAGTTTAAAAGCAGTGGCCTAAAATCGCTGTATGCTGACCATAAGTGTATCAAAAATTAAATTATTAGACGTTATAGTCAATAGTGCTTAGACTGAATATTTAAACATAAGGCACTAAATGTTTTCAAAATGTAGCACCACTATAATAACAATAATTTGTTTTACGATAATAGCACACTGCAATTTTATTTCCCGAAAAAGAGTTTGATGTGGTTTTAAACAGGGCAGCCGTTATAACTAACACATACAAAAATATCTAATTTATTAATTAAAAAGGATTTTTATTATTTATAGATACTTGCAAAAATATAACTCTGTTGTAATATTTCAAAATTTTTCTCACTTACACATACCACAATGGATATAAAAAATGTAATTAATGAAGAGAAAAATATTAACAATAATGAAAGGGCCTCCTCGATCTAATACAAAGCCGTAATATGGATATATGTATGCCGTATAAAAAATTAAAAAAAATTATATGATTACAAAAACAAAAATAATACCAAATATCACGCTTCCAAATAATCAATAACGTTGTTACACAAACATACATACATATATAGAAAGGCAGTTTTGTTTGAGATATTTAAAATATTATTAATTTCTTAGCTAAAAGCAAGACTTCAATCACAAAGTTTGCAATGTGATGAACGATATAAGCAGTGTTTTGCAAAATTAATTCAAACACACGGCTAAAATACTTGTTTGTTGGCATTAGCATTAGCTTCCATTGGCACATTCTCAATATCTCCAACAAAATTTTATACACAAACATACATACATATCGTTACCTTAATATAGAAAAGCCCTAACTTATTATTTTTTAAATTGAGATTGTTGCATTTTTCGATACATTAGATGATGTTGTTGTTCTATCGAAAAATGCTAAAAAAATAATGAGTTAAGGTAACGATATATACATGTCAGCAGAAACAAACCAACAATAAGTTAAATATTTAGGGAATTTCCATTACAAAATAAATAATTTAAAAAATAGGAAAATAAAAAAAATTGTTATGCAAGAAAGGAAGCACCTTCCATATTTGTTTTCATTCCCCACAATGTTTAAATAAAGTTTAAATACTTTTTTTTTGTAATTTTTAAATAAAATGAAAACAAATTTCTTTATAATTAATTGCAATTAAAAATCCAATATTACTTATTAATTATTTATTGTAGAAAAAGAAACACTTTTTTATAAGGCAATTATTATGAATGATTAAGAAAAATGAAAAATGATATTATTAATTGTATTGAAATACAACAACTAAGTAAGATTACATTAAATAATAGAATTAATTAAATTTTACACAAAAAAAAAATACAAAAACATTCAATGAATACCCAAAGACTGTTTTCGTTCCATCATTATAATACAACATTTTAAGTAAAAAACTATAAATAAAAATTTAAAAAAAAAATATATATATAATTTATTAAGACAAAAAAAATTTGTTAAAGCTTACCTTGAACTAATGAAAGAAATCTTACGACTCAAATTTTGAACCAAGATTTATGTTCGTAAATTGGATGCAAACATATATTAATAATAAAAATGACACTTTAGCTCCCAACTAAAGCAATGATTTAAATTTTACTGAAAATACTTGAGACATTTGCTTAATTTACAACGTATTGTATTGCAGATCGTACTTACGTTATTCGTAATTTCAAAAAAACATTGTTTATAAGCAAATGTTTACACAAAATTACCAACAACGTATGTATGTACGAACTACGACTCCTACAATAGGTTGTGAATTGATAAATTACATCGCTTTTGTTTTCAAACTGTAAATTGTTTAATCGCACTTATAACAATAATTGAGAAAAAATAAGAGACCGTTTTTGAAGTTGCTGCCATTGTTCAAACGATAGAAATTTTCTTCCAGAAATTCTTACTTGGTTAAGGAAAGAGGAAAATGCATTTATTCTGTGGTTCTTTATCATTTTCTCCTTTATGAACTTGTTTTTTCCCTGTTTTTACCAAATGCGGGAATAAAAAAAAGCAATGTGAGTCCAATCACAGACGAAATGTGTAAACATCTATTAATGAAAATTTTTTTTAAAGTTGCAAGTACTTATGCTTTCAAAATATTTTTTTAAGTTAATTAATTCAAATTATCAAAGTATCAATATTCTAAATACATAGGAATTTGCTGATTTTTGTTTGTTTTACTTAACTTATTTAGTTAGTAAATGGGCACACTGCAGTATATGTAAATGTACTGCATTAAAAATTGCAGTAAGCAGTATATTTACTGATTACGGAAAAAATTAAGTAAATTTTTACTGATAATGAAATTTAATTTGCACTAGCAGTAAAATCGTAGGGCCGTATTCATAATAAAATTGTACCAAGTGACAAAGTTTTTTTCATTAAAACAGTACGTAATGAAGATATGTTATAAAATAATATTATAAATTCTTTATAAAGACTGCTATATATCTTTTTTTTAATATATTACATTTTTAACTTTTTCATAAAATTATCCCCACTGGCAACACTATTACACTTCACAAGCAATTTCTATTAAAATTAACTCCTGAAAGTATGCTTTAAAATTCTGATGAGGTTTCTACTTATTTGCATTTCTTGTTCGTATGATTACACTAATGCATACATAGTTCACAGCGATTTTATAACGCGGTGTGATCTTACTCAAAATTTGTGATTGTATTGTGAAAAAGATTTTTACTCCCTAGCGTATAGATGTTTGCACATCAAAAACTCCCTGTGGTAAAAAGTACATTTGAACTTGCTTTTTTCACCAAAAATATTTCCCTTGCAAAACAGAACGGAATTTGCATAAAAACATATTTAATACTCTATAAAAAACAAAATTTGCATACATAAACTTGTATTAGGTCTGTTGGTTTACTCCAAAATTTGTGCAGTTTTTGCTGAAATGCGTTCGTTTACACATAAAATTGCAAAAGAGAGTGCCAATTGAGAGAGCAAATCGACAGTTGTTGACTGAGAGTCTGCAAATTTTTACTGGACAAATTTTTGCCAGTAGTATCCACTAGATGAGAAAAACATGGTTCAATAAAATAAACAAAAGTAAGCAAATACAAAGTATAAATTAAAAAAAAAACATTTAAAAGAAGAAAATTTCAAGTAAAAATCTAACAAAAACAAAATGAAAATTATTATGTTCAAGATGAACTAAATTAAAGAATAATAATCATTAAATTTATCAGTTTTTAAATTAAATTTAATTGTGTTATTTACTTTAATTTTTTAGAGATGTAAGGATTATGTGAATACTTATTTCTGCATATTACAACATATTATACAACACTATGATCAGCTGTTTCGATTAATCTGCAAATTTGTGCAATTTTTCCGTTCGCCAAATTTTTGTGTGCAATAGACACTCTTGAGAGAAAAATTTTAAAATAACCCAAAATTTACTCAACTACTGGATATTACTGGAAAAGTAAAGAAACGGACCTATTATATAGTTCTTTTATGTGGAAAAACACAAATAATACCCAAATAAATCATTTACATATATTTTCAAGTTGGTGAATTTTAATAATTTTGCTTACTCTTTCATTCCAAACAAAAAAAAAGATAAACAAAATGTCAACTACAAGCAAAACAACGAGCTTCATAAGGCAGCGATGCCACGTATTACACTTTTTTGATTGGAGGAATGTTTTTTCGAGAAAGTTATTTTCCGCAAGAAATTAATTCTGAAGAAATATTGATGATTGGGTTGTATATCAAACCCGGAACTACCATCAGATATAACGCAAAATTCCCACGAGCAATGTTTATGCTTATTTAAGCAATTCGAGTGCTGCAACACAGCAAACGTGCAAAAAATAGGGTTGTAACAAGACTCAAGCTTCCCTCTATATCTTCCTTCACCTCCTGTGGTAGCTATCACTATCTGTTTCCTAAAGAAGCATTCATTGCCTGAGTGTTATTTCTCTTTAACAGAAAACATTTTGTACCTCATTCTCTTCATCAAATAAAAACTTCCACTAAACTAATCATTTTAATGACAAGTAATTTTTCAATCACTTAAGAATTTTCATTATATATTTTATCATATTTTTTTGCCGTATATAATACTATATTTTTTCAATTAAAGTTACGTTGCCAGTTAAGACGGCAACTGAAATTTGGTTTCCATCGGTAATTGAGCCAATAAGTAAAGAAGGGAACCAATCAATGGGTCAATAAAATTTAGGTACTATGTCAAAAAACGGGAGTGTTGGAATTTAAGCCTTGTCATATATTTGAGATAAACAAATATTAATCTTCGGAAATATTATATAGTAAATAGCAGACTTGAGCAGTAATAAATAGATTTTATAATTAATAACATATCAATTACAAAATATTTGTAATCGTATTTGAAATAACATTTTGTAATTGTAATAAAAATTTTCTGATTACAGTTACAGTTTGAGAATTGAAATTAATGTAATTAGAAATACCCAAATCCAGTAAATTAATATTTCAAATTTTTCATATTAAAATTTATTTTGTTTGGAAACTTCTACAGTATATGCGAAAAAAAAATTTAAATTTCCAATGTCTCGTATTTAAAAAATATCTTGCTTTTTTGGGTTAGTTTGAATACTGCAGATTTGTTAATTATAAAAACAAACGCTAACAAATTTTTATGTCGTTTTCTTTTCTAGAAAAACTGTTACATTTATAACTTTTAACTTTTTTTAAGAAAAATTAAGCTTAACGTTTTCTGATAAATTGCAAAGTGCATGCAATAAATGTAAAACCTTTTCCTAGAAAAGAAAACGCCATTAATTTTTCAAAACAAAACTTAAATATGCTTTCGCAAAAAATGTTTTTGTTAAAGTAATGAATCACATGATAAAAAAATAAAGCAAGAACTATTAGATTTAATACACCTTTACATAAACAAACTAATTTTTTAAACACAAATGTAAGAAAAATCATTGAATTTTTAATAAAGTTGTTTAAAAAGCAAAAAAAAATGTCAAACAATTATTTCCTGATTATAATAAACGAAAATTTATTTTATTTCGACAGTTTACAGTAAAAGCAACAATTGAATAGAAAAACTTCCTTCAATATAAATTTTTAAAAAAATTCTTTTTTAAGATTCAGACACCAAGAAAAAGAAACACTGTTTATTATTTTCAAACAAAAGCTTAATAAAGCTAGAAATGAAACTTTGCATATAAAATTAAAAAGTTATTAAAAAGTATATATAAAATCCACACAATTAATTTCTGAAATCAGCATAATAAATAAACTCATTTATAAATCTTAAGATTGAAAGAAGAAGTAAATTTAGCAATAAAAGAAAATCATCATAATAAAAATTTTTAAATAATTATGACTAAAGAAGGAAAATTGAAAACTGATAAAACTTGCAGAACAGCAGACATACCCTTTTTTTTAGAAAGAACTTAGTGCAATTCATTGAAGTAAAATAATTATATAAAAAAAAATAAATAATTATACCTACAATAAAATAAAACATTTAAGAATCAATTGTAAATAATTTTAGCATGTAAACATAGTGAAAAAATATAAATCTTATTACAGAAAAATGTCATTAAGTCATTAATTATAAAAAAATACAACAAAAATATTTAAGAAAAACTGCATAAACAAAACTTAAACTAAATTATATATAGTTTATTAACAAACAAACAAACAAAAAGAAAACTAAATTATTGAAATCATATACATATTAATTATCAACCGAATTACATTTAAATAATTTTTTAAACACAATTAAATTTAAAAAAAGAGGAAAACAAAAATGATATATGTATTAATAAAATACAAAAACAAAAAAATCTTAATAATTGACGGAAAAAGCAGTATTTGTATGTTTTATTTAAATTAAACGTGAAAAATTATTATGAACAACAAAAATTTATTAGTACTGTAAGTGTAAATTCAATGAGTAAAAGAACAAAAAAGATGTCATTTACAAGAAAAAAGCCTACTTAAAATAATAAAAGGACAAGAAAAAAGAAAACACATATGAAATGTTAAACAAAACTAAACTAAACCCTAGTTTTTATTTTCATGGAAAATTAGACTTAAATAGGTTTGTATATATGAAATGGCCGGTAGTCGTTGAGGCCAAGTTATAATGTACATGCATTGTTTTAACTTGCACAAAACTTCAACCCAAGTCTATTTGGAGCATTTTAAAACAAAATCAATAATTATTTTACAATTTAAAATTTTTTAGCCATCGAGTAAAGTGAAAAAAGGGCTTAATTATAAATAATTTCCACTGTTCTCACTTTTTGCAATCATATGAAAAATTAAAATTTTTTTTGGTACAATTTATTAAAGTTTTCTAAAAATTTATTTAATATAATACTATTTTAGTATTAGTTTAAAAACTACTTAAAACCGGTTTAAAACTGTGTTTTTCGTAAAAAATCTGTACCAAATATAAAAAAAAACCGGATAAAAAATACCTATCATATTTTTCACACTAGTAATTTAGCTTTCCATTTTTAAAAGAATTTTTAAAATCGGTTAAGCGGTTTGGGCATGAAAGCCTCACTAACAAACAAACAAGTAAAATCAAATTCACATTTATAATACCTATTAGTACCTAAAGATTTCGAAGCAAAAATGCATCAGAGTCTGATGATCAGACTTATACCCCTTTCATAATTAAGGCGCATACTTACATACATATGTATGTACATAAACACTGAACCTGCTTTAGTTATATTAATTCTTTACTTCATCTCTTCCTCCTACTCATCAAAAATGTTTTACATCATACATTGTTCTTACTCCCTAATTCAGTTTGTGATTTTATTTTGTGCAATCAACATGTTGGTGTAGTGTTCTAGTAAGAAATTAATTTTCAGTGTCAATTCTAATAAATTTTTTGGTAGTTAATATCGAAATAATGTTTATTAGTGTAAAATATAAAGTGTTAAGAATATGAATACAAAGTTTATTTTGCAAAAATTATGCAAACTTTAGCGAAATAAAGTTTTTAAGTCAAATTCAATAACGAATTTCTTGTAACTTATGAAATAGAAGAAGAATTCAGCAATATTTCATAATATTAATATTTGTTGTTGTTTTACCAAATATATTTTTTTTACTGAGAGTAAAAGAGATAAAGCACATGCAATCACTCAGGAGAATGTGTGAGAAGGTGCATTCGTTTTTTTATATTGAGTGTTTTTATAAGAGTGCGAGTGTATTTTTTTTATTGTGTGATAGTAAAATAATGACTGTCATCAATACTCCAAGCACAAGGTAAGTACTTTTTAACTAATGCAATTCCTCCAAAAGTTTATTCATTTACATATGTATGCAAGTGTGTATGCATATACAAAGTACATACATACATACATATATACCTGTATTAACTAATGTTTCATGCAATTCATTCGTATTTATTTAATAAACAAGAATGATAAAATCCAAGATTGCGCATTCAGTGTGTAAAAAATTTTTCGTTCTACGCATCTACGTCACATCAGCCAATCGTTTAACAAAAGCAAAAACAAAACATAAACAAACAGTCAGATTTATAGGTACATATATAAAAATGAAAGAATACTAAGAAAATTTTTAAAATGAAAGCAATCAGTGTTCTTTAATTTATTATATACATTTATGTAAAAATTAAAATCAATAATTTTTGTGTATTATGTATATTAGAGTTGGGCATAGTTGTTCCTTTTGCGGATTGTTCTTTTTGATCCCAACAACAAAAAGAACTAATTCGTTCTTTTCGTTCAGTTGTTCTTTTCGGTCAGTTGTTCAGTGAAAAACAAAACAGAGATTATACAGTCATTGAATCCTCTTCAATGTTTTATTCGTGTGTTATTATTCTAAATTAATTTCATTTCATTCTTAATAACCTTATTTAATTAAATTTTTTTATTGAAAATACTTTAAATGAAGTTTGATCATTTGAAAAAAAATTTTAATCACTTTTTTAATACTGATTTTTAACACAACAAATTAATTTAATTGAGTAAAAATGTTCCTTGCTTAGACGTATTTTCATTTGTGTTTTGTAGTCTTATTTGTTGTATGCTTTTAGTAAGTAAAAGGAAAAAATTAATGTTTTGAAATTTTTAAAATGAAATCCGTAATCAGTTAAAAAAAAAATTATAATTACTTTTTTAATCTTAACAGTCTTTTTCACAATCTGTTTTTTAGTTCAATACTACAAATTATTTCTATTTATTTTCTAAAACTCCCTTGTAAATTTCACTAAGTACCTATACATTTTCTTTTGTTTGTTTTGATTATTGTGCTAAGTAATTTAATAGGCACACTACATTTGTATCTTTTTAACAGTATGCAAACGAGAAACTATATTTTACTTTAAATCTTTTGCATGTGCATTGGTCAGGAACAGAGAATAAGATAAAAAACAAAACAAAGACCAAAAATGATCGAACGAACAAGAAAGACTAAGAGATCAAGAAAGACCAAAATAACAAGAAAGACCAAAATAACAAGAAAGACCAAGAGAACAAGAAAGACCAAAATAACAAGAAAGACTAAAAGAACAACAAAGACTAAAAGGAACAACTAGTCTGAACTAGTTCACATCGTTCACTTATGGGAATAGTTCAATTGAACTAGTTCGTTCTTTTTGGGCAGAACCCTAATGTATATCCTAATAAAAGTCAGTGTATTGTTTTGTTAATTTTTCGTTTTCTTTGTTTATAAAATTCGGCAATTTCGTTATTTAGAGCTCTAATTTTAAAATACAGGGTGGCCCAGAAAGACCGAAGTGGTGTGAAATCCTTATAACTTTTTATTTAAGACATATTTTTTTAGTTTTTTGTTTTTTAAATACATTAAATTTATAGGGAATATTTTAAGATTAGTTATTAAAAATTATATCCCGCAAGTGGTGGCCATTTTCTGCTTCGCACAAATGTGCTCTTTCCAACACATTTTCAATGACCTTTCGCAAAACTTCCGGTATTATGTTGTTAATTTCGTCTCGAATATTGGTTTTTAATTCCTCAATAGTCCTAGGCTTATTAAGATAAACTTTCCCTTTTAAATAACTCCAAAGGAAACAGTCTGGAGCAGTTAAATCCGGGGAACGCGGAGGCCAATTAAAATTGCTTCTACGCGAAATTATTTTTTCACCCTGGAAGTGTGCGCTGTGGGTCCATCCTGTTGGAACCATATTTGCGGATGGTTTTCCACGGTTGGCTTTACCAAATTTTCCAACATGGCCTGATATCGATCACCATTGATGGAAATGGCGACACCTCGTTCATTTTCAAAAAAATATGGGCCAATGATCCTTTCTGAAGAAACACCGCATCAAACAGTATACTTAACTAGGTGTAATTGTCGTTGATGAAGTACTCTCGGGTTTTCAATATCCCATATCCTAAAGTTTTGTTTGTTAACGAGGCTTCGTCACTCATAACTAAGTTATGAATAATGGAAATGGAAAGAACACATTTGTGCGAAGCAGAAAATGTCCACCACTTGCGGGATATCATTTTTAATAACTAATTTAAAAATATTCCCTATAAATTTACTGCATTTAAAAAACAAAAAATTAAAAAAATATGTCTTAAATAAAAAGCTATAAGGAATTCACACCACTTCAGTCTTTCTGGGCCACCCTGTACATACGAGCTCGAAAGAAATTTTTTATATTTCATTGCTGCACTGTACGCTTTGGGCCAATTCCATGGGTTTTTTTCAGAAAACCTTCTGTGATAAGCAAGCCTTCTTTATTGTTTATTTAAAAAATTTTACACATCATGTCCTCTGTTGGTTTTGATAAGCCCCCTTCACTGTGTAAGGCTGAACGTCCATCTCATTTCTTGGCACAGAAATATATGGTTCATTTCAGCATTTCTTTCTGAAGACTGCGTATTCTATAGCGCTTCATTTGTATAACTCTTTTCAGAGCCTTGTTCTCGCTTCGAAGAGCTTGCTTAAGAAAGACACAGTGTTTAAATATGTCGGATTAAACAATGCAAACACTACTTACACTTGGGTCTTCAAATTTTCAACTTCTTCCACATTTAAATCAGGCTGAACATTGTAAGCACTAATTTCTTCAACAATTCGTTGCAAATCATCGGCCATATTTTCTTGCAACTGCACAGCATTATATTCCTGCAGAATTGAAGCAAGTAATTTTTTGTTCTGCCGTTTTTCAGTTCTTGACGCTCTTTCCTCATACAATTTAGTATTTGGAATTGAAGTCGGTGTTATTGTTGGAAATTCTCTTTTTAGCGAATCCTTGGAACAATACAGATTATTGTAAACATATTTTAAAGTTCATTTCATACTGCAAGCTATTTTCAATGTCATCAGTACAAAAATGCAACAAGCACACATACGAAGTTTTTGGGTTTAGTTTGTTTGAATTGTAGCATCACTTGGAAATAAGAAAAAACTAATTTCACATGCCTTGGAATTGTTGGTACAATCACAATTAGATACAGCACAATTCATTTTGAACTATTTTGTTTAATTTTATTATTATTATGTTTTCTTTTGTTATTTTATATTAACTTTGTGTTCACTTTTTCACTTTTAACTGGCCTTTAAACAAATTTGTTCCTTCTAGTTATTCGCGCGAAAAATTTTCTGCTGATATGACGTCACACATTAACAGCTGACTTTTGTTTACAATTAGAAAACATGCGCAATCTTGTATTTTATCATTCTTGTTTAATAAACATGTTGAATTCGTAAAGTTGAGACTCTAAAATTAAGAAACATATCAGTGTTGCCAATTTCTGTGCACGTAAGTAATTATTAGAATATTCTAATCTAATAATCTTCCTATGCCTGCGCGTTGGTCTGTGAGACCGACAAAACGATTTTACGTAAATATTTTTTTCCCCAGAAACACTACTAAGTTGAATTTTTTGTTAGCTTCCGCTTCTTTACAAGCTCCATTATATGGCAGAATTAGTAAAATCTAAAACTATAGTAAAAGTAAAACTATAGTTGTATGTGTGAGAAAAGTTGTCTCATTAATCTCTGAAATACATAGAAAAAATAAATATTTGGAAGAAATGCAGTTCAGAAAAGCTGCTCAAAGCAGATAACAGATATAAAATTAAAAAATAAGGAATTAAAATTATATTAAAAAGTTGGTGGCGACACATATTTTACGAGTTACGGGGCTGAGAACTTTCCATAGAAAACTGTGAAGAATTTCCAAAAATAAACTTTTAAATAGCTTATCTGACAAAAATTTGAAAAATAATGAAATAAAATTAAACAAAAATAAATTCAGTGAAGTGCGACTTTGACCCGCGCACGAAGGGTTCCGTACGGGTACGAGATATGTATGATATGATTTTATAATTTTCGGATTTTTTAGTTTTACCGTTTTTGAAAATTTGAAGAGTTTACCTCTTACGGTCTCCAAGATATAGCAAGTTGTCAAAATTACATAGTCAAAATTGCATTAACTGATGGACCACCCTTTAATTTAAATTTTTTAATATTTTAATGTTAATCGTTGTAGTCTATATAAAAATACACTAATTTTACAAAATTCAGGTGTTAATATTCATATGTACATACAATTGTATGTATATTACATGAGATTTTAACATTTTTCGTCACTCGTTTTGGAGCACCCTTTAATTTCTAATTCTCATGTATTTGTTGTTGTAGTGGCCAAGGTTCTACATACTCTGTCCAAATTTCAGGTCCGTAGCTATTACGGTTCCTGAGAAAATACCGTGTGACGTACAGACGGACAGCGTAGCGAAAACAATAGGGTTCCTTTTTTCACGTTTGGTGTACGGAACCCTAAAAATCAACCATGTATAGCCCATTATATTTTGTATCTGTAGCCCATTTAATTTTTTTGCATGAGAAATAGACGATGTATAGTGTTTTTAGTTTTTTTCATAAAAATTTGAAAAATTGACGATAGTCCATTAAATTTTTTTCATAAAAATTTTTTTTTCATAAAAAATGGATGATGTATATTTTATTAAATTCTTTGCACGAAATATAGACGACGTATATAGTCCACATGAAAATTTGAATTAAATTTTTTTCATAAAAAATTTTTTTTTATAAAAAATGGATGATGTATATTTCATTAAATCGTTCATTTCATATGCAAAAAACTAAAAACACTATACATCGTTTATTTTTCATGCAAAAAAATTAAATGGGCTATAGATAATTACTGCTTTTTGAATAACAAACAGACAATCACTTAAAGCACTTATTCTCACCAAAATCTCTATGGGTGAATTTGTATGGGAGGAATGTTTTTATGTGGAGTCCTTTCAATATATATGTAAATTTATATGAGGAGAACAATGTGCTGTGACAAAATTTATGGATAGAAAAAAAAAGTATTCTGTCACTATTTCAATTATCTTTTACATAAAAACATCTTACTGTCACTCATAAGTTTTCCATATTTTTTATTCTAACCATGTTTTGTTTCACAGTCTGGTATATTTTTAAATAGAACAGTGTGCGGTCAAGCTGTCACCACACCGTGATCTACCAGTAATAGTGTGCGTGATAATTTCACTTATATTTTCCATTATAGCTGTATGCTGTCACAGAATCAACGATATTTGCAGTACAAAAACTATGGTGTCACCCACTGAAATATTTTTTCTATCAAAAACGTGTTTTCTGACACACTCGTCTTTTCTCTAGATTAACTTTGCTATTTTTTAATTTTGCTTAATTTTTGCTTTCACTGTTTAAAAAATAAAGCATGCAGTCATCCTTCTTATGCGGGATAAAGTGTTGTTGAATCTCTGTTTTATGTTTGTCATTGTACCAACATACTAATTCTTGTTGCTCATCTTTGCTTTTATTGTTGATGTTCTTGCAATTTCTTTGCACGTATAGTTTCAAAAAAGGGAAATCAAAAACCCCAAACACACACATGCAATTACTAAATATATATATCCACATACTTTTATATTCAGTTGACCAATTTGTTGCAGCGGACACTTTCATCTTGCTTAAGGAAATGTCGGTATTACTCATACACGATATTTGTCGATTACACATTTCTTCAAGGAAATCCAACAAAAATCGTGCTGAAAGTCTGGGTTAAAATAAACTACCCAACTTTTATGCAACAAACTAGTTGGTGGATATTGTCGGCAATCTAGTCCTGCAACACTAAATTTAAAATTGTGCATAATTTTATTAATTTAAATATTATGGAAACGGTCAGTTCTATAAGAACACAGTGTCCTTCATGTTGTCATGATGGATCTTAGTGGATATGTGGTCGCAAGTTTCTTCAATGATCTGTTTGAGTTGTCTCCAACAAATCCTGCATGCTTTAGCATTTTCGTGCACCTGCTTTGAAAGATGCTTGAAAGGCATGGCCAACTGGGTATATAAGTATGTATGCAGCTAAATATTGCCTATCTACATACGTATATATGTACACCTGTGAAAATAACATCCTTTGTTGAGGTGAGCCAAACAATTTGCAATGTCGACCATCAACTTAAACGACACAAACTTTCAATGATTTTTGTTAACGCATCAGAGTCAAGGAAATGTGTTCGTACTAGGAAGTTGCTACAATGACCTTAAAATGCGACTTTGAATTTATAATTTGATCCAGGATATCACTACTTTGAATGCAAAGTGAATTATTTGAATTTGTTATATACATATCCAAAATAAGCCAAATCGGTTGTAGGTGCATACATACTAGAGGGCTGCGTAAGCAATTTTAGCAATTTTAGTGTAAATTTTAAGTCATAAACAGCTATTAAGCTCTTTGTTGATTTTGTTTAAATTTTTAAATTTGTTTTACTTGTTTTTAATTTAGCTTAGAGACAAAACCATGCTTTCATTTCTCTGATATAAATGGCTGTTGATAGTATTCTATTTTTTTTCTGTTTGGTAATGTCTGAAGCAATTCACATCCATAATATATACACTTAAATTATACTGTGGGACTGAGTGTTAGTATTATTTAACATTTCATTTTTGAAGAGTCATACTAGACTGTGATTGCCATTTTTGCAGCCACCAGAAGTGATGCTTCAGCTTAGCTAATGTTGTTTTTGCTGCTCTTGTGTGGAATTTATGAATAATTTTCATTACAAACTGCCTTCATAATTTCCCATCTTTGAAATACAGTTCCCTTATGATTCCTGCTTGTTGTCAAGGCTATATTTTCGCTTCTATTTCTTCGTTTTATGCTTTTTTATCCTTTTGATGTTGTGGGTGTATCTAACTTCCTTGCAAAACTGGAAGATTGTCTTCTCCTGCACTATTTTTTCATTTGTTTTAGTGGCTGAATTTTCATGAGTAATTCTTTTGTGGTTTTGCTTTCTTTAAGTCCTTTGAACAAATGTTGGAGATGAGCAGTTAATTTTGCATGAATTAAGAAGTTGTCGAGAGGGTATTAAACAAATGAATATCTACATAGAAATATTTATAATAATTTAAATACATAAAGGACATTGAAATGAACTTAAGACGGTAGGGACTATTTATGCGTGTGTAGCTTAACAAAAGTATGCTGATTTATTTATATTAAGTAAATATTAACCTCGTCAACAGCGATTAAAACAAGTGTCTATATAGGAATAATTGACATAATATGCAGCGAATACGAATGACACTTAAACATTTTTATGCAAAAAGAAAATTTAAATAATGTTAGAAAGAAAGAAATAGGAAATAGTTTTTTGCACCTTTTTTTGTGAACAGAGTATGGCTCATAATGTTTGAGCTAGTATAATGGGCTTATGTAAATTAAATTAAATTATGCAATATGCCTAACTTATGCGAATATGCTTACACCCTGCATTTTTTTAATGCGTAAAATAATATCTGAAAATCTTTTATTGAGGTTAATGGAAGAACCCTAAACAGTAGAGCGAGTATATAGAGAGTGATAATCAGTTGTTATCGTTATATGCCTTGTTAAAGTTATTCATAGATATTTTCTTGATGATAGGTTTTAAAACTAAAAAAGAGTCTTATTTTTTCTAAACAAATAATATTTCTCGTATTGGTTCGGTTGACTACGATAAAATTTTTAAAATAAATTAGAGGCGATTAAATTGGTAGAATAAAAAATAAATTAATAATTTTTCTTTCACAAAACATATCGAAATGTACTTATATATCGTCAGCTTAAAGACCATACAACCTATCAGCAAAAATTTCAAAATTGAGTTCTTTGTGGGTTATTATTCCCTATATCATAACGCATATGTGTGCAAAATTTTTAACATCTACTATTACAAATGACCAAGTTATTAAAGTTTTTGTACCTAGAGGATCGTTACGTACTAAAAAATGAGGAAAATAAATCATCAAAAATCATGATAAAATTTTAAATTTTGTTGCATAGTCTAATTTAAGCAAACAGTAGGCACTTTTTTGTTTAAGCAAGTAAAAGAAACTATAACTTTTATTATTTAATTTAAATAATATTCATGTGTTCAAAGGAATGCTTAATTATTCATACTAATTAGTATTGCTGATAGGTTGTTTGGTTTCAGATTTTTACAATTCCAAATAACCTAAGCGCCATATCATAGGCTGTGTTTAGAAAAACATAGCTTTCTCAACCGATATATACTTGTGGTTTCATTTTAATCAGAATATATAATTTTCATTTCAATATTTCAAATATTTCCAATTTTATAACGTTTTTGCTCTCACCTGTAAACTTTTAAAAACTGCTGATAGGTTGTTTGGTATTTAAGGTGACGATATTTAATATACTCATTTTATTTTTCTAATTGTATAAGGATGTAGAAAAATAAAATGAGTTTACCTGAATATAAATTATATGCTGGGTTTTGTATCAGTTTCAAAGCCTACTTAGCTTATTTTTTCTTTGTGATTTTCAAAAATATTATTATTTTATAAATTCTCATATAGTTTTTGAAAGTCTGTTCATAAAGTAACAGGTTTGTGACTGTTTAAAATTTGTGGTAAAAAAGGTAAAAATTAATATTTGTTAACGAAATTGCTTAAAACAAATTCTGTGATCATCTGAAAACAAATTTTAATCATTTTTTAATACTAATAATCTTTTTTGCATTGTGTTTGTTAATTCAGCACAACAAAATCCTCCATTTAATTTTGTACAAATGTTCACATGCTCAAATGTATTTTCATTTTATACTTTGTGGTGTCATATGCTGTGTGCTTTTTGTAAGTTAAAGTTAAAAATTAATATTTTTGTATGAAAATTTTTAAAGATGAGTCTGTAATCATTTGTAAAGTAGTTTTAATCACTTTTATCATACTAATAATCTTTTACACATTGTGTATTTTAGTTCAGCACTACAAAAACTTTAATTTTATTTTGTAAAAAAGTAAAATTGTTAATTTCACTAGGTATACATTTTCTGTTGTTTGTTTAAGTTATTGTACTAAAAAGAATTATTAACAAAAATACTATGTTTGTCCCAGTAATCCTAAAAAAGTGATTAGTTTGATTTTGTTAAAAGCTTTACTAATTCGGTAAAGTCGTTTAGTGCTACCAAGCGTTAAATAATATAACTGTTCTATACTTAGATGTAAGGGAAACCTCAAAGTTGTATGCTTGAATGCTTGTCAAAATATAGTTTTCCATAATTTGTTAAAAAAAATTACATTTATAAAATAGTTTTATGTATATTTTAAGTTTACAAAAAAATGTTTCATATAAAATAAAAATATTTATTTGCATATAAGTTTTGCACATTTTAATTTAAATATTGTATTTTCATGTTTGTAGCTTTTGTTGAAAGTTTATTTTAATAATTGCCGCAGTGTGTGTGAAATAATAATTCAAAAAGAGAGAGGCTTGAGTGTTAGTAGTGGTAGTGGCATTTTAATTTTGAATAGAAATTAATTATAATGATAAAAATAAATATAAATAGCTGATTTAGAAGGGTGTTTTTTTAATATTTATTTTTAACAAAAATACCAGTAAATGTTGAATAACAAATATACATGCCACAAAAATTATGATTATAATAATAATAATAATGTTGTTTGAAATTTGCACTGCGGTAAGAGATATAAAAAAGGATGGCATTCTGTAAAGCAATTTTTCTTCCAGATGAAAAAATATTTAAGCGATTTACACCGTTTTTAATATGACGTAGAGCTTTATGATGTAATTGGGACTAAACATTTAAAGTTTGATTAGTATATCTTAAATTACTGGTGTTTATTTTTATTAATTTCTTTTTTAAGTTTAGTAAGTTTTTTTTGTGGTTACGAGTATATATTCATAAATAATTTCGAATCAATTTGCAGTTATCAACAATTTTATGCCTTTTATGCAAAAAGTGTACGTTTTTAACATGTTTTTAAATAGCAAGTGCCTTGCAATCTTAACAGCTTAAAAACAATTTGGTTAAATTGAATCTGAATGTTCATAGATTTTGCACTGACCGGAAGAGTTCCTCAGTCACATCAAAAATAACAAATCACTTCTGAGTACCATACTAATCTATTTCATGGTGTCCATATGCGTAGTTACACTGTCCATACAAGCCTGACAGTGGTCATTTAATTCTAAACGAAAATTTAAAAATTAACAAATTATTTATTTTATATTTTAATATATTTATTTATTTTAAATAATTATAAATTAATTTATCCATTTATTTATTACGTTTACTGCAGATGCCATTAAGTATATGATTTATTTAAAACAACATACGAAGCTATACAGTAGTATTCAGTAATACTACCTCCATAAGTTTTAATCGATTCTGTTTAATGATAACAGGGCTTTCAATGATTAAGAAATCGTTTGGAGAGCTGCACATGATCTTACACATATTGTTAATTTTTTTGTGTGCCAAATGTTTTTTTGCTTCTCAGATTTTGTTATCCCTATCAGATTTTGTTATCCCTATCAGATACTTAATTATTGTGCAGCAAATTAAATTGAATAATTAACTAAAGAGCTAATAGTTCTTTATTAAAAAAATAATATTTATGAAATTATTTGCAATATTAAATAAATGATTTATCATATAACAAACAAACACGATAAATCCAAAATATCACACTTTGTGAATAAATAATTTTTATGAAATTCATAAACATACACAATAGACATTCAGTTGTTTATTAATGTTAATTTTGTTTTCTTTTCTTTGCAACACGAGCAATTTTCCAAGTTGCACGAATGGTTTGCTATTTTACCAAGCAAAGTGTTCTTAATAAGACCAATGAACTCAATACTTGGTTTAACTCCTATAAAGTCCGAAATTCATTGAAAATAAATTTTATTATAACACAAAATAAGATTTTACGGAATGCAAAAATATAAAAAATACAATTTCCTTGAAGGGTACGAGTATGAAAAAGAATGTGATGGTTCGGGACTGATTGTGTTATGAGCGCATTTAGATGAATGAAGGTATGTTGTCCTACAATTGATGTTTTAATACTCTTTATTGATTATTAAAATTTTTTTGCATAAAAACATATAAAGTCTATTGAAATATTTTTAAATTACGAGTCGTATCGGATACCGTGACTTGGTCTCTGGTTTTCAACTTTTAAAGTATACTTTGGTTTGACTATGAATATGCGCCATTATTTTTCTTTTTATTTTATTTTCTTTTTAATTTATTTCTCTACCTTTGACGTAAATACAGCTTTGTAGTAGCTTTTTAGACCTACAAAATGGGTTAAAATTTTTCTAACAAATGTGCGATTTAATATTAGTAAAAATAGGGCAAAACGCCAAGATATGGTCGAAAATAGTGAACTTTTGCCCAAAGTTCCAAGAATTTTAATCGAAGACAGGAAAACCATGCCAGAATTCATATATCTACGATATATCGAGCCTTATTTTCATATATCTACGATACTTAGAACCTTGTTTTCGATTTAATCGTCAGCGATAAAAATTAAATTGATCAGGAGAAGTTTTCCAACTGCGATTAGGCCTAAAGTTTATCTCTGTCGTGGTATTTTACGACACGGCTCCTACTACTAAAGATTTTCTATGTACTATATACATGAAAATCGGCTACAGATCATTAATTTGCACGTGTGTGAAGATAAATTTCGAAATTTAAAACCCAAGACACAAACCAGTAGCATTAACAGAGCTATGTTAACCTGATAACAGAGCCCTGTTAAACATGAAAATCTTGGAATTGTGTACTACAAATGGAATCCTGGCCATATTTTTTAACAAAATCAGCTAAAAAATCGAAACATGCAGATTATTAAATTTTTCTTTATAAAACAAAAAAAATCATAAAAAATTTAAAAGAAACTATAATTTTTTACCTATCAAAGTAAATAAAATTTTTTTTATGCAAATTTTGGAATTCCTGGAGAACGAACATACCTGGGCGGCTAAATTTTTCTGGAATTTGTGTATTTTGTGCCCTCTTATGATACTCAGATGTCAAAACCCTTAACATTTGCGTTTTTCATAGAGAAATTTTATTTTTTCTAAACTTTAATTATTATTATTATAATTAATGAAAAACGCAAACCCTTAAAGTTTTGACATCTGAGTATCATAAGAGGGCACAAAAAAACATAAATTCCAGAAAAATTTAGCCGCCCAGGTATGTTCGTTTTCCTGAAATTCGTCCTTTAGTGAAAATCGAAATTTGAAAATTTAGAAAAAATAAAATTTCTCTATGAAAAACGCAAATGTTAAGGGTTTATAATTAATGAAAAACGCAAACCCTTAAAGTTTTGACATCTGAGTATCATAAATGGGCACAAAATACACAAATTCCAGAAAAATTTAGCCGCCCAGGTATGTTCGTTCTCCAGGAATTCCAAAATTTCCATAAAAAATTTTTATTTACTTTGATAGGTAAAAAAGTTATAGTTTCTTTTAAATTTTTTATGATTTTTTTGTTTTTATAAAGAAAAATTTAATAATCTGCATGTTTCGATTTTTTTAGCTGATTTTGTTAAAAAATATGGCCAGGATTCCATTTGTAGTACACAATTCCAAGATTTTCATGTTTAACAGGGCTCTGTTATCAGGTTAACATAGCTCTGTTAATGCTACTGGTTTGTGTCTTGGGTTTTAAATTTCGAAATTTATCTTCACACTCGTTAATTTGTTATGTTTACTAAATAGAAAAAGACTTAATGTCAAAACAAACCCTGCAAAAAAACCGCCCTTAAACGGGTTAATTTCTTTTCTAAATGTGCTTATCAGTTGCTATTTTTGATGAGCCTATGATGCCTCTGTGGCTGAGCTTGCCTGTCAGTCCAAATGCCGTGGGTTTGATTCCCACCATATACCCTGAGTGTTTGTTAAAAAAAAATATTAAAAACTATGTAGATCAAAACTCCTAAAATATGCGTTTCCGCGGATGTTTTATTTAACTTTTAGAGCTAAATTTTCTATTAGTTAGCATACCTTTTTAAATTCCGATAAGTGTCCTAATGTAAAGTTAAGCCAGACCGTCTTAGCTTAAAAAGCATTTCTGCATTACCGCCCTTTGGACGAACACAAGGATTTCCTCGTCTTTATTATTATGGGCAAAACCATCTCATAGATTTTCTCTACAAATATTTATGCCTTTGGAACTCAATTAATTCTTTTTTAGATTTTATTACACTAGGAAATATTTCATTTTTTTCTGTGAAAGAATTCTAATTATTTGGACTTTATTTTACTTTCAGTTTTGAGAACAATTTAATTTATTTTTGGACTTACTTTATATATTTTAAGCTCTTTTTCATTGAGAGTATTTGGTTTGGACATTATTTTATTCAGCTGAACATATTCAAATATAATTTTCTGATTCTGATAATGTATTTTCTGATTTAATATTGAAAAATAAGTTTATAGTATCCATTTGCAACTATACCTGATTATTAACATACATTTTATCTTTTTGTTTCTTATTCATGTGTATATTTGTAAAAAATATTGTGTAGACAAAAAAATATCCTTCGGACATACTTTTCTTTTAATTACATTTTTCGACCACCTTTCTTTTGGTTCAAAACCATTCTTTAGCATTCATTCTTCTTTCAAGGTGTTTAAAACAATCAGATTTTCTTGCGAAAAGATTTTTCTTAAATATATTTCTTACATTTATGTTTTGCTTTCATACATGACATTAATGTTTTAAGTTGAATGATTAAAAAATATAAGAAAGAAATAAATATTTCAGTTAAAGAGTATTAAAATATTTACAGAAAAGAGAATTTGATAAAAAGAAAAATTAAAAATATGACTTCATTAATTACATCTGTGGATCTTGGATTGGTTCCCATGAAGAACGAAATTTTTATCTGTAAAGGTAGAACTACAGAACTGTGATTATTATTTCTAAAGTATGTTATCATTCCATTTAAAATAAAAACTCAGAAAGATTAAGAAAAACAAGTCTCCTGTAGCGTGAATGAAGTCATATAAAATAAAAATACTTGAGCTATGTACATAGAACATTATTTATAAAAATTATTAAGGCTTTATACAGTCATAATAAAAAAAAGTTTTGTATTGAAATTTGTTTTAAAAATCCATGTAGTCAGGATGTAGTTAGTTTATTAAGTTTTCAGTAACCTTTTGACTTAGGTTATAAATTTGATATTTTTGGGCATATACGGATAAAGTTTTCTATGAGTGGAAGGATTTTAAATAAATAATTGGAATTTTGTATGAAATCTACTTTGCGAGATACACTGTTATGCCAAAAATTAAAATACTTGCAGGATATATTACCATAACTTGAACATGCCATGCCATAAATAAAAAAAAAATTAAAAATTTTACAACCAAATTGTCTTTAAGCCGTTTAAACATTATTTCTAAATCTGCACCGCAGTTTCGGGATCATCGTAGAAGTTTGAAAAAAAATTTTTTTTTGAATCTTTTTTTACATTTTTATTTTTAAAACTTGGTAACAAAATTAAGATACAACAGCGGTCCAGATTTTTACTCGGTAGCATGTAGGTAAATAGATTACAAAGAAAACAAAAGAGACAGAAATTGGGATTTCCATACAACAATACCACACAAACGCAAATTCAAAAGTTCTAGGTGTAAATGTCCAATAAAATCTTTATGAAAATCTATACCGTTTACACTATGTTTTTCTGACATTTATAAATATTAAAATCTGATAGATTTTTTGCAGGTGTAAATGCCCTAATACAAATATATTTTGCCTCAAATTTCTGTTGTTTCTCTTTCTAAATTATAAATAAAATCAAAATTTGTACACCAACTTCAATGAAAAAGGGCCCCATTTTTTGAAATACACTTAGTTACTAGCTTCTAAATCAAAACTCAACGTGTTGTTATATATTTATGAGACATTTTTACATTTAATTGAACTGTATGTAGTGAATTTTAACCAGAAATAATTTCTGATTCGAATCGAAATTACTGAACTTAAGCCCGAATAAGAAATCATTTCTGATTAAAATTTATTTTTTATGCATTCTTGAGGGGCCCATACACACATACTGCTTGCAGCTACTGCCGATGAACCCTTGGTATACGTGTGTGATTGATATTTTACCACTAAGTTATCAATCATCATTTAAAATAAAAATTTATAAAATAAACATGCGTTTCAGAACAAAAAGATTATTGGTATAATTCAAGAAATTGAGAAAAAACATATTTTCTTTATATATATATTATATTTTTTTTCAAAACTTATTTCTCGTTTGTTTTATTTCCTTTTTTATTTGTTTTACTTTCTTTTTTTCACTAAAACTGCAAATTAAAAAAAATACATACGAAAAAAATGAATAAATTTATTTTTTGTTCCCTTGAAAAGCTGTCAGCAGTATGATTTCATTTCAAAATCAAAACTATTTTAATTTTTCATACTGCATTGTGTGTGTGACAAATACATTAACAAAAATGTAAAATTTACCAACACATGCTTATCGCATGAGCATGAGCAGTATGTGTGTATGGGGTCCTTTGAAAATTGTTTCTAAAGTTTTTATTTTTTTGGGTTAAATTTGTATGATATCTCAGAATGTACTGGCTGAGTAAATTTTTATACAATGTTTGCATGTCCTCTAGATTATATTGTTGTCGATTTGTTCCTATATTTAGGGAAACCCCTTTTGAAGTTACGTCACTATGTGTGGTAAAAGTGCCTGTATTTTTAACATAACGCTATATCTGCAGATTCACGCTCAGCGTTCCAAATAACTAAAGAAACAACTTTAACAACAACTTTTGTATCTAAATGTATGATTTGACCACTAACTTGGACCTCTGATAGTACTCTTTCGGCAGCTCGTTTTTGACACAAACCAATAACCAAACCCGCGTAATTTAAATAATAACAGGTTTGTGTCTGAAACGAGTTACTGATACAGTTCTGTACAGGGCTTGCTTTGCATGAATAACATACACGAACAACAAAATTAATAATGAATTTTGTGCATTCCTTTAGTACGATTCACTAACTTTTTTTAAACGATAATTGCATCGTTAAAATAATTATAACGAAAATTTATCGAATTTGCTATTCAGTAAAAGTTTTGACGATATTCGCTTTAGGTTAATGTCAGCTGTGTCGTTATTTAAGCGACAATAATTTATGTGCTGTTAATTTTATCGAAAAAATTATCAGAAAATATTAGCTGAGTGATATCTTTAAAAAGAAGTTTCGGAATCACACAGTCGTTATTTTAAGCGACAAAAATTACGATTGTCGGATCGTTAAAAGTTACTGAATCGCACTACTTATGTTCTTGTCTTGTAACCAATGTTGTCAATGATTATAACACCAGATTTCTAAGCACGGAGCAAAGCAAAACAAAAAAAAGAGTTCAAATAACGAAAAATTACTGAAAAAAGTACAATAGTAGTGACTTTTCCATCACTGCGTACACCAAAGGTGAAAAGGAACCCTATTGTTTGCGCTACGTTGTACGTCTGTTCGTCACAGGCTTTTTTCTCGAGAACCGTAAAATTTACGGATCTGAAATTTCGAAAGAGTATATAGAACCTTGACCGCTAAAACAACAAATATATAACAGTTAAAAATTAAAGGGTGTTCAAACACGAGCAATAAAAATGTTAAAATCCTATGTAATATACATAGAATTGTATATAGACACTTGAAATTTAGGGTATTTTTATGCAGACTACAACAATTAACACTGAAATTATAAATATCTACAATAAACAACTTGCTGCTGTATCTTGAAGACCGAAAACGGCAAACTCTAGAAATTTTCAAAAGCGCTAAAACTAAAAAGTCCCAATATTATAAATCACCAAACTGGAAAAAAAATCTCCAAACCCTGAAAACGGAAAAAGTGCCTAACTAAAAATTCTCTAAGACTAAAATAAATCGCCAAAAACAGAAAAAACTATCAAAATAAAAAAATCCTAAAACCGAAAAAGAATTGTCAGAAGGCTGGAATAACTAAAAATAAAACAGTAGAATGCAACAACAAGTAACATAAGACCACTACACTAATACTTACATGCATGTACCGATGGTACATCGAATAAGTAAAAATAATTAATGTGATAATCGTAAAAAGATAAGTAAGAATAGTTAAACATACTGAGGTAGAGTAATATAATTTCGTGCTAACCTAAATAGAAAAATGAAAAAAAGGGAAAAAAACAGAAAATTAATAGTGATACTTATAAATGTGTTTACCAAAGGTAAATCAATTGTATACACAACAATCGTTTCTCATATTCCGTCTCATTGTAAATTTAAGTTAAATAGCTGATGTTAATAAGAATCTCTACCCAAGTAGATAGACTAGGGTGCTGATGAAGTGCGCGGCTGCACAGAAAAGTATCGGTATTTCCCCCAGCTTAAAGTCTAAGTTTAATTTTTCTTCTCTTCTTTAGAAACTCATATTAATTAATAAAAATATTTCATTCAATAAGAATTGAAATTACTGAACTTGAGCCTAACTATGAATTATTTCTGATTAAAGAATCGTCAAAACGAAAAAAGCGTAAAACTGAAAAAATGCCTAAAAGTAAAATAAAGCGCCAAAAAACTAAAAAAACCTGAAAACCCGAATAAATCGCTAAAACGAAAAATTGGGAAAAATCATCAAGTATCAATAATTAAATAATTCTTAATGCAGCAAACTCGTACCCACATATATAAATGCGCTTCATGCTTAAACTAAAAAAGATTAGTATATTATTACTATAAATATACATACATAGATGTAATGAATTCCTTACTAATTGCATATGAACTTTTATCCAAACACCGAAGTATAAAGAGACGAACCGTTTCTTTTTTTCTCTCCTTAAAAATTTTATTTTTTAAGAAAGTAAGTCATCGATATTCAGCTTATTGCTAATATCAAAAATAAAACTATTTAATCGAAAAATACCGAGAGGTCACTTACTAAAAATTGCACTAGAGCAAAAATTATGATTTTTTTCACAAAATAAATATGTACCTACATATCATAAACGCAATTTGATAAAAGGGTATATAAGATTCGGCACAACCGAATATAGCACTCTTACTTATATTTTAATAGCTTTAAATCGCGTTAAACAATCAAAACCGAAACGAAATTACTCTAAGTAGCAAACAAAACCGGTTCTGAACCGGATGAAAAATATCCTTTGTTTAACGCTGGTAATGTAGCTACCCATTGGGGAAAGAATTTTTAAAACCGGTTTAATGGTTTTGGCGTGAAAACGTCATATGTAAATTCACTTTCACACTTAGGGCCAATTTCACCAACACCAATGGAAATATTATTTTTAAATATGAATTGATATTTAAGTAAGTTGGTGACATAAGCTCTTATATTATCAGTAAAGATAAGTTAACTGTTAAACGACTCCCAAAAATTTATAGAATTGGGTCTAAATAAGGTTAAGATGTTATAAAAAAATAATTTCTTTAAAAACAAAGCATTTTACGAAATATAATGAAAATCTTTATTAAGGTTCTCACATATTTGCAACATTACTGTGCAATAGCCTATTTTTTTAAACATTATACATACCATTTATTAAAATAAGTTAAAATTCTAGTGCTGTTTTTCTTTTACCACACTCTTTATTTAAATAGTAAATTTAATACTATTGCAATGACATTTATATAATGTTGTAAATAATACAATGTATGTATGTATATGAATATTTTCTTGGTATATTTGTGTTTATACATATGTGTAAACACATTCATATTCAATCATAAATATGCTTGCAAATCGTTATTTCTTTTAAGTACTGGCAAATACTTGTTAAAAAAGTTATTTCAAATATTTTTTCTAAGCTAATTTAGTACGAAACCCTTTGCATTATATAAAAGATTTTTAAATTTGTATGCATCGTTACGTGCATTTGGAAAAATACTGTTAAGTTTTTATTTAATTTACGACGAATTACATTAGGTACTTATGGACACAAAGACAATATATAATTTAGTTTTATACTTTATTTAATCAATACTTCTACATAGAAACATTTATATGAAGGTTTTATTTTATTTGTTTTCCAATAACACTTGGGCAAAATCAATTGCAAAAAAAAGAGACTAATTTTGTAAAACGCAACAACGCTTAGCGTTGAAATTTTTTTTATGTATTTTGTTTTTGTAATTCAAATTGTTTCAAGATAAAATTTGTCAACGCTTGGCGTTGTGTTTTACAAAATTAGTCTTTTAATTCATTAAAAAGTTATTTTTACCATATACATATGTATATATGTATGTATGTATGTACCCTGCAGGAGATCCAACTAGTGTTCAACTTGTATTTTACTAGTACAGAAACCACCACTACTAAATCTCAACTGTAAACTTTCCTATAACATCTTAATGCTCAAATTAGCATTGAGTGTGGTTAGAAAATTACTAGTGCCATTTGTACTAGTTTAAGACTAGTTTATTACCAGTTCTTTTGTAAAGAAATATTCTATAAATTTGGTCATTTTATTCCTTTGTTACCCAGTGACAACTGCTAGTTAAAATTCGCAATTATTTATCAAAATTGAAAAATAAAAAAGGGAAATTATAATTATTTGTTTATAATTATTTTTTAATGAACGTAAAATTTTAATAATTGTATGATAGCAATTTCATAGAGTACAAGGGCTCTGTTAGACAGTCAAAATTTATTTTGCAACGCGATGCCTTGGAACTACTTTATATACTAGTACTCATCAAAACTAGTAATTTTACACAACAACTTTAACCCTTTTCGCACTAGTTCTTGCTGTTCTAGTAGTTATAATAGTAGCTTTTAGTCAATTGACGCCTATTCTCCTGCAGGGTATGTATGAATGTATGTATATAGTATGTATATCATTAAACAATTGATTAACGACATTAAAGCACATTTAATAATTGTTCTAAACTATAATTTGGAATTAATATCCCCCAAAAACCAGAAATTCCTGCAAAAATCCTTAATTTCCTTAAATCAAAATCTTTCATTGGCACAATTTTCTTTTTTTTCCTTAATAAAGAATTAAAATTCGTTGCTAACAAAAAGCAACAGGTGCTTATAATTTAAAATGTTATTTAACATTTCTACTTCAGCAGTGGCTCTTAAACTTAGTCAGTTTATTGCGAAACTTCTAAGTAACTGTAGTAGCAAATTCTATGTTTTTACTTACGTATGAAACCTTAGCCGAGACAAGGACACAATTGTACAAACAAATAAAGTCCACAAAAAACATTTAATTTCCACTAGTTGTGGCGGCGTTATTAACTTCTTGCAGTGGCACCCATTGAGCGGTGGCAGTTTTGGAGCGAAACATTTCTTCGAAAAATATTTTTTCATCTGGTCGTACCTCTGCACCAGCACCAATAATAGCTCTACCCAAAATTTCGTTACTACCTATAAAAAAGTAAAAAAAAAATTAACTTGATATTAAAAATGAATTAAGGCAAATAAATACCCAGTAAGCCATCGTGTACCACCTGCAGTTCTATGGTGGCATTCTTCAAAGCCTCCTTATTGATATCAAACGTTAAGGCTTCATTGAAAACCGGATTTATATTGTTGCGTATGACGGCTGTCTTGCGTTTTTTATTCTTTTTTCCCGGCACTATTAAAGTCACCTTTATATATGGATCAGAACAACTCCGCGAATCATCGACAATTTTCAAATTTCTGGCTTTTATAACGACGACTGTTAAGCGCTCTGCCGATGGCAAATAGGCCAATGTAATCATAACATCTCCCAAATCAACTTTCATGTCCTTAAATAAGAATTATTTTTTATAATTATATTCATAAAGTACAATGTTTCAATTGTTTTACCTGTTCAGAACATATACCCAAAGGAGTCCAAAATTTTTCCTTTTTAGTTAAATCCAAATTGGCCAGAGGTATCTGGGCACCTCCTATGCAAACATGCCGCGAATAGGCATCAAAATCGTATAATAATATTTCTATGGTGCGCTTATCTATGGATTTGGGACTTTCTTCAAAAACAAAATCTTCATCGAAAACTGGAATAACCATAAAGACAATTTATTTAATACATTTTAAAAAAGATTTTTATGTTTAATAAATAAATTATTGTTCTAAAGTAGATTTTATTTTCGAGAGCTGCACAATAACTACCACAATTCCCACATTTCCCTACAATACAGCGATTACCTTCTTTGAAAGTTTTTGCTGGGGATATTTGCATTTTAGCAAAATTTTTGTGTTCTCAATTTTTTTTTCTCTGTTGGAGTTCTTTGTTCTTTATGTTTTAGTTTCTTTATGGCAGTTTTTTTGTTCGGGCAGCTATGTTGGTTAGGTTTTTAATGGCAATTTTTCCAAATGGCGTTATTTTCTTATTGATGGTTTATGTATCCATCTCTCCAGGTTGGTGACTTTTTTCATTCTGACAATCCAAAACTTAATAATACTTTTTGACCTTCTCAAACTAAAATAATGGGTCATTTGAGGTCCTTGTGCCTAAAGTGGTTAAATCAGTTTCTATCCTATCCTATATTTTAGACATGTAACGAATGTAAATTTTTGATATTTGCGAATACGAATACGAATATTTTAAACGATATTCGCGAATACGAATATTATATGTAAATTTTATAGGCATTAAATTGGGGTTCTATTTACGCCTGCAATACGAAATATTAAAAAATTGTTATGAAAAAGGACTTCACACTCTTGTTGGCATACTTTAAAGTTAATAAAAATTACCCACAAATTTTAATTATCGTCATTAAATAATATTTAAAAATGATACAAAGCACAAATTTCTTTCAAAAATTTAATAGATTTGTACAAACTAATATTTTTGGTCATTTCTTTAAATATCGTTTAGGATTTATGCATTTATTTATTTAATTTGCTTGGAAAAATATTCGTATTCTAAAAATGGCCGAATATTCTACAATTCGAATACGAATGCGAATATTCGTGCATCACTACTATATTTTTGGCCATGGAGTAAGTATTTATTCTGTAAAGTTTGATAAAGAAAGAGGTGTTTTTGATGGATTTTGAGCAATTTGATTAGGCTTGCATAGGTCCCTGCTTTGTACAATCTTACATAAAAAGACTTCTTACAAACCTGGATTTAAGGTCTTCTTGTGTATACGAGTCGGCCAGAAATTCTTCTTTTCAGGTAATAAACGAATTTTGGCATAAGGATCTGCTGTACCACTGAACTCGCGAGGTTGCAGGTTCTGTGCCTAAAACTCGTGTGAATGAAAATATATTACCTTATTAAACATATCTAACAAATTACCTCAATTAAGCGAACCGATAAAATACCAGCATGAGGATCATAAAAAATGCTAACATGAATGCTGCCCTTTATTTCTTCATTTTGACTTGCACCCTTCTGTAAAGAGTTCTGAAAGAAAAAGAAATTATAAAATATTTTCTATTCAATTTACTTTTAATGCCATCGCTTACAGTTTTGTATAACGTTGTATCGATTTTGGTATGATCCAACTTTGCATTCATGGAGGCCACTTTGGGACGTGTGGGATTCATGGCAAGCACTACATGTTTTTCAGAACGAGCTATAGGCACGGAATTGCAAGACGACATTGACAAAGTATTTGATTTCAAACTGCCAGTTGGCGAGGTTGGTGTTGACGGTGGCGACTCGTCAGCTGAAGTGGAAACTTGTTGTTGTACTGTCTTCGCTGGTGGTGGCACCCAAAAAGTGGTATCATCAGTATTAATGGAGCTAGGAGTGACATTTCCCTTGGCCGCAGAACGTGAACACTCACTAATATTGTCGACATTGTAACCAGAAGCGGTTGCCACTAGCGCATCCCTACATTCGGCCTCTTCAGTCTTACTATCCGCCGATTCTAGTAAGGTTTTCTCAAACCAATTTAAGCGATATTTTCTCGAACAGGTGGCATAAAATCCCAAACCCACCACAGATACCACCAAAAAAGATAAAGATGCATAGATGCCCACTTGGCCCAATGAAATATCTTCTTCGCGTATAACAATATCCATCGTTTATTAAAGTTTGTGAAGTGGAACTGCGAATATTAAAAATTTAAGCAAATGAATTGTGGATTACTAAGGAGGTTGTATTTGCTAATAAACGGTAGTATTCTAAGTTTGGCGTGTTTACCCGTGTTGAGATTTGTATGGTAGGAATTTAGTATTCATGTAAACAGAGTTACCAGTTTAGCTTTTTCAAGCTTGAATTTGTCGTTTTGTTAAATTTGAAAAAGCTAATTTAATTTTCTTCTTTTATAAACTATTTTTGCAGTACCTTCAGTTTTATTTTTTTTAATGGAACGAAATCTCAAGAAGAAAACAACACCATGCATGAATATGAATATGTACGTGTCACATTTTTTAACATGAGAAACTGTGGTGAATGGCGTTGAACTAACACGGTTAAGCGATTCATGAGATGTTGTTGTCAACAATAAAATTTTTTAATAACTTAAATAATTCTTGATACGTATTAAAATTTAATTGAACTAGTATGGACTTTAATCAGGAATGATTTTTTTCATCGAACTTAAGTGCAATATTTTCAGTTCTTATGGAATGAAATATGATTTTTTTATTGAATAATGTAATTTCCACAGAAAGACAAGAAAACTCCAAGTAGACTTTAGCTGGCGTTAAATATATCAACTAAGTTTTATAAATATAAAATGACTGCTCTTTTTTTAATGAATAGTAAGGAAATAAACATTAAGAAATAAAGTTTCAAGCAATTTTCATACTTTTTGTGCTATTAAATTTGCCTTTACCTGCCAAGCACTTAATCAGCACCCATATCTATCTACTTGGGTAATAATTGTATACACAATGCTATCATTTCACACATTCCATTTCATTCAAAATTAGTGTTAAATACCGGGTGTCAATAAAAAGATGGACATGGATGTTGATGAAGTGCGTGGCGGCACAGAAAAATTCCGATATTTTCCCTAGCTAAAATCAAATTTAATAGCAAAAAAAGACATGAAAATTGTACAAAACTTCAACTCTTAATTTTTATTTCTTTACTATTCATTAAAAAATATATCAATCATTTTATGTTTATAAAATTTCAACGATACTTTTAACGGCAGTTTTTTATGAATTTTTCAAATCAAAAATAAAAATATGTAAAGAATATACATATATACAATTAGCAAATTTTGTTGGTTTTTTGCATTTAAATCATTATTTTATTTATATTTCAAAATTATTACGGCCTACCCCATGATATCGACGACGTTCGACTTGTCGTACAATTATATTTGAAACAAAAAAAAAAATTTAAAAAATTTTTTATGTTTCAGATGTAATTATGCGACAAGTCGAACATTGTCAATATCGTGGGATAGACCCTTAATTCATATAAAATATAAAAATACATACAATACATATCATACTTACATATCTACCTGTCTACATATGTGTTATTGATTTGAAGTATTTAATAGAACAGCCACGAGCAGACATCTCGGGTGAAACTTTGTATATATGTACTATTTTCGTTGATAAAACTTATGAGGCCAACAAATGTTTTTCATGCCCAAGGAAGTGAACTTTTTGTGTTTCAGCAGGGTATTTGAAAATCTGATATCTTCTGAACGGATAGACGTATTTTCTTCAAAGACCACTAAAAGTACTCTAAAAAAAGTCGCCTTTCAAACAAACAAAAAATAAATTCAGTGAAGTACGACTTTGACCCGCGCACGAAGGGTTCCGCACAGGCACGAGATATGTAATTCAATACGAACAATATAAACTATAGTTTTGGCATTTTTTTCGTTTTTGAGTTTTTTCGGTTTTAAGGGTTTTTTTTAATTTGGGGGTTTTTTGAATTTATTGGAGCTTTCTGAGTTTTGGCACTTTTTTCACGTTTTGGCGATTTTTTTTGGTTTTTGAAGTTTTTTTAATTTTGGCAATTTTTATTATTTTGGCGTTTTTTTTATTTTGGCGATTTTTTTTTAATTTTGGCGATTTTTTTAGTTTTGGCACTTTATTTCGTTCTGAGTATTTTTTTCGGTTTTTGGCGTTTATTTTAAATTTTGGCGATTTTTTTCGTTTTGGCGATTTTTTTTAATTTGGTGATTTTTTTTAATTTTGGCGATTTTTTTCATTTTGACGATTTTTTTTTCACATAAACAATTATTTTGGTTTTGGCGCATTTTTCGCGTTTTGGCGAGTTTTTTCGGTTTTTGGCGCTTATTTTCATATTGGCGATTTTTTTTTCATTTAAACGATTTATTTTAGTACTAGATTTTTTTTTTAACTTTGTCGATTTTTTTCGATTTGGCGATTTTTTTTAAATTTTTGGCGATTTTTTTCAGGTTATGGCGATTTTTTTCGGTTTGGCGATTTTATAATTTTCGGATTTTTTAGTTTTACCGTTTTTGAAAATTTCAAGAGTTTACCTCTTACGGTCTCCAAGATATAGCAAGTTGTCAAATTTACATAGTCAAAATTGCATTAACTGATGGACCACCCTTTAATTAAATTTTTTTAATATTTTAATGTTTATTGTTGTAGTCTATATAAAAATACACTAATTTTACAAATTTCAAGTGTCAATATACATATGTACACAAAATTGTATGTATATTACATGAGATTTTAACATTTTTCGTCGCTCGTTTTGGAGCACCCTTTAATTTCTAATTCTCATGTATTTGTTGTTGTAGTGGCCAAGGTTCTACATACTCTGTCCAAATTTCAGGTCCGTAGCTCTTACGGTTCCTGAGAAAATACCGTGTGACGGACAGACGGACAGCGTAGCGAAAACAATAGGGTTTCTTTTTTCACCTATGGTGTACGGAAGCCTAATTACACTGCACATCAAAATGGAGGTATTTTCATGATGTTTAAATAAAGATGATTGATTCTTATGTATTTTTGTCTCTTGATCAAGGTGGCGTTATTAAATATTCTCTATCTCTATCTTTAGTTTTAAAGATATAGTGTCATTTAAGATTTTCATCGCACGTCTTTTTGAATAATTAATTACGTTAATTTATCACGAATGGTACTCCAAGCTTAAAAATACTTTCTGGACTATTAATCTACACAAGAATCCCTTTCATTTAAATTGATTCACATTGATGATTATATCAGGGTATCTGACTTTTATTGCAAGGATGTTTAAAATCGTATGTTTTTAGTTTAGTCCTTTGATTATAATTTTTTGGCCAAATATAACTAACTCTTATGTATTTTTGTTCGTTAATTACGAAAAAAAGGTTTATTTCTTTTCTAGCCCCTCTAAATTCAGAGATATTTCGTGTTACATTAAATAAAATCTCGAAATTTTTTTTAAAGCCATCCAAAAAAATGGTTTTTATATTACATTTGTCCATTTACAAGTTATTAGTGCAATTATTACGCAAAAAAAAATGTTGTATGGACCAGTCCAGAAAATTTTTATGTTATTGGTAGTTTATTTAAATCAATTTTAATTTTTAATACAAAGTTATTAGAATATAATCACAACGTATAAAAAAAAAGAGGCTCAATTTAAAACTATTGGCGTCATATTCACGTGAAATGTTTTCCGTGAACTAAAAATGGTGAACAAAACTAGATTATAGTACAGTATACAGTATTGCCACAACAACAACGCAAACATTGGTGATCACAATTTTAGGGAAAGGGTGATTATAGAAAATAGTTTTTTTTATTGCTACACAAAAGAGTTTCTGATGATTGCGTAATGTTACATGATATTACTCCAATTTTGGATGACGATTTCAATTCCATGGTTGAAATTTCTGTATCAGCTCTAATTTAAATATTAAAATATTTATAATAAAACAATATAAATTAACAACAATAACACAAACATTATGTGGACTGGTCCATACAATATTTTTATTGCGTAATAATTGCACTAATAACTTGAAAATGTACAAATGTAATATAAAAAACAATTTTTTTTGGATGGCTTTCGAAAAGAAAAATTTCAAGGTTTTTTTAACCTCTTTGTGTAATTAGCTAACAAAAATAGATAAAAATTTGTTATATTTGGTAAAAAAAAATAAAATCAAAAAATTTTCAAGGACTAAACTAAGAACACACGATTTTAAACATCCTTGCAATAATAGTCAGATACCCTGATATACTCATCAATGTGAATCTATTTTAATAAAAGGGATTTTTGTGGAGATTTGTAGTCCAGATTGTACTTTTAAGTTTGGAGTACCATCCGTGATATATTAACAGAATAATTCAAAAAGATTGGCAAATTATGCAAATCCTAAATTACACTATATATTCAAATCTAAATCTGATAGAGAAAAACTAATGATGCCTTCGTAATCAGAACTTGGATTCGGTAACTTTTATTGCAATAAGCGTACCGGTATAATAAATATAACGAAAATTTATCGACTTTGGTATTCAGTAAAATTTTTAAACGATATTCGCTGTCGGTTGTAGAAAAAATAGATAAATCACAAGATCGAATTCATTGAGTTTTTCTTTATTATTCTTTGTGCTTTTCGTTTATTTTCACATTTTTACACAGAGATGCCACATAATATTAAATTAAATGGTGACTAAGATAAAGATGGAGACTATCGTAAAAAATAAATTACGGAATTACATTTACACTTGAAAGGAAAAGAGGAAAAAGAAAAAATTAAATATCAAAAAAACGAGAAACAATATAAATCCTGAAGAAGTTAACCGAAGGTTAACGAAATATTGAATCAATAAATTTAGTATAAACTGACCTAAAGCTCAAAAAAATAGTTTTTTTAATTTAACTTAAAGAAAGGTCGAAAAATTAGATAAAAATATTTGGAATTACATTATCGTTACCGCAAGCAAATAAATATGTCGATAAATATTGCGATTTTCGGTTCGTTAAAAGTTACAGAATCCATGTGCAGGAGACAAAAATACATGAGGACTGGCCATTTTTATTTAAAAATCCAAATCAGTGTTGTGCAGTGTTATTTTTGTTGTCAATATAAGTTTCCACGCTAAACTTAATATCTTATTTACAAAACCAGTTGTTAAGTATTGAAAAATGATACTTCTAACATCATTTTTTCACATGTCAGACGGTCGACTAGAATTGAATATTAATTTTGTTTTCTTAAATTGAGTTCTTTTGTTGTTTATTTTGACAATTTCTGTTTACAGGGAAATATGTATGTAAATAATCGTCTAAACTTATTCTGTGGTCATAAGTTTGCCTAACCTTAAATGTATGTACTATATAACAAAAGCTATCCTCAGTAAACAATTATTAGCAGCATTTGGTTTTTATTTAGACAGGAGCGGTTACAGCTAATATTTCTGGGAGGGAGTTTGTTTTGGAAAATTATTTTAAATAAAATGGTATTATTAAAAATAGAAAATAATTAATTTTATAGGTATTTAAAAAGTTTGTTGAGAATGGTAGTGTTTATCCTCCTCCAGGTTACGCTCTTTTTTTAGCGCATGTTTCCACTAGATATATAAATACTTGCTAGTAATACAAATACCAAATATTTTCTTGTAACACACAATGTATATCAATGAACTTCAAGCACGTGCCATATTTTTAAAGTGAATTTAGGAACTGATGTGCTAAAGACTACACGTTTAGTTATCATTAAAAAAACGGATGTAATAAAGAAGGTGCAAAGGTAGTATGGAAACCAATTAAGATAAAAAGCAAAAATGAAAAAAAATATACAACAGTGGTCAATATTTTAGCAGTTATAATCTGTCATTAGTATTACATTTCTATTCTTTGATTCTAAAAAAGGCAACTTTAATATACATTTAAGGCCTAATTTTAACCAAGAGTGAATTGAGAAATTTTAAGCTCTATGAACTTTCTATCGTATATGCTTTTTTATATAAATACATGTTGCAAAATTGAAATTAAAGTCAAGTTATAAAATAAGATTCGCTGGAAGTACTTTAGTTTTACTTAAATATATTTTTTTAAAAAATCCTTTAGTATTATGTGAACTACTAAATGTTATATTTTAAGGCCGATAAAACTTTGATTTTGTAAAAAATAGCGAAAAATTATATTTTAATGCACCACGATTCTGAACGTCCAATTTTGTGTCACATTTTCTTAAAATCATAAGCATAAGCCAGTGACCTCATCTTAACCCCTTAGGAAACCATCAAGAAGTGTCAAATAGCACGACCTTAGACATCAATTGATAGAATGTAACCTGACGTTACAAATAATAAAAAGTATATTTACATACTACACTACGGATAGGCACATACCACTCCAATTAATGTGAGGTACAACATACTTGTTGGTTTACATTGTTTGTTAACGTTGAAGTTGAGGAATGTACGTTGGAAGTCTCATACAGTTGTGAAGTGGAAGTATATAAGAAGTCAAGTTTTGAAAGCAATCGGGGAGCATGTGACGACACCGTAGGATTGGTAGTTACAACAAAGCCACTTGAGCTATCATTCGAGAGCTTTGCCGATACTAGTTTCGATATACATATATTACCTAGTAGAGTAGATAATCGTATTTAGTTAATACACGAACTCCCGAATCTTTCGTGTATTGTATTTAATAAAGCATACGAACTTCCGAACCTTTCATGTGTTTTGTAGCTAGTAAACATAACTCGTATTTTAGCCAATTACACGAACTCCCAAACCTTTCGTAAATTGCATTTAGTTAATACACTAACTCCCGAATCTTTCATATATTCGTGTATTGTATTTAGTAAGGTATAAAAACTTTTCGAATATTTCGTCTATTCACAGGAGGTAACAATACTCTCCGAGGACTTTTACAATTACAAGGGAAAGGTATCCAGGAGTCACCCAGACGACACATATTGAGTTTAAAGTAGCATACGTTTTGTTAGGTTTCTTAAATAAAAGTATACTGTGTTCTCTGAATATTACACACTAACATATTTGTATTATTATTTAAAAAGGAAGCATACCTTTGGTAAGGACCTGATGCCTACCTTGGCTGGAAACCAAAACAGCATTACAATCAACTCAACATGATATGTTGATTTAAATTACCCGATGATTGCGTTCTTTCATCTGTCCCTCAGTAAATTTTGGTTTATGGTGCTGTAGGAAACTCCATTGGGTAAAGTGAATAAAAGATAAGCATTTGCTTTTTACTTAAAAATTTGTTTTAAAACCTAAAATATGTATGTGTTTTTTGTTTTTTTTTTTAACAAATTTTCAAGTAAAAAGCAAATGCTTTTTTTTATTCACTTTACCCATTGACTATACTACGAGTTCAGGAATCATTTTTTTGAAGGAATAAAATCAAATGTTGCCACCAAGCGGTGCATTTTCTGGCTCGTTGTGGATTGGTGTACTGCATATACGTGTATTTTTTATTAACAAAAATGAGCTTTCTCCCTGAGCAATCGAAATAGTCTATACGTTGAGCCAATTGCTGACTAATTTTCAGTGTAAATAAGTGTAATTTGCTTGTGTTCTTCAAGCGTCAATATGTTAATGATTACTTGCGAAGTATACTGATCATATATGTCAAAAAGTGAGCACAACTAAAAGTTTGTTTAACAGCTAACCCGTAAGTTCTATTAGGCTTAATATTATTGTGAAACAAAATTTAAGTAAAATTATTGAAAATGTTTCGAGTTTTCGCTACTTTCAATTTAAAATCTACCAGCTTTTGGTTAAAATCTTTATGAAAATCCCTTCCAACTTATTTTTGACATTTATTTTATTTATTAACTGCACAATTTCCAAAACTATTACCAAACAACTGAAATGTAGTCGATTCACACACCCTTTTAGGCAGAACGTAGCTGATTCACTCGTCTTTTATATAAATGTGTTGTACAGGATGGTAAAAAATAAATGAAGATATTAGATTTTGAGTAGATTTCCTAAAAAAAATTATAAAGTCTTAAATATGATTTTACTTTAGTGTTTTTAAAGTTCTATTATTTTTATCATCACTGTTTCAATGTGAAATAAACCTGATAACATTGAGTACAGTAAACTATTTTATGATAGATTGCAAATCAATAATAATAAAGTGAAAAGAAAATATAATTAAGATAAAATGATGATAAAGAATGACAACAGTATTATTATTCTGTCATTTGAAATCAATTTACTAAAAAAAAACACTGAATGCGATAAAAATTGAAGTGATATCAAGAATTTAATTAACTTTATTGTTACTCGAAATTTTAGCTTAAAACGATTACGTTTTCTTTATCGATTAAGTAATCTAATGGAAAGCAAATATTTTGAACAAAGAATTATGAACACATATTTTGGCATGAACGATTTGAAGTAAAGAATCGGTTTTTTATAATTTACTCGTATTTCGTTTCGAATAAGAAATTTTTATCAACCTACTCGTAGCAAATTATATATTCACTTATTTATGATCTTATTGGTATTATCACTGACCTTGAATAGCATTATAGGTAATACATAAATATGGGTATTTTTCTGTTCTCAAACGTGATGGTTGTATGCATTTAAAATATAAAAAAACAAAATACAAAAATCTTTTCAGGTTAGTTTTTGTTCTAATAGCGCATTTACATTGTCCCGAAATCTAGTATTTATGAGTTTTAAATCTTAATCTAGCTGCTTTTTACTAGATTTCCCATGCAAAAGGATATATAATTCGTCAGTAGATTTGTAGGAAATCTACTGAAAATCTAAAAGTATTATTTTATTTTTACCACCCTGTGCAACTCTTTTATACAAAAGATGATTGAATTAGCTACGGTCTGTTCAAAAAAGTGTGTGAGTTTGCTACATTGCAGCTATTTGGTTGTAGTTTTGGGAATTTTTCAGTAAATGGTTTTTATTTTGGATAAACAAATCTTGATGAATGTCAAAAAAATATAAAATTATATAAATTATAAAATTTCATAAAAATTTTAATTAAAATCCGCTAGATTTTGTGCAGGTGTAAATGCCCTATTACAGATATATTTTGCTTGAAATTTTGTACAATAGTTAGTTTTTAATTACTTTTAATTTTTTGGACATGGTGGACCTTTTTAGAAAAATGCCCATGTATAAATGTTTTGCTTAACTGAATCTAAATTATTTTAAAATTTTTACGGCTTTATTAATTTTTTTAATTTATAATACATTTAGTAAACGATTTTCCTACAAAATTTGCATTATAAACCTTTTATAAACTAAAAAATATTTTTTATGAATAAGGCAGTCGATGGTTATTTCTGAATCGGTTTAATTTTTGTAAAAAGCTATATTTTTTAATTTTAAGTGCGAATTTTATAATTGCAAGGTCTTGGCCACACCAATTTCTACAAATAGTAATGTCCGCCCACTTTTCGTAATTCAACATACCGCCATTTTCAGATATCAAGGTGGGCACCCACCCTGTTTTGTAAAAATCGATGTAGTAGAAGCCCGTGAAATATAATATTAAGTATTAATGGACATATCCCCGCCCTTTTTTTAACTTCAAGGCTACGTTTTTTATTCAGAGCTCAGGGTTTCTGCCAATTATTACAGCCTGTTTCACAATGTCGAATAAGCATGTTCATTCGCATTCTAAGCGAACGAAAACCGAACTCTGTTTCTTTATCTTATCGTTCTGCGATTAGTCACAAACACATCTTAGAATAAAAATTATTGCTTAAAATCATTTCTTGGCTTCAAAAATTCATTTATTATCTTGGAAAAAAAACTACACACTCTTGTGCAGTTTATAGATGTATTTATAATTTTCACTTTTTAACGTTTCTTTTGTTTATTTCTTGGTTGATAAAAATTTACTTAATATTCGTCACATACAGCTGATCGCTTTTATGAATGGTTGCATTTACTTCAAATCGATTAAGTAGTAATTTTGCTATTTTAACGGAAAATCTCTAAAATTTACTGACATTTTTGATTTGGCAATGCCGATCTATTACTTTTCGTAAGAAATAAAAATTGACAGACGTAACTTCAAGCGAACGAACGAACACGATTTCGTGAAACCCAAATTTACTTCATATCGAGTGACTAGCTTTCGTTCGATTAGGTTTTCATTCGACATTGTGAAACATACTGTTAGATAATCGGTTAAGTAAAACCACGTGATATATAATGTTTAATTTTAATGGGCGTTGATGGTAAAAACTCAATTTAACACTTTCCCTTATACATTTAAAAAATTGGTAACATTCTATCATTTTACAGTTAACTAACATATCATTAAAATGTATATAGTTAAATTTTTATTTTAACACGTCTCCTTGGGCAGGTAGTTGTTACCTTTATGTGTGTGTAATAAAGATGAATAAATATGTGTGTTTACATATATACATATGTGTGTTACATATCATTGCTTTTATTATAATAATATTGCTGTAATTCTGCTAACTTCCAAAAGCAAATGAAGACAAAAAGTAATAAAAATAAACTACGCAACAATCTCATTTTACAAACATTAAATAAAAGTAAAGTTTATTATAGGAAAATATTACCGATTTAAAGGAGAAAATAAAATTTAATTAACATCTACATACATATGTATGTATATGTGGTTTCGCTCATTAATACCGTAAACTTTACTACACTGTACTGTACTGTAAAGTCTGATTTCATGCTTAATGGAGGGAACTTATAACATAAAAGAGTATATAAAAACTTATTTCATAATAAAGTTTCTACAAGAAAGTGAGAAAAACAATATCTACAATATCTTTTGTGAAGCGCTACATACACATTATGTAGATTAGACTGGTCCCAGCTTCACAGAACAAATTATTCCCAAAAAAATTTTCAAACAAAAGTTTGTTTGAAATAAAATTTTGATTCAGTGAATAATTTTTACTATTCCAGTAAATAGTTTGATCCAATTTTGTTTTAAGCAAAACAAAAAAACAATATGGAGGGAAAGATTCTAGTTGATACAATTAATATAAAGTAATACTTGTAACAAAATTGTTAAGAGAACATTTCTGTTCCAATATAGAAATCGGCCTTCGAAAACTGCTAGCTGTTCCGTTCAACTATGTGTTGTTGTCAGAATATTTACAACTAACTTTGATGTTATTTGTTATTTGAACCTTAACCTGTTAAATATAGAAACAAATTAAGCTCGAAAAATAATAATTAAATTAACTGAGATATATTTTTGTTAGAAATATCAAATTTAATGCCTTTTTCTTTTGTCAAATTCCAAAGCTGTAACTAAAAAATTTATTATAATGTTATATACTTTAAAAAATTTTTAAAAAGAATATGTACAACATATTTAAAGAACATGAAAATGTAACACAAAAGCGGGTCTACAACTCCATGACTTTTTGATTTTTCCGCCTCACAGTGGCTGAAAATCGTTTTTCATTGGCCAAAAGTCTAATTTTTTTTGTCACCGATTTTTAAAATTTTTACGCCTTGTTGTAGTTAATATATCCAGATTAAGGTAGCCAAAAACTTAGGTTAAACTATTGATAATTGTGGGCGTGGCATGCTGTCAAACTCAACCGTTTTTTTAATTTCAGAAAAAGGTGTTTTTCTTTTGTTTTTTATCAAAAATAAATGGTTACTACTCGCAAGCAATCATCGATAACGGCCTGCGGTCTTTTTTATAATGTTGGTAGGACTATAGTCTTTAGTTGTTGTAAGTGGTCACAGCTCTAGCGTTTAATATTACGGGCGTTATGAAATATTTATGAAACTACTATATTTTTCTCAAATTTAAATTTTAGTGGAATAGAACTTCTAGGGAACAAAAGGGAACAAGAAACGTATACCACCAGGAGAAAGGTGAAAGTGTCCTCTTTAACGCTATATATACTTTTGCACCCGTGACGACCCGTGGGTAGAACACTTTTTTCATTTTAATGAAATTACTCTAAAAAAAATTCAAATTAATTTAAACAGCCCTCGTATACAATAGTGTCTTAAATTTTCACTTTTTTGCCTAAAAGTTTGTTTTTTTTTACTTTAGACTACGTAAAACGAAAAAAATTAAATATAATACCTGCGAAAGGGTTTAATGGCTTTGTTTTGATCAGCAAAAAATAAGTCATAAAATTATCACAATAGGTTCTACAGTAAACATATGATCTCTTTCTGAATTTACCTGTTATCAAATGTTAGGGTCAACCAAAGTCATAAACATTTTTATAACAATAATGGTGACATTAAACCACTAAAGATAAAAAACAACCCCATATTGGCGAGATACTAATCAGTTTTACCTGATATTAAGGTCTGAATAACATGTGCAGTTTTGTTCAATTTAAGCACTACCTGCTATGAACTTGAAGATCAATGTGTGAATAACATGTATCTAAAAATGTATAAAACTACGGATTCCATAAGGGATTACTCAGTAATAAGTTAATCCTTTAATTGTACGGATAAAATATAACAAATAAAAATATTCAGATAAATATGGAGAGCTTCAGTTATAAAGAACTGGCCGAAGAGTATTTTAGAAACAAAAACCAGGAAGATGTTCTTAGTTACGTTAAAATAAAATTAAACTTAAATTCGTGTAGCACCGAAATGCAAGAGCAATTATCTAATTTCGTCAAAGCACTAAAAAAACGCTACAAAGAAGTTAGCTACAGTAAACAAAACTTTTATATAAAAAGTGCAAACTGGTTAGAAGGCCAACTTACTGTCGCTGCAGAAACAGCAAAGCAAGATAAGGCTGGAAGACCACGCAAATCATTAATGGGCAACTGCAGTGATAGATCTAAGAGGCGGAAACTTAAAGATTTTAACGATGCAATTGGTTGTACAAATATAAAAGAATCTTTGCTACATCAATTACGATCACAGAACCAATTATCAAAAGTGGATATCATTGAAAAAGTTGTTAAAGCTAGTCCAGTGAGAACAAAACGGATTCTTAAAAGTATACCAACTCCGAGTGATGCAATACAGTACACAAATGAGGAGGCATTAGCATTATTTCTGGATTTGAAATTAACAAAACAGCAATATATTAAGCTCAGACTGCGTGCGATTGAAAAAGGGTCAAATATGTATCCAGCATATCATTACATAACCGCTGCTAAAATAGACTGTTTGCCATCAAAGGACACTATTACAATCACACCAATTTCGGCAGAGGTACAACTACAATCTCTACTTGATCACACAGCCGAACGCTTGCTACAATCAATAACAGGAAATGAGTTAAAGAAATATGGAAACACAAAGTTAATTCTTTTTTGTAAATGGGGATGTGATGGTTCCTCGGGACAAAAACAATACAAACAAGCTGTATGTGAAAATATTTCGGACTCAGATATGTTCATGGTATCATTTGTACCATTGCGATTGAAAAAGATTTTGGAAGATTCAGAGCCTTCGACTAGTACAACGCAAACAATGGATATTTGGAAAAATGAGACACCATCTTCTACGAAATACTGCAGGCCAATTAAATTTGAATTCAAAAAAGAAACTCATGATGCCATTAACAAAGAAGTTAGTGATATCAAGGCCCAAATTGCAACACTACAGCCATTACAGTTACAGTTAGATGGGCAGCAAACTGAAGTAAGCTACCAATTAGTGCTGACAATGATAGATGGAAAAGTAGGTCAGGCTTTGACTAACACGAAGGCTGCATCCAGCTGCATTATATGCCAAGCAACATCAACCCAATTAAACCAAGTCCCGACAAAATCATTAGATAATACCGATGCATATGAATTTGGATTATCACCACTACATGCAAGAATACGACTTATGGAACACATACTAAAAATCAGTTATGATTTGGATTTCGGGTCTTCAGGATCAATAAGAAACAACGAAACCAACAAAGAGTTAAGAAGTTCAAAAAAGAAACATGTTCTAGATGAATATCGCAAATTAGGATTGATTATAGATCAGCCAAAACAAGGGTCAGGCAATACAAATGATGGCAATACCGCAAGAAGATTCTTTTCAGATCCAGAAACAGCATCTGAAATAACAGGAGTGGATTTAAACCTTATTTTCAGGTTTAAAATAATCCTAGAAGTACTTGCGTGCAATGAAGAAATTGACTCTAGAAAATTTGGAGATTATGCTAAGGAAACTGCAAAAATATATACAACCAACTACCCATGGAGAAATATGTCTGCAACAGTTCATAAAATCCTTTATCATGGAGAAGATATCATTAAATATCATTTGGTGCCACTTGGAGATCTATCAGAGGAGGCTCAGGAAAAAAGAAACAAGGATTACAGATTTTATAGAGAGCACAATACTAGAAAAATTTCACGAAATTCAACAAATGTAGATCTATTTAATATATTATTGGCAACGTCAGATCCGTTCATCTCCAGTATTCGAAATCAATGGAAAGTGGAACATCGGGATTTAGATGAAGAAGCCAAAAAACTACTAAAGAACAGAAATAGCACAGAACAAAATATGGAATATTTACAATCAATATTTGAGTCAAATGAATAATAATCATAATTGCCTTTCATTGTTATTTAAGGTACGAAAAGCATACTATTAGTAAAAAATAATAATAAACAGAACCTACCATTGTTACAAATGCTATTAAAATTTATTGCAGTTTTTATTTTAGTATGTTTTTTAAAATGATCAAATTTGACAGCAAAAAATAATAAATTTTTCTGTAGTAATAGCAATATTTTTAGATAATATTATTAAACTTTTTTTTTAAGTGTAACTATTCTTTGAGTGTAAACAAAATTGCAAATTAGACAGCAAAAAATTTTTAATTTTTCTGTAATAATAGCAAAATCGTTGATTTTACTATTTTTTTTAGTGTAAAATTTTTTTTGAGTGTAACATTAAATAAATTCCATTATTACAAAACATATTTATAATTATTACTAATTTCCATATATTAAATTTTTTAATAAATAAAAAAATAATAAACCCATATTTCACTCTAAAAGTTAAAAAAATTCAAAAGTTCAACTTTGAGCTAGAATTCCTTAAAAAGTCCTCAATCAATTTTAATGTAATTAAAACTGAGTCAAACTGAACTAAATATCTATCCACTAAAATAAAAATTACTTCAATATTTTGATCAGTTCAAAAGTTACAGAATTTTGGCCAATGAAAAACGATTTTCAGCCACTGTGCGCCTGTTAAATGAAAGAGCAAACTCTTGTCAAGAGGGCATTTATCAGTTATATCCTGCTAACATACAACCACCAGTTGACTCCTATCGAAGTTTGATTTCAAGGAGAGTGTTTAAGGAGGTCATACGTGTTTTCACAAATTCGGAGTATAACAATGATCCTGGACATGTAATGCCGAATAAATGGCGCCATAAAACCAATACAAAACTCGAATGAAATTGGCTGGCTTTCGATTCATCTTAAAGCTTGGTACTGATCCTATGTTCCAAATTATCACTCACCTAGATCTACTTGTGTACCAAATTTCAGCTCACTAGCACAAAGTTTAATTTTTATGGACGAAGCCCCGCCCCCTTGGTTATAATTTTAGGATTTTCAGATTTTTCTAGTTTCTAGGGGGGCTTTCTGTAAGTATATACACTGCGTGTATTGGCCGGAACTTGTCCTGGCGCACTGCCGTGCGCCTAGTTCTAAAAAAATCATTCTCCTCATTTAGCAACTTGTACATAATTTTTTTAAAGTTTAGCTAATGTCATTTGTAAGCGAATAATGAAATTTGGTAATCAGAAAAGTAAGTCATTATATGGCAAGTAGTTCTGATGGTGTTGTGTAATTTTTTGCTAAATACTTTTGGGACTCTTCACCATAAATTTCAATGGTAAAATTGTTCTTTACTGAATTTTGCTGTGGAAGATTCCAAACGGTCTGCAGACATCCACAACTGAAACAATTTATGTAGTGTGTGTTATCTATGAATTACAGCATCCAACTGTCCTACAAAATTTTTCATTGTCCCTGAATATGTCGAAATTACTGATGCATTTATAATTTTGTAGAACAATGTATATGATATTTTCACTAAAACTTTTCCTCTGTTTCAAAAACTCATTTTAAAGCACACTTCTGTTATACACTTAAGAGTGATGAATATAAATGTCAGAACATAAAATGAAATGTCAGAAAAAATCTTCAAGGACATGCATATTTGCATTGTAGTAGAAGGATTATTAAAATACTAATGAGATTGCAATTGTACACATATATATGTACCTGCATACAAGTGTGGTATTATTTAACTCATCCTCACTTACGTTTGCATGAATTAAATAACAATAAAAATTTACTGAGCTCAAAAAATTGTCTGAGCTAAATTATTTGAATTTTTAGCACTTAAACTACTGGAGAATTTAACAAATACACAAGCAATTCTTTTAAGAGTATTTTTTAAATCTTTATCATTTTTTTGCGTATTACAAAAATTTTATTTCCTTAAGAAAAAAGATTTTAGCAAAATCCATATCTGTCAACTTGGGCAGAAGTAAGTTTTAATATAAGATATTTAACATGAACTTTTCTATGAAATAAAATACCAGGGTTTCTTATTGTACACGCAACTTCTCTTGTGAATCTTGACTGCGATATTTAATAATAATTTATAATATGTTAAGAGTATAATATTTTTAATGAGTTGCTGAGGCGTATATTGATCCATTTTTATTAAGTGATTAAATGCATGCCCTTAAGATGTTACGACAATTTTTATTGGTTATAGGGCGATATGTACACCATTTGTGTTATGATAAGGACCGAGCAATTTGCTTAATTTTTAAGAGTCATCTGAGTAGAAATATGTAAAATATAGCGTAAATCTTAGTGGGAATGACCACGCCTATTTTTCTAAAGTCTGCTCAGACGAAGTACTTTTGAAAACGCAAATTTAAATGCTAGCATGAGTGAAATGTGCATGCAAGGTTTCAATACAGTTGCTTGTGTTTTAAATTTATCTAGTTGGCAACTTAGCTAAGTCTATTTTTTTACAAAATTTAATTTCTCTACCGTATAGTATTTCGATAAAATTTTATAAACGAGATCCCACTTCACTTATTTAACAGATTTCAGATTTTCAGATTTTTCCTGTTCGTAAATCCTTTAACTTGAATTCTTAATTTTGAGCATAAAGTGCGTGTCCATGCCCCCAATTGAAACTTCCAGGATTTTAAATCTTTCTTGGTGATCTCTCTCCTGGTTATAATATTTGGGTTTTTAGATTTTTTTATTTGGTTTCTCATCTTGACCTACTTGCGTACCAAATTTCAGCTCTCGAGCGCAAATTTAATTATTTATTTGTATGGGCGTATTCTGTTTTAAAATGCCACTACCAATCATACGTGTCAAGTTACGTTGGAAACGGATATTAATATTTAAATAAATAGTATATTTAAATCTGCTTATCCGAATTAAATGACATAGGATGTTTAAATTGTATGTGCGTGTTAACATCCACTTTTTTCAATGAAATTTGTGCCAAATTTCAGTAATATTGCTTGACATAAACATTTTAAATTTGCTCTTTTAATTGTGTTCTTTATTGAAATAGCCCGCCCTTTGGTCAAAATCTCCGGGTTTTAAGATTTTTCTAGTTAGTTGGTAATCTAAACCTACTTGTTTAACAAATTTCAGCTTACTAGCGTACATTTTATATATTTATTTCTTATGGGCGTGATACCGCCCACTTGTTTAATCACAATACCTGCTACAGCCATTAGATATCTTTCCTGTCCAGTTTCGTTGAAAACGGATAGTAATAAATATCTAAATATGTAGTATATTAAAATGTGCTGACCCGAAGTAGTGAGTTTAACGCCTTAGATTTGTTTTTTAAATTCTCAGCCTTATGGGAGCAGCCCCGCCCTCTTAGGTAAATTTTTTGGGTTTTAAGATTTTGCTAGTAATTTTCTAATCTATAACTGCTCGTTTATCAAATTTTAGCTCACTAGCGCAAATTTTAATTTCTATGGGCGTAACCCCACCCCCTGGTTAAAATTTTCAGGTTTTCAGATTTTTCTAGTTCATTTCTCACCTAGATCTACTCGTGTAACAAATTTCAGCTTTCTAGCTATAGCGGAAGTGCTTCATCAATTTGATGAGTGCGTCAGTGGTCAGTGGTCAGTGAGTATGTCTTAAAATATGCACTTTTTGCACCTCTATATCTCCGTAACCTTTCAGTGTAAAATTCTCAATCTTCGGATATGAGGTTACATAAATTTATCCTAATTATGGTTTAAATTTTATAATTTAACAATTGCGGGGAACAAAGTTATGAAGGGGGTAAAAACAGCTCGAATGGCTTCATGTAAATATACACACTGCGTGCATTGGCCGGAATTGGGCCTGGCGCACTGCCATGGGCCTAGATAAATTGAAATTGTTCAACTATAAAATATTTAAAACCGAATTTTATATTTGCTTCAAATAGTTGAGAAATTCTTATATTTTTTAAGTGGAACAGATTTTTTTTATATTCGTTCAAGAGAGAAAATAAAAACAAAAAAAAATTATTTGGAGTTCGTTTTAAACAAATTAGTTTTATAAAACGGTATTATATACCGTAAAACCTGATACAAAAATTAACTTATTGTCCTTAATTCCTATACCTATATTAACTCTAAATTTTAATTTCTCGTCATCTCATAAGGACACATCTGGCATTTATAAACCAAAATGGATTTTGTGTATATACCTGATATATAACGATTACATATAGAACAATTGATACAAATCTAGCTGCACTAATGTTTGTTGGGAAAACATTTTAAACGCAATTAATTTTAAGTTCCACAGCAGTTTAAATCTCAAATAGAAGCAATAGCTATGACATTTGGCTGGGCAAAATTTTTTTTGAAGTTGTTAAGAATCCGCCCCTCAAACACATCAAAATTAATTGTAACATTAAAAAAAATGTGATTGCTGCTACTTTTATGCACATTATTAAATATCACTTTTCTAATTCAATTATGCACATACTCCCATTAACACCAGCATGCACACAAACATAAAACCTAAATAAAAAATTTAAAAATAATGACCCAAATATTTATGGCAGATAAAACAAATTTTGCAGTACTCTTAAATATCATCCAAAAATGTTGTTGTTAGATTGTACATATACATAGCTGCATACTAGGTTATGGGAAGGCTTTTGTATTTTTTTTAGCAAAAACCTTTTATTACGAAAATCGGTAGGTCATGTGATAATGCGTCATTTGATTATGAAAGAACTCATATTTGGTTACTCTTTTAACAGAAATTTGCCACTAATATTTTCGGTTTACTTATAAAATACCTCTTGTCATTGACAAGAACAATAAATACATAAATAAATAATAAAACAATAAACAACAACAAGATTTCCCTACCAACAAAAAAATCTTACGAAACAAAAGTACCGATACGTACAGAAAATATAGGTTAATACATTTTTGCTAAATCCTTTGTGCTAAAACAAAGTTAAATAAAATTATGCAAATAATCTCCACAATTTTTTATTACCAGTTTATTTAAAAATATTATCTTTCAAAGCAATAATCCCTTTAGTTTATAAAAATTCTCCTGTCAGTCACTTTGAAAAGGTGCTTTAGCATAGAAAGTAATTAATTAAAAATATATCAATTATTAAATATTTGCAGCTCTAGAAGCTTAAATATTGCAACAAAAGTTGAAGCGACAAAAGAGTTTATACGGGAAAATAAATAGTTTTCTTTTATTTTCCAAAAATTTACTTTTTGTGACAAGAGTTTTTTCGCAAATAATCGATTCATATGTAAGTCCCTACGAATAGTAAAACTTTGCAAACGAAAAATGTTTGAATGAAAAAAGAGTTTCCATTTAGTCTTTACGAATAATTGTGTGGCCACAAAGAATAACAGCATAAGTCGAAAAACATAGATTAAAGGCTCAATCAGACGTGACATAACCATAGCCATAGAAAATAGCCGTTTAAACCAAATTAATGGGCATTACTGTATTTGTTTATAGGTGAATCGCCATAACGCTATAACTCTCACAATAAAAACCAATTGAATTGTCATAGAATTTTTTTTAAATAAATCAATATAGGAAAATTATAACAAATTTGTCCTCAAATAAAGATTACTGTTAATAATTCCCACGGAACTCTTTTTTTTAAAATAAAATCCACCTATCCTAAACAGTATTTTCACACTAACATGGATTTAATAAATGTTGGTTTTAACGTTAAAATCATCTGTTAAAAAATGGTTTTAGCATACAAATTATTGTTTTAATTTGATTTTATGTTATACAAAATTTCGCCCTGCTAGATTCAGTGCTGCCAAGCTAAAATGACCGGAAGCAGCTGGTAATGTTTGTGCCTTAGACTTAAAAATGGATGCAGCAGCAACAATTATCAAAAAATTATGGAAAAAAAGTTTTTTGGAAAGAAAACAAAAAAATTTTTTCATTGACCTCTGGGAAGTGAAAACTGACGATATGACTGACATCGATCCGGCGATGAAAAAGCTTTATTTTGTGCATTGTTTTATATACAATTACTTGATTTCCAAGCACTTTTTCAATTTGTATTACTAGTTCCATAATTGTTTATCTAATTTTTCGACCTTTTTTATATGTTCAATGAAATTATTTTTTTAAGCTTTAGGTCAGTAAATTTCATAAATTTCTTTATATTTTTATTTTTATATCAATATTTCGTTAACCTTTGGTTAACTTCTTCAGGATTATTATTGTTTTTATATTTTGATAATTAGTTTTCGTTTTTTTTCTTTTCAATCAAAAAAAATTTTTTTATATTTATAAATAACAATGTGTGCCATATATTTTTTTTAACAAGTTTTGAAAAGTATTGGTATTGATATTGATATTCTCTTCTATAATTATTGTTGATACTTCTTCCTCTTATATTGCATCCTGTTCTCCTCTCTTGATAAATTTTTTGTATATTCATATTAAAATTAACACTTTCCATCACTTTTTTTAATATTTTATTTTTCGGGCTTAAAATTTAATTAAATTGTTTATCTAATTTTTCGACCTTTTTTATATGTTCTATGAAACAATAATAATCCTGAAGAAGTTAACCAAAGGTAACCAAAGGTTAACCAAAAATATAAAGAAATTGATGAAATTTACTTAAAAAAACTAGTTCCATAATTTTAAAATGTTTATTTACCAAATATAAAATAATTTAAATTTTACAGCGCATTGTAAAATTTGCAAGTTTTTTATACAAACAAAACAGTTGTTGTACAGTTTGTAAAATAAGTGTTATAAAAAGCAAAAAAAAAATAACAACAAAGACACACATTTCTGTAGGAGATTTGTTTGAGCAAAATAATAAAACTGCCTGTGAGTTAAAACAAGAATTTAACTAATTTCAGTGTGAACGCAAAATCAGCTGTTTGTGGTTTTAACGTTAAAAACTGGTTTAAACTTTCAGGACCAATTTCACCAACTTATTTAAACATCAATTCATATTTAAAAGTCATTTTTCCATACAAAAATTAATGAAAATCGACATTTAAATATCAATTGATATTTAAATTAGAGTTGTGTAGCTCATGAACGAACTAGTTCAATTGAACGGTTCACTTAACTGAGCGCTGTGAGCCGTTCAATTCACTGAGCGCTGTCAGCTCAGTACTGAGTGGTTTCTACATTTGTATCGAACACTTTCAGTAGCTCGTTTTAGACACAAACCTATAATCAAACTCATTTAAATAACGTGAACTTATTCAGCAGGTTGTTTTAGACACAAACCTATGTAATTTAAGAGGGTTTGTGTCTAAAACGACCTAATGAAAGAGTTAGGTACAAGTCTTGTGCTTTTTCAGCAAATTTTGTGTGTCGCACAAGTCCATACATAAAAAAAGTATACATATGTATGTACTTACACACATATGTAGATATGTATATTTATTAATAAATTCCACTCATTAAACTATTTTACTTTTATATTTTTTTTATACTTCATCTGCCTTGTTTTGCAATGTATGACACACATGAACACACACTGTATAAATTTGTCACTTTTAATTTTTCGGTTTTCGCTTTTTATTTTTCCTTGAAAAAATGTTTCACTACAAATGAACTGAGCTACTGAGCTAACTGAATGAAATACTTCAGTAAAGTGAGCTGAGCTGAAAAGAGCGGTCACTCAAAAGAGCTGATAAGCACAACACTAATTTAAATAGGGTTGGTGATATTGGCCCTCAGTGTGAAAACACTGTAAACATTTATAGCATATCAACGAATTTAAGAAGAAGATGCATACACCTTTTGAACAATATATAGTTTTTTTCAATAATTTTCAGACATACATACTTGTGTATTTTTTACCAAATCTACTTTTTTGAATTGTTTCATAATATTTCTATATTTGATGCGTTCTTAAGCAGTATTTTTATAGAGCATTTATTCCTTTTTTAATTGTATTTACAAACCCTAATTATTAACAAGTAAAAGCTGGTTTGTTTTAAAAAAAAATCCCTTTGAAATTGACTGAGTTGTTAAATATTTTATTAAAAAACATTTTGTTAAAAAAACTACCTGCATAATGTGTGTTCGTGTTCTATTTAAGCGCTTTCTGTGTATTTAACAATTTAACAGACATAGATCAACATATAGTTCAGAATTGGTGCAAGAGTGGGTGCCAAAGTTTTTCCTGGAGAACCACATTTTTTCAAATATTCCAACCATACTTTTTCACCGCTTCTAGAGAATCTATCTATATTAAAAATATTCAGATAATTAGTATAAAAGCAAGTAAAAGCTTACATTAATCATACTAAAATTTGTAATTTCGTAATGGGTTTTGAAAAAGCTTACAATGTTTTAAAAAATGTTTTTCTGAAAAAAATATGAATTAATTTTATTATAAATTTTTTTATGCTTTTACTGAAATTTAAAATTTCTTCGCCATGCCTTTTGCCGAGTTTTTCTTAAATTATTGCTTATCTTCTATTAATATCCGTGACAATAAGGAAAAAGTGCTTGAGTCATATTTTACTGTTCTGTAAGAGAGCACTTCTGAAGTTAATAACTTCAATATTAAATTATTTTTGTTTTATATAATACACTATGTTTTAACTATACCAAAGTATAAGATAAATTAAGCTATTTGTTAAATTATAAATCCGACTTCAGCATATATTAATCCTAATGTAACATCAGAGCGCCCTCCTTCGTTGTGTAGCAGAATCATTGGCGAAGTAAAATAAACAATAAAATGGCTACTAAGCATAGCTTCAGAAAATTGAATACCCCTCATTTAACACCAGAGGCGCTGCAACAATGCATTATTGAAAGGGTGCAAAAAGTAAAAAAGGGTGCAAAAATAATATTAGTAGACATTCATTGCATGAGTGTTACTTCTCTTTGTAAAAAAATACCTACCACTTCTTGAAAAATTGCACAAAACAATTGATATTTTGACCAAGGCTACTTTTGAATATGAAAATTACTTAAACATTTTTCTTTTTGCCATAGATATTGCTCTTTAAGAATTTAGATCCGTGTGCTTCATAGAAACATGTTGAAATAATTTTTTCCTTATTTACTTCTTCCTGCAATGCTTGTTTATATACAACATTAAATATTTTCTATAAATTTAAAATTTATTTAATGTCTTTCATTATGTTTATCTGATTGCTTGGTTACGTTTTAGCTTTATTTAAATTTCCATACTAAACATGACACTTTAATTTTCTAGCAAAGCAAACTTTTTGCTGTTATCCATTTTTTCTTTTGCTTTAGCAATTAAAACAAGTTTTTTCCCATACTTTTGAAATTAATTACTTGTGAAAAATTCAAAAGTCATGTAAAGGGATACAACTTCTTTTGCAGTTTAGGGTAAATAAGTTTGATGAAGATTAAATTTTTAAAATTTTTTCTTCATTTCCCAGATGTAGTGTCTACACTCCTTGCAATTATTTCCTGTTTCCAGATTTGAAGAATTTATCTGAGGTGCTAAGGATTTAGGTCAAAACAACAAAGTAATCATTGAAAAGAACCCCTATTTGGATGACCTTGATGAATCTTATTAGTTGTAGAGAATAAAATACTAAACTGCTGGACTAAATGTATAAACCTTAGAAGGAACTATGTTGAGCAATAACGGAAAGTCAAGGAAATAAAAAAATAAGTTTGGTTTTTCAAGTTTTTTCTTCCCTTGTGCCAGAAAAACGTGGATGACTTTGCACAGATAATATCCACAGATCCCAACGATACAGTTTGATAATTTATTATTACTATTTTTCTGTTGAATTAGCTCTAAAGATAATAGAAAAAAAGTGGATCATAAGTAGGACTCAAATTTTAATAACCTGAAAGATGTGGAAATGTTCCCGCAAAACAGCAAAAAAACTTATGCCTGTTTCACTATAACGAAAACTTAAAATTTTTATTGAAAACAAACAAAAAATATATTTTATTGCTTTTTTCAATATAAATTTTCAGTCGAAAGTTTTCTTTCGTTATTATGAAACAAGCCATTACTGCCAGTGTAAAGAAGAAAATAAAATTAATTTGCAGACGAAAATTTTTTATTGTCTTCAATAAACTGGCAGTAAATACCCCACTTATTAAAATATAGTTAAAAATTTAAAATATTTAATAAACTTAGTATATTTTCATTTAACTTTCATTCTTATTTGCAGGGTTGGAGTTCAATTTTAAACTTGAGGAATACATCCGTGTAAGAAAATCTGTAGGCGACATATGCCTCTCGTAATTACCGAATCGTATTTGAGCAACTGTCAATACTCTAGTGCTTCAGAGTCCAAGTAAGTGATCCTAAGTTGAATATTTACTGCCCCTTGGGGCGCTTTGTCTTCACACGCAATTGTAGTTAAAAAGAAATGCCTGGTAGTCCCATATCTAGAAAACTGCTTTAAAGTTCAATTAAACGTGCCATAACCATAACCATACAAGACAGCTGTTCAAACCAAAAATACAGGCAATAGATCCAGCAAAAAAAGAGACTCCAAGAAAGTCATGAAAATGTAGAGTTTGCGATGCGGAAGTAGTGAAAATTTCGATCTGATCTTATGATTTTTACATAGGGTTGTCATTGCAAGAAGTTCTCTTTTTCGATGCCTGGTCACTGAATTGGAAGCGATATTAAGAAAAATTCCTTTTTTTGTGTTCTATGATAATATTTTCATCTAGGAAAAATGGTAAATAGTTACCTATCTTAACAATTCGTTTCTTTTTATACGAATTTAAACCCAAAACAGTGTTTTTATGTAATTTTAAGCAAATAACTTTTAAATTTTAGACTTAAATTAGCTCATAAATTTATTTAAAAAATAATATTTTTTTTTTAATTCTGGTGAGTATTTTCTAACACTATGGATGAGTTACAAGGTTTTGTATGACTAAAATAAGCTTCTACATGGTTTTTTGCTCACTCTCGGCAAATTAAAAATATCGATTTTTTGGAAGCAATGAAAATGTAGTTCCACTAGAATGACTTCCATTTCTTTTCACAGGGAGAGAATTTGATTATAGGTGACTCGCCATGACGCCATAGCCATGAACATAACTAGAGAAACCAATTGAATTTTGGTTTTTTGCCGTAACCATTGACAGTTGATTTCTGCTTAAACACAGTTATATAATGTTGCACTTTTGAAATGAATAAACAAATGAAAACATAAACAGCTGTTTATGGTTTTGAAATTTGATATGGATATGGCACTATGGTATGGCATGTAAAGGGTGACTTTTTAGCAACTTTCCATTTGGCAACACTGTGATTGGAAAGTCAGCTGTTTTTGTGTAGGTATACTATTACTATTAAATATGTTCAGTTTGACTTATAATTTAACCACGAATCGACTAAAAATGAACAACGCTTGCAGATTATTAAATTTTATTATGAAAATGTATGCACGGTTTAAAAAGTGCATCCGCACACTTTTTCCATTTTATGGTCAGTTCGGGCGAACTTCTGAGGCGGCAATTCGGAGTCTTGTGACTAATTTTGCACTAAAATTACATTATTGAAAATTAAACCACCGAAACGCATAAGTAGAGTGCAAACAGAGGACAAATTCACAGCTGTATCCACCAATGTTGTTGAAGACCGTGAATTATCGATTCAAATCCTCTGTTACTTTTTTTTACCCAAAATTGAAGAGCTGGACTTGGCTGACATGTGGTCTCAGCAAAACGGGCCCACATGCCATACATCACGTGAACCAATGGCCCAATTAAGGGGCGATCTTGGTGAACAGTTTATTTCACGTTAGGGGACGATCAAAATCGTGCGATTTAACGCCCTTTGGCTATTTTTAAGGCTCATGTCTGTATGGAATAGCCCCAGTAGTTGACACACTGGAATGAAATATTGAAGATATTCAAGAAGATTCGTGAGATACCAGTTGATATGATGGATAAATTATGCCAAAATTGTACCCAGTGCATGAACCATTTCAGACATATTCCCGCGGTCAACATTTACATGAAATCATCTTTAAACATTGAATGGTATAAATCGTTCTACCGACTCAAACAAAGATTTCATACAATTCTCTAAATTTTATTTATATATTTTTCAAATCAAATCGTAAAAATCACCTTATATAATTGAACCTTTAGTCAGAACATTCAACATTTTGAGAGATAAGAAGATAGAGTTTTTAGACAGATTAATTAGGATTGCAGCATGAAGAAAGGTATCCATTTTATAAAGCATTTAATAGTTATCATCAGGGCTCAGACTTCCATGAAACAAATGATTGATTTTAAATGCTGAATCATTGCAGTAGTGTAATAGTGTTATTAAAAAAATATATTTATAATATAAAATATGTATAATTTTTGGCAAATTACTTAAAATTTGATGATTCGTATAGATAATTAGTCAATACAACTTTATATTTCACAAAAAATTTGTATTTGCACAAAAATCTGAGCCATGCTTATCATAAATCGAATAAACAATATTACAAGTTACGCAGGTCTGTCGGTTTTGTTGCTATCATTCAGCTGTTGGCGTGACTTAGACAAGGACCTCTGTGTTTTGTTTTGAAAGTAAAACACTAACATTTCACATCAAATTTGAAGACAAGTAGCGAGTAGTGGACTGAGATATAGGTCCGTTATACTCATGCTGAAGGAGGCATAAGTTAAAGGTAAAAGAATCAAACAGTTTTTCATTAGCAATTAGTGGTATTGTTTTTTTTAAGCATGTGTGGCACATAACATACAGATCCAAACTCGGCTTAAAATTTAAATTCAAAGATTGTACAGTCTCTAAAAATAGGAACTAAAAATTAAAAAACAATTTGGATTCAGTTCAATGAAACATTTATAAATATATATCTTATCCTCAGTGGTATTCGAAGTCAGTCATAAACATAGTAATAGGTAAATTCATAATATGAAAATATTGACTTTGATAACCCAACTGGCACCGACTTCGAATAGCATTACAGGTAACCTAACATTTACACATGAAACTAATTGCAAGAAAGTAGCAATACAATCAAATATTTTTACTACCACAATCACATTGTTCTTAATTTCCAGTCAGCTTTCAACGATTTTTTCGAGAAAATAAATTTTTAATGTTTTCAGTAAGTAAAATGAAAAAAGGTTAAAAAACATATTTCAGGCGTTCAACTCAAGCGATTTTATTAAAATTTGGCCCACATGTTACAATAATACAAGGCTATAAATGTTTGTTTTAAAAATTGGGCGTTAACACGCCCATACAATTTAAACCTCTTATTTCATGTACTTCCGGTCAGCACATTTAAATGTACTATTTATGTAACTACTATTATCCGTTTGCAACGAAACTAAACAGGAAAGCTAAACACTAGTTAAAGAAAATTGTGGTTTAAAAAAAGTATGCGGTGACACGCCCATAAGAATAAAAAATTAAAATTTGCGCTACTGAGCTGAAATTTGATAAACGAGTAGTTATAGATTAGAAAATTACTAAAAATATCTGAAAATCCGATAAATTTTACCAAGGTAGGCGTGGCTGCGTCCATAAGGGTCAGAATTTAAAATACAAATCTAAGGCCTTTAACTGAGGCGATTTTCTTGAAATTTCGCATACATGTTGCAATAATGCAAGGCCATAAATCTACGTTGAAAGAAGTGGGCGTTAACACGCCCATACATTTTAAGCCTACTATTTCATATAAATTTGAATATACTTCATATTTATAAATTTATTACTATCTGTTTCCAACAACACTCGACAAGAATGATATCTACTGGCCAAAAAAAATCTTGAAATTGAAAAAGTGGGCGGTATCAGGCCCAGTAGAAAAAAGAATTAAAATTTGCGCTAGTAAGCTGAAATTTGATAAAGAAGCAGGTCTAGATTAGAAACTAGCTAAAAAAATCTGAAAACCTGAAAATTATAGCCAGGGGGTGGGGCTACGTCCGCAAAGCTCAGAATTAAAAAAAACAAATCCAATGCGTTTAACTCAAGCGATCTTAATGAAATTTGTGTTACATGTTACATGGCAATAATAAAAGGTTGTAAATGTTCTTTAAACAAAATGGGCGTTAAAAACCCACAAAATTTGCCCTCATTTTTCATGTGTGTACTTTGGATCAGCACATTTGAGTATACTATTTATGTATTTATTATTTATCGTTTCCGGTGAAACTCTCACGCAAATAAGAATAAAAAATTTAAACTTTCGCTAATGAGGTGAAATTTGATGGACAAGTAGGTCTGAGCTAGAAACTAACTAGAAAAATCTTAAAGCCAGGTAAATATAGGCATAAGGGCGGGGCTACGCCCTTAAGCTTAGAACTAAAACATGAAATTCAATTCGATGGCTTAAGCAGTTTTATGGAAATTTGGCATACATGTTTTAATAATGAAAGGCTACAAATTTTCCTTTAAAAAAGTGGGCGTTAACATGACAATAAAATTTAAGTCTCTTCTTTCATGAACTTTGGATCAGCAGATTTGTACTACTTGTGTAGATATTATTATCCGTTTCCATCGAAACTTGACACGTATGATTGGCACTGACTAAAAAATTTTTACTTTTAAAAAAGTGGGCAGGAATACGCCATAAAAATAATTAATTAAATTTGCGGTATAGAGCTGAAATTCGATACGCCAATAGCCCAAGATGAGAAACCAACTAGAAATATCTTAAAAGTCAAATATTTAAACCAGGAGTGGCAGGGACTACGCTAATATTGTACTGAACTTAACTGAAACTTTAACTTAAAACTATCATCTTTAAAAGAGGACGGTGGTAATTCAGCGCTGCTCATAATGATATCTTGAGTTTAAGAAAGTGGCGGAGAGTGGGGGTAACAGCCATAATATTTAAAGCTAGAATTTGAACTAGAGATTTTAAATTCGATACCCTTAAAGTTAAGGGGTGAGTTGCGTACAGGAAAAATCCGAAAGCACTGGTGGTTACATTAAGGATGTGGGACCATGTTTATAAAAACTTAGCGCAATGTTATACAGCAGAGAACTGAAATTACAAAAAAAAATAGGCTTAGGTAAGTCACCAACTAGAAAAATTTAAAACACAAGCTACTCTATTGAAAATTCCCATGCACATTTCACTTATGCTAGCCTTTAATTTTGCGTTTTCAAAAGTACTTCGTCTAAGCAGACTTAAGAAAAATTGGCAGGGTCACTTCCACCAAAATGAACACTATATTTTACATATCTCTACTCTGATGATTATTAAAAAATTAAGTATATCAGTCGGTCCTTGTAATGACACATTGGTGCACATATCACATTCTAACCCATTATTGTATGTAGGTCTGCCCTTTTAAACTGACGCAGTCATTATGAATAGAACTATGACAGACTAGAAATTTTAAGTTTAATAAGCTTTATTAAGAAAACTTTTCAAAAGCAGATCCTCACAATAACATAAATGTGAAAAAAGGCCGTAAAGGTCGTATAATTTCTAGATAATCTGCTAACTTGGCAATACTTTTAACTTTCTAAGAAAGAAGAGAATAATGCATACTTGTTTATTTCTTTATATCGGCAAAAATATTGTCAAGTTAGCAGATTATCTAGAAATTATACGACACTCTTACGGTTACAAATTTATATAATGCATACCATATTACAGTGATAGGTACTGTCCCAAACAAGAACTTGGTCATAATTTTTATCTCAATACTTTTAATTTGAAATTTTAGAAAGGAACTTGGCCTTTTTTCACATCTATGTTTTTGTGAGGATTTTGGTTAACTCTAATTAAGTAGCAAACAAACGGAGTTTTTCAACATTACTTTTCGACGGCATTTTTAAAATTAACTTTCACTTTCCTATGAAAACGAACAAGAAATTTTCATGAAAGTCATTTATTTCATTAAAATTTTGATTCATAATACGTATACAGAAATTTCAAGAAAGTTCTTTCATTTGTAAATGTAGCGTAATAAATATAAAAATGTTGCATTTAACTTGTTCTAAGTTATTTTAAAATATTTGGTTTTTAATTTTTAAGTCGGTTGTTTTAATTCGCAACAACAAATTTAAAACAATCTTTGATGACTTAAGGAGCAGTAAAAAATTTTAAAAATCGGAATGCGCCATATCTCTGGGAATTGAATAATTTATTATTTACTGTATCGTATATATTTAGAACTTTAATGATGAGGACATTAAAAGTTTGTGAAAGTTTTTTTGGATATAATGTTCGAAGGGAAAAAGCCAGTTGTTAGGAAACAAGCGGGCAGTAGGGAATTTCCAAAAAAGTTTTGTTAACAAGCAATAATAATTACTAACAGTAATTTAGTGAAGTGTAAAGTAATTTATTGTTAAAAATCGTGTATGTTGTTTTCAAAACAAACGTTTAGGTTAAATAAAAATCAAATGTTAAATCAAAAGTTTATTCATATATCACAACGACGGGTGTAGAAAATAAACAGAAAATTCAAAATATTTGTATAACATTGAACGGACCGTTATAAATTTCCTTGAGAATATATAATTAAACTCATATAACTTTCAAAATATTAACTCAAATAGACACCAAATTTCTTTAAAAATTATTGAGGCATAAAATTGCGCATCGAGACAAAGAAAAAGTAAAAGTTATATATTTACATATTTTGAACACATAAGGCAAAAAAAAAAATATTAGTCGACTAACAATCATTGTAATGTTACTTTACTAAATCAAGTCGTTTCTTGTTAATGATATAGGACAGACTTTGGAAAACATAAGCATAAACCATATGCGACATTTTCCGCTAAGCTTCTCTCTGTATTTTATTTCGAAGGATCATTAATTTATTTTCATTAATTATAAAGTAAACATTAATATACATACATACTACATGTATGTATACATATACGCATGTTTGTATACATTTTTTCAATAAGTACTACACCAAAATCACAACCTTCCGTCACCCACATAACACCACACATGCAGATATACACACACATCCTTGTTAAAAAAACATATACATCCTTAGGCACACCTCTCTCACCAGAGATTGTACAAAGTTAAAATAAATTAAATATTATATTAAATTCTTTAATCAATTATTTTATTAAGATTTTAAAGAAAATACTCACCCGTAAAAGTTTTAATATTTTTTTTTTTAACTCAGCTACAAATAATGTTACTATTTCTGACAATATGTTAACAAATTGTTTTTGTGCAAGGGAAAACACTCAAATTCTCACTAAATAAAATAAGCAAAACTCGTCAAATAAATAGAGTTTAATTATCTATTATTAACAGTTCTATTATCGGTTAATAATAATTTAAATAAATAAATATTTATGTTATTGTTATCAATATTTTTCTATTACAATTGCTTTCCATAATCTTGATGTTATTATTTTGTGGATGTATATAATTTTGTTCCGTTTTCTGGTTAAATGTTGTTTTTGGCTCTGAGGTAGAAATATAACTACGAGTGAGATATATAAGTTGTGGCCACTTATCACTTGCGTGCTGCGACATATCACTTTTATTTTCTGTCATAAATTCATTGTCAAAATTTAAGAGGGAACCTAAACAATGTAAATTTGTCAAATTACTTATTGTAACATACACAAGCTTTTTCCTTGTATTTGTTCTGAAAGAGGTTACTGACAAGTGAAAGCTGCAATAGGAAGGAGAAGAGAAATTATACCGTAAATGTGTGTTGAAATGTTACACTAAATATAAGCTTTTTATCAAATCTAAACAAATAAGATATTTCCAAAAGCATCCTGGAATTAAATTTTATTTTGCAATTCAAGGGTTATTTTGCAGCCTTATGCTTGTTTAATACTCAGTTATTCAAAGTAAAAAATTACAAATATATGTACACAGAAAAACCTTTATTTGAATTTCTTAAATTAAATACCAAAATTGGCAAAAGTTTATTAGATATAATGAAATATAGATATTTTCCTTATTAAAATAATTTACTTTATATTCATCAACCCAAATAAAGAAAATAATAAAGGTTAAAATAAGTTTAAAAAGAATTTTTGTTAAAAAAAAAGATAGCACACCATTTTCTGTGTAGAAAAACGATTTTTGTTCTCTTGGAAATTTTTGACTACAAAAGTTTTTGAAATGCTTAAAGGCTTTTAAATAAGCTTACAGTTTTCTATACAGTTTGTTAGGTTTAATATCGATCATTACCTCTTATTTAAACACTTTAACTCGTGTCTGGTTGGATATACTCATCTTATGTGCTCTTATTGCATAGTCTGCTATACAACATATTCAGATACCATTTTTCACCCATTTTTCGCCATTCTTAATTGCTCCTTTCTTTTACTGTACATTAAAATACTTCTTATTTTTTCGCTGGCAAATTTGATTTCGTATACATTTTTTATATACATATTATAAAATGAAGCAACAGCTGTCTGCTGTTATCAAAAAAAAAAAAAAAACAACTATTAACTTTTCTTGCACATGCCCACTTGATTAGAGCCCAAAATAATACTTACTTGTAGCTTGAATGTTAATTTTAAAAGCGAATTTTTTAACAGAAAGTTTATATTTTAACTAATAAGCTGTGAAAAATGTTAAGATTGCAATTTAAATGTTTTACATTTTCCCCAAGCAAGTTTCCGTTAATACGATTATATATCGTTTTTATTTAAAATACTTAAATTAAGGAATATGAATTTAAAAACTTTATTTGTTGTTAATTATGCTTAACTAACAACAAATGAAATTTTTAGACTCGAACTCATTAAGCCCCGACCAAAAAAAGGGGTGTTATAAGTTTGTTTATTTTTAAATAATTTTAGAGTACATGTTTCTTTAAAAAAAATTAATTAAATTCATTGCATTAAATTCATTTGTTAGACTAGCAGTACGTTAAAAAATCAAATAAGTTTACATATGTATAAACTTGGAGATATATGTATTTATATACACATACATAAGTATATATATGGACCTTCCATGTATAAATTCTTAGAAATTAAATTTTATAAAACAAAATGTTGACCGAAAACATTAAACGGCCATCCCTCAGCTTTTTTCGGGTATAACTTAAAAATGCGAGTTTTTTTCAAATTTAGCGTTTATTGTGCAGTAGAAATTTCCTTAAAGTATTGGACATCGGTAGCTATGAGCTTTAATCATCTCTATTCCAACATATAGATATCATCAAAAGAACTAAACCATTTTGAATTGTAGAACATTTTGTTTGAGATAAGGAGTTATAACATTTAGAAATTAAAAAGTTGCCATAAGCTTGAAATATTAACATATTTTCTGCAACTCGACCAAGCATTTGTGATAACAACTTCTGTAAATAGCGAACAAAAACATTCATTTACAAGAAGACTTTTATATTGTAAAAAAAAATTCTCACATAAAAAATTGTCATATTCCTAACATTATTCTAAATTCTTGACATTACAAAAATATAGCCAGAAATATTGCCAAGGAGTTTATTTAAATATCGTCAAGAAAATCACCAATCGCCATATCAAAATTTTCAAAAACAATTATTATCGCTACTTTTACTGACAAATCGCTACATCTGACACACTGGGTACAATTAATTTGTTTTCACCTAAATGTATGCACAAAATAGTTCTTATATTTAAATTATACACCAGCAAAATCACTGTGAGAAATTACAAGCCAAACATATAAATATAAAAGAAATATCCCCTATTCCAGAACGATTTTGATCCCGTATACCCTAAGTTTGCTGTAAAATATCAGGTTTTTTCAAAAGTACAATGAAATTGATTATTGAGAGACAAGAACGAAGAAAGAAGAAAAGTAAGGAAAATCTTTTATTTTTATTGGAATTAGCGGATAAATTATGAATATTACTATTCTCAAAAGAAAGTTTATAGATTGCCCATTTACTCAAAGAACGTCATAACTCCGAAAACCAGTTTGCCAGAAAACAAGTTTTAAGTTTAGGCATTAACCCTAATTCAGTAAGAAGATTTAGGACGTTTTTGTTTGAAAATACTTCTGAGTTCTTGTCTTTGAATTCTTTAAATTATTTTCTTCAAAAATAGTTGTTGTCTTTGATAATGAAATGTTTTTAAAACATTAAAATTAAATTAAATTATTATACAATAGTTAGAAAAATATATGAAAAAATATGTGTTGGAACAAAATCATAAAGCATAAATACACGAACCTTCTAGCATAGACATTGGGTAAAGTGAATAAAAAATAAGCATTTGCGTTTTACTTAAAAATTTGTTTTAAAACCTAAAATATGAATGTGGTTTTTGTTTTTTTTTTTTACAAATTTTCAAGTAAAAAGCAAATGCTTATTTTTTATTCACTTTACCCAATAACTAATAATTGTTTTAAAGAATCACAACTGCTGCTTTTTTTCGTCCATAGACAAGACGATACAATCGTCGAACAGAATTAGGGCATAAAAGAACTTAGTGAAAGAAGAATTTTTTATTTTGCTTTTAAGAGTTGAGTAAACAAGATATCTATATGAAATTTTTACACAATACGAGCAACGATATAAGGATTAATTCTGCATCATTAACTCAAAAAATGAAATGATGTTGGTTGACTAAATGAGCGATATGCTTGTTTGTATGTATGTATGTTAGTTAACCTTACTGGACGTAACAAATCTGAGCAGTGCACATGTTATATGAATCGTCGAATTTTGTCGTTTTTGCGAATTTCTTGGGCCAGTACCGGACATAGTGCGTGCGAGAGTTTTACAAAAAAAAAAGCATTCTGCAATATTAAGAGTTTCCATAAAATGCATTGGAAAATGTATAAATAAGCTTGAAGAGACCAGCAAAACAGTTACACGAGCGAAATCAGGGAGATGCATTAAGCTCTGGCTACGACAAAACTAAAAACTAAGGTATAAGGTCTGATATAAAGGCTGGCTTAAGAAATTGTGATGGCTGCCAGTTCGCAACGAATATTTGATTTCAAAAGCACTAAGGAAATCGGTTTAATGTCATTAATCTTAATCTTGATTGTAGATAAAAAAACACGTTGTGACAAAATCAGGACAGTTCGGGGCTCTCTTTTGTTACCCCGTAATATACTGTGCCTTTTATTGCTCCACCAATTGAACTTTATAAAAATATTTATATAACTTCCCAGTAAAAAAAGAGACTCCAAAAAAGTCATGAAAATGTAGAGTTTACGATGCGGAAGTAGTTCAAATTTCGATCCGATCTAATGATTTTTACATAGGGTTGTCATTGCAAGAAGTTCTCTTTTTCGATGCCTGGTCACTGAATTGGAAGCGATATTAAGAAAAATTCCCTTTTTTGTGTTCTATGATAATATTTTCATCTAGGAAAAATGGTAAATAGTTGCCTTTTTTAACAATTCGTTTCTTTTTATACGAATTTAAGCCCGAAACAGTGTTTTCATGTAAATTTAAGCAAATAACTTTTAAATTTTAGACTAAAAATAGTTCATAAATTTCTTTAAAAAAATATTTTTTTTTTTAAATTCTGGTGAGTATTTTCTAACACTATGGAGGAGTTACAAGGTTTTGTGTAACTAAAATAAGCTTCTACATGGTTTTTTGCTCACTCTCGGCAAATTAAAAATATCGATTTTTTGGAAGCAGTGAAAATGTACTTCCGCTAGAATCACTTCCATTTTTTTTCACTGGGTTGTTTATAAAAAACTTGAGATTTTTCTAATTGAAATTTACAATTGTCATGGCAGACACTGATTAAAATGTTTCACGTTTTCTAGGGTTCTTAATGAAAAATATTTTGGTTAGCTTTTTAAACTTTTTGATCTCTTTTGCACACCAAACAAATCGTTGTGATTTTTTTTCAATTAAATGACTATTTAGAAAAATATATATTTTTTATTAAATTTTTAATTCAAAATTCGTGTTTTTAATTGAATCTTGTTAGTACTTTTTTCTGTGTGTTTACGAAAAATTCATTAAATAAGATTAAAATTTATAAAGCTTTCTTTGAGACTCGACAGGACTCAACTTGAGAGTGACAGGATCTGATTGAAATTAGAAAATAATGCCTTAACAATTAAAGATTGTGGCAATTTTTTTTTAATTTTTTTTTTGCTAAGATTAAATTAAATTAGTTTTGATGTTGAACACACACGTAACACACAGATCAATACTTACTATTCGTATGTATAATATTGAATATAAAAATAATATACATATACTATATAAAATTTTACTTTTTCTCAGTTATGCTTAAGGAAAAAAATTTTTTATTTATTATCCATACACGTTTTTTATAAAATATGTATATGTCACAAATATGCATATACATATTACGCATGTTTTAAATACTTAAAAAAATTACTTAAAAGAAAGAAGCTTAATAAACAAAATTTATTAAATAAATAAAAAAATTGTCTATAAATAAATACGGATATATATGTATATAGTATGTATGTATGTTCGTACGCAGAAATTATTATGAAAAATTGTGTAATATCCATTAAAAATTTAATAAAATTTTCAAAATTAAGCAATTCAGTAATATCAATTAATTTTTCCACTTTTAAATTGATTGATTGATTGAGAATATTTATTTAGTTTTTTAATGTGTTTATATACATATGTATATTAAAGTGACTTATCAAAAAAATCTTTTGTTATCCTTCTATATATTATGAATTATGTTCTTTTATGAAGATTTCTAAAACATGAAATTTGGAGAGCTCGACCGCAGGACCACATTAAAGATAGGTGCATTTCAGCATTTTTTAAATAAAACTCACAGATTAAATTAGTCTCAAAAATTGTTAGTTTAAGTAAATATTTTTTACTGTTCCAGGAAATTGTTTGTTCCAAATAAACTTTATAGACCATAAACATGTACACAACACGATCAATCAAAATAAACAAACACAAGAGTACAATAGCACGGTGGATCTACTCAGTTGACCACGAATTTCCTTATTGATATCGATTTCGAATATATCTCTAATATTTATCATGTACAACTGGCGAAAGTGACACTCAAAAATTAATCAAATAAAGTCCAACTGTTGCTCAGTTTTGTTTAAAAAAAACATAAGATCTCAAAGTCTCGCTGGCAATATTAAAAGTGAGAGAATATCAAACTAATTACGACAAAAAAGCAGCAAAAAAAGTAAAAAGTAATTTTTATTTTAATTTATTTATTTTAACTTACTTATTTTATTTTTTTTAATACCTTAACTAACGCTGCAGGTTTTGAACATGGTACATCCTTTTTAATAGACATCCACTAAGCTATCGTTGTAATTTTTGTATGCAATTATTTCACATATGGGAATTTCCACAGAAAAGTCCACCTTTTGTCACGTTACGTTACGTTGTGATGTATCTTGTTTTGCAAAGAAAAACTAATGTTTTATATAATGTTTTTGCATTAAGTCTACATTCGCTAAAACTAGAAATCAATCGAACAGTATAGCTCTTAAATACAATGTAAATTGCATGGTAACGTAACGTGACAAAAAGTGGACTTTTCTGTGTCCTGTTTCACAATAACGAAACTAAACTTTCACCTCACAAAACAGAAACAAATTTTCATATTTTATTGTTGTTTGCAATATAAATTTTCAGTCAAAAGTTTCGTTTCAGTTTTCTTTCGTTATTGTGAAACAGGTCATAAATTCCAAATCCCATATTCATAAAATTTGAAATAAACTTGAAATATGTTGTACTCAAAATAAATTATACAAGATTTTCTTAAAATTGATTTCAAACATATATTATTTTTTTATAAATATGGGGAGTAAGTATTTAAAGGTGTTGTTTAATTCTTTAATATTTTTAATTAAACATAAACATTTTTAGAAGTAAAGAAATAAGTAGACACTTTTTGAAATCAAATATTATAAATAACAGATGGTTAGAATAATGCATTTGAATACAGATAATGATTGTGCTAAAAACAATGTAAATAAGTATCATAACTTTTCTGGACTACTGTTTTTTTTTTGTAATGGGATGAATTTTTTAATTATATATAATATATATAATTAATTAAATATTGTCTTGAAAGAAAATAATACAAAATAGAAAAAAATGCTAGAACAGTCGGCCAAGTTCACTAGCGGCAATGACTAGACTACAAATATTTCTTAAAATTTTCATAAAACAATTGAATTTTTAAAATCTCGTCTTTTATTTCCGTATAAAGTGAGCCACTCTAATGTATGTACATGCATACATACATACATGCATATGGTTTGTTAATATATGTCTTAATAAAATTGCATTGTATTTATTTATAATAAGTACGAAGTAGATTATTATTACTTTTAATTAAGAACTACTGATTAAAATTATATACTAAATTATTTAAATACATAAGAAAAATGTCCATGTATTAAAAAATAATATCAGAAGTAGAACTTAAGGAAATACAAAATAGTTGAGAAAAGAAAAACAGAAAATTGCAATACATAAATGCATTCATTATAAAATACTTAATACAAGTTTTTTTTTACTAAATGTGCAAGTGCAGTAATAATAATAAAACTTCACTTTAGTTAGCTAAAAATTATTTTTAAATTTGCAAAACGTCTTAAGAATAGCTATCACTTTGGTCTCGGTTCACACATGGCAATTTTAGGTGCTTAACTCTTGAATTTATACAAGAAAGGGGTAAAAGAATAGAAGCAAATTTTAATGGCTTATAAGGCGTACATTATTTCTTTTCGTTTTGTAACACGCAGCTTTTTTTTATTTATTTTCAGTCGCTTTTTCTCACACGCATTTTTTGTTATCTTACATTCACTATTCGTCACACAGAAATTTGTTCACAATATTTCAGTGTAATAATTTTTTTAAATTAAATTGGAAAATATATATATATAAAATCTTAAGAACTATTTAAAAAAAGTGATCATAAGGCGTTTCATTTCTTTATGTATACTACGTTTATGCACGCACTATTTACAAATAAAAATATTTGAAAATAAATTAATTCACGGCATTATAAATGTATAAAAACTTGGTAGCACTTCTATAGAAATGTTACTTATGTTTGCAAAAAAAATAATTTATAAATGTATAAAATAAAAAAAAATTTGTTTTTATTGCCATTATTTTCTTTTATCAATTTTTTGTGTGCAATATTTGATCAATTTATTGTTTTTTATTAGCAAACATTTGGAAGTGTGGCAACCTCAAACATTTTATTTGCAAAAAGTGTGTTAATCGTGAATAGTTTTGTAAATTATTAAGTCGCAATAAAAAATATAATATGGCAACAGTTTACAATATTATTTGATAACAAGCCATGCGTATAAACGTAGTAATACATATATATATATATTCCAAAACTGATTTCTTTTTATATGTCATTACCAGGGAAACCGCAAATATGCAATTGTATTTTTTTTCTTGTGTGACGTTTTAAAGCGGTGATGAGATATTTATCTGTTTCAGAACGTTTTAGGAATTTAAGCATCGATTTATTTTTGCATATTTCATCCCCTAAAGCACGTTTTTGCATATTTCAGTCATACATGCATATTTTTAGCATACTTTCGAATTTTGGAGCATAATTTAGGCTTATGAGGCATATTTTCTGATCTCTTTTGCAAGTTAAAGTTAAATTTGTACGGAGGTATCTAAAACAGTTAATTTGTACTATTTACTTCAGTCAAAGTTTGTATAGTAATTTTGTGTTAACGTACACTTCAAACCGAAATAAATTTTTTTAATACGGTAATTATTCTTTGAGTTTGAGTTTTTAGTGCGTATTTTAAAATTTTTAGTGCATATTGAATGAGCACTTTATTTAAAGCATATTTCTGGCTTCATTGGTAATCACATACATACAGACACACATACATATAAAAAATCAAGATAAAGAAAACACGATAATTGCTGCGAGAATATTTGTGTGCGAAAGTAAAAGCAATTTAACCTTTAAAAGTTGAGCAAATAAAGGTGCTGTGTATAAACCGTGACTAGCTGCTTATATATTTAAAACTATTTTTTTTAGCTAAACTAATTTATATTTAAAAACAAAGTCTTATCTTAAAGTGTGTACGACGAAAATCTCTTGCGACAGCACAAGCTGTTGTGAGGAGAATTAATTATTAAAAAATAAAATTTGTTATGCAATATCAATATCAAATACGTTCAAATGCATACTTTTGTTGGCGTCATGCCTTGTTATGGCTGAAAATTTGTCGTTTTTTTTTTGTAAATTTTAAAATAATATTCTGTTTTATAATTTTCGGCTTAATCCTGGCATTCTTAGACCAAAACAAAAAGTACAAGTACTTTTTATAGAAGGAAGATTATCTATAAAAATCCACAGATTTCTTCTCACTTTGTTTGATTCACTCTTAAATCTATTCTGGTATACCATACTTTAAAACTTGACCAGTAGCACAGCGAAATATTTTTTCTTTCTCGGGCAGTTCTCCAATCAAATAGTCACGCATCTGCTCGATGGCAGCACGAGAATGACCAGTGCCATGAAAAGCTAAAGTGGCATCACGTCCAGCATAATCCATAATAACATCAGCGCCGCCGGGGTGATCATGTATAAAGCTGGTAACGTCATACACACGATCGTAAATAGCAACCCAACAATCAGAATAGTCATCGTGTTGAGCCACAGTATTCAGTGATATTTCAGGTAAAGGAATTTTAAGCGGAGGCTGTTGAATTTTCTTTTGTTGGCTGCCACTAGGCACAATGCGCAAAGCTTGCAACAGACTTGTAATTGATGTGCTCATATCAATAGAGTTTGTCAAAATAAATTTTTATTAAATATTTTTTAACTTAACTTTATTTCTTTATGAAAAAAGTTGTTTGCTTTTCACAACTGTTTTTCTTGTTCAAATGAACTTGAGTTTAACACACGTTTTAACAGCAATTGGAACGCAACTATTTTACTTTTATAATCGTATTAAATATTTTATGTTGTATTATTATATTTACTTAACCGTAAACTTTTATTTTAATCTTTATGAGTTAATTTAATTAAAATAAGTTTACAATATATTTGCCGTTTATTAATACGTATACACAGTTTGCTTTGTAGACAACGAATGAGTGATGTTTTAAAGCAATCTCTTTAATCTATTTATAAAGCTTTTACGAAGTAATAATCTTGTGGTTTTGCGTAATATTAAGAGTTTTTAAACAATAAGTGTAATCAAATGATCCTATAAAATATGTGCTCTCATCCAGAGATTGCAAAATTCACATAAATGAATGTAACACTTTTGTGTTACAATTCGAGCTTCAAAATAAGAATATTGTACCAAAGTCTTGTGTATATAATGCAATAGATGAAATTATCTAGTTTCTGTTCTGGCAAGTTTTTGCACAACCAAAAATGACCTTTGTTAAAAATATACACAAAAAATGAACCAGGAAATATTATTTTCTTATCAAAATTTAAATATAAGTATAAATATGTATCAGTTCCTCATTCGCACGCAAATATTAGTTTTTTGTTTGTTTTTCGAACATAATAAAAATTCATGACATACACACAAAAAAATTAAATTTTATTTTAAGAGCCGCATTAGTTGAAAATTAGTTTTTTATTTTAAAATTTAGCTTTTCTAATTTAAAAAAAAAAATACTAGTTTTTGGTAAAATGATTTGCTGGTTTTACAAATTTTTTGTTTAGGACTGCACTTGGTCACAAATCGGGAAGAGGAGAACAAATATATTTTGCTATCTCACGCATTAATGAAATCTTTTAATTCCTTATTCTGAAAATTTCTTACAACGTTTATCATAAGCATCGAAATCAAAACTTTAATCTTAAGTTAATATGAATGACTTAGATACTAATAATAATGAATCAAAACTTTTGTGCAATTAAAAAAAATTGATGTGCCATTTTGCTAAAGGAAATTTTCGTAGCTGCTTCACACAGAAAAATGTCATGGTAAAATCTACCAAAACAAGATTAATTTAAAATTCTTTGGCAATGACTTTTCTTCATATGTGTTTAATGTTTATTCAACTTGGTTTACAGTAATATTCAATCATTGTTTTTCCCTTTGAAATAACTTTATTTCATGTTGATTTAGTATTCCGGTACTGTTAAATCAAAGTAAAAGACCAGGTTGAATCAAAGTTATTTCAGGTTGAAACAACATTAATTTAATTAAATAATAGATATATTATTTTATTAATTATTTAACTTACGTGATTGTGTGTATTGGCGCAGTCATAAATAAACTGTGAGTGTTATATGTATTGTTGGGGTTTCCGGTCAAAATTTTAACTTGGCAGTCTTCAAGTGTTACAGCCACCACAACCTTCATTGTTCTTTAGACAAATACTATATAAATACCATCAACAATACAAGGTTCAAAAAAGTGTCGGTTAAGCTGTTTTTTTTGGTGGTTATGGCTCGATATTATTTCTAATATATGTAATGTGATTGCAGTATGGTGTTTTTAAATTAGTATTTTTTTCTTTGTTTTCTTTTGCAAAACAAACATATGTTTCTTACGTATTATGAAAAAATTACAGAGCAATATTTTATTTTTAATTTTCCTAAACTATTCCTAAATTATTTCGTAATATTTTTTTAATTACAACCTGTTTACACAAGTCAAGTAATTCGCACGTGTAGAAAATGTTTGTACAAACGTGTCGCTGTTAGTTCGTGCACGATTTGTTGTTGTGTGTTTTGTTGATTTTGTAAGAAAATTCGAACAAAAGTGTCCTCCTTTCTTTTATGGAAAACCCTCAGTTAAACGGAGAAATAAAACAACTGAAACTTAAAATATAAAAATTTATTTTGCCTGACCGCTTCCCATGACACAAAGCAAATTAAATTTTTTTCGCCAATCAGGTAATCCGGAGTGAAATAAAAATTTAAAACTTTTTGAATTTCACTAATCATTGACGGAAAAACTCAGCACGCACCCAACTATGAGAATACTGAGCTTATTTGATCGTCTCCGGGTCTCATACATTTGTACAATAAAGTGCTAAAACGTACTTTTGCTTCAACCTCTTAATACAGCATTTAAAAGAAGCTATCATCTCTGCTCTCAACTCATAATATGAGATAATACAGATACAGAGAATACAGATAATACAGCATTGAAAAGAAGCTATCATCTCTGCTCTCAACTCATAATATGAGATAAGATTAAATTTTCGAAAAAAAATCTCTTTTAAAGATTAGTGTGGTTTTTGAACGTATTGTTTTCTTCGCAAATGGGAAGTGAAAACAAAATATGATTGCTGTGGTTCAATTTAGTATATAATAATTTAAAAGCATGCGTTAAATTTAATTCAAATATTTATTGATTAACTAGCAAAGGAAAGATACGATTTGTAAATTTTTTATATGAATTGTCAAATGTTATATAGGAATATATTAGTAAAGATTATATACATACAATGTACATATGTGTGTATGTAAATAATATGACCATGAGTAACATATCGCTTAGTTACTTCAATAGTGTTACAACTCAAGAAACTTGATTTACAGAAAACGTGTTTCATGTTTTAAATTTACATATAACTCAATAAAGTCATACAAATATTTATATGGCATGTATAAAATTTTTAAATAAAAATTCGGCAATATTAACTAAAAACACAGTTTTTGATCTATGACATCAAATACAGTGGTTTTTCGGTTGAACGGAATCGGAGGGACTGGTCCTATATTCAACAGTCATTAAATAACAACACCGCGCATTTTTCTGATGTGCGTTAGTGTCCCTTTGTGGCTGTTGTTGTATTAAAGTTCAAATGATGACGGCATAGTCACTGGTCACTGAGCTATATCGACTTCAGCAAATACTAGTCCTAATGTAACATCAGAGCACCGTCCTTCGTTGTGAAGCAGAATCATGGACGAAGTAAAATAACTAATAAAATGGCTGCTAACCACAGCTTCAAAAAAATGTAATACGTCTTATTTTATACCAGAGGCGCTGCCAACACTGCATTATTAAAAACGCGCAAAAAGCAGAGTAAACTTTTCTCTGTCGCTTCTTTCGCCGCCTGTATTCTATATCACTATCCTTTTACTGGTAATAACACCTAGTAATAGTAGTAGGCATTCATTGCCTGAGTGTTACTTCTCTTACAAAAAAAATGTATGGTGAAGTTTAGTTCCGTACATACGAACAAACCCAACAATTGCGTAAAGACCACAAATTAATGTTTTCTTTTTTATAATAAAATAATTGTTTCTTTACAAAAATGTTGGGAGTATTCAGGGTAGAGACCTGCGTAAATACGTTTTGTTTTTTAAATGTATTCTCGTGGCATTTATTATACTAAAACAATAAAAAATGCTGTCGTATTATAAGTCAAGCACAATGGATGAATTGGTGTACTTGTATATGAGTGTTAACAAGCGATGTCGCCAAGACTTCTTGTTCATAACAACAACAAAATTGTTATTTTGCATATTGTACGTTTGAGTGTGCATGTAAGATGTACATGGTAAGCTATTATCGGTCTAATTCATAAAAATTCCTTATTTCAGCTTTAATCTGTACAAAAAAAGTAAACCATTACGTATAATGTTATTAAAAAAACTTAAAAAGTAGGCGTTTCACTTTTTATTAATAAATAAACCAAAAAAAAAATTTATATGTTACAAGAAATTGTATTTAAACACATTTATATTCGGCTGAGTACAGAGGTAGGCAAATACCTATTTTAAAGCGGTCGATTATGCATCACTATTTTGTTTTAATTTTAAAATGTTATTGTACATATTTACGTACATATGTAAGCATGCAGTACCATACAAACATACGTATGCTTGTACTTACATATGCCCTTATGTTTATAATTCTATTTTTCTTTTTACCAATGAATGGATGGGATTTCTTTAATTTTCAACAATGTTTATATGTATGTATTTTTGTTTTTGTACAATTATGCATACATACATACATGTACCAGCTTAAATAAATTAATACATTTGCCCAAGAACATTATTCAGGAGACATGCATAAGAATAAACAAGAAACATAAAAGTAAGAAACCACAGAAAATCTCACATTAGCGATAAAAAAATCCAGAAAATATTATTTATAATTGTTTATCAAACGCTTAAATTATTATTATTATATTATCGTTTATCGTTATGTATCTATAGATACATATACATATACATATATATGTACATACATATATGTACATATTTTATACTCACGAATTCGGCGAATTAAATTTATTGTGAACATTGTTTTTACTATTTATGTAAATCACTTTTTTATTTCAACCACTTTTATCAAAACTCAAAAAAAAATCCGCGCAGATTTATTAAAATATTTGTAAACAAACATTCAAGTGTCACTTTATTAAGTGGTTAAAGTAAGGTAGAGGGCACAATAAAAAATCAAAAAAATAAGCAACTTATAACCAACTAATAAGCTATTATTCATTTATGAATACAATATTTTCGTATTTTGCCTGTCATCGCCTTATTACCTTTGTTTTAATGTATTTATGAATTAGACTGTATGTGTTTAACGGAGGTTTATTTAATGCAAGCGCACACAACTAATGTACATGCATGTGTGCATTTGTATGTGCGCAGAAAATAAGAGAGCATACACTCAACTAGACTTAGCTTAATATAAAAAAATTTAAAAAAAATGTCTTTGTCAAATATTTATATATGTATGTATGTATATAAACGTACAAAATTCTTCATCATAGACAATTTAACAATTTATGTACACGTTTCTTACTCGAATATAAAGATCTTTTTCTTCTGTGAACCTAAACACAAGCGATCATGATGGCAATATAATTATACCAAGATTCGATTGTATTATCTCTATACGAGTACATACAGTTGCTAAAATTTTATACAAATTTATCTACATAATATTAATGCGTATGTATAAACAATATTGTAAATACAGATATACTAGTGCATATGCATCAATAGCATAAAAAAACGCAAAAATCCGCTCTCATAAAATATTATTCATACATATGTACATATGAACATATGTATATGTACATGTATGTATGTATAAACCTACAGTTTTTTTTTTAAATTGAATTCACTTGTCTTGTATTGCCTTATCGCAAAAACATGAAATTTCACACAATTAATTATAATTATGCTAATATACTTTATGGTTACCAAATGTCAAGCAATATTATGATTAATTGAAGAGATACTTTATCTCATACACATACTTCTATGTTAGAAATTATTGCAAATTTGAATATAAGACTACCGGTTTTTATTAACAAAATTTTGTTTTGCGGTTTCCTTAGAACTATAGTAATGAAATTTAACTCTAAGCTACAGAATAAGTAAATGAAATAGCTTATAGGAAATTTAATTAAATTACATAATCATATATCCGGCATTATAAAAATAACTATAATATCATTTTGTGGATATGCTCAACTGTTTATTACGATGAGTGCAACTACTAAATAATGTATACTTCATTTTGTTATAAAACATTTTGTCAAACGTTGAACTAAATTGAATAATTTAAAAGTGAAAAATTTCCGGTAAATGTTTTAATTTCATTTGTTTGGAAACTTTTCACTTTTACGGCTGCCTAAGCGCTACCTAAGTTTTTGTAGTTGACTGTTTCCTTGCATTTTTAACGGTTTACTATCTATAGATCTGAACAAGGGAAAAAAGTCTAAATATATAAATTTTTTTATTTTTTAGAATTTTGATCTTGAAGATGAAGTTTTTTTTTAATTTTTTATGTTCACACTTTTTGTTCTGTATGATAAGAGCTACAACTTTGCCTTTGAAAGTAAATCAAAATGCCGAACGGTTTGCAAGATATAAGCCTGAGAAAATGCAAAAATGAAAACGAGGCCCCAAGTCTTTAAGGGCCCATAAAAAAGTGCATGGCTTGGGAAAAACTCGGACACACCAGTCTTTGTTTATCGGTGTTTTATTATGTAGTGGTGTATGTGTATGGTTTTATTTTTTTCGCGGTGCACTGGATAATAGGATACGATTACTCAAACGACCCAACTGATGTTTCCTCCTTTCAAATATTTCAATAATAATTAAATTAAATTTTTTGTCCAGCCCTACGAACGCTAATTGCGATATTGGAGGCCCAGAAGAATAATTTTGTCACTTTCAGAACATTTTTTTAAGCTTACCGCCGAAATTCTAGCATCAAAATGCACCAATTAATACTGACTGCATGTTAAAGTTATATGACTATGCGACCAAAATGCGAATATACACAATTGGATCCCTTACTGGCCGGACCGCAATATCATTTATGGCCATTATTACAACTTGCCGTTAGTTGAAGGTAGGATTTTGTCAGGCCGATAAATGGCTTTGCATTATAAGACCTTCATTTATTATTTTTATATCCATTAAATATTATTACTATTAATAATAATAACAAAAAAAAAAATGCAAGTTGTAATAATGGCCCTTAAAATGTTTGGAGATGATTAGCTTGTAATGTGTATGCTTTTGGTAAGCAGTATACTACTAAAAAATAAATTTATTGAAGGCATAAAGGTGGTTTGGTCGACCATTTCTCTCAATTACATAACATCATTGTATGATTCTATTCTTAATCGAATTCATGAAACAGTGTATAAAAATCGCTCTACGCATTATTGAAAAGGCTTTAATATGTAGAAATTTTCATAAAATGCAAACAAAATTTAAAAGTTTTTTGTTTTTTAACTATACATAAACTATGTTTTAAAACATGGTCCTGTTTTGTCGGTGAACGGTATTTAAGATTCGGTTTAATTTTGAGATTAGAAGTTTTCTTATCTCTAATTAAATTTTAACACTAAAATCATATTTAATACATTAAAGTGAAAGTAGGTGGGTCATATAAAACAGTACTATAATATTATCTTCTATATATTTTAAATGATTGACATGTCTGTACAGATTAAAAGCTTCAAAAAAGACTGTCTGTAGTTATAATAAATATTTTTCAATAAATTTATATTCAATTAAAGTTCTACTACGTAGTAAAATTGCAGATAGGAGTACAAATAAATGAGTAAGTTATTTAAATAATTATTAATCATGATTATGAAATAAGTGAATGAACGTATAACGAATAGTATGGTTATCATACCTTATAGGAATTTATATTGCTCTAGATATTTTAAATGAACTTGAAAAGCACTATTGGATAACAGAGATTTGATGTAAATGTCTCAATTGTTGTTAAAAGTCAAGAAAGTACATGAAAGATTTAATTTTAAAAGGTTTGTTTCTAGTAACTTTTTTTAGAGGTACGGTCACACTTGTCAAACCTTTTCTTAAAAAAAGCGTAACCACTAAATGCTAATGAAAAATCTTTCAATTCAGATAAAAGTTTGTCAAGTTAAAGAGTAGCCAATAATTTTGGATTCTATGAGATTGCCTATTAGTTGTGTTCGAAACTGTTTAGTTTGGTAAACAAGTACCTGGATCAAAACTTTTTTGTTTATTGTTTGTTGGTTACGCTTTTTTGGACAAATATTTGACAATGTGACCGTAGCTTTAGTAACATAGAAGGCAGTTTGACTTCATCTCATAGATTTGAATTTTTGCAGAGTGATTGATATTAGTAATAAATGTTGATTGCTGCATCTAATTAAAAATTTTAGTTTTAGAACTTCTAATTTTTAGGGTTCCATTCACCAAAGGTGAAAAAAGGAACCCTATTGTTTTCGCTACGCTGTCCGTCGGTCCGTCTGTCCGTCACACGGTATTTTCTCAGGAACCGTAAGAGCTACGGACCTGAAATTTGGACAGAGTATGTAGAACCTTGGGCACTACAACAACAAATACATGAGAATTAAAAATTATAGAATGCTCCAAAGCGAGCTACGAAAAATGTTAAAATCTCATGTAATATACATACAATTGCATGACCATGTGTATATTGACACTTGAAATTTGGAAAATTAGTGTATTTTTATATAAACTACAACAATAAACATTCAAATATTAAAAAATTTAAATAAAAGGGTGGTCCATCAGTTAATGAAATTTTGACTATGTAATTTTGACAAATTGCTATATGTTGGAAACCGTAAGAGGTAAACTCTTGAAATTTTCAAAAACGGTAAAACTAAAAAATCCGAAAATTATAAAATTACCAAACCGAAAAATATCGCCAGAACCTGAAAAAATTGCCAAAAATTTAAAAGAATCGCCAATTCGAAAAAATCGTTTAAATGAAAAAAATCGCCAATATGAAAATAACGCCAAAAACCGAAAAAATCGCCAAAACGCGAAAAATGCGCCAAAACCAAAATAATTGTTTATGTGAAAAAAAATCGCCAAAATGAAAAAAAATCGCCAAAATTAAAAAAAAACGCCAAATTTAAAAAAAAATCGCCAAAACGAAAAAAATCGCCAAAATTTAAAATAAACGCCAAAAACCGATAAAAATCCTCAAAACGAAAAAAAGTGCCAAAACTACAAAAAATCACCAAACCAAAAAAAAAAATCACGTATATGAAAAAAAAATACCAAATTAAAAAAAAATCACTAAAATAAAAAAACGCCATAATAATAAAAATCGCCAAAATTAAAAAAACTGCAAAAACCAAAAAAAAACTCGCCAAAACGTGAAAAAAGTGCCAAAACTCAGAAAGCGCCAATAAATTCAAAAAACCCCAAACTAAAAAAAACGCTTAAAACCGAAAAAACCCAAAAACGAAAAAAATGCCAAAACTATAGTTTATATTGTTCGTATTGAATTACATATCTCGTGCCCGTATGGACCCTTCGTGCGCGGGTCAAAGTCGCACTTCACTGAATTTATTTTGCTTCTCACTCCTAAAATTTATATAATCACATAAAAATAAGTGCGTATTTTTTGGGTGACAAAGGCAAGTTTTTAGCTTCGATTAATTTGCGTTAAATTCCACTTATTTATAGAAACTCCCACTATTTTTACCATTTAAATCAGTTACGTCCAAACACACATCCACTGATACTTGTAGAAAGTAAAGTTTATATTTTATTAATTTTTTGTTAGATCTTATTATTTTTTGGGAGAGCTGAATTGCATGTGATAGTTTCTAAGGAACAAATTGCACTACGGACAATATTGATTATTCTGACAAGCACTAGTTGAAAGCATTCCTGACTGTAGTCATAGAGATTGCTTCCAGCATGCCACAGCAAGGACTTACATCCAACACGTCTTTTCTAGAAGTCCAAAATTAAACTTTTGAGTCTATTTGTCAATCCATCATAAGAAATTATACTACTCGACAAACTTGTTGCTGCCCCCACCCTCATTCATATAAATTAACGTCACACCTCTGCTTGTTCTAAGATATTTTTGGATAAGGGTTTCCTGATTATCTTTATTAGCAACAGTGAAATGCTCATAGGATACAAATAATCCCACCTGCACAAGACCTCTTACAAGAAATTTTAACCCATGAAGGATTTTTCAAATGTTTTACTAAAGAGAAAGGTTCTAAAACAAACGCTAAACAACACTGACTTCAAGAAATTTGTTTCAGTTATTGTAGGTATAGGAGAAAAGAAGAAAGTAGTTCGCGACTGAAAAATTTGTGATGCTTGTGCTTTTTTCTACATATGGGCGTGTATACAAACGGTATACATGTACACACACATACATACATAAGTTGAGTGTATGCTCTCTTATTTTCTGCGCACATACAAATGCACACATGCATGTACATTAGTTGTGTGCGCTTGCATTAAATAAACCTCCGTTAAACACATACAGTCTAATTCATAAATACATTAAAACAAAGGTAATAAGGCGATGACAGGCAAAATACGAAAATATTGTATTCATAAATGAATACAATATTTTCGTATTTTGCCTGTCATCGCCTTATTACCTTTGTTTTAATGTATTTATGAATTAGACTGTATGTGTTTAACGGAGGTTTATTTAATGCAAGCGCACACAACTAATGTACATGCATGTGTGCATTTGTATGTGCGCAGAAAATAAGAGAGCATACACTCAACTTATGTATGTATGTGTGTGTACATGTATACCGTTTGTATACACGCCCATATGTAGAAAAAAGCACAAGCATCACAAATTTTTCAGTCGCGAACTACTTTCTTCTTTTCTCCTATACCTACAATAACTGAAACAAATTTCTTGAAGTCAGTGTTGTTTAGCGTTTGTTTTAGAACCTTTCTCTTTAGTAAAACATTTGAAAAATCCTTCATGGGTTAAAATTTCTTGTAAGAGGTCTTGTGCAGGTGGGATTATTTGTATCCTATGAGCATTTCACTGTTGCTAATAAAGATAATCAGGAAACCCTTATCCAAAAATATCTTAGAACAAGCAGAGGTGTGACGTTAATTTATATGAATGAGGGTGGGGGCAGCAACAAGTTTGTCGAGTAGTATAATTTCTTATGATGGATTGACAAATAGACTCAAAAGTTTAATTTTGGACTTCTAGAAAAGACGTGTTGGATGTAAGTCCTTGCTGTGGCATGCTGGAAGCAATCTCTATGACTACAGTCAGGAATGCTTTCAACTAGTGCTTGTCAGAATAATCAATATTGTCCGTAGTGCAATTTGTTCCTTAGAAACTATCACATGCAATTCAGCTCTCCCAAAAAATAATAAGATCTAACAAAAAATTAATAAAATATAAACTTTACTTTCTACAAGTATCAGTGGATGTGTGTTTGGACGTAACTGATTTAAATGGTAAAAATAGTGGGAGTTTCTATAAATAAGTGGAATTTAACGCAAATTAATCGAAGCTAAAAACTTGCCTTTGTCACCCAAAAAATACGCACTTATTTTTATGTGATTATATAAATTTTAGGAGTGAGAAGCAAAATAAATTCAGTGAAGTGCGACTTTGACCCGCGCACGAAGGGTCCATACGGGCACGAGATATGTAATTCAATACGAACAATATAAACTATAGTTTTGGCATTTTTTTCGTTTTTGGGTTTTTTCGGTTTTAAGCGTTTTTTTTAGTTTGGGGTTTTTTGAATTTATTGGCGCTTTCTGAGTTTTGGCACTTTTTTCACGTTTTGGCGAGTTTTTTTTTGGTTTTTGCAGTTTTTTTAATTTTGGCGATTTTTATTATTATGGCGTTTTTTTATTTTAGTGATTTTTTTTTAATTTGGTATTTTTTTTTCATATACGTGATTTTTTTTTTTGGTTTGGTGATTTTTTGTAGTTTTGGCACTTTTTTTCGTTTTGAGGATTTTTATCGGTTTTTGGCGTTTTTTTTAAATTTTGGCGATTTTTTTCGTTTTGGCGATTTTTTTTTAAATTTGGCGTTTTTTTTTTAATTTTGGCGATTTTTTTTCATTTTGGCGATTTTTTTTCACATAAACAATTATTTTGGTTTTGGCGCATTTTTCGCGTTTTGGCGATTTTTTCGGTTTTTGGCGTTATTTTCATATTGGCGATTTTTTTCATTTAAACGATTTTTTCGAATTGGCGATTCTTTTAAATTTTTGGCAATTTTTTCAGGTTCTGGCGATATTTTTCGGTTTGGTAATTTTATAATTTTCGGATTTTTTAGTTTTACCGTTTTTGAAAATTTCAAGAGTTTACCTCTTACGGTTTCCAACATATAGCAATTTGTCAAAATTACATAGTCAAAATTTCATTAACTGATGGACCACCCTTTTATTTAAATTTTTTAATATTTGAATGTTTATTGTTGTAGTTTATATAAAAATACACTAATTTTCCAAATTTCAAGTGTCAATATACACATGGTCATGCAATTGTATGTATATTACATGAGATTTTAACATTTTTCGTAGCTCGCTTTGGAGCATTCTATAATTTTTAATTCTCATGTATTTGTTGTTGTAGTGCCCAAGGTTCTACATACTCTGTCCAAATTTCAGGTCCGTAGCTCTTACGGTTCCTGAGAAAATACCGTGTGACGGACAGACGGACCGACGGACAGCGTAGCGAAAACAATAGGGTTCCTTTTTTCACCTTTGGTGAATGGAACCCTAAAAATTAGAAGTTCTAAAACTAAAATTTTTAATTAGATGCAGCAATCAACATTTATTACTAATATCAATCACTCTGCAAAAATTCAAATCTATGAGATGAAGTCAAACTGCCTTCTATGTTACTAAAGCTACGGTCACATTGTCAAATATTTGTCCAAAAAAGCGTAACCAACAAACAATAAACAAAAAAGTTTTGATCCAGGTACTTGTTTACCAAACTAAACAGTTTCGAACACAACTAATAGGCAATCTCATAGAATCCAAAATTATTGGCTACTCTTTAACTTGACAAACTTTTATCTGAATTGAAAGATTTTTCATTAGCATTTAGTGGTTACGCTTTTTTTAAGAAAAGGTTTGACAAGTGTGACCGTACCTCTAAAAAAAGTTACTAGAAACAAACCTTTTAAAATTAAATCTTTCATGTACTTTCTTGACTTTTAACAACAATTGAGACATTTACATCAAATCTCTGTTATCCAATAGTGCTTTTCAAGTTCATTTAAAATATCTAGAGCAATATAAATTCCTATAAGGTATGATAACCATACTATTCGTTATACGTTCATTCACTTATTTCATAATCATGATTAATAATTATTTAAATAACTTACTCATTTATTTGTACTCCTATCTGCAATTTTACTACGTAGTAGAACTTTAATTGAATATAAATTTATTGAAAAATATTTATTATAACTACAGACAGTCTTTTTTGAAGCTTTTAATCTGTACAGACATGTCAATCATTTAAAATATATAGAAGATAATATTATAGTACTGTTTTATATGACCCACCTACTTTCACTTTAATGTATTAAATATGATTTTAGTGTTAAAATTTAATTAGAGATAAGAAAACTTCTAATCTCAAAATTAAACCGAATCTTAAATACCGTTCACCGACAAAACAGGACCATGTTTTAAAACATAGTTTATGTATAGTTAAAAAACAAAAAACTTTTAAATTTTGTTTGCATTTTATGAAAATTTCTACATATTAAAGCCTTTTCAATAATGCGTAGAGCGATTTTTATACACTGTTTCATGAATTCGATTAAGAATAGAATCATACAATGATGTTATGTAATTGAGAGAAATGGTCGACCAAACCACCTTTATGCCTTCAATAAATTTATTTTTTAGTAGTATACTGCTTACCAAAAGCATACACATTACAAGCTAATCATCTCCAAACATTTTAAGGGCCATTATTACAACTTGCATTTTTTTTTTTGTTATTATTATTAATAGTAATAATATTTAATGGATATAAAAATAATAAATGAAGGTCTTATAATGCAAAGCCATTTATCGGCCTGACAAAATCCTACCTTCAACTAACGGCAAGTTGTAATAATGGCCATAAATGATATTGCGGTCCGGCCAGTAAGGGATCCAATTGTGTATATTCGCATTTTGGTCGCATAGTCATATAACTTTAACATGCAGTCAGTATTAATTGGTGCATTTTGATGCTAGAATTTCGGCGGTAAGCTTAAAAAAATGTTCTGAAAGTGACAAAATTATTCTTCTGGGCCTCCAATATCGCAATTAGCGTTCGTAGGGCTGGACAAAAAATTTAATTTAATTATTATTGAAATATTTGAAAGGAGGAAACATCAGTTGGGTCGTTTGAGTAATCGTATCCTATTATCCAGTGCACCGCGAAAAAAATAAAACCATACACATACACCACTACATAATAAAACACCGATAAACAAAGACTGGTGTGTCCGAGTTTTTCCCAAGCCATGCACTTTTTTATGGGCCCTTAAAGACTTGGGGCCTCGTTTTCATTTTTGCATTTTCTCAGGCTTATATCTTGCAAACCGTTCGGCATTTTGATTTACTTTCAAAGGCAAAGTTGTAGCTCTTATCATACAGAACAAAAAGTGTGAACATAAAAAATTAAAAAAAAACTTCATCTTCAAGATCAAAATTCTAAAAAATAAAAAAATTTATATATTTAGACTTTTTTCCCTTGTTCAGATCTATAGATAGTAAACCGTTAAAAATGCAAGGAAACAGTCAACTACAAAAACTTAGGTAGCGCTTAGGCAGCCGTAAAAGTGAAAAGTTTCCAAACAAATGAAATTAAAACATTTACCGGAAATTTTTCACTTTTAAATTATTCAATTTAGTTCAACGTTTGACAAAATGTTTTATAACAAAATGAAGTATACATTATTTAGTAGTTGCACTCATCGTAATAAACAGTTGAGCATATCCACAAAATGATATTAAGTTATTTTTATAATGCCGGATATATGATTATGTAATTTAATTAAATTTCCTATAAGCTATTTCATTTACTTATTCTGTAGCTTAGAGTTAAATTTCATTACTATAGTTCTAAGGAAACCGCAAAACAAAATTGTGTTAATAAAAACCGGTAGTCTTATATTCAAATTTGCAATAATTTCTAACATAGAAGTATGTGTATGTGATAAAGTATCTCTTCAATTAATCATAATATGCTTGACATTGGTAACCATAAAGTATATTAGCATAATTATAATTAATTGTGTGAAATTTCATGTTTTTGCGATAAGGCAATACAAGACAAGTGAATTCAATTTAAAAAAAAAAACTGTAGGTTTATACATACATACATGTACATATACATATGTTCATATGTACATATGTATGAATAATATTTTATGAGAGCGGATTTTTGCGTTTTTTTATGCTATTGATGCATATGCACTAGTATATCTGTATTTACAATATTGTTTATACATACGCATTAATATTATGTAGATAAATTTGTATAAAATTTTTAGCAACTGTATGTACTTCGTATAGAGAATAATACAATCGAATCTTGGTATAATTATATTGCCATCATGATCGCTTGTGTTTAGGTTCACAGAAGAAAAAGATCTTTATATTCGAGTAAGAAACGTGTACATAAATTGTTAAATTGTCTATGATGAAGAATTTTGTACGTTTATATACATACATACATATATAAATATTTGACAAAGACATTTTTTTTAAATTTTTTTATATTAAGCTAAGTCTAGACGATATGTTGAATTAGCATATTTATGTTGAAAAATTTGTTACCAGTGCCAACATATCGCGATTCAGAATAAGATAATCACTCTTATTCCAGCTTCCTTCTGATTTTGCAACTTCTCGCGAATTTTTGCAAACTTCGCAATAAAAGATAATTTTCGCATGCTTTCAGCCTCCTAAGAGTTTTGCCAATTTTAAAAAAATAAAAGAATTTGTCATCATCCCGCTGATAGTAGATTTTTGCGAATTTTCGTAATTTTCGCAATTTTTATTGAATTTTTTTGCATTCCTTACAGTTTTGTCGATTTTTAATCAATATTATGGCTGTTTCAAAATTATGCAACTTCTCGCATTTTTTTTTGTAAAATTTGAGGTAAAAGCGAATTTACACATGTCTTCAGCTTCTGGGCAGTTTTGCCGATTTTAAAAAACGTATTAAACTTTGTTATTATCCCACTGTTAATAAATTTTTAGTTTTTGCAAATTTACGTGATGTTCGCGATTTTTACTGAATTTTTTGCATTCCTTACAGTTTTAGCGATATAATTGCAAAAATATAAATTTGTTCACTAACAGCGATATACATACATAAATTAATAATAAAGAAAGAGAATTGTCAACATATATATCAGAATACGAAATTCAACATATTGTGTAGACACCAAAATTGTATGCTAACTCATATGTTGTATTATCATTTGCTGACATATTTTGACTTTAAAAAATTTGGTGCTTTTAGCATACTGTGTAGACGACTCACATATATATATGGGCTGACAGCAGGATTTGTTGTTATATTTGCTGATTCAACATATCGTCTAGACTAAGCCTTAGGTCAATAAAAAAATTAAAAGAATTTAATAGAAAAGTTGTTGTTTAAAATTTTATTTTTGGTACAATTTTTGACTGATTGGTCAAAAAATTAAAAATAACAAGTTTTTAAATAAAGCAGTTATCAATATCATATTGAAATAAAACAGTTTTATATAAATATTCAATGCAACTTGTAAAAACTCATTGAATTATAAAAAAATATTTAGATATGAATTGTATGTTGAACCCATATTGCAACATTTTTGATTGTATCAAACAATGAACTGGATTTTTGATTGAATGTATAATATGTTGAATTCGAAGAACACGTTCATTATTTTATAATTTAAAGGAAAAAAACATTATAAATTTTCAAGAAAGTGTAAAATATTCCTTCAACATACCTATATGGATTTCAAATGATGTTCGTTGATTTTAGCTTTATACAATTTGATGTAAAGAACGAGCAATTTGGCTTTTGTTCGTACCAGATCCTTGTTTTATAACAGATTTACTTACGGATTCAACGTACGGTTTCTTGGCTTAAGCGAACTGTTATATTCAATTGAATTCAAGGCATAAGTTTATTTAGTGAAAAATAACCAATGGATATGCAATGAATAACAATGATTATTTCCTTTGAACTTATATAATTTTGTGCAGTGAACTAGAAAATTTCAACCAAAGAAATTATTGATAATTCATTAAATTAGTTGCATGCAAATTTTTCATTTGTTTCAGAGTAATGCCGACTTTACATCGCATACACATGTGCCCAAATAAATTTAGTAAAGTGCAAATTTGACTTGCACACAAAGGGTTCTGTACGAACGAATGATTAATGAACGGAACCAATTTTTACGTTTTTGCAGTATTGAATGATTTTCATGTGAGTGAAAACCAAAGAGCTTTCAATTGTTCCACACTCATAAGATTCTGTATGTAAAATAAACTAAAACTATTGTCTTAAACAAATGAAAATCTCTTAAAAATCGGTATATTTATTATTAATTCGAAATTACCGAAATTGTAATTAAATTTTTTAATGTTAAAATGTTAACTGACTTAAAACCATAAAAAATTACTTATTTTTATTTTTACTTTAAGTTAGCAAATCAAATAAACCGATAAATATGAATGATTTTTTTGTACAATCAGATTAACTTAACTTTCAAAAGAACGAATCTCGCCTTCCGTAATAATGAAAGATGTTTCCCTTATTTCTGGTAATTTTATTGTAAAATACCTTACTTCAAATTCAGTATCAACTTATGATTTTTGCTTTATTTGTCATAATTGAACAGTAAAAGAATTCCAAACATGTTTAGCATAGAGTCAAAATAATATCAAGGGTATAAAAAAACTGAGTTTTTTAATAAACGGAAAATCTTTATTAATGTGTTTTTAGTTTTTTTTTAAATGAGTGCAATAATCAATTTAAAATAAAATTGCTACCCATTAAACTTAAAAGAAATTTGAAATGTATTTTTAATAAAACTTAAAATAAATTTTAAATGAATATTATTTTAAAATTTTCATAAATTTTTTTTTTGATACGAGTTCAAATACATTTTGTTTTTATAACCTTTATAAAAAATGGTTTGTCATTCCGTGTGTAATTTCCACAATATTAATAAGCGACACATAAAGTATATATATTCTGGATCCTTATGCATAGGGAAGACGAACAAGCGATGTCCGTCTGTCTGTACGTGAAACCGTTTTTCCAAAGTTTCCAGAGCAGCTAGAGACTTTGTTGTTAGAGTGGTGCATCGGAAATCTTTCGAAAAATTTTGCTACTGAAAATCAGCAAACTCGAGCTGACGGCTTCAGAGCTGGAAAACTCAAACTCTATTTTCCCATAGAAAATAACTACCGAAAACAAGTTTTTATTACTTTTTTATTAAATTAACTTATTTTGTACTTCAGTATGAATAGAATTGGTGATTCTAATTTAAAAAGATTTAAAAAAATAAAAAAAATTAAAAAGACGATTCCAGGGTTGGAAAACTGTAATATTTTTTCTTATAATTAAAAATATTTTATGTTTAAAAAAGGATATTTTCTCAGGAACCGTAAGAGCTACTGATCTGAAATTTAGACAGCTACAACAACAAAAATATGAAAGTTAAAAATTAAAGGGTGTCCCAAAACGAACATCGAAAATACTAAAATCTCACGTAATATACATATATACAATTGTATGTACATATGTATGTTGAAATTTGTAAAATTACTGTATTTTTATACAGACTGCAACAATTAACACTAAAATTTATAAAAATTTAAATTACAGGGTGCTCTATCTGTTTATGTAATCTTAACTATGCAATTTTGACAACTTGCTGTATCTTGGAAACCGTAGGAGGCAAAGTGTTGAAATTTTCAAAAACGCTAAAACAAAAAACTCCCAAAATTTTAAAATCGCCAAACTGAAAAAAATCGCCAAAACATAAAAAAATTGCCTAAACGAAAAAAGCACTAAATTAAAAAAAATCTGGCACTAAAATAAATTGTTCAAATGAAAAAATCGCTAAAATGAAATATATTTCCACAATGAAAAAAAATCGACAAAAATAAAAAACCTTAAAAAATTGCTAAAACAAGAAAAAAGCACCAAAACAAAAAAGCACCATATTAAAAGAATCGCAAAAACGAAAAATATCACCAAAATAAAAAAACTCTAGCAATAAAGTATACTGCAAAAATGAAAAAATCGCCAAAAATTTAAAAAAATTCGAAAACGAGAAAAAAACACCAAAACTTAAAACACAACAAATAAAAATATTTCAGAAACCTAAAAAAGTCGCTATGAAGAGAAAAAAGCACCAAAACGAAAAAAAGCCCCAATTAAAAAAAAAATAACAAACCCGAAAAAAATCACAAAAACGAAAAAAGCAAAATTACAAAATTAAAAAAAAAAACTTAAAATGAAAAAAATACCAAATTGATAAAAAAATCTCCAATATAGTAATAAGCGCCAAAAACTTTAAGAAATCGCTAAATGTAAAAAAACACCAAAACTAAAATAGCATCAAAGTAAAAAACGCAAAAAACTTAAAAAAAAAAACAATAAAACGAGAAAAACACATAAAACCTAGAAATATCACTATATTAAAAAAAACGCAACAACCAAAAAAAAAACTTTAAAAACGCTAAAACTAAAAAAAAGCCAAAACCCGAAAAATATCACTAAAGCGAAAAACACCAAATTTTTAAAAAAATGTGACACTAAAATAAATTGCCAAGATAAAAAAATCGCCAAAATAGAAAAAAACCTAAAAAATCGCCTAAACGAAAAAAGCACCAAAAATAAACAATCGCCATATTAAAAAAAAATGCCAAAAACCTAAAAAATCGCAAAAACGAGAAAAAAGAACAAAAACTAAAAAACACCAAATAAAAAAAACGCAGAAAAAAACGCTTAAAAGCGAAAAACCCCCAAAAACGAAAAAAATGCCAAAACTATATTTTATATAGGCTAAAGTTTATATAATATTATATATTGTACGGCACGCTTCGTGCGCAAGTCAAAGTCGCACTTTACTGAATTTACTTTTAGTAAATGGTCAAGTGAAATACTAAATATTGTTTTCATTGGATAGTTTTGATATAACGGCGTTATTTGTTTATACAGCTATGAATGCAACAAACGAGTAATTAATTCATAAAGTATCAAGAATTAAAATTACTCTTAATGCAGCCAACTCGTATCTTAATAAATGCGTTTCATAATTAAACTTTTTCTAGTTTAGTGTATTATTACTACTTATATATATATATATATATATATATATATATATATATATATATATATATATACATGTGTATATCTAATCAATTCCTTAATAATTGCATATGAACTTTTATTCAAACACCGAAGTATAAAGAGATAACCCGTTTCTTTTCTTTTCTCCTGAAAACTTGTATTTTTTAAGATACGAGGTTGAGAAAGTAAGGCATCGATATTCAACTTATTGCTAATATCAAAAAAAAAAAAAAATTCAATCCAAAAATACCGAGAGGTCACTTACTAAAAATTGCACTAGAGCAAAAATTATGAATTTTTTCACAAAATAAATATGTACCTACATATCTATGTGCTTATGTATGTTATTCTATATGACATAATAAACAGCACTTTGGTAAAGGGTATATAAGATTCGGCACAGCCGAATATAGCACTCTACTTGTCTTATTCTATTACTGTAATAATTTTGTGAGTGTTTCTGTTTGGTTATACCCATAAAGCTATTTTTGTGTCAAAACGAAAGCTTTAAAAAGCAAACTTTAAACGTTATTTCTTATAAACGAAACATAAAAACGAAAGGGCTTATGTTTTACAAGACCCGGCTGTAGATATGTAATACTATACAATCTTGAGCCTGTAAAATATACAGTTTTGGATTTTTTTCGTTTTTCGGATTTTTTCGGTTTTTGGAGTTTTTATTAGTTTTGGCTCTTTTTTTTAATTTTGGCAATTGCTGCGTTTTTTTCTGATATTGGGTTTTTTTGCCTTTTTGGAATTTTTTTCGGCTTTGGGGATTTATTTGAGTTTTAGAATTTTTAATTCTTTTCCTTGGAACATCCTTGAATTCTTAACTGTCACATACTTGTTGTTGTAGAGGGTAAAGATTTTTATATTCTGTAAAAAAATCAGCAGGTCCGTAGGTATTGCGGTTCTCAATAAAACAACCTGTGACGTACAGACGAATAGGGAGCGAAAACAATAGGGTTCTTTTCACCTTTGCTCTACGGAACCCTACAAATGAGGGCTATGTAAACTAAAAATTTTATTTTTTCGCAAAGCTTATTTACTGTTCTATAGAAATATATTTAAGTTGTTTATGAAATCTATTATTGGCATTTTGATAAATAATTCCAAAATATTTTTGCTCTTAGAGATATAACTGTAATTCTTACAACCAAAACAAATTTACAAATGGGGTGAACTTATTAACACAACTCATAAAAAAAAATAATGCAGTTTGCCAATCTGACAAATATAAGGCATGACAGCGATATTATTCATTGAATTTGTTTTGTATGACAAGCATTATCATCGTTGTTGATTTGTTCAAAAGATCAAAATATTAATTTTTTATTCACTTCACTTTCACACGAGCGTAAATGATGACGACGTTAACCTTGTTTAAAGCTTTGTTTTGCTGCTGATATTTATTTTTTTTAAATTTATTTTGCAAATATTCTTTTAGAATCATTATTATTTGTTATTGCCGAACTGTAATAAATTTATTTAATATCTAATTTTTTTATAGACCAGTAATTATAATTATAATGATTATAAATAGTATTTGCCTAACTATAAATAAAATAAGTTTCAATTAAATCAATTTTGAGTTTTTTTTTGAGCTTTTTTCAAAAATAGTTGTTGTCTTTGATTATGAAAAATAAAAATATTATTGTCATATTTTTAAAACATAAAAACTAAATTAAAGTACATATTTATACAATAATTTGATAAATATATGAAAAAATATGTGTTGGAAATAATGTTTGGAACAAAGTCATAAAGCAAATACACGAACCTTCTAACATAGACAATAACTAATTATTGTTTTAAAGAATCATAACTGCTGCTTTTTTTTGCGCCCACAGACAAGACGGTAAAATTTTCGAACAGAATTAGGGCATAAGTTAGATATTTTAAAATTATTTAATAACAATTGAAAATAGCTGAAAATTTTGACTGCACGAAAAATCATTTTAGTTTTGTAATTGTTTTTTAACAATATACATAAAAAGTTAAAATATAATGTTTGTTGTAGGGACAAATTCATTTTCATTTAAGTTTGACTTTACGGTAAACTTCTGAAATAACTACAAACAGTTAATGTAAAATTTTTTCGAGTGAATGCTTGGTATTAATAATCTTTTTCACATTTTATGCTGGAATTTAACAAAACAATTTCTTTCATATAATTTTGTAAAAATTGTCACTTGCTTATTTAAGGAATCGTGTAAATTTTTCCTTGTTTGTATCTTTTTCGCAGTTCTTTTTCATAAGTCGCTTTCTTTAAATAATTAAAATATTTATTAAATTTTATGTTTGAATGATTTCAAAATACTTACAAAATTTTTTACGTGATAGTTTTAGTTTATAATGAGAATGATGAAATTTTTATAGAAATATTTTAATAAAAAATAATACGACTCATTAGTTAAATTAATTATTATGATATTTTCATTGTACACGGATTGCTGATAAAAAAATATTAAAATTAGTATATTTTGAATGGGTTCAAGACAAATATGTTTTATTGTGGCCCTTGAACTTTGATAACAATGAAAATACTGCTGAGTAATTCTCTAGTTTACGTCAAATGTAATTTCAAATGGAGTGATATATTTTTCATCCAATAATAAGTCGAAATTTACACTATGCAAGTCTTATTGCTAAGCTGGTTAGCATGTGGAAGAGTGAGAGGAGGGGAACATAAACGTTTCTTTTCCCCTTGTCACTCTCTCCTAACATACTAATCAGATTAGCAATAAAACTTACATGGTATACATTAGGACTAACTAAAGAAAACGGGCTGAATTTCTGAACCAAATATGTTGCTTTAATAAAAATTTTATTTTTATAGTATTCAAAACAAATTTCGGTTTCAGGATATATAAAATGTATTCTAAGGTACGTGCAAATGCATCAGAGGTAGTGATTGAGCGAAGTCAATTATTGTGGCCACTGCCCAAGCTGAATTTGGACTAGATTTTTCTTAAATCTGGCTTTTTTAAATGTGAAATTCAAAACATGAAAGTTTTGATATTTCTGAGGCCACTTAATTCATTGTACAATACAATATAATTTTATTATTGCTAGAGTAATCACCTATTGAATATCTGGAAAATATAATATTACACGTTTACAAACGTATACGACTTTTATGTCTTTGTATTAAAAATGAAATCTTCTACAAAGAATTGACATTTTGCTGAAAACGAACTGAAAAACATAAACAAATATTTTTATCTAATTTTTCGACCTTTTTTTAAGTTAAATTAAAAAACTATTTTTTTGAGCTTTAGGTCATTTTATACTGTATATCAAAAAAACTAAATATCAAAAAAACGAGAAACAATATAAATCCTGAAGAAATTAATCGAAGGTTAACGAAATATTGAACCAATAAATTTAGTATAAACTGACCTAAAGCTCAAAAAAATTTTATGTTGATGCGTTAGCATGTCTACAAGCATTTCGTTGCAGCTAAGTGACGCCTCAGTAGACTTGAACCACAGCTCAAACCTCAATGCTTATTGAAAAACTCTCAATAGATTATAATTTCATCAATCATAAATTATTGAAAATTTAAAAATTACAAAAAACTTTTTCATATTAATCCCTTTCAAAATATATTTTAACATAATACATATAAAATTTATTAAAGTAGAATGAATCTCAATCAAAATTTATTTCTTAGTTAAGCTTAAGTTCAGTATTTACAATTCCTATTGAATTAAATATTTTTATTACTTAATGTCAAATACGTCAACTCAAAAACGTTAACTTTTCAGTAGAGCGAAAAGACTAGTTAATTCGCTCATTACTGTAAAAATAAATGATGTGCCTTTCATAAGATGGTTTAAATCTGCTTACTTATTTATATGTTTGCAAAAACAAAAATATTTTGCTCTGGCTTGCGTTTTTTTTGAGATAGTATATTTTAGTCGATCAAAAAACAAATATTTTATTACACACAAAAAAAAAGTAATTTGAATGATTTTGTAATATTAATTAAAATATTTGTAGTATTAATTAAAAAATTAATTAAATTTTCACCTATAAACAATTTGATAATATCAATTAAGTTTTTCCACTCAAATTAATTAATACAATTAAAAATTTAATTAATGCAATTAAATTTTTAATTAAAAATATTAATTGGTGAATACTTTTTTCTGTGTAGAATATTTTGTAGAAAATAATATGTTTATTTAACCCTTTGAGGACAGCTTTTAACCCGTTTGTACTAAAAATACAAACTATGGCCAATATTTTAGTCGATCAAAAAACAAATATTTTATTAGCATATTTTGTAGAAAATAATATGTTTTTTAATATATTTATTTTCTAATCAATTTATGAAATCTCTTACACAATATAAGAATTGAAAAACTACAAGAACAGACTTATAATACCATAAAAAAATAACTTAATCCTGACTGACAGCCTTTTCTATCTCGACCACCTCGAGCTTAAGCACTCTCTAACTCACTGTCTATTGTAAAAAGATCACTAAAAATCTAAAACTTTGAAATCTTATATCATTCACTATAATCGGTACATAAATAATGTTTCTATTGGATTAACAGTTCAAAAGTTATACATACATTACCTCATTACCTATTTTTTTTATCGGAACCACCATTTAGTAATATGTTAAAAGTGACCATATCTCAAAAACTAGCCATACAATATCAAAATCAGATTTGTGTTCAGCATGCCAAATGCAATAAGACATGAGGTAGATTTATAATAATTTTTATTATTAGAAACTTATATTTATTTTCTCCAAAAAAATTATACTTTGAAATAGCAGAATAAAAAAAAGTTATATAAAGTGAAAAAAAGGAATTGTTTTGATTCAAAATTTATATTACAGATGAATATTGCATAGGAGAGCTATTTGCCATCGGAAACTCATTTTCACCAAATTTGAATTGACGTATTTTGAATATAGTCTCTCCATATGTAAGTACCAAAAATACCTTTAACATCCAAAATTCATGTGAGATATACTCTATCATATATTTTTATCACTATAAGACTTCAGTAAAACCGCACACACTCGTAACTTAGAGATGTATAGTGATTAATAATGTGCAATTTGTTTAAAAAAACATGTAGTGAAAATTTTAAAATTAAAATTAAATTTAGTGACCTGCACAAGAACATTTACAAGACATTTCACGACATGGCAGGTTTTTCAAATGCTTTATTACTGTGAAATATTCTGAAAAAAATGCTAAACAACACTGTTGGCAAGACAAACAACTGAAACAAATGTCTTGACAACAGTGTTGTTTAGCGTTTGTTTTAAAATATTTCGCTGTAGTTAAGCTTTTGAAAAACCACTCAGGTCTTGAAATGTCTTATAAATGGTCTTGCGCAGGACTTTAGTTTACACAAAGCTCTAATTGTTTAAAATATTTTTTTAAATAATTTTATTCTTTATTGCTTTCATTTTCTCTATCAATCTAATTAAATATTTATATCTACTAATTAAATTTTTTGTATCATTACTAGAGTGGTCGTTAATTGTATGGAGACTTTTTTTGATTTCTTCCACTCCCAGTGTTATGCAAAAAATAATACAAAAAAATTTCATATTCCGACCCTCAAAGTTTTTTTTGCTAAAAATTAGAAAATGATGAGGAAAATAACCAATAAAATTCCAAAAATTGTAGGTAACAATATAATATTTATATGGAAATTTTTTATTTTAAGCATTTACAATAAGAATTTATATATGTATATTAAATTGTTTCATATAGTCAAAATAAAACTAAACAAAAAAAAAAGAAAAAAAAGCAAAAAAATAAATTACATTGAATATATATGATTGAGGGCCAACTTTGAGGGCCGGACGCACCACCTAAAACACAACTTATCGGTATGAAATTTTTTTGTATTTTTTTTACATAAAACTGAACCAATTTGGGGTGTGAGAGTAGAAGAAATATAAAAAAATAAGAAATAACGGCCACCCTAATCATTACACTAATGCTGAGTACACATTTATCATATCTTTTGTTGTCATTTTGTGGTATCATTTTCCATTCACATTGGCGGTATTAGATGTTTGATGGAAATTCTCTTGCGTTAGTGCAAATGCAAAATATCGTAGCTTTTCTTTAAAATCCAACAACAAAATGCACACAGTTCAAAGGAAAGCTACGATATTTGAAAAAAAAAACTATTACAAAGTTTTAATATTTGCAAGATATTAAATTTTTTTTATAAACTTATTATGTCCTTAATAATATATATTTTTAGCTTAATATAACAAACTTAAATACAGCTTAAGCTTATGTAATGTATAATTAAAATGGTTTAAAACTGACTAGATATTGGCTTAAATGTTAGACATTTTGAATTGACACGCATGTATGTTAACGTTTAAATTGCTTGTTTAGAACTTAAGTAAGGAAATAGAAAATTTAGAAATGTAAATATGCAAACATATCAATAAATATGTATCTGCGGCCTAGAGTGTAAACCTGCTAAATCCACTTTTCGTGAGAAAGAGAAAGTTGCACTTCAGGGAATATTTATATTAATTTGAAACTCAATGTGTCGCAAAAACTTAATGTATTAATGTATTTTGCCTCTCCTGCAAAAATTTGCTGGAAGTGAGTTAGCAGGTTTACACTCTAAGCCACTAAGCCAACTATATTTATATACATATGCCCTTAATTATGAAAAGTGTCTCACTCATATATTTCTTGTGTGGAGATATTGATTAGATTGCATTCGAGCAAATTAAAAAATATTTTTATATTATGCAACATTATAGTTTAGAGTTGCACTACTTTCAATTAATATAAATTTATTTAATATTTCTCAAATATTTTTTTTTTTTAAAGATTTATTTAATATTTTAAAGCAAAAATGCATATGACTTAGACCACTTTCATAATTAAGGGCATGTATGTATGTATGTATGTATGCACATTTGTTTTTGGATTTCGTTCATTTACTTGAAGAACATCATAACTCAAAAATTTACATTTCTGTGTTAATAATGCAGAGTTAATATTCATAATGGTATTCATATTGTATAACAATTAAATATAAATTTGTTTTTGATTTGAATATAAGTGTGCAGCAAGTCGAACGTTGTTGACATCGATAAACCGGCCCTATATGTAACATTTCATGAACGCCAAAGTATTTATTCATTAGTGTATTTTTTCGATTTCTTAAGAAATAATATTTAAAACTTTCTAAATGTAAGTAAAATCATATTTTTTGTTATGTTCTGCATCCCTAATGATTACTGCAAGACTAAAACGTTATATGCACATGAGACCAGCCAAATTGCTGAAAATATTTATTTAAAAAAATTGTTTCGAAGCATTTTTGTTCAGAATAATTAGCTCAACTGTTTTCCTGTACTTAGGGCCACTCCCACGATGTTGAAAACGTTCGATTAATCGCACATTTGCATTGAAAAGAAAAAGAAATTTCAATATTTTGTTGTTGTTTCAAATGTAAATGTGCGATAAGTCGAACGTTGTAGATATCGAGGGGTTGGCCCTAAATGTTGCCTTAACTAATGACTTTCATGATCCATTAGTAGGATGAAACAAAATTTTTTGGGATGGCTTTTTTTACTACAATTTCCATGATTGGTTGAAAGCCAGTTAATTTTTTAATTGAATCTTTGATTATTTTATTGAATCTTGTTTTGATATAAAATTTTTTTCGAAGTAATATTTTCACATGGTCATCTGTACCTGGATTCGGTAACTTTTTGCGAACCGAAAATCGTAATATTTATCGACATATTTATTCGCTTGCGGTAACGATAATGTGATTCCGTAACTTCTTTTTTACGATAGTCTCTAGCTTTATCTTAGTTACCATTTAATTCAATATTATGTGGTATGTCTATATTGAAAATGTTAAAATAAGCGAAAAGCACAAAGAATAATAAAGAAAAACTCCATGAATTTGATATTGTGACTTAATTTGTATTTTATCCAACCGACAGCGAATATCGTTAAAATATGTTAGTAAATAGCAAAGTTGATAAATTTTCGTTATATATATTATAGCGATACGATTGTCGTAATGAAAGTTACTGACTCCAGGTACTGAGCCAGCTGTCAGGCCGATATGTAATGCAAAACTACAATTAAATAAAGGTAACATATTATGTAAGTACCCAAAAAATGTATCAATATAAGATACACAATAGAGGGAATTAAAATGTTTCCTTCGTAAGTAAAAGGCAACTGCCGAGCTATTTTGCTTGTCTATAGAAACACCCAGATTGTCTCTACTAGGAATCGAAGCCACAACTCTACGACTACTAGCATCAAGGGCTCTACTGAAAACTTAAATGTTTGATATGGTAAGATTTTTGGAAGAGTCGAATATTAGATTAATTTTTAGCTTCGAAAGCCGCTATAACAATTTAATATAGTGAAATTCTTTTTAATATTGGTAAATATTAAAAGTTAAAAACAAATTTCGGAAAAAATACAGATTTAGTTTGTTTCTAAATATTATTACAAACAAAATTCATTTAAACGAATTTTGCTGATAAGAAAACCAGAATGGAATTTAATTAATATTCATATAAACGTGCGCACAACTATACACTTAACTTTCAATGTGTTTAGATCTGTATTTTTTGGGTGACGAAATACACAAGATTTTAAATTAACAACGTAATTGATTTGTAATGAGAATACATACAATATCAATTCTTTGAAATTTATTTTAATAAAATAATATTCTGATGCAATGCAAATATTTTTTTCACAAGATCAACTGAAAAAACAAATAACGTTACTTTTTACTTAAGCCGACCATATACGTAGGATCTGTGCATTCGAAATTTTCTAAATACGTCACTCAATTACTTTTGACTTAAATGTCAACAAGTAAACATAATTTGCGAAGCGGATAGTGCAATTTCATATTTGATTACATTTTTATGTCCATAAAAAAATTTTTTTGCTTCCCATCTCTGTTATACATTAACTTTGACATTTCCTAGAAAAAAAAAATAAATAAAATGGTCGCGCTTAAGCCCATAAACACATCGCACAAATCAGAAGAAGGATTGTCAGATATGACGGTTTCTCGCCAAACGGGGCAATTTTTTAAATTGTTTGGCAACTAAATTTTTAATTTGGCGACATGGCGATAGATAAATTTGTTTGCGATTTTTGTAGCTATTTTTTAACAAAATTGAGCTTCAAAGTTTCTGTAATTCAGAAAAATTGGTTTGTTGGAAAAATAGTTTCAAAAATAGATTTTATCGGAATTCGTCTGAAAGAAATAAAAACTATTTAATTTTGAAAATTTCTCTTATAGTAATCATTGCGTTTTGAATTCGAATGAAAAAAATTTACATGAAATAATTTTTGGCGGTCTTATTTCTACTTTTGGCGGTTTTCGGCTAAACTTTAATACGATTATTTTTTTTAAATTTATATAAGTGCTATATAAAACCAAATTTATTATCAAATTTATATTGAGAAAAACTGCATAAAATTGATTTATGGTGACTTTTGGCGATTTTTAAAATTAATTTGACGAAATAGGTCGGAAAAAATCTGACACCCCTGACCAGAAATATTTGAAAATGTTCATGTATGTTTACTATTGGCTGGATCTCTAAGCTCTTTAAACTTTTTTCTTTGCAAGGAACTTGTGGTGCCAAAAAGTGACTAGTTTAAATTTTCAATAAAATAGCATGAAAAATTAAATTATTTATATTAATTTCTATATAAACGAAATAAGAAATTTATAATGCCCACAGTGTATGCAGTACACGTTAACAAGCATGTTTTTTTCGAAATTTTAAGTTGCTAATGTGACTTCTATAGAAGGTGAAAAATACTATTTTTTTTTGATAATTAACCTATTTCTGATTCTAAGAGAATTTCTAATTATAAACTTTTCACCAGTTTTCACTAACCTCTTTGAATTTATGAAAATCAAAAGAAAACTAGTTCGACAAAAACTAAAACTCCTCTTAAATATTTCGACATATTTTAAAATTAACTATTACTACCAGGTGGATCATTAAATTCACTGCCGGCACTCTGCAGTAAAGCCTGAAGCTTAGCAGCTGCAGGAAATGAAGCCAAGTCCAGGGGAGCTGCTCCGGTAGTGCTTTGTATATAAGCTAATAATCTGTTAGTATTACAAAGCAAACAAAAAAAGCTTAATATAAAGCAATTACAAATTTATATTTAAAATAGTTTACTCACCTTCGCAATTCCTCTATAGCATTTTGTTGCATAAGTATGTAGTTTTTGGCCAGCAAAAGTGTAGCTATTTTTGACAATTTCCTCACCGAAGGTGAGTGAGCGTAGGGTATCACATTGCGCAGCTCATCTAAGGCATCATTTAAATCGTGCATGCGCCGACGTTCTCTAATAGCATATGAAAAACATGTCATTATTTATTTGACAAATTTATTTATAAATCACTTACCTTGCATTTATATTTAATCTCACAGTTTTGCCTTGTCTATTTTTTTGTTTGCCCCCGCCTCCGCCGCCGCCAGAGATTGCACTGCCGCCACCACTACTACTACCAATTCCGAGTACTGCTGCCACTGAAGATCCTGTTCCACTGCTGCTTGTTGGCGGCGCCAACATTAAACTGGGACTTGATTTTTCCGTTATTGCTCCTGCTCCCGAATCTGGTCGATTTTCATCTCCTGGTGGTGGCATGCCTAAACCTTGGGCATAAAACCCTCCCAGGCCAACAGAGCCCAAAGGAGTTCTTCTTCCTGGCACACTTTGCGGAGGACTGGATGTTGGGCCGGGATGACCACTAAGATGTGGTCCCAACATATTTGCAGTCTGTGGTATTGGTGGATGGGTATGACTCGGCAGGGCGAATCCAAAGGGAAGGTTGGAATGATCCATTTTTTTCTAGAAGACAGATATTGATATTATTATGTGTACGAGTATATAAAAATTATATTAGATGGCACGATGTAGTTGCTAGTGGTTAAAAATAATGAGTGGTTAAAAATAATGATTTAAAATTTTTTTTTTGTTTTTAGGGTTTCGTATACCTAAGGTGAAAAGAACCCTTATTGTTTTCGCTACGCTGTCCGACTGTTCGTCTGTCCGTCACAGCCTGTTTTCTCGAGAACCGTAAGAGCTACGAAGCTGAAATTCGGACAAGGTATGTAGGGGTTTGGCCGCTACAACAACAAATACATGAGAGAAATTTGCAAAGTTAATGAATTTTTATAAAGACTTAAACAATCAACACTAGAATCTAAAAATCTAAATTAAAGGGTGTTCTATCAATTAATGTAATTTTGTTAACTTGCTGTTTACTGGCAACCGTAAAATTTACAGAAACTGTAAAGCTAAAAAATTCCAAAATTATAAAATCTCCAAACCAAAAAAAATCACCAATACCCGAAAAGATATCACCCAAAAAGAAAGAAAGCGCCAATTTAAAAAAGTCGCCAAAATTAAAAAAGTTGCCAATATTAAGAAAATGGCCAAAATTAAAAAAGCGGCATATATAAAAAATACGAAAATGAAAAAAAAACGCAAAAACTGAAAAAAACGCCAAAATTAAAAAAGAAAGCGCCAAAACTTAAAAAAAAATTACCAAAACCAAAAATAATATAATAACTGAAAAAAACGCTCAAAACCGAAAAGTTTCAAAAACGAAAAAAGAGCCAAAACTAAAAAAACGCTCAAACTCGAAAAATCCAAAAAACTAATATAAAACCAAAACTACGAGTATATACTATACAGGCTAAAGTTCGTATAGTATTGCATATATAGTGCCCGTACGGAATCTTTCGAACGCGAGTCAAAATCGCACTTTACACAATTTATTTAAAAAACTCTTAAATAAATAAACCCACTTCGACCAACTCTAAACCGTTAAATATTCAAATGGTCATTCGAAATGAAAAAGTGTAAGAGAAACCTACTGATGATTTTAAAATACATCTCGAATGATAGCCTAATTGATATACTATAGTTCGCCGAATTTCTATTATTTGGTATTTACAAAATGGTGTCTGTTGGCCTTCATACTCAATTTTGACTTCTGTGATATCTTTAGTGGCACTCAAAGGCTTAAGACAAATCGATTGATGTAAAAATTATCAAAATAACTAAATATTTTTGGTTAATCTAACCAATTTGAATTTGTTAACTTTTTTAGTGAAAATTGACGTAGTAGTTTATAGTAATAATTTTTGCTTTTTTTTTTCCAAAACTGAACTAACTAAAGTTTTGTATTTTATTTTCTTGGTTAGTTTTACTGATATAATCAGTACAAAAGCTAATACTAACTAACTAGTCTACAGAATAAATTATGAGAACTGGCTGCTTCGTTAAGTTTTTAACTACAAAATGTAGTAAAATTTACAATTTTCTTAGTTAATCTAATGTGCGTTTATCGTTACGTTATTATAGAAAGGTCCATACTCTTTAGTTTTCTAAATCGATTTTTTTTTACATATTTCGATAGAAAATGATGTAATGTATCGAAAAATGCAAGAATAATAATAAAGTGTTCTTCGATATTTTCTTCGAATTTTACTTTTAGTGTGGATACTTATATGTTTTTAACCATTTATTTCCGTTTAATATATAAGTAAGATTTGATGTTAGTTGCGTTTCTTGCAATAAAAAATAGATTCATTCGTAATTACGTAATTTTGAGTTTCTTCAATAAAGTCCTTATTTTTGATAAAGTGAACGATAATTAATCAAAACCTCGATTTCGAATTTTTGTGTAGTTACGTCCGTTTGCATTTAAGGTGACATTATATTGAATACCATTGAAATCACCCATACAATTAAATAATTTAAAAGTATGGTTTTCCCACGGCAGATATAGATATATCAAATATGTCATAAGGGTTTGGAACGATGCACAGTGGCTGAAAATCGTTTTTCATTGGCCAAAAGTCTAATTTTTTTTTGTCACCGATTTTTAAAATTTTTACGCCTTTTTGTAGCTAATATATCCAGATTAAGGTAGCCAAAAACTTAGGTTAAACTATTGATAATTGTGGGCGTGGCATGCTGTCAAACTCAACCGTTTTTTTAATTTCAGAAAAAGGTGTTTTTCTTTTGTTTTTTATCAAAAATAAATGGTTACTACTCGCAAGCTATCATCGATAACGGCCTGCGGTCTTTTTTATAATGTTGGTAGGACTATAGTCTTTAGTTGTTGTAAGTGGTCACAGCTCTAGCGTGTAATATTACGGGCGTTATGAAATATTTATGAAACTACTATATTTTTCTCAAATTTAAATTTTAGTCGAATAGAACTTCTAGGGAACAAAAGGGAACAAGAAACGTATACCACCAGGAGAAAGGTGAAAGTGTCCTCTTTAACGCTATATATACTTTTGCACCCGTGACGACCCGTGGGTAGAACACTTTTTTCATTTTAATGAAATTACTCTAAAAAAAATTCAAATTAATTTAAACAGCCCTATAAGTACTCGTATACAATAGTGTCTTAAATTTTCACTTTTTTGCCTAAAAGTTTGTTTTTTTTTACTTTAGACTACGTAAAACGAAAAAAATTAAATATAATACCTGCGAAAGGGTTTAATGGCTTTGTTTTGATCAGCAAAAAATAAGTCATAAAATTATCACAATAGGTTCTACAGTAAACATATGATCTCTTTCTGAATTTACCTGTTATCAAATGTTAGGGTCAACCAAAGTCATAAACATTTTTATAACAATAATGGCGACATTAAACCACTAAAGATAAAAAACAACCCCATATTGGCGAGATACTAATCAGTTTTACCTGATATTAAGGTCTGAATAACATGTGCAGTTTTGTTCAATTTAAGCACTACCTGCTATGAAATTGAAGATCAATGTGTGAATAACATGTATCTAAAAATGTATAAAACTACGGATTCCATAAGGGATTACTCAGTAATAAGTTAATCCTTTAATTGTACGGATAAAATATAACAAATAAAAATATTCAGATAAATATGGAGAGCTTCAGTTATAAAGAACTGGCCGAAGAGTATTTTAGAAACAAAAACCAGGAAGATGTTCTTAGTTACGTTAAAATAAAATTAAACTTAAATTCGTGTAGCACCGAAATGCAAGAGCAATTATCTAATTTCGTCAAAGCACTAAAAAAACGCTACAAAGAAGTTAGCTACAGTAAACAAAACTTTTATATAAAAAGTGCAAACTGGTTAGAAGGCCAACTTACTGTCGCTGCAGAAACAGCAAAGCAAGATAAGGCTGGAAGACCACGCAAATCATTAATGGGCAACTGCAGTGATAGATCTAAGAGGCGGAAACTTAAAGATTTTAACGATGCAATTGGTTGTACAAATATAAAAGAATCTTTCCTACATCAATTACGATCACAGAACCAATTATCAAAAGTGGATATCATTGAAAAAGTTGTTAAAGCTAGTCCAGTGAGAACAAAACGGATTCTTAAAAGTATACCAACTCCGAGTGATGCAATACAGTACACAAATGAGGAGGCATTAGCATTATTTCTGGATTTGAAATTAACAAAACAGCAATATATTAAGCTCAGACTGCGTGCGATTGAAAAAGGGTCAAATATGTATCCAGCATATCATATTACATAACCGCTGCTAAAATAGACTGTTTGCCATCAAAGGACACTATTACAATCACACCAATTTCGGCAGAGGTACAACTACAATCTCTACTTGATCACACAGCCGAACGCTTGCTACAATCAATAACAGGAAATGAGTTAAAGAAATATGGAAACACAAAGTTAATTCTTTTTTGTAAATGGGGATGTGATGGTTCCTCGGGACAAAAACAATACAAACAAGCTGTATGTGAAAATATTTCGGACTCAGATATGTTCATGGTATCATTTGTACCATTGCGATTGAAAAAGATTTTGGAAGATTCAGAGCCTTCGACTAGTACAACGCAAACAATGGATATTTGGAAAAATGAGACACCATCTTCTACGAAATACTGCAGGCCAATTAAATTTGAATTCAAAAAAGAAACTCATGATGCCATTAACAAAGAAGTTAGTGATATCAAGGCCCAAATTGCAACACTACAGCCATTACAATTACAGTTAGATGGGCAGCAAACTGAAGTAAGCTACCAATTAGTGCTGACAATGATAGATGGAAAAGTAGGTCAGGCTTTGACTAACACGAAGGCTGCATCCAGCTGCATTATATGCCAAGCAACATCAACCCAATTAAACCAAGTCCCGACAAAATCATTAGATAATACCGATGCATATGAATTTGGATTATCACCACTACATGCAAGAATACGACTTATGGAACACATACTAAAAATCAGTTATGATTTGGATTTCGGGTCTTCAGGATCAATAAGAAACAACGAAACCAACAAAGAGTTAAGAAGTTCAAAAAAGAAACATGTTCTAGATGAATATCGCAAATTAGGATTGATTATAGATCAGCCAAAACAAGGGTCAGGCAATACAAATGATGGCAATACCGCAAGAAGATTCTTTTCAGATCCAGAAACAGCATCTGAAATAACAGGACTGGATTTAAACCTTATTTTCAGGTTTAAAATAATCCTAGAAGTACTTGCGTGCAATGAAGAAATTGACTCTAGAAAATTTGGAGATTATGCTAAGGAAACTGCAAAAATATATACAACCAACTACCCATGGAGAAATATGTCTGCAACAGTTCATAAAATCCTTTATCATGGAGAAGATATCATTAAATATCATTTGGTGCCACTTGGAGATCTATCAGAGGAGGCTCAGGAAAAAAGAAACAAGGATTACAGATTTTATAGAGAGCACAATACTAGAAAAATTTCACGAAATTCAACAAATGAAGATCTATTTAATATATTATTGGCAACGTCAGATCCGTTCATCTCCAGTATTCGAAATCAATGGAAAGTGGAACATCGGGATTTAGATGAAGAAGCCAAAAAACTACTAAAGAACAGAAATAGCACAGAACAAAATATGGAATATTTACAATCAATATTTGAGTCAAATGAATAATAATCATAATTGCCTTTCATTGTTATTTAAGGTACGAAAAGCATACTATTAGTAAAAAATAATAATAAACAGAACCTACCATTGTTACAAATGCTATTAAAATTTATTGCAGTTTTTATTTTTAATATGTTTTTTAAAATGATCAAATTTGACAGCAAAAAATAATAAATTTTTCTGTAGTAATAGCAATATTTTTAGATAATATTATTAAAGTTTTTTTTTAAGTGTAACTATTCTTTGAGTGTAAACAAAATTGCAAATTAGACAGCAAAAAATTTTTAATTTTTCTGTAATAATAGCAAAATCGTTGATTTTACTATTTTTTTTTTAGTGTAAAATTTTTTTTGAGTGTAACATTAAATAAATTCCATTATTACAAAACATATTTATAATTATTACTAATTTCCATACATTAAATTTTTTAATAAATGAAAAAATAATAAACCCATATTTCACTCTAAAAGTTAAAAAAATTCAAAAGTTCAACTTTGAGCTAGAATTCCTTAAAAAGTCCTCAATCAATTTTAATGTAATTAAAACTGAGTCAAACTGAACTAAATATCTATCCACTAAAATAAAAATTACTTCAATATTTTGATCAGTTCAAAAGTTACAGAATTTTGGCCAATGAAAAACGATTTTCAGCCACTGTGCGATGTTATGATACGACCGTTAACCGAATTACATTACGAGAATGATTTCATGACAAACCTCAACATGTAATTATCTATGTTATAGAAAACAAAATTAAAAGTGCAGGTGTTAAGTTCAAGGCATATCAAATATCATACATACTAAATATTGCTCATCAGCTGATTTTTTGCTTACACGCTTATAACGAAAATTTTTTTTGACAATTATTTCTCTGCTTTGCTTTATGTCTACAAGTTTTTGATAATAACTTTGTGAAAATAACAGAGTTGCAGCTAATACAAGTAGTTGTGTATAATGTGCCTTGGTTAAATAGTTATTCTTCTTCATACAACTAATCTTTCTTAATTTTCGAAATTTTTGGAATATTCCCCTAAGCGTATAAAAAATTTTCTAAATCCTATCTCAAACTGCCTTTAGTGTGTAAATAAAAAACAATAAAGTTTGGAGAATACGACCAATGTCGTTTGACTACGTTTTAAAACTGCTGGCAACACTCCTGCGAACAGGCACCATCTGTAGGTCAGTAGCTCTTTAAACAGCTTTCAAATATAACAAACAGATGGCGCCCTTAGCAAATGTACACCTAAAGGATAATTAATAAAATAGAAGGTGAAAGGATATGTTTTACAAGAAATAAATATTTATTTACATAATATATACAAGTGTAGTTATGTATATATGTATGTATGTATGTCTTTCGCTTAATAGTATAGTATATATTTTTTAATTCTGTTTTTAACTTAATTATGTATTTATGTATGTAAATATTTACAGCATCAATTTATTTCAATATACATACTTACATACGCTTATTGTATAATTTGTATTTACCACTTGTCCTGCTTATCTATCCTATATTTATGTTTTTTATTAACTGTTACACTGAATCACAAAACACTTTTACTTTATTTTTAATTTATTTCTATTAAATTTAGTTCCATTTCTTCTCTGTTTGATTATCATTAAATATTTAACGTTAAACCACAAAATTATTTACACTTTGTTACTGATTCTGCTATTTCTTCCTGTTGTTGTTTGATTCTTGATTTTTTCTGCATCATCGTTCTTTGGTCCTAAGCAAATGATTACAACAATAAACACACCGGCGGCGTTTATAATTATTTCATTCGGTTTTTCATAGAACGCTGTTGTTCTACCACCAGCACACATCAGCTCTTTAGCAAAAGCAGAACAGAACAGTTTGAGCATTAAACAAAAGATGTGAAAATTATTGTTTGTTACTTTTTATGTATGTGTTCGTGTGTTTTTTATGTGTGTGTATGTTTGGTTGTGTGATAGCTTTACGTTTCAGTTATTGAAACCGTCATACAATGCCAACGTTGTGCATACACGCAGAAGAAATGTATAATGCACTGGTAGTGGAAATGGCAAATATAATTCAACTCAAAGGACCAGCCACTGAACATGGACCTACATACACACATTCACAAGCTCGTGCTTATCAATTGTTGGTAGCTGCTAAGGCAGAAATAAAATTATTTTCATAAAAGGTTCTCAATGAGAATAAAAATATGTAATATTAACTTCATATATTCTAATCATTAGACTCTAATGCCTTACCTACAGATCGCTTCGGTAATGCAGGATATTCATATTTCAAAGGCATTTTAATCTTTGACTAATCGATAAAAAAATCCCAGCAAAAAATTTCAAAAAATTAAATCGGGTTTAAAATTAAGGCTCAGTTAGTGAACTGTAATATAATGTAACTGCAACGTAGGAAACAGCTGATCGATATTTTTACATGAAAAGAAGGTTACGTTACATTATATCTCTATAACTATTTTCATTACTTTTCACTTATCGATCAGCTGTTTCCTACTGTTGCAGTTACATTCCATTACAGTCGGCTAACGGACCCTTTAGGCATTTTTGGTGGAAACTCTTCCCTACCCCTCTGTGATACTTGTTAAGTGAAGAGGAGGTGATAGGGAAGCGATAGTGATTGAAATGATAGGTGGTGAATGAGTTCTGCTTTTTACACGCTTCTTCGATAATGCATTGTTGCAGTGCCTTTGGGTATCAAATGAGGAGTATTAAATTTTGAAGCTGTGCTTAATAGCCATTTTATTGGTTATTTTACTAGAATTTTTCCCACAATAACTGATACAAAGGACATCAGAAAAATGGATGTTGTTGTTATTTTAATGACTGTCTGAAACCGGGCTCGAACCTAAGACCTTCGGTCTTGTAGTGATGTGACTGAATGTGCATGTGATTTGTAAGCTTGTAATGAAATTTGGCAATCAGAAAAGTAAGTAATGATGGTAATGTGTAATTTTTTGCTGGGATATTCATTCTTATTCTAAGCTAAAAATCTTTTTCTGCGCATTATTACATTGCCAAGTATATTTAAGATCATTTTGAAAATTAATTCATGTAAATCGCACTTTTCCAATTATTTATTGATATATATATATATATATATATATATATATATATATATATATATATAAAGTCAATCTGCCCTTAAGATTACAGATGTTTCAATTCCTGTTACAATGAATTGGCAGCCGTCTTAAGCATAGCTCAGTAGGTCCGTCAGTAGGTCCCATTGTGATATCCAATCCTCATAATGCAGGCAATTTGTTTGATTGTATGCTGAGTCGCCCATGGAAACCAGTTCTAAAAGCTTTTGGCTTGGATACAGCTGTCATGTCGTCCTTGGTGGCTTTTTAGTTTTATGTTAGGTTCTAGCTTTTAAAATATTAATTTCTAGCCACACTCAAAATGTCCCATCATCACATATTGTATATTATTAATATTATGATTACGACTTCATTTTTCTTTCAGATAACTTTTCAAGCTAATGTTAAATTATTAATATCATTTTTTTGGTAGATTGGATCACTGTTCTTAAATTTCAATTGTTTCTTAATAACGACAAGCTAATCTTAAGACTATTTATAAAAAGTAAGTTTAAAATATTACTTTAATAAAATCATGTTGCTAACACAAGAAAAATGTTTTAAGAAAATTTTTCTTGAACGTCATAAAATGTTTATTGAGAGCAAAATTGGAAAAATATCGCTCATTGAAAAGCAGTTGCATCTTTTCAATAAACAAAGCACCAAAATACATAAATTAAATTAGTGGCTTTTAATAAATTTCAGTGGTTAGTTTTGCTCTTTTCTTTCTTCTTAATACAATTTAACAATTTTGAGGTTGAAAACCTTCAGATTTTTGTTATTAAAAACTAAATTTATTTTTCGTGTGCATTACATTAATTTAAATATAAGTGTTTTATTCGAGTTACAAAAAATACATGCCTACACTGAAAATAATCCATGGAACATTAAAAAATTAACGAATCTTGAGGACATACATACTTTGTAGTGACCATATATTTCAACGAAAAAAGGACATTTAGAAGTGTAATATAAATTAAATCAAGGCACATTAATAAGTTGGCTGCAGTATGCCAGAAGATTGATTTATGTTAAACAAACCAAATCTCTGTCAAAATTGGAGTGTATGTGTATAAGCCTAAAAATATGCTTTCATTTGGCTTATTTTCAAACACCAAACAAATATTCAGTTTTGTATGGAGTTTGACATATCGTGCAAGAAACATACAATCTGAATGATACCCTGTAATGAAAAGTGTGATGGTAATTTATAGTAACAAAGTTCATGTGGATTTTGCTAATAATATTTATTGTAAAATTACGGATACCTGTACCGGGATTCTATAACTTTTTCCGAAGCGAAAATCGTAATATTTATCGACATATTTATTCGCTTGCGGGAAGCATAATGTGATTCCCTACAACTTTTTTAGGATAGTCCCCACGTTTATCTTATTTACCATTTAATTCACTATTATGTGGTATCTCTGGCTAAAAATTGTGAAAATAATCGAAAAGAACAAATAATAATAATGATGTTGTGACGTAATTTTTTTACTCCAACCGATAGAAAATATTGTTAGAATATGTTACTGAATACCAAAGTCGCTACATTTTCGTTATATTTATTATAACGATATGGTTATCGTGGTAAAAGTTACCGAATCCAGAATGAGAGTAACTGAATTTAAGAGAAATTCGAAATATTGAATATATGTTCTTTTTTCAGTGCTGCCAGTAAGTTTCAATTATGTATGATTATAATTACTATTATACTGATGTTGACATTCAAGGGTTTTGAGAAAATCATCTTTATAATTTTGGAGATTCAAGAAAAAAAACTAGTAATAAATAAAGAACAATTCAGAACAATTCAATTAAAAAGGACACCTGTTTGAACAAAATCTAAAAAGACTCGTGTAAAATATGGACTGTCCTTTAAAAAAAAGGAGGAATGGTCACCGGAGATATACTACAAAATAAATTTTTGGTAGCGATTTATAATTCTTCGCAGGTAACAGAAATTTTTCGTTTCGTGTTTTATTAAGGTAACACATTTTTCAGGTGTAAGCACGCGAAACTAAGTTTTTGGTCTTCAGTATTAAGCTCATTGGTTAGAATGCTTACATTTAAATACAAAAAATATTGGTGGTTCATCCCCCTTATTAGAGATGACAGTTCTTAAATTAACCAAATATTTCCTAAAATGTATAACATGTTTCCTACATATAAAGCATGCATTTTTTCCCAGTGTACTAATAATAATAACAGTAAAGTATTAATGTAATAAGCAAAATTAATGTTATAAAGAATAGAACTAGAACGTTTTATGTAGGTCTTTTTGCGACTTGAAAAACTGCTTATTTTGGGGGAAGTATCCTAATATAAATAGCTGCATATAAAATGTTAAGTCTGATTAAAAAACCAATAAACACATAATTGCAGCTGGATCGAAAATACTTACAATGTTAATCGCGATATATTTTTGTGGAAAAAAGAAAACGTGCTTTAGTCGAGATAACTTTATTTTGAGTTAATGGGAAAAAGCTCAGTAATTTTGTGCGATTTTTGAACATATTTCTTAAATATGGATTGGAAATTATGTAGTTCATTTATTTATTATTAAACCATCAAATTTAATCTACATGATCTTGTATCCCATATTAGTGCATATGTAAGGATAACTTTTTCTTTATCGCAGTTAAATGACACAAATATGTTTTTACAAAAAATAAATATTTATATATATTCCCAGCAAAAAACTTCAAAAACGGTAATCGAGTTTGGAATTAAGAATTTTTGGTTGAAGCTCTTCCATACTGAATTACAAACTTAATGATTTAACAAGGCGTGAAACTAAAATAATCGATTCTTGAGATCTACTTACTTTTTTTATTTTGCAACTTGTTCACGTAATCTATTTATTGTAAAAAACTTACTCTCCTCACTTAGCAACTTCAGCATAATTTGTTTAAATTTTAGGTAATATGATTTGTAAGCGAGTAATGAAGTTTGCTAATCAGAAAAGTAAGTCATTATATGGCAAGTAGTTCTGGTGGTAATGTGTAATTTTTTGCTGGGCAGGGAGTCCTACATTTCAAAACGCTAATAAAAAATACGTACATATGCTACCTCTACAATTTTTCCATTTCCATTTCATGTTTGAAATTTACCGACGAGGCACACAGAAGTAAAATCATTTAGATGTATAATAAGACATCTACAACATTTTTAAAAATTTTATGTGTAAAGGAATTTTACGACCGCCCTCTGCTAAAAAGTAACCAAATCTCAAACATTCACGAATGTTATTTACTCACATATACAAAAATACATATTTTCGCACTTTTGCAGTCGCACTAACTTCACTATATACATACATATGTATGTATTAGGAACAAAAGCCACCACTATTACCACCACTGTTTTGTGGTATCCTGAATCCTGATTTTAAATTAATTCATATTTATTCTTTTACATACAAAATATTTTTTCGCCTTATTTCTGTTTTGTTCTTTGCTTTTACCCATAAGAAAAGTTTTTTATACATATCGATCATTTACTCAAAGAACGACATAACTCAAAAAATTTAATTTTTGAGTTAACGATGCAGAATTAATTCTCCAATCGATTTTCATATTGTGTAAAAATTTCATACAAATATATTGTTGACTTAACTCTTGAGAGTCAAGTAGATTTTATTTTTTCCATTAAGTTGTATATAAAATGAAAACTTTAAAATTGTTTTCTGGCAAACTAGTTTTTTTTTGAGTTATGACGTTCTTTGATTAAATGAGCGATATGTACATATGAGTATTTAACAATTTTGTGTGACCAACCTTCAGTAGTTGTGTTTTTGGATGAATTATTTTAAAATCGTATTCTCAGTTTTTTGTTGTAACCTGTTTTTTGTACTAATGTACCCTGTAGTAAATAAAATAATCAATTGACAAAAAACACTAACTTATAAATTAATTATTTTGCAAGTGACTACAAATTGGTTTAAATCTCATGCAGATATCATCCAAACATATTGAATAGAAGCACACGTAAGAAATAAATAAAAGTAAAATAAGTAAATGAAAAGAAAATCAAAAGAAGCATGCCACGAAATCAAATGCCAAATGTTTGTGTTGAAAAAAAAACAAATAATTTCAATACTTAATATGTCTAATATTTTCTATGAGCGGTTTGTATTTTTTATTTTTAGTGAATAAAATAATAGTAAATATTTATATTTGTATATGTACATATGTATGTATATGTATTTATATATTTACATAGATATATATAAATATACACATATATGTATGTACATATATATAATATATGTAATATAAATACCCAGGCAGAAATTGTGACTTTGTCCAAAAAATATGTACCACCACAACACTGCAAATCCAAAATTACGACTCTTTCAAAATTGTTGTACCACCACAGTACTGTAAACACAAAAATATGACTTAACGTTTACAAATACCGCGTTCTTAATAATGCTGTACCACTACAATACTGTATTTACAAAAATCCGACGTTGGTTTCCCAATACCCCGTTTACAATAATTCTATACCGCTACAACACCGTAAATACAAAAATTTGACTTTAGTTCCCCAAATACCCCGTTTACAATAATTCTATACCGCTTCAACACCGTAAATACAAAAATTTTACTTAAGTTGGGAAATTTACATTGTGACGACCTTATAAATTTGTATTTAGAGTATTGTGACAACATTGAAAACAAGAGTCGGAGGATGGTCATTCGGCGTTATCATTTTAATGTTATGAGTACATTAAAATTTTGGTAAATGAATGTTGTACTGATGTTAGTTGTACCCGTAGACAATCGTAGTAACGTCATGCTGATTGTCTTTTTCTGCCTGGGTATACATATAACTTTTTTTTTACTATAATATTAATTAACTACAAATCAGTTGAAAAATAAGTAGTTAGTAGTCAATTTAAAAGTCATGCAGAGATGGCCAATTGACTATCGCCTATGACATGCCTATGTTTAAATAGTGAGTCGGCGACAAGGAAAAAAGTCACTTAATCAACCAGTTGTGGTTATTAAAAAACCAGTGAACATTTTATGTTGACATACATATCTAATGTTGGAACATTCGCTACGCCGTTTCTACGTATTTTCTTAAAAATTAATGGGTTAACACCAGATTACACTTCACATTATCAGATGGTAATTCAGTTTTTCTGTCTCCGTAATTCTCTGATCATTATCTTTAAAAATATACGGCTCTTATGCTACTTGTTTGAATTTTGCCGAAAAATCATTTTTTAATCATGTTTTTTTTTTAATTTAACAGAATACTTTGATTGTGTAAAGTCTGAGTTTTTATTATGATACTTACATTCAATTGAAACAGTTGTTCGAAAAATCTTTTTCGCATTGATGGATGGAAAAGTTATAATTTTTCCTTTTACAAAACTCAAGCAAGAAACAATTTCTTGTCTTTTTTCAAGGACAAAACTAAAAGCACACTATTCTTAGCATCCTTGCAATAACAGTAAGATATCCTGATATACTCATTAATGTGACTCTGTCCATTTAGTGTGGATTAACTATGGGAACTTTTTTTAAGTTTGGAGGAAATTTAACGACTTTAACGACTTTTTAAATTTGCAAACCTTTATATATTGAATTTTTTTTTGTTTGAATTTTTTTAAACTAGTTTGATTTTTCTTTTATGCCACTATGTACTTCATCAGATGTATCTACTTATGCAGAGATCAGTTACTAGCATCATCTATTTAACATAAGCTTTTCTTGTAATGGAATACCAAAAATATTTGGTTCTTGTGTTACATAGGCATTTATTGATTTACTGTCGGTAAATGCATTCAAGTATAATTATACATTTTTGTTTCCAGTTTTCCAGTTTCATTTCATGTTCAGAGTACCTAAGTAAAATACTTTTTTTAATTGAAAAAAAGAAAAACTTTACAATCATAAGGATACGTCCAGGTTAACGTTAGCAAAGGATTTTTCGAGATAAACTAAGTTTTATGGTACACATACTTTTATTTTTCGATAGAGTTGTATTAGGTAGAGTTGTATTTTTGCATCTAAGTCTTCCACTCAAATCCGGCGAAAAAATACAACAATAAAAATATCGAGAAGCTGCTTTTTATTATTGGCTATCCGAAAAATTCTCCAAATATTCGATACTCGGTACTAATTACTCAATAATTTCACAGAACTCAGACTGTGAAACTGACAGACTGAGTTTGGACGGAATATTTATTTGCAATCTCTCTACTATAAGATAAGAAGAAAATGAGGCAACTTAAATTTTAAATAACTGGAGTTATGTAGCCCCAATGGAAGGAGGGAGCTTAGCACAAAAAATTGTGTTTGCTGGTTACTTTTGTTGTACAGCATTTACTGTTGTTGTTGTTGTTATTTTTCTCGTTCATTTAACAATTGCTATAATTAGTATTTCTTTTTTGATACAATAAATACAGGGTTTGGAGCATCACTTCCATTTCATGGCTGGTACTGACTTCTATCTGAATTTCACTTATGAATTTCTGAGTTATTAAGAAAAAACTGATAATTAAAGAAATATGCTGGCACACAAATTCATTCATAGTTTTTATTTATTTGAGTTGAAAACCGAAATTGGTTGGAACCAAAAAAAAATAAATTGGCAGGCAAAGAGTTGGGATTACAAACTTCCTAAGAAACCTTGCGCTAGAACATATTTTAATATCTTCCTAAGTTACATATCTAAAATTATTTTTGGCATGCTTAACATTTTAAATTTTATTAATTTTTCTTCAATAGTGCGTTAAAGATTCGTTGTTATGCTTTCAGTTAACATTTTTATTTAAGGTTATTATTATTTCAATTTCTCTACTTTGTAACTGAATCTAATCGTTTTACGATGGCGTTGCCGATGTCAATTTTGTTCTACTAGTTTTATATACATACATACTTAAATATATTTCTTTTGTTATTTATGATTTTAATTCCCTCTTTTTTATCTTTTATATGTAATAGAAATTACATACATACATACATACACAAACATGGCACAGTTTTAAATAAATTTCTCTTATCGCTCGTTTCAAAATTGTATACTTGTCCCTTGTTAGGGGATGATGATGATGATAATAAATATGACGAAGTTTTTTGTAATGCTCAAACAGCGCTGACTATTGTCCTGTGGGTTGGTTGGTTGTACGACAGGCTGGCTAGTATACAGTATGAATGAATGAATCTCAGCCTGTTGGTTGAACTAAGTATTTTTATTGTTTTCCATTCTTTAAAATTTTGTTTCTGTTGAGTATTTTTGAGAACAGTTAAATACCCAACAAACAACCGATAGAGGATTTGAAGCTTCTAGAACGTGCATTGAAATTTGAGTTATACATGCTTAAATAATGTTTAAATAAATAAAAAAATATTTAAAACATTATATTGCTTATATATCACATATCAATACCCTAACATAGAAAGGCCCTAACTCTTTTTTTTATGGAATCCAGACTTACGCATTGTTAGATACATGACAAGTTCTGCTATTAAAATACACAAAAATCGCGATTTCAAAAAAAAGAAAAATAATAATAATAATCATGAGTTAGGGCCTTTCCATATTAAGGTAACGATATATAAAATTAGTTGGTCTTACTGCTTTCTTCTCAGCGTATCCAAACTACTTTATAATTTGAAATTTATTTGCTTGTGGTTTAGCTTGGTCTATATACGTATTTCATTGGCGCTTAAACCAAATCATCAGTAGACTTCAACCACAAATTTTGAACAGTCACAAACCTCTTACTTTATGCACAGACTTTCAAAAACCATATGAGAATTCATAGAACAATAATATTTTTGAAAATCACAAAGACAAAATAAGTTTGGTAGGCTTTGAAACTCATACAAAACCCAGCAAATAATTTATATTCGATATGAATCTATTTTATTTTTCTACACCTTCATACAATTACACCAAATAAAATAGATTCATATCGAATATAAATTATTTGCTGGGTTTTGTATGAGTTTCAAAGCCTACCAAACTTATTTTGTCTTTGTGATTTTCAAAAATATTATTGTTCTATGAATTCTCATATGGTTTTTGAAAGTCTGTGCATAAAGTAAGAGGTTTGTGACTGTTCAAAATTTGTGGTTGAAGTCTACTGATGATTTGGTTTAAGCGCCAATGAAATACGTATATAGACCAAGCTAAACCACAAGCAAATAAATTTCAAATTAAAATATAATTATGACAATATGTCGAATAATAAACTTCTTAAATGTCAAACTACTTTATGTTTAAATATTTTAGAACAGCTTGATTTTGGATTGGATTTTCGATTTCGAGCATTTGGAATTTAAGATAAAGTCAGTGTGCTTGTTGGGTGTACTTTAATCGTAGATTTCTAATGTTTCAGAGTGTGTTGAAGTTTTTGTTAGGGAAAATCTGATTTTAATGTTCTTTGGCCCTCTGCTTTGGAACAATGCCACAAATGGCACAATCCAACAAATTTTGTTAGTCGCGGACTTTTTGTGTTCATGCGTTAGTTGCAGCTTCTCTGGCTTATATATTGTTTTCTCATATAACATTTTCAGTATTAAAGGAGAAGTGTTGCACAAATAATTTATATATAGGCTATGGCAGCTGCATTAAGCAACCGGTTTTTTTAAATCTTAATTCTGTAGTATGACATCTGAGCAGGCAATAGTGCTTAGAAAATAATTTTTTTAAGTTAACATTGGTGTTAGGACTATGGATTTTTATCGTTCTTAAAATTTTTATAGCAAAAGATTCCACTACAAAATCTAAATTTATATGGCTTCACCTTAAACTCCAGCTCACTTACATACAATTGCACTAAGACTTTTCTGTGATACCAAACATCCTTAAAATCCGCTTATGAAGTTCGTTCTCTCATTAGTTTTAAAACTTACTTCAAACTTGTTCGCCAAATTAAAAACTAAGAAGAGAGATGTAAACTGAATTGAAAACTAATTTTTTTGTACATTAATTTCTTTGATGAAATTGATTTATTTGACATATTGTCAGAAGTGTAAATACTACAATAATTGAAATTTATTTGCTGGTGGTTTAGCATGTCTATATACATATTGTTTTATGAATTTTCATATAGTTTTTGAAAGTCTGTGCATAAAGTAAGAGGTTTGTGACAATTAAAAATTTGTGGTTGAAGTCTACTGATGATTTGGTTCAAGCGCCAATGAAATACGTATGTAGACATGCTAAACCACCAGCAAATAAATTTCAATTATTGTATGAATTTCTTTGTTAAAAAATGTTATTTGATTTCCTTTAAGTACGGAAATATGTATGTATGTGTGTACCGATGAAGCTATTGTATTTAAATCATGATAGTGATAAAAATTAAGAAATAAATCAAAAGCTACATACATATTTGTATATTTATATAGCTTAGATCTTAACTATATGATATTAAAGTTTCCCATGCGTTCCTTATCCTAGGAGTTGAATTTTATTCAAAGTATAATAATTGGATTTATATAATTAAGATCTCTATGAAGTTTTTTTATTTTTTTACATAGATTATAAAAAGTTCTGATGAAACAAGTAAGAAATGTAAGTGGTTAAGAACGCGTTTTTTAAACATATTCATATTGATTTAGAGGGAATTAAGAACTTTCGGGATTTATAAAAAAGTTAAAATTTAATTTCTCAATAAAGGATAATTTTTCCTTTAGGCAATACACATACAACAGAAAGCAAGCTAATGAAATAAAAAAATTTTGAAAACCTTGGAAATTAATATAGCCCATGTTGTTATAGTTACTTTTGTTAACAACAAAATTATAAAATAATCTTGTGCTAACTCATCTCGATTTCTTTCCAGTTATCGGAACTACATTTTAGCCCCAATTTTAAGCAAATTTTTGTTCATTCAGTCGTTCACTTAATATATTCACTTAATGTAAATTTTACAAAGTAAGTTTGCACAAAAATGGGTGGAATGACTATCTGACTGGCTATGAACGATCTATGCCTTTATATGGGAGGAGCAGTCAAACAAATTGCACGAAAGAACCGCAGGACTATTTAGTTATTTGAGGAAAATTGAGATGAAAAACTATCGAAGAACAAATAACATGTATAACACTGACTGACTGACACTTAAGAAATAATCACGATGATACACTAGCTGTTCTTCAGCCCGGCGCACAGTGGCACATTTAAAGAGATGGCAGCCAAAAATCTTAAAAAAAAATTTTTTTTTGTGTCACCGATTTAATTCTTTTTTTATATAAAAGTAAGCACATATGGACCTCAAAATCCAGAAATTTAAGTTTTTATTTCGAATATTTCTCTTCGAATAGGGTGATCAAAAACGCGCTTTTTTTAAGAGAAGTTGAAATTCAAAATATTTTAGAAAAATTTTGAACTTCAAGTTAGCATAATTTTTTTGGTTTTATATATTTTTGGAAAAAATTTTTTTCTTCACACAATATCATTTCTTAACTTATAAAATTAAGTAAAAAAATCGTGCCTTACTTTGCTCGAGTCCCAGATTTGGGGATTGCAATAAAGTCTAAAATATACCCAAATCTCGATGTTCAGTGGAACGCAACTTTTTTTCTGCAAAAAACTTCGTAAAATGGCTTTTAACATGTTATAGTACGTACTTTAAGCTGTTATTATATGGTAATTTTTTAAATTTATATTTACGTCTCTAGGAACTACAATGATTTTACTGCTTGTATGTCGGATATTTTATGTATGGGAGTGGGGTATATCTAAATATGTTTGTGTATTTATTGTGTGTATGTTTTTCTTTTTCTCGAATAAATTTATTAATATAAACGGTATAATAAATGACTGTTATTATAATGCATGAAATGCATTCTTGTAATTTAGGCCATTAAAAAATGTATAGTTACATACAAGCGGGGGTAGGTACATGAGTTGTTGTATTTGGACTGATATATTCGACCTTTTGTTATAACTACGGAAAAGATTTTCATGCATTTAAAATCACGTTTTATGTACATAAAATATGCAGTAAAAATATAAAAATATGTATTTAAAACTAATAAAATCTGGATTTATCAAATTTTTTTTCACCATTTAAGAACATTAGAAACTTAAGCAAATTCAGTGAAGTGCGATTTTGACCCGCGCACGAAGGGTTTCGTACGGACATGGAATATGTAATTCAATTCGAACTTAAGCCTATATAAAATATAGTTTTGTAATTTTTATTTCGGTTTTAAGCGTTTTTTTTTTGGTTTTGGGGATTTTTTTTGGTTTTGAAGATTTTTTCGGTTCTTTGCGTTTATTTTAATTTTTTTACGCTATTTTCTCGATTTGGGGATTTTTTTTGGTTATTTGCGTTTTTTTCTTAATCTTGGCGATTTTTTTGTTTTGGCGATTTTTTTAAGTTTGGTGATTAGGCGATTTTTTTAGTGTGTCGATTTCTGCGTTTTTTTAATTTTAGCGACTTTTTTCATTTTGGCGACTTTTTTTATTTTGGCGCTTTTTTAGTATGGACACTTTTTTTCTCATTTTGGCCATTTTTTCGGTTTTTGGCGTTTTTTCAATTGGGTGATTTTTTTTTAATTTTTGCACATATTTTTTTTCATAAAAACAATTATTTTGGTTTTGGCGCCTTTTTCGCGTTTTGGCGATTTTTTTCGGTTTTGGGGGTTTTTTTAATTTTTGCGATTTTTTTCATTTGCGCGATTTTTTCGAACTTGACAATTTATTTTAGTGTTGGATTTTTTTTTGATTTTGACGATTTTTATCGTTTTGGCGATATTTTTGAGGAGTGTAGTGAAAGGTCCCGAAGACGAATGCTACAAAGAATGAATGAAGAATTGTCTCAAGAGATAAATAAAGATACGTTTTTCCATCAACTAGGACCAACAAAAAATAAAAATAAAAATATTGATATAATAGAAAATGTAATGAAAGCGAGCCCCAAGCGTGTAAAAAGGATTTTAAAGAGCATTCCAACACCAACCAATAGTAAAAAATTTACATCTGAAGAAGCATTTTCAATATTTCTGGACTTAAAGCTAACAAAATATCAGCATATGGAATTGCGAAACCGGGCAGTTGGAAAACATTGCTCCATTTATTATTATATTATTTATTATAGATATTTGGTTTTAATTAAAAAACATTGCTTACCACCACAAAAGTCTATAAGTATTACAGAAAGTTTAGCAGAGGTGGTATTGCAAGACATATTAAATCATAATGCGGAAAGATTGTTGAATATATTGGAAGCAGATAATATTAAAAAGCTTGGTGACTGTAGCCTAACATTAATTTCTAAATGGGGATGCGATGGATCTTCTGGACAAACGCGATATAAGCAGTATAATGCAGAAAAATATCAGATTCTGACTTATTTATGATATCTTTTGTTCCGTTAAGACTAAAAAGAAATAACATTAATTTTGAGCCATCTACTAGTAAAGAAACCCATATTGATATATGGAGAAACGAAATACCTTCCTCAACAAAATATTGCAGGCCAATTAAATTTGCTTTTAAGAAAGAATCGAAGGATGCAATATTAGAACAAGTATCTAAACTTAAAAACAAATATATAAACTTCAACCGATAACTTTGTTATTTAACGATCAAGAGATTCAAATAAATTATCAAATGCTACTTACAATGATTGATAGAAAAGTTGCACAGGCCGTAACTTAAACAAAATCATCTTCGAGCTGTGCTATTTGCAAAAAAAAAAACTGCAAGCCAATTAAGTCAACTTCCAACAGAAGACACCTCTTTCCAAGAAGAAGTTTGGCTTGTCCCCACCCATGCTAAAATTCGATTTATGGAACACATATTAAAGCTAAGCTATGATTTAGATTTTAAAGGAACAGAACAAAATAGTGACGAAAATAAAGCCAAAAGAGAGGCAAAAAAGAAACACGTACAAGAAAAATATTTAGAGTTGGGTTTACTGATCGATCAGCCAAAGCAAGGAGAAGGAAACACTAATGATGGCAACACACCAAGAAATTTTTTTTCTGATCCTGAAACAGCTGCAGCTATTGCAGGAGTAGATTTTGAATTAATAAAACGCTACAAAATCATACTGCAAGTAATATCAGGCAATAAAAAGGTAAATGCAAGAAAATTTGGTCAGTATGCTAATGAAACAGCGAAACTATACAACGAAAAATATTATTGGAGGAATATGCCATCGACAGTCCATAAAATGCTATATCATGGGGAAAACATTATTCAACACAATATGCTTCCGATTGGAGATCTTTATGAAGAAGCGCAAGAAAAAAGGAAAAAAGATTATAGATATTTTCGCGAGCACAACACAAGAAAGATATCTAGATACAGTACCAATGAAGACCTCTTTAATATTTTACTGTACACTTCTGGTCCATATATCTCCAGCATTCGACAAAAATGGAATTCCACCCCCATGGAATTGGACAAAGATGCTAAGCATATCCTTGAAGATGAACAGGAGACATACTTAGATGAAATTTTCACTAAGACAGTTAAATGAAAAATGTATTCTATGCAAATTAACATAAAAATTAGAGCAAAAAAGCCCAATAAATATTGATAATTTATAAAAGAAATTTTATTTTATTTGGAATAAAAATATTTTTTTAGAATTTATGGTAAAATCTTTTTTCGGATTGCTTGGATTTAATTAAAGACATTCAAGATGTATATGGCCCGTAGTTCTCTCAATTTAGTTACGTTTAATGTTGGTTCTCTTGTCCGAATAGATAGGAGAACTGAACTGAATATGTTATTAGAGCAATGTAATATTGACATTGCTTTTATACAAGAGACGCACTTATCTGCGGGTGTTAATATATATCTTGACAGTTATTCTGTTATAAGGGATAATAGTGCATTAGGTATGGCCATTGCTCTGAGAAAGCCAATGTCTTTTGCAAGGATAAATATTTCTGGTCTTGAATTTCCAAATTCATTTGTGGAGGTTAAAGTTTCATTGGGGGGTAGCATTAAAAAAATTCTTTGTGGTTCTATTTATTTCCGGTCTAATTGCAATCGTCAAATAATTTGTAGGGGTCTGTCTTTAATATTGAATCTTTCCAGAGGATATCATGGATTGATTTTGGGTGGTGATCTAAATGCGAAGCACTCTTCTTGGGGTGATGCTGTAAATAATTTTAATGGTGAAGTGCTTACATCATGGCTTCAGAATGAATCTATGTCAGTTACAAGAATTTGTGACTCATTTCCTACATACCCGGGGGGTTCGTCGCATTTAGATCACTTCATAGTAACCAATGACATTTTAGATATGTCCCTTCCAAATTACAAGACATATACACTTCCTACATTCTCTGACCACATTCCACTGGGTTTGAGGTTGAACTTGTCACTTTTTAACTTTATGTTAAATACTCCTGATAGTTTTGTATCTTATAGAGATGTGAATTGGAATGCTTTTCAATTGGATGTGACTAACACCCTCTTGAATCATTTTCCGCCAAAACATATTAATTTGACGAACGATGATATAGATAATTTTCTTAGAGAATTTAATAATACAGTTAGTTTTGTCACGCGAACTCATTCCAAGAGAATAGAGTGTAAGAGACAAAAGTTTGTTGCCTCTGATAAATTGAGAATAATGCTCAGGATTAAATATAGCTGGCAAAAAGATTTAAAGACGATATATGCGAGGACTTTAAATAGAAAACATCCCCAGTATTTGTTGATTTCGAAACAAATTGAACTTATTAAGATCCTTATAAAAGAGCAAATTGAACAGGAGCAGGCAATATTTTTTAATGACAGATTAAAGGGCATTAAACCCGGCCCTTGGGCTTATAAGGAGGTATTTAGGATTATCGGGAATAAAAATCGTAAATATGTTAAAGACGTTTCCATTAACGGCGTGAAAATAACCGAAGCGAATAACAAATTGTCAGTTTTTATGGACCATTTCGCCAATGTTTTTCAGGGTACTTCACCTAATAGAGATGTGTCGGAGATAGCTGAGGCAATTAATGATACAATATTTCAAGCTGGTGATCCTATATCATTTAATGATGATAACACATCATTGAATAATTTGAACAATGTAGAATTTACTACCTTGAATTATGTGTCAGAGATTTGTAGGATTATTAACAGCAAAAAGTCGTGTGGCTTAGATAATGTTTCCAATTATATAATAAAAAAGTTTCCAATAAAAGCTTTGGAGTATCTTACGATATTGTTCAACAATTGTTTGAATAACTGTTACTTTCCGCGTGAATGGAAAATGGCTAAAATAGTACCGATTCCTAAACAGAAGAATAATTGCGACATAAACAACTTTCGGCCAATTTCATTACTTTCCAATATAGGAAAGTTATTTGAAAGGATAATCAGGGAAAAAATGGATATGGGATTGAATGGTTCATATATTCCTCAGGAACAGTTTGGCTTCAAAAAGGGTAACTCTACGGTGCATGCTCTCTTGAAGTTTCACTCTGATATAATTCGAAATTTAAGAGAACGTAGGTGTACTGTAGCTGTATCTCTTGACGTTGAAAAGGCATTTGACAAAGCTTATCACGAGGGCATTTTATATAAAATGGTAAGAATTGGATTCAAAGCGTCCATCGTTAAACTCTTTCAAAGCTTTTTTGATGGCAGGAGATTTTGCGTACAAATTGGAGATCTGGTATCAGATCAAGGTGAGGTTTCTTGTGGTGTTCCGCAAGGATCTGTTCTGGCACCTCATCTATATAACATTTTCATTTATGATTTTCCACATGAATTTAACGAGTCGAGGAGCATACTTTATGCTGATGACTCACTTCTTTATGCTCATGATGAATCTCCTCGCGTTGCTCTTCAGCGTGTTTCATCACACCTAGAAAGGACGAATCAGTTTTATTCCAGTTGGGGTATAAAAATTAATGCCGCAAAGAGTAATGCAATTTGTATACGCAATGCCTCCGGGAAGTGCAAGTATACTGTTGTTCCGGAAAGCAAGGGTTTGAGACTTACGTTGAATGGCAACGAAATCGAATTTAAAAACAGTATTAAATATCTTGGAGTGAATTTTAATAAGATTTTGAAGTTTAATAATCATGTTGTGTACAACTTGGCAAAGGCAAATCGTGTTAAGGTGGCCTTTGAAAGATTATTTAATAGTAAGTTTTTGCCAAAGAAAACTAAATTGCTTTTGTATAAAGTAAGCATCAGACCAATTCTTCTTTATGCATTTCCTATTTGGTTTAGTATTTCAAAAACGGCATTCAAGCGAATGGAAATTTTCGAACGTCATATTGTTCGGAAGTGCATAGAGAAGAATTATGAATCCTTGCACAAGAGATTTTCAAATAGATTCGTTTATGAAAAATCTAAATTGTCACCGATACCTTTTTATGGCCTGGATTTGATGAGAAAGTTTGTAGAAAAACTGTCTTATTTTGAAGGGAGTGTTATTAAGGACATTTTAACTTATGAACAAGATTTTAGTTGGTCAAACACTGAATATATTTCCAGCATTGGAATATTAAAAGAACCTTGCAATACTTATCCAGGTCAAAACTTTTACTCACATGTTACTCCCGGCATACATAGAGGTTAACTTTTGTTTTTTTTTTTATTAATTTTGTTTGTTTTTTTATGGATGTTTTTTTTTTTTTTTGTTTATGCTTTTCTTTAATTTAGTGTAAGTCTTAGGTGTAAGATTTAGTTTTAATTTTTTATTAGTTTTAAGTTCTATTTTTGTAGATATAACTCTACTAATTTAGACAAGTGCTGGGAGCAGGCACTATATTAAAAAAAACTGATGTTAATTTATTATGTAAATGTTAATTCTTTTTATTCAAATAAGCAAGTTGCATTATCAGAAAATGTTATTAAAATAATACATAATAGTTTTAAGTTTCCTATAAAATTATGTTGGCTAATCTTGTTATGTAGAAAAAATGAAGTCTCTCTAAATAAATAATAATAATAATAATAATCTTTTTTCGGATATGGATCTCCTACATATTTGTTATGGATTGACGTTTAAAATATATTTTTAAATTTTTCATGTAATAATAACATTTAAAGCTGTCGAACTTACATTTGTTAGTAAATTATAATCACCAAGGCTATTTTACGAAATTTGACTTACAAGGGCCCTATGAGTAAATGTGGACCGATTGCTCTAAAATTTCACAGCGATATCAACGACTAAAATAAAATTAGTTTTGTCAAATATTATATCAATATTAATATATTTAAAACAATTGTGATCTTCAAGCCCGTATTCTAAGTGGTCCATTGGAGAAGAGGAATAAATGTCAAAATAAAATAGACCCGGATGGACGGCTTAAATAAGTATGTAATTTTTTAGTTCAGTTAACGTTACTATTGATAAAATGCAATGTTAAATCACTACATTCACAAATTAATTTTTTTAAGGCCAATAATAGCTATATTTTCAAAAGTCATTTTTCAATCATATAGAAGTGTACTTTTATAAGACCCGATTTTAAAGTTAATACACTAAATTGAAGCTTAAGATGTCTGTCTTCTATACAACGAAAAAAATTTCATTAAAAAATTCGAACCCAGTCAAAAGTTATAGAATTTTGACCGCCAACTCAAAAAATGTGCCACTGCATGAAAAGTTTTATGATATCGAATGCCACAATTGCCTCCAGAGCTGCTTTACGACTAATACATTTTTGATATATTCAGTACATAATTTGCCTTAAGGTATGCAATATATTTTTGAATTAATTATTTTTATGCTTTGCTTCAGTTTTTTTTATTTAGTGGCTTATTGACTAGTACGGAGTGGAGTTCTTACGGAATTTCACGTTTGTAAGTTTACATTTATTCCAACACGAAAATATATTCGTGTAGGATTTTGTCGAGAATTATACTTGCATACACATAAATTCATTTATTTTTCAATCTAAAACACACAAAAACACTAAAAATTAATCACAAATTGTTGAAAATTATAAAGGTTAAAAATTCCGTGACCAAACAATTGTTTGGACATTAAATTTTGTCCCAGTTGACTAAAAAAGTCTCCACTTATTTTTTAACACCCCTAAGATCGGCAATAAACTTCTTAATTTCCGTGTATTTTTCTTTTGAAAGTTCGTACTAGCAAATGGAAATTTCTTTGTGAAATTTACCAACCTGAATTTACGTAATATTTTTTACACACGGTTTGCGTAAGCCTGGTACGGAGATCATACGGTATTTCAGGTTCTCATACAAACTGTATGTAAAAAAAAATACAGAAATTCAAATTGAAATTATTAAAGTATTAAACAAAGCACATTATCTAGAAATTATATAACACCGTTACGATTACAAATTTATATAATGCATACCATATCGCAGTGATAGGTATTGTACCAAATACGAACTTAGACAAAATTTTTATCTCACTACATTTGAAGGCCGAAATTTTGGAAAGGAACTTGGCATTTTTTCACATTTAGGTTTTTTCGAGGATCTGACTACTTTTTGAAAGGTTTTCTTAATAAAGCTTTTTAAATTTAAAATTTCTAGGCTGTTATAGTTCTATTCATATTGTCTGCGACAGTTCAAAACGCAGAGTTACATAAAATAATGGGTTATAGGGTGGTATGTGCACCATTGTGTCATGACAAGGACCGAGTAATTTCATTAATTTTTTAAGAGTAATCTGATAAGAAATATGTAATATAGTGTAAATTTTTAGCTTGATTGACTTCGATTATTTTTCTAAAGCCTGCTCAGATGAAGTACTTTTGAAAACTCAAAATTAAGTGCTAGCACGAGTGAAATGTGCATGCAAGGTTTCAATACTGTTGCTTGTGTTTAAAATTTATCTAGTTGGTAACTTAGCTAAGTCTATTTTTTTTACAAAATTGAATTTCTCTACCGTATAATATTCCGATAAAAATTTTATAAACGAGACGCTACTTCCCTTATTTAACAATCTGTGCTTTCAGATTTTTCCTGTTCGTAAATCCTTTAACTTAAATTCTTAATTTTTAGCTTAAAGTGCGTGTCCATGCCTCCCAATTGAAACTTCCAGGATTTTGAATCTTTCTTGGTGATGTCTAATTTAGATTTATTTGTTTATTGAATTTAAGTTCTGTAGTGAAAATTCTAAGTTGAAATGTTATGACCGTTACCCCCAATCTCCGTCAATTTTTTAAATTCAAGATTTTGTTTTGAGCAGCGCTCAATTATCATTGTACCCTTTTTAAGATGATAGCTTTTAGTTAAAGCTTCTGTTAAAAGCTTCAGTACAAAATTATCGTCACCCCTGCAACTCCTGGTGAAAATATTTGGGTTCTTAGATTTTTCTATTTGGTTTCTCATCTCAGCTCACTAGCGCAAATTTAATTATAAAATTTTTATGGGCGTATTCCCGCCCACTTTTCTTAAATAATTTTTTTTGCCACTGCCAATCATACGTGTCAAGTTTCATTGGAAGCGGATATTAATATTTAAATAAATAGTATATTTAAATCTGCTTATCCGAATTAAATGAAATAGGCTGTTTAAATTGTATGGGCGTATTAACATCCACCTTTTTCAACGAAATATTATAACTTTACATTATTCCAACATTTGTGCCAAATTTCAGTAATATCGTTTGAGATAAACATTTTAAATTTGCTCTTTTAATTGTGTGCTTTATTGGAATAGCCCGCCCTTTGGTCCAAATATCCGGGTTTTCAGATTTTTCTAGTTAGTTGCTAATCTAAACCTACTTGTTTATCAAATTTCAGCTTACTAGCGTACATTTTATATATTTTTTTTCTAACGGGCGTAATACCGCCCACTTTTTTAATCACAATACCTGCTGTAGCCATTAGTTATCTTTCCTGTCGAGTTTCGTTGAAAACGGATAGTAATAAATATATAAATATGTAGTATATTCAAATGTTCTGACCAGAAGTATATAAAATAGAAGGCTTAAATTGTATGGGCGTGTTAGCGCCCACATTTTCAACGTAAATTTATAGCCTTGTATTATTGCAACATGTATGCCAAATTTCAATAAAATCGCTTGAGTTTAACGCCTTAGAATTGTTTTTTAAACTCTGAGATTTACGGTCGTAGCCCTGCACCTTTGATTAAAATTTTCGGATTTTCAGATTTTTTTAGATGATGAACTAAGTGTGTATAGTTCTACTTGTGTATTAAATTTCAATTCACTAGCGCAAATTTTAATTTTTATAGGCGTAACCCTGCCCCTCTGGTTAAAATTTTCAGGTTTTTAGATTTTTTTAGTTCATTGCTCACCTAGATGTACTTGTGAAAAAAATTTCAGCTTTCTAGCTATAGCGGAAGTGCTTCATCAATTTGATGAGTGGATCAGTGGTCAGTGGTCAGTGGTCAGTAAGTATGTCTTAAAATATGCACTTTTCGCACCTTCATATCTCCGTAACCTTTCTTTGTAAAACTTTCAAACTTCGTATATGAGGTTACATGAATTTATTCTAATTATGTTTAAAATTTTTTTCAATTTTACGACTGCGGGGAACAAAGTTATGAGGGGGGTAAAAACAGCTCGAATGGCTTCCTGTAAATATACGCACTGCGTGCATTGGCCGGAACTTGGCCTGGCGCACTGCCGTGCGCCTAGATTTGAAGATAATAAATACATGTATTAAAAAATAAAAACAAATAAAAAAATTTTGCAAAGCAAAAATTGTATTTTATTTATGTTTCACATTATATTATAATTCACATTTGTAAAACAGTTGGGAATAACGTTTGAATGTAAGTTTAGAATAAATGAAATTCTTAATTTGAAAATAATTTACCCTTTTTATTGAGAATGCTATGTTTTTCAAATTATTTTCAAATCATTTTCAAACGTTCGTCGTTTGAGAAAAGATTTGATTTCAAATCTTTCTCAATTTGACATTAAGCCAGCGTGTTTGTTGGGTACTTGCATTACAAATGAACTCGTACCGTACGAGTCGTACGGTACGAGTTGGCTTATTTTATAGCAATATTTATTATTTTCTTTGCGCACATGATTATGTCGTTGTTTTTTTTTTGGGTGTCAGATGTTTTCTAAATCCTTGTTATTACCGTTTATTTTTAATTTCAATATCTTAAATTTATTTGAATTTGTGTGGATGGCAGATATGACGGTACAAATAGCACAAGTTTCTTTAATAAGGGAAATATGAATTGAAAAATATTATTATTTATCAAAAAAAATCTCAATGTAAAATTGTGAGTAAAGAAGTGCGGTTTCCTATTATTTTCTGCAAGGCTGTGTTGAATTTTATTCCCTTTTAAATTGGCATAGTTGAGTTTAATGTTTGTATGAGTGCTATCTTTAAGTAGGATTTTTTCCTAGTTTTTTTCTTTCTCAATTTGCAATGATTATTCTGCACGCACATTGCAAATTCTCGTAAGTATTTTGTTGTTGTTTTTAAAACTACAATAAATCCCCTGGCTCATACTCACAAAATACCCCTTCATTCGGTAACAAATGGATTGTGTGTGTTTAGTGTGTATGTATGTATGTGTGTGTTTATGTTGCCTGGCCTGAATGGCATGAACAATTTAATAATTCCTTTGGGACTTTCACGACCTTTTTTCTATTCATTGCTCTCTTCTTGTCGTTCTTGCTGTTATCAGAATTTTTCCTAATTTTTGTTGTTGTTATAAAAATTCATAATTCATTTTATAAAACATTCCTTTTATTCTCTTTTCTTTCTGATTTGCTTTAAAAACTGTACAGCCAGTATTCAGGGTAATGCAATTTTACAAAATATCATAAAAAATACATAAATACATTTGTAAGTATATACCAAATACTTTATCATCCTCGCTATTACTTCCAGTTTATGCCCTGTTATATACCCTTGTACTTTTTTCCCTTAATTTCACTTTGTTTCATATCTGATTGTGATATTTGTGAACAGTAAACTATCGCAGAGTTACACTTTGATTTAATTTCTTCATTAAATTTCATTGTTTTCAGAATCCATCACCAACCAACCACTCATTCATACATACATACGTGGTAATAACACTTACACACACAGGCATACATATTTACCAGTATATACAGAAAAAAAAACATAGTTTTCATTATCATTCTGTAGTCAGTCGGAGATAAAAGTACACAAAGTTGATATTTTGTCCTCTTTCATTATTTGCATAATTATATATCGGGCGTTGACGTGATTTGCATAAATTTACTGTTATTTAATTTTTCATTTATTTATCTTTTTGCATTCGGTACGGGCATATTTGCGGATGACTGCAAGAGTTGGGCAAGTAGAAAAGAAGGCACTTTTGACCATTTTAGTTTATATCATATATGTCTGTATATCATATATATCTTTCTTTAAATTGAGCTTATACATAAGTACATTTACTTTTAAAATAGTTTATGTGTTTATGTAAGTTAATATGCAGTCTGTAATAAAACTCTGCAAAAAACGCATTTAAGATGTACATAATAAGGAAATAATACTACGTCTAAACTAATAAATATTTATATATAAAATGTGTTCAATCAAACATTGAGATGCCCTAAGAGAAGAACTCTCTGTCCACTATCGTATTACACTGGTCTTATCATAACTTTTTTCAATACACACGTACAATTAACGAGCTTAACAAGAATTATTATTACAGCAAAAATAGATTTTCCGAAATTTTTAATTTGAGTTCCTAAATGTATGTATACTGATAAAAAAAAGATAAGAGCGGATGTAAGAAATTAAATGTACTAATAAAAATTGCCAGTGTTACCAGTTTTTTCAATTGAAATTGAACTGCTTTGCGCCCATCGTTTTTACCCATAGTTATCTATTAGTGTACAGATATCTATCGTGTAAGTTAAATTTTATGATGCTAACTCTTAGTTGAAAACCTAAGGTAGAAATTACAGGCATTAAAAGTAAAAATATCCACACAAAAATACACATAAAAATATTAACATATAAAGAATAAATTATAAAAAATTAAAGCAAATAAAAAGGCTTTTTAAAATGGATTTTTATATATCATGTTCCCGGAACTATGATCGCTTAAACTAGAAAACACACTAAAAAACAACACACGGTGTTATGGGACAACGGGTAGGCCTTGGAATTTGCCTATTGCCCCCTAGTGGTATTATTTTTAATAAAATATATAGCGTTTGTGTCTTTCCAAACTCAGATCTATCCATATTTTAATTTCACCAAAATCGCTTAGATAGTTTCAAAGAGGCTTCTGAATTTCATAAAAATCGAATGAATAGTTTCAATGTGGAAGATATTTCCCTTTACATTCCGTAGAAGTCATACTTTAAAAAAATTTAATCAAAGTTTCACAGAGGAATAGATTTCCTCTTACCACCCCTTGTAATCATATTTTATTTATTATAAAATTTATATTATTATACAATTTTACAGCCTATCTCGTCTTTTATACCCAGATCTATTTATGATTTGAATTGCATCACAATCGGATAGATAATTTCAAAGAGGAAGATATATCGCTTTGCTCCCCAGTGATCCTATTTTTTAATTAAAATCTACAGCCTATGTCTTCTCTTAGAATCAGATCTATACATATACATATGTTTTGATTTGCATCAAAAATTCGAAAGATATTTTTGATGAATCGCATAGATAATTTCAAGGAGAAAGAAATTTTCATCTACCGGCCCTCGTGATCCAATTTTTGAATTTTCATAAAAATCGGTTAGATAGTTTCTGAGAGGTAAATATTTCACCTTCGTGCTCCTAGTTTTTAAAAAATATAAAAACATATATGTCCATCTGAACTTAAATCTATCTATGTTGCAAATTTCATCAAAATGGGTTCCGGGCTTAGTCGCTAAAGCCCCCTTCTTAAATCCAAGCGCGTTTACATGAAGACTCTTTTGTCACAATAGTTAGGCGACTTTTTGATATTATTCTTTTTATTCTTTCATTCGTAGCAGTGTTGCCGTAAAGGAACTAATTATTAGTTTGGGAAATGTAGAATGTCCATATATTTTTTTTTTTAATTTACTACCAAAATACAATAATTCTTTTTCTCTCCTTGCTTTGTTTGTTTATAATTTTTATATTGAGGGTATTCATTTCAGTTTTTTTCCTCGTTGGAAAAATGGAAAAATTTAATTTTTTACAACAAACACAGGGAAAAAAATTTTAAAAATTTTTTTGAATTTTTTTTCCTTGTGTTTGTTGTCAAAAATTACATTTTTCCATTTTTCCAACGAGGAAAAAAACTGAAATGAATACCCTCATTATAACTTATTTTTTCATATTCATTTCATTTCATATTTACAACAGTTATCAAACTGTCGTTTATGAACTGTATAATTATAAACGTGTCATTATTATGACACCTTTATAAAAATTCCCATGGCGCTTCACTTCTCATCAATTACGTTATATTTATCCGATGGTATTTGATGTACGCTCTTTTCCTAAAAAGTACTAAATTTTTTGGTACCATTTAAAAACGCAACTTCCATCACTTTTGTTAATTTTAATTTGAACAGATGCACAATGTTGCTGGCGAGATTCTTTTCCTCCCTCTTTATTCTAATATGTACCATTGGAAATTATTTTTAATAAAATATTGTGCTTTCGGATTTTGTGTTTTCGTATTTAAGAGAGTACACTCATATTTACAGTTGCTAATTATTATAAATATTTCTTTTTTTTTTCTTAAATCAAAAATTAACATAATCTAATTTATCAGCATCTGCTTTTACATTTGATTTTTTTTGTTTAGATAAAAAGTCATAGTTTTTTTCAACAGTTATTTATGAGCGTTGCTATAAACGAGGGTGGGTATTCGATTTGAGTTCTAGTTTTTAACAAAGTACTTTGCAAAAAATTAATTTTTTGTTAGTTAAGCATGTCTAGATGTATTTCGTTGATTTGTCTTTTAATATTTTCAATTAAAGTACTTCTTGTCTTAAGTATTTTCTTAAATTAATAAAATTTTTCTTAAAAAAACGTTTCACAAATATGACTATAAGAAATTTAATTAAACCATAAGCAACTTCATATGGCAACTTATTGCAAGCATTTTATCCATACGAATATCTGCTCGTTTTTCTTTTGCCTTCACAACCTTTAAGCCCATTGTTCAATTCTTGTTTTGTTCATTTGTTCCGTTGTTCTTTTTCCGATTTTATTACATGCTAATTTGCATAACGCAATTTCATATCGTTGGGCTGTACGAATGTATGCATCCGTTTATTTACATATACACTCATACACACACATATGCAGCTCAGTTGTGGCGATAGATAGATGGTATATATTCATAGTTGTTTCAAACCAACAAACTGTACATCCTTTGATGCCGCCTGACTCCTTACACATTAATTTTAAATGCAAGATAAAAAACAATTCATGTATGATTCAAAAAAGTTTTTAGTCATATCCGATTCAATTGAGCGGTGCACAGTGATGGAACAATTTTTTGTTTTTTAATCAACCACTAACGTGTATCGAGGTCGCATCACCTCAACGTGAGGTGACCAGGCCCTCAAATTGCAAAATTTCCAGTTCACATAAACTCCTCTTGAGATGAAAAGTCTCAAATTTGCACGTAGTAATGTGCTGTTCACATCATTAAATTTTTGGCTACTAGAAGTTTATAATCATTGACCTATAGCACTTTATAGTACTTGCAATTAATTGTTAAGTGACTGAAGTGCGCGGATTTTTGCTTGAACATATCAACAATTTTGATAAAAAAAATTTATTATTTGCATGTGTTGTTGTAGTTGGCTTCATAATATAAAATTCAAGAAAATTTCCGAGAAATAAGTCTTAAAAAATTTTCAGATATTTATTAGTTACTTTCTTATTAAGAAAGTCCCACATTTTTAGGAATGACTTCCTTTTTTTAAGTAATTTCCTTGCTTGTTAGAATTATTTTATGTCGTTAGACATAAAAAATTGCTTATTTTGGGTCTTGTTTTGTTGAGAAGAGAAAAAGGTCTTATTTTACTTCATTTAAATTAATATATAGTTATGTCCATCGGCCGGGCATAAGAAAAAGTGAGTTCTTTACTCTTTGGAGTTTGTACACATTACAAAATCTCGAAACAATTATGCTGGGTATCTCATGTGGTTATTTAATATTTGATACTTATGTGAGAATTTTTTGTCGTTGTTGCTATTATAATTTACATAAAAATGATTTTGTAACAAAATGAGTTTCATATATTATTACTTCTTATATCATTACGAGTTTTGACTTTTTTTCGCCTTATCTCATATAATTTTGCACATTTTTTTTAAACCATTTCATTCAAAGTTATGCTATTGGAGGTGCAAATGGACCAATTTTAACACACGCATCGGTGGTAGGATGGAGTTCAAAAGCGAAAAATTGCAGCATTTAAATTTTGCAGAGCACTCAGCGCATGTACTGCTTTGGTGTAAGTGGCACTATGAGAACTACATTCACCAAGGCATTGCAGACTATCATCTATGTTAAATAAAAACGTGTCCTAGTTATGGATGAATAAATCAGACAAGACAACATAACACACTATCAGAAGCTATGCATCTCACTATATGGACATGATCAAACATTGGACATATCCGACCGGATACGTGGGACTAGTGTTGCATCCGAATGTAAAATACTGATACCACAAGAAACTCCTGGGGATATCGAACACTAGAACAAACACTGGTGGAAGTTTGTTGCTACATGGATGGATGGAAGCTAGGGAAAAGGATGTCTCAATGTTTCTTTGTAGAAGAGCCAGAGACCGAGTTTTTTTTCTTCTTGTATGACTATGATACAGTCTTCTAGGCAGAAGTTCATGCTATCAACGATGGCTTAAGATGGCTACAGATGCCAAAATTTTTACCAACAGAAAATTGATTATTAAGGCAATCACCAACGAGAGAGTAACTTCTAGCACCGTTTTGAATTGCAAGAATATAATTAACAAAGGCGCAGTACAATGCAGAAACCTTTTTGTATGGTTGCCTATAATAAGTTCCAGTTCTCTCTAGTAAAGTATTATGCTAAGTTTATCTATTTTTTTCTATTAACTTTTATCGGCGCCTCTGGTGTCAATTAGGCGCATTAGTTTTTCAAACCCATGCATAGTAGCCATTTTATTGGTTATTTTGCTTTGCCGATGATTCTGCTACAAACTACCGCCGAAGGAGAGTGCTCTTACATTAGGATAAGCGTCTGCTGAATACTGTATATTTCAGTAATCAGTGACTATGCCTTCGTCACTTGAACTTTCCTACTTCAACTGATACAAAGGGACACTAATATACACCAGGAAAGTGCGTGCTCTTGTTATTTAATGACTATCGGAGACCGGGCTCGAACCCAGGACCTTCGGTTTTGTAGTCAACGTGATGACAACTTCATCCAGCGCCACTCTGCATCGCGAAATTATGCATGCGCTTTATTCAGTTTACAACAAAATTTGTCCTAATAACAAATTTTGATATCAGGACAAATTGTCAAATTGTTTTGTCAAATAACTGCTCATGTTTTTATTTTCCCTATTATTACATGTCATACATTTTTTCATCAAAATTATTTGGTTTTAAGCAAATAAAAAATATTTTTTTTCTTCTTACACCAATAATAACAGCAGCACAAAATTATTTCGAGCCACTGTGCTGCTTGAATGTTACCCAGGACCATAGTAAAACGTTTTTTTAATTGTTCGACCATTTAGGTCATTTACACATGTATATTTATTTTTGTATTTTGATATTTCGTTAACCTTCGGTTAAGTTCTTCAGGATAATGCTTATTTTTTCTTAATTTTTTCTTTTGTTTTTTCAATCACAACATAATATTTTTTTAAATTGAATTGAAAAGAGACAAAAACAAGTAAGAGTGCTATATTCGGCTGTGCGGAATCTTATATACCCTTTACCAAAGTGCGATTATGAAGTACAGAGATACATCATAAGCACAGAGATATGTAGGTACATATACCTCTCGGTATATTTTGATTAAATATGTTTTTTTTTTTGATATTAGCAATAAGTTGAATATCGATGCTTTACTTTCTAAAAAATACAATTATTAAGGACTTGATTACATCTATATACATATATTAGTAGTAATAATACACTAATCTTTTTTAGTTTAATTATGAAGCGCATTTATTGAGATACGAGTTTGGTGCATTAAGAGTAATTTTAATTCTTGGTACTTGATCAATAAGTTACTCGTTTCTTGCACTTATAGCCAAACAGAAAAATAATGCCGTTATATCAAAACTATCCAATGAAAACAATATTTAATATCCCACTTGACCAGTGTTGTTAGATATGAAGATTTTACGTCATTTTGACAATTTATTATAACAAATATACCAAAATGACGATTGACGTTTTCGCTTCAAATATTCCTCATATTTTGACGATTTGTTGAAATAAGTATTTAGTAACATAAATATAACAATGTAACAGTAACATAAATATAACTGCTTCAGCTTCCAATGTAGATAGAATCCAACGAAGGCAAACCAAAATTTTACGGTTAATAACATCGGCTCCATGGTACATTAAATTATAATATCCATCGTGATTTAAATATGCCACTAGTGATTGAAGAAATTGCAAAATACGCAGGCAAATATTTAACAAAACTCGAGTCACATCCTAATCCACTTGCTCGTAATATTTTGAACTTTACTGGACACATCCGCTTAAAAACGAGGGACACAAGGGCTCTTTTACTCAACACTCCAGATGGGACTTCTTGAAAATACTTTTTTTATACTTTTTTATACATTTTTTTCTTTTTTGGATTATCACTACTTATGTATTATTTATAACTATTAACAAGTTTATGTCCGACAGTGGTCGGTACTAATAATTATATTTTAGATTTAAGATTTGAATACTTATTGTTAGTTCATATTTGAAGATACAATAAATAAATATAATTAAAAAAAAAATTGTGGCAATTTTTTTAGTTTTGACACTTTTTTCTCGTTTTGTCGATTTTTGGCGTTTTATTTTAATTTGGGGATTTTTTTCGTTTTGGCAATTTTATTGTTTCTTTAGGTTTTTTTCATTTAGGCAATATTTTTCATTTTGGCGATTTTTTTTCACATAAGCAATTTTTTTTGTATTGGCGATTTTTTCGGTTTTTGGCGTTTTTTTCATTGTGGCAATTTTTTTTAGTTTTGACACTTATTTGTCTTTTTATAGTTTTTTTTAATTTTGGCGATTTTTTTTGTTTTGGCGTTTATTTTTTATTTTGGCATTTTTTTTTTAAATTTTCGGCAATTTAATTCGGTTTTTGGCATTTATTTCTTTTTGGCGATTTTTTTTTGATTTATGGCGTTTTTTTTAATTTTGCCGATTTTTTTCGTTTTGGTCGATTTTTTTAAATTTTTGGCGATTTTATAATTTTCGGATTTTTTAGTTTTACCGGTTTTGAAAATTTCAAGAGTTCAACTCTAACGGTTTCCAACATATAACATGTTGTCAAAATTACATAGTCAAAATTGCATTAACTAATTAATTTAAATTTTTTTAATTTTAGTGTAAATTTTTGTAGTCTATATAAAATTACACTGATTTTACAAATTTGAAGTGTCAATATACTTACATATGTACATACAATTGTATGTATATAACATGGAATTTTAAAATTTTTCGTCACTCGTTTTGGAACAGCCTTTAATTTTTAACTTTCATATATTTGTTGTTGAAGCGACCAAAGTTCGACATACTCTGTCCAAATTTCAGGACCGTAGCTCTTACGGTTGCTGAGAAAATAGCCTTCTTCCTAAAACATGAAATATGTTTACTTATAAGAAAAAAATTTAGAGTTTTCCAACCCTGGAAACGTCTTTTTAATTTATTTTTATTTTTTTTAAATCTTTTTAAATTAGAATCACCAATTTTATTCATACCGAAGTATAAAATAAGTTAATTTAATAAAAAAAAGTAATAAAAACTAGTTTTCGGTGGTTATTTTGTATGGGAAAATAGAGTTTGAGTTTTCCAGCTCTGAAACGGTCTGCTTGATTTTGCTGATTTTCCATAGCAAAACTCCTCGGAAAATTTCTACCACACCAGTCCAAGAACGAAGTCTCTAGCTGTTCTGGGAGCTTCGGAAAACCTATTTCACGTACAGACAGACGGACATCACTTGTTCGTCTTCCATATGCATAAGGATCCAGAATATATATACTTTATGTGTCGCTTATTAATATTGTAGAAATTACACACGGAATGACAAACCTATATATACCATTTTACCATTTTTTGGTAAAGGCTATACAAATAACTTTGTAGATTACCTTTTTATCTTAGAGAGATAATGATATTACCTCTAACATCATTATCATCTTCATTAATGACTGGTTGTGTATACTTTTGTGACGTTGATGCTGAACTTTTGGATACTTATTTCGGTGTTACCATTTTTATGAAAACGAGATTATTTATTTATTATTATATTTTGGTTACACCCTTATAACGAACAATTTATTTATCAATTATTTACCTTGCTTCATACTTATAGCTTTACAATTAATTTATAACAAGTGCAAAGTTGCATCTAGTTCCAGTAAATGTGCCTTGTCCTGACGTTGTTAAAATTTGCAATTTTTAAATAAATTTTATAATTCGCTCCACTCAACTCGTTTGGACTTCATTTTGATGGCCATGACGTTTGCTATGGAAATGGATATATTACTGAGGTGGTATTATATTGCACTTAAAAACCAATGTAAGTATTGAATATTGATAAATTTTCTAATGGATGTTTGGCATCACTGTTTAGTACTTTGGCTACAGTGTATTAAAAAATATTAGTCAAGACAACTAAAAAGCTCAAATACAATTTTTTTTAATGCTACATTAATCTTTTCTACAAATTCTTCACTGTCTACATTATTAAAATTGATGAATTCCAGTGTTCAAATTGAAAATGTTTGTTGCTTTTTTCTGTATTATATTTATTGCATAATTTTCAACCCTTTTACATTTATCTCGTTAAATTATAACAAAGCTAGAAGAAAAAAAGTTAGCAAGCAAATAATAAATAGGGTTGATTGTAACATAAATTAGAATTATGAAAATAACTTTGTTGTAAAAGTATTACGATTTAATTGCAAATGTAAGAGCAAAACATTCGATGAAAAAAAAAACATTCAAAATATATTTGACTAAAGGGTAAAGTAAATACTTTATTCCTTTAAATAAGAAAAATTATTTTACTTGAATTACTCCCTTAGGAAACCATGAGTGTACAAAATAAATAACTTAAAAGAATAAATAAATAAATCTCTGCTTTCAAATTAAATAGAATGATGACTTTGACAAATCTAAGTATTTTTCGTTGTCTGGCCCACAAAAGGGTCATTAATCATTTATACAATGCCTTAAGGAGTTTTCTTTCCTCCCGGTTAGAAGCCAAATTAATGAAAGTATTGTGTTGAGTTTATTAAAGTTGAACACATAATCAATTGTATAACATTGATTTTGTGCAATAACTATTTACTTTTCCGAATACACGTTGTGAAGTTTTTTTTTTTGAAGTTGCATTACGTTAGCTTCAGGATACTTTTTCTAATTGCTAAGAGAAGTGTAAGAGAAGATAATGATATGAAACAAATTCACAGTATCTTACGGTTATTTACGCCCATTTGCCCTTAAAACGACTAATAATGGGTCTATATGCAAAGGCTACCTGCCGAGTTTTCCATGAAAACCAGCTAAGCAGGAAAATCAAAATCAATTGTGGTGTACACGTCATGGATGTTTCATATCACCGCTGCTTTATCTACGCACTTGATGTAGTAATGTATAACCCAACGGTCAATAGAAGAGAAATAACCAGGGCTACAAGCAGGATTAGAGGACCTGGATTACACGGACGATATTTGCTACTCACCCACACATTTTCAGAAATGCAAGCTAAGCTGATGAAACCATATCTTGTGTTGGCTTAAAAACAAATATCAATAATACAAAAACAAAACGAATAATGACAAGTAAAAAATTTTTTATGAGGGGCACATCGCCTGAAGAAGTAGACACCTTCTAATAAATATTTCTTCGTTCTTTAATTTTTTACAATTTCGTATAACGTGATTTATAGGAGAGTATTTAAATTTGGTAATCAGATAACCAATCAAACCATATGGTGGGCAGTTCTTGCGAATATATGGTTATAAACCATAAAATATCCCGCACTTTTAGCCAGTTCTATTATAACGTAACCAATTGAATTATCTACCCGCTTGTACGGAAAATAGTCTTCCTTATTAAAATATTCAATGAGAGTAAAAAGCATAATTATAATGTACCCAAGCATAATTTAATTCCTCGAAAAAAAATTATCTTCGTTTCGAATTTGCTTCATTTATTAAACATTTAAAATCATATATATATATATGTATTTGAGGTATTTATGCATATTTAAATTTGATTTAATTATTTCTCTCAAAATTTTACTTTAAAAGCTTTTGTTATTTGAATTTATTAGAAAGACTTATTTCAATGCAAAATATTAAGTGCCAGTAATTGCAACATTTGTGTAGTAAATAACAATGTCAGATGCCACAACCAATACTCTTATACAGAATTTATTTTCCTTTATTGCAGTTTCTTTAGAGTTATTGTGAAAAGCAGCTTATTTGAATTCGATTCTGAATGGAAATTTATTCATGCGAAAATTTCAAATATTTAGTTTAATAAAAATACCTGGAATGAACAAAGTATTTATTTTCATTTGTGTAGTTCCTTTTATTTACGTTTTTGCATATTTATATTCATAAATCAGAAACTGCTGTAGAAATGCTAAAATATTTAAATTACTTTTGTCAAGAATTTATTTATTTCAAAAAAAGTTGTATTTTCAATATAATTACGTATATTTTCGGCCTTATTTTCGATTTAATTGCAAGCGATAAAAATTTAATTTTTCAGGAGAAGGTTTTTAAAATATTCAAATATGTATTTGTATGTAAATTGTCGCTAACGATAAAATTTTATAGCCCGTATCTTAAAAGTTATCAACAATTTTGGCATTTTGATAATTCTTAACTATGGGTAGGCCAATAAAATTTTAAATTTCTTAAAAAAAATTATTATTTTTATTACATGTCGCTTACGATAAAATTGAAAATAAGGCTCCATATGTATGAAGAAAATTTTTTTGGACTATATCTAGTAGAATTCACACTGAAAAACTTCAACTTAATATCTTCATAAAAAAGGTTAATTTTATCCTTTTTGACAATGATTTTGGTTCATATGTACTTCATCTTAATCTAACATGATCTAATAGTATTTTTTAAAGAAAATGTTTCCTCTTGAAATAATTTTATATAACGTTGATTTAAAACTTATGTTCTGTTAAAATCAAACTCAAGAATCATGTTTAATCAAAGTTAGTTTAAGTTGAAACAAAGTAAATTCGATACTTAAATAACACGAAGAACAATGTTGAATCAAAGTGAAACAATATGAATTAAATTAAATTTACTAATTGTATTTTAATAGTTATTTAGCTTTCTTGTGTTTGGCTCAAGCATCAGAAAATTTTATTTTTTTATATAAATTGGCTTACCCGACCATGATTCAAAGTCGGAACTCATCGCGTGGTATTAAACTCACTTAAGTCTGCAGCCGCAACAACTCTAAATATTTATTAGACACACACTTTATGTATACCATCATCAACAAAATTTTAAGTCAACTTTATTTTTCTCCAGGATCCGAACCTGGGATCCTCCGACTAGTATATTGCCTATCAGCCTGCAACAGTTTGTCGGCTATTTAAAAGCATAACAATAAATAACAACAATACTAAAACAACTTATACTACTAAGCACAAAAGTGTATTGCAGCGGGAACAACAAGGACTAAGGATGCCTCCTAGAAGGAGTCTATACTCCGTTTTTTTATGTAAAAGACCTGCTGGTGACATTGCATGCTCATCTATTTTTTACACGTGTTGTCATTGTCGGGCAGGCCTTCTGTTCTTGCTTCTTTTACAAGAGATTCTGGAAGGCTTTCAAATTAATGGAGTTTGTTTTACTAAAAAAAAAACAAAACATGTTACTTTTTCTTCTCTCTTCTCATAAAAGAGAGTGTGGAATTATATCTTATATGCGAAAGAAATGCATTTTGTGAGGCATTCTTAAGCAGTTGAATAACAATTGTAATTGAATCAAAAAAATTCTTAAACAGGCCTTTAATAACGGATAATTTACATGCTGAGTGATGAAGAGAAAAGGAAAAAAATTAGTCGAGGAGCTAAGGAAGACAATATATTATGGATTATTAAAGATTCTACTTGAAGAATGCCTTTAAACATTGTTTTATGTACGAGTAGCTGAGATGTTAAATTACAAAAATTAAAAAAAAATAGGTGGCAATTGATTCTGACAATTCTCTTTCCCTATTGCAAATATTTCCATTGGCTCATGATTTTTTTTGCGTAGTTCAAAATTCAACTAACTAAATTCTTTAGTCCAAAAACTTGTCAGTTTTGTTATTAATCTTTTGAAGAAAATGAGCAGAAAATATTTATGTCCATTTGTCCAAATTGTTTTTGGACCCATTTTAAATAATTACTTAAATTTTCTGTTAATAAAATAATTGCTCTCAGAAAACTTTTGAGCCATGAGGTTAATTCAAAGAAAAGTGGACAAATTCCGACAAATAATTGTATTGACGACATAATCTCGTTTTTGGACCCATTTTAAATAATTACTTAATTTTTCTGTTAATAAAATAATTTCTCTAAGAAAACTTTTGAGCCATGAGGTTAATTCAGAGAAAAGTGGACAAATTCCGACAAATAATTGTATTGACAACATAATTTCGTAAAATGATCAGCAATTGCATAATAAATCTACGAAGCTTGATAACAGAAGCATAAATACTAAACACAAAACAAAACTTTGCACCATTAGCCAGCATGAAAAAGGTACACTCTAAGCAAAGCTTTAAAATTTTAGTGAAAAACTGCTTTATAAAGTTCGCACACATATCAGAATTTAACCAAAATTCGGCGGTGTATGGAAATATGTTTCAGTTTTTGAAAAAGAAAAGGCAAAGTTTTTGTTTATGTAAAAAACTATTTTCTAATTAGGGCTAAAATACGAGTGGATTTATTGCATGACATTTCGTGATTTTATTTTTAATTAGTGTTATTATTATTATATTATTTCAGATATATGTATATATTTGTGTTGTAAGAATTATACTTGTGGGGAATTAATACATATTTGTTTAATTAAAGATTTAATTTAAATAAAATGCTGCACAACTTCATGTTAATATACAAACGTATTTTCATGGGTTTTTTAAAGTATTGCAAGTAAATGCATTCGTTTTCGGATTCGACTTACAAAAATTCAAATTTATCATTTGCTTTGCATTCGCATTCGCTTAACGGACATTCACTACGTCCCTAGTTATAAAGCATAAATCATTTCCTATCAGACGCAAAAATCCCGTACGTATAAGTTATACCATTTTCATTCCTTAAAAAAACACTCATACGCCTAAGATGTTTTTTGGAGAAAATTTAAGGCTATTAATTTTAACTTTTAAAAATTCACTATTTGGCATATTGTCATAATGTTGTTTTAATTGAAATTTATTGTTGATGGTTAAGCATGTTAAGATGCATTTCATTGGTGTTTTGCCAATACGTCAGTAGACTTCAACCATACCTTTGAACAGCCATAAAACTCTTATCTTATGCATAGTCTTTCAGAAATAGATAATTTGAGAATTAACAAATATTTTTAAACATTTAGGGAGTTCACAGAAACCGTAACTCTTGAAATTTTCAAAAACGGTAAAACTAAAAAATCCAATAATTATAAAATCGCCAAACCGAAAAAAAATCGCCAAATCGAAAAAAATCGACAAAACTAAAAAAAAATTCTAGCACTAAAATAAATCGCCAAATTCGAAAAAATCGTTTAATCGTAAAAAAAAATCGCCAATATGAAAAAAACGCCAAAAACCGAAAAAAATCGCCAAAACGCAAAAAATGCGCCAAAACCAAAAAAATCGCCAAAACCAAAAAAAAAATCACCTATGTAAAAAAAAATCGCCAAAAATTAAAAAAAAATCGCCATATTTAAAAAAAGCGCCAAAACGAAATAAATCGCCAAAATTTAAAACAAACGCCAAAAACCGAAAAAAATCCTCAAAACGAAAAAAAAGTGCCGAAACTAAAAAAAATCGCCAAAACCAAAAAAAAAATCACCTATATGAAAAAAACGCCAAAATTAAAAAAAATCGCCAAAACCAAAAAAAAAAATCACCTATATGAAAAAAACGCCAAAATTAAAAAAAATCGCCAAAATTAAAAAAAAATCACCAAAATAAAAAACGCCAAAATAATAAAAATCGACAAAATTAAAAAAACTTCAATAACCAAAAAAATCGCCAAACGTGAAAAAATTGCCAAAACTCAGAGAGTGCCAATAAATTCAAAAACTAACTAAAAATAACGCTTAAAACCGAAAAAACCCAAAAACGAAAAAAATGCCAAAACTATAGTTTTTATTGTTTGTATTGAATTACATATCTCGTGCCCGTACTTCACTGAATTTATTTTCTCTTTGGCAATTTTTTTAGTTTTGAAATTTTTTTTCGTTTTGGCAATTTTTTTTATTTTGGCGATTTTTTTTCATTTAGGCGTTTTTTTAGCTTTGTCGATTTTTCGGTTTTTGGCGTTTTTTAAATTTGTCGATTTTTTTTTCATTTTGGCTATTTTTTCATTTTGGCGATTTTTTTTCATATAAAAAGACAAATACATTGATTGGTTAGTTAATTGGCAGAAATTCAACACTCAGCCAAGACTGCAAACTTTTACTTTGCAAGTCGCTTTTAAAGCCAATATGGCGCAATGGAATTCAGCTATGGGGCACTGCTTCAGCTTCAAATCTTGAGAAAATCCAACTAAGACAAAACAAAATTTTAAGGTTAATAACATCTGCTCCATGGTACATTCAAAATTCGAATTTACATCGTGATTTAAATATGCCACTAGTGACTGAAGAAATTACAAGATACGTAGGCAAATACTTAACTAAACTCGAGTCACATCCTAATACCCTTGCTTGTAGCATCTTGAATTTTACTGGACACATCTGCCTAAAAAATAGGGACACAAAGATGGGACTGCTTGAAAATACTTTTTCCCCACTGGATTTTCACTACTTATGTATTATTTATAGCCATCACTAAGTTTATGTGCGACTGGTCGGGCCTAATAATTATTTTTTAAATTTAAGATTTGAATACTTATTGTTAGTTCATTTTTGAAGACACAAATAAATAAAACATGTATTAAAAAAATATATAAACAATTATTTTAGTTTTGGAGTTTACCTCTAATAGTTTCCAAGATATAGCAGGTTGTCAAAGTTACATAGCCAAAATTGCATTAACTGATGGACCACTCTTTAATTTAAATTTCAGTGGTGCAAATATCTATAATTGGTGGGCGTGGCAGAGGTTTTTGTTATTATATAAAGTATACAAATATATTAAATTTGCAAGACTTCTGCTCAGATAGGCAGTATACTATGCAAAAAATCTATTAAGATTGCATGTGCAAAGGGCGGTGGGCGTTGCCGATTTTTTTGAAACTCAGCAGGCTTTTTTTATTGTAGAAAGTAATGATCTCAAACTTTAAGACTTCTGTTTGGATAGGAAATACTCCAAACAACATAATATTATATAGATAACAAAAATATTAAATATAAATATATAACTATTTATTTACATTAATAAAAATTAATATATTTAGTAAAGTAAATTATGAAAATATTTTTTTTTGTGTTTGGGTTTTTTTCGGCTTTAAACGTTTTTTTAGTTTTGGGGTTTTTGCGTTTATTGGCCCTTTTTTAGTTTTGGCATTTTTTTCTCGTTTTTGCGTTTTTTTTATTTTGGCAATTTTTTTTCATAAAGGCGATTTTTTTATTGGTTTTGGTAATTTTTTTGGTTTTGGGCGTTTTGTTTCATTTTGGCAATTTTTTTAGCTTTGACACTTTTTTTTCGTTTCGGTGATTTTTTTTTTGGTTTTTGGAGTTTTTTTAATTTTTGGCCACATTTTTCGTTCTGGCGATTTTTTTTTCATGTAGATTTTTTAGTTTTACCGTTTTTGAAAATTTCAAGAGTTTGCCTCATACGGTTTCCAAGATATAGCAAGTTGTCAAAGTTACATATCCAAAATTGCTTTAACTGATGGATCACTCTTTAATTTAAATTTTTTAAAGTTTCAGTGTTAATTGAAATAAATACACTAATTTTACATATTTAAAGTGTCAATATATATACCTTCATACGGTTGTATGTATGTATATTACATGGGATTTTAACATTTTTTGTTGCTCGTTTAATGTTTAATTCTCATGTATTTGTTGTTGTAGCGGCTAAGGTTCTACATACTCCGTCTAAATTTCAGGTCCGTAGCTCTTACTGTTCCTGAGAAAATAGCGTGTGACGGACAGATGGACAGACGGACAAATGGAAGGCGTAGCGAAAACAATAGGGTTCCTTTTCACCTTTGGTGTTCGGAACCCTAAAAAGTATAAAAAGCATGTCATTTTCAACACGGCAATATGGTAATGAGTAAAGTGAATAAAAAGTAAACATTTGCTTTTTACTTGAAAATTTGTTTAAAAAAACAAAAAACACATAAATATTTTAGGTTTTAAAACAAATTTTTAAGTAAAAAGCAAATGCTTATTTTTTATTCAATTAACCCAATGTTAAAATAAACATGTTAAAACTGTCAGCACAATTGTATTTGATGAAAAAGTATTTGAATATTTCGAAGAATAAAAGTTATTTTGAAAAATTTATCCAACATTATTTTTTATTTAAAAAAAAACTATTATTTTAATACGTACAGAAGAAAATAGTTCAACCTTTCATAAGAAATTTTGCAGCTAAATTGCCTTCAAAAAAAGCTAAAAAATAACTACAGTGCTATCAAATTATGCCAAGATTCAAGTCTTATTTTTAAGCAAATATTTTCTTAAAAAATTTTTACTTTTGCAAATTCTGGCCTTACAAATTTCTATGAACAGTAACGAAATATTTGTTGAGCATATAAAGTATTAAAAACAAACTAATTATATTAAGTCACCGACGGTTCTTGAAAAGCATGAACCTTTTCAAAAAGTGGTGTTTATAAGAAAATATTTAGGCAAAAGTCCTTACAAAACAAGCAACTGTATTTGATATTGCATCCATTTTAATTTTTTAGAACTTTTTAAAATTAGTTTAATTTTCTTTTAGTTTTTTAAATACTTTCATTATTGCTGTTTTATTGTTATGCTGCAACTAGTTGTAGAAAGGTTATAAAAATGGATGAATGTATAGAGTTCATTATTTGCTAATACAAGAAAAATAGTAGTGAAAAAACAATATACTTTCACAATTATTTTACTTGCATAACAAACTTCCGTAAGTCTTAAGGAACAGGTCGCATATTAAAATTTACATTATTACACGTGAAAATTAATAATCTACCCAAAGTGGCATTTATTATATTGCTAAAAACTGAATAGGTTAAATGTAACAAAAAGCTAGAAAATACTAAATAAATAATTGAAAAATGCTAAAGAAAATGCTAGTTATTAAGTCGAAAATTTTGCAGCTAAATCAGCAAAAATAAACTTAATTTAGCTGTAAAAATGCTAAAATGGCAATGCTGGTGGATTTGAATACAACTTCGAAAAAGATTACAAAAGTATTAAACAAATGTTTCGTTGTATGGACGAGGAATTAATGAATATATATTTTCATACTTTGCATACTACAATGTTGCTACATTAAATTTTTGGGAGTTCCCCAACTGAATTTCTTTAAAGGATACATCTAGTTCCTCTGCTGATTACGTTGCAGAAGTGCGACAAGAATATTAAACTTACAAACCCTACAAGAACAATGGCGATCATTTAATGCATATTCTGATGGACATTTCTGATGGGTTTATACATCAGAAGTTTCTATCATTTTGTTATGGGTAATATGAAAAAACTGATGTAAACATTCGTGTACGTGTAATTTTGTTTCTCTCCCATGAACTAGTAAAACATATATCTGGAATGCTCACTCCACGTTATATTACTAATCATTACTGAAGTAAACATCGTCAGAGCTGACTAATCAGTACTGATGTAAACATAGTCAGAGCTGGCAAATCAGTACTGATGTAAGTATCGTCAGAGCTGACTAATCAGTAATGATGTATAAATCACATTTAAAAAAAATTGTTTTCAATTTTTTAAATAAATATTTTTCAAATTTATTTCAAAATTAATGCTTTAACAAATAAAATAAATAGAAAATATAAATATTAACTCAATTAGAAAAAACAGAATAACCTATATGGCATCTAGCCTTCTTCACACATTTTCACCACCAACGCATCTTGCTCTTCAGAAATACTTATCTAAAATTTTGAAAAAAAATATACATATTTATAATTAAAGCTTGTAAATTTCTTTTATTATTTAGCTTTTCTAACCCCAGACCAAAAATAAGATGTGTTTTAAGTTTGCGGTGTTTATCTTTGTGTCTGTCAGTGTTGACTTACAGACCAAACGGGTGGACGGGTTTTCATATATGTAGTTCTGTTTGAAAGGTGTCTTGATCGAGAGCCTTCTTAGCTATGTTTTAAGAAAAAACGGTCCAGCCTTTTAGAAGATATCAAATTTTATTGGATATATCGGGTGTTTTTAAAATTTTTAATTTATCTTATTAACACTTATAAATTAAAATTTCCACTGACAGAATGAATTTTATTTTTTTTTCAAATAAAACTGATATGTACATTAGATGTCTTACTCTAACATCTATGCTAGAGTAAAGCAACTGAAATGAATAAATATAATGAATAGTCAATTGACTGTCACTTTTAAATTCAATGAAAAATTATTGTAAATGTGTTAGTGAAAAATTTTTGTTTGTGTTAGTTTCCATCAGCCGTTTCTTGTAGGGAATATATCCACAATGAGTATCTTAAAAATATAATAAGGCAACATTGCAACACCTTATGACACAATAAAGTTGTTTAATATTGCCACATTTCAATTTAATTACTTCAACATAGATCAACTAGCTATTTTTTGTGTATTATTTAAATTTAATACCGGGTGACAAATTTGAAAGCCTAAAAACAGTATTGTTTTCAGTATAGAAATATTACGGCTAAAGAACATAGATTTGCGAAAGTTCACAAAAATTAAATGTGTAAGGAGAAAAACTAAGTGGTTTTTGAGAGTTCTTTAATTGGAATTAAAAACAGAAATAAACTGTAATTAATTAAACAGCTAGGATAAATAAAACTTATATATTCATTTTCTCTATTTTAATATTTAGCTGCTACGAAATGCATATAGGCATGCTAAACTATGAACAAATAAATTTTTTAAATTTTCCAAAACAAAGTACAAGATTGATATGAGAACATTTTTCCAAATTAATTCCTGTAACACATTTGACAAAAATATAACATACCTTTAAACTCTTTAAACATTTTATATTCTCTTTTAAAAGTATTTTGTTTTTCATCAGAAATAATTTTTAGTTCAGTAATCTCAATTCTTATTGAATGAAATATTTTTATTAATTAATGTGAGTTTCTAAAGAAGAGAAGAAAAATTAAACTTAGACTTTAATTTAATTTAATGTATTTGTTTTTGGCTGCACTCCCTTACTTTAGAGAATAATATATTACAGAAAAAGCCGGTAATTAAAAAAAAATCGTTAATTTTATTCTTTTGTAACATTTTGCTCCATTGAAAAGAAAACCTAACAACACACTCGTTCAAATTTCATACAACTCCAAAAAACGAAATATAAATAAATGAAATAAAGCACCATTTTGTAACTTTGTTATCGTATGCTTAGCAAAACAACAACATGAAATCGGCTTATTCTCTATATATATTTTATTTTCCTTGTTATGGCACAGAAAGAGACAAAAGAAAAACTTTATACTAGTCCATATAAACTGCTCTGTATTTCTAACCATTAGAGTTGGAAAAATTTGGTAGTTTATTTTTACTAAAACTTTAACAACAATAGTTTGATGGCAAAATTACCAGCAGCGACAGCAGCAGCCACTCTTAGCGCTTTGAACATTGTTGCAGGATATTTAACTGAAAATTAAAACTCATTTTCATTTAAAATCAGCTGAAGATGAAGAATGAGGTGGTGGCCTTATAAAATCATTAGCAAGAAAGTTTATGTGGTTTTTAGACATTACACTTAAGGCAAGAATTCTAACTGGAGAAGCAATTAATGCCTTTCATTTTAAAAAGAATATTAAGTTTTTAAATCCTTAGCACAGAAGCTTGTGAAAGTTTTGTGAAGAAATAAAGAAGAACATTTTTCAAAATTTTTAAAGTTAACATAATGCAAGCGATTTTATTTTATTTTCTTCACCAACCAGTAAAGTTTAAACTAAGTTGTGGCTTAAGCTACAACTGGTTTAATGTTAAAAACATTAACAGTGGACTTTGCGTTCACATTGCAAATTTAGTAAATTGAGGATTTAAACAACCGGTTGTCCAATAAACGTACTCAAAATAAAATTAATCTCCTGTCGAAATTTTATAACACGTATTTGATAAACTGAACAACAACTCGTTTTTTATGGCTCTGTGCTCCTTGTAGGAACTATGGGAACTTGTATATACGTCCAAGCCATATGCACAATGTGCAAACTTTTTTTTGTGCTTTCACACCGACGAGAGTACAACATCCACAATAACAGCATAACAGACAGCAATGCTTACTCTTACTTTGCAAAGAAACAAGAACGAATTTTAGAGCTTCCAAAGCTGTTTACCTCAAATGCAAATATCTGTGTATATGTGTTTGGTCGTACTTGATATATATATAAATATAATATATATATATATATATAATATTAGAAATATTACAATACGTTATAAAATGAAAATTGTTTTATATTTTGTATATAAACATTTTTAAATTATAGAAATACTTTTATAAAGTAAGGAAGTGCTTAGAAATCAAGTTGTTAGATATAAAAAATTCAAAAATGCATTACAAAATAAAACTTTTTTATCGGCACATCCATGTCAGTCATATTGTTTTCACTTGTCAGAGGTAAATAAAAATATTTCCGTTGCTTTCCGTCCAAAAGATTTTATTTTCCATAAATTTTTCATTATTATTGTGGATGCATCCATGTTTAAGTTTAAAATGTACCAATCGGTATTCTTTTTCAGTGGTATTTTAAATTGGTTATGTTAACTTGGAAGCACTGAATTAGCACAGCGGAAACAAGGTTGCATTTCGTTAAACCAACTTGAAGCCAATTAAAAAACGGTTTCAAGTTTGTTTTAACATAAACAATTTGTATGGCAAAATTGGGGCTTAACAATTGGTTTTATCGTTAAGCCCAACCAACTATTATTAAAACCATACCAGTGTGAAAACATTGTTGGAGATTTCTGTATAAAATAACCAATTCGTTGAAATTTTGTTATGAAGAGCTGTTTAATTTGTTTATATAATTTTTTGACCTTTTGTATATATTCAATGAAACTATTTTTTTCAAGCTTTAGGACAATTAAATATATATTGTTTTTTATTTCTCGATATTTCGGTAAGCTTTGGCTATCCTGAAGATAACAATCAAACAATCAATAACTGTTTGTGATTAAAAAGAAAAGAGTTCATTTAAAAACAAATTTAAAGAAAATATAAAAAACTATATATCAAAGAAAGAAATATCCTGAAGAAGTTAAGCAAAAATTAACGAAATATCGGGAAATAAAAAACAATATATATAAATTGACCTAAAGCTGAACCCCCATATGCAAAAAAATTAACGCATGCTTCAAGTGTATGTTAAACCGGTTTTTGTATAGAAATTTTGTCTTAACGTGCACTTCAAGCACACTTTAATCTTTTTTGCATATGGGGGTAAAAAAAATAGTTTCATTGAATATATACAAAAGATCGAAAAGGCTCAGAAGGTTTAGACGCATTTCATTACTACTAAGCAACACTTTAATTGATATCAACTATTAAACTTCATTCACAATCCAAAAAAGCTTAATAAAATGCATCTAGACAAATGGCAAATCAACACAAAATAAATTTTTTAAATTAGTATTAATTTCGACACGCGTTAAATATAAAATACGCATAGAAATTAGTTACGCTTAAGCAAACTTTTCATATAAACTTATTTTTCTCCTGAATATTTTTTCTCATAGTTCCATCTAATACCGTATTTTTCGTGGAAAACACATAACAAAAATTGCCTGAATATTGAGTTCATACCTCACATAAATTTTAAGACAGCCTTCCGCTTCTACGCCATATTATAAACAAACTTACAGAAAAAAGTACAAAGCAAGCAATGACAGTTTTATCCCACATCAATAAAAACTTGGCAGTTTAAACAGACAAATAAATAAATAAATAAGTTTAGCTGTCAAAATATCACACAGCCTGTGTTAAATGTTTTATTGAAAAACTGTTTTATTGAAAAACTTTAAGCAAGAAAATAAATTAAAAGTAAACTCATTTTAAGTAACGTATAATGTTATAGTTAGCTGTAACGAATTTAGTGTACCTTATAGCCACATAATGTATACATACATACATATACATATACAAATATATGTACATGTTGATATAACTAAACACAATTTTAGTTAAAATACTTAACTTTGATTTAAATAGGAAAAAAACTTACGAACTTTTTAAGTGCAGAAAGAAATACACTATTTTTTCTACTAAATTTAATTAATAATCACCAAAGGTTTGTAATAGATTAATATTTGCATAAATAAGACCTACATACTTCATACATTTAATTGGAAAATTGAAGAAAAAAATATTGTAAAATATTTAAAGTCACTGTGCCACCCACATCTAAATTAATTTACTTATACGCGTTTTCTTTCTCCTTAAAATTAAATTTCAAATACATTCTCTTTGAGTCCAGTTTCCATAATACTCTTTGAGTCTAACTTTTAAACTAACACCAACAAAGTTTTTTTTCTCCTTCCCCATGAATAAAAACAAAATTGAATGCTCGCTATTGTGCAAAGAATTTCCAACACATAAACAAACTGTGTTAATGTATGCAACTGGGAATTTAACACACATACGCATACACATATATCATATTATTTTACCGGGTATATACGCACGAATGTGTGTAAGTTTGAGTGAAAATGTCCTCGTATCTATGTGGGTGATGTTAAATTTCTTCATCATGGTTTAAAATAATAAACACACACGTATGCTCGTACACAAACACACACACACGTACATGAAAATGGTACCGAATAAGTTGTGCTGGAGCTATGGTGCTGCCAGAGTATACGCGAACAGCATAAAAGTTGTACAACAACTACAATAACAGAAAGAACAACTACCAAACTGATGATGATGATAATGATGATATTGTTTGGGGATTTCTTCTTTCTATTACCTTTCAAAAAACTTTGAGGCACACTGGTATGGATTTGGAAAAATATTAACAGAAAAAAATTGTTTAAGTAACTAAACTTAATTAACTCACTGAAAAAATCATTAGGAATATTTTTCCAGTAAGCTTATAGAATGATTTTTAAGTAGTTATTAATTTATAAATTAGGTGATTAATTTTATGAAAGAGTTCTGACTTTTTATGTTAAAAATAAGAAGATTTTTTTTAAATAAAAATCAAGTTATCAAATTAACTTCGTGGCTCTTGATAATAGTCGCATCTAGGTGATATCTGCACGCAAAGAAAATATATGGTTGTAGAATGGTTGAGAAAACAATATTATGTTCTCAGAAACAAATGTGTGGTCGTTGAAAACAAGTTATTGTTATTTTAAACATTAATTTTGTTACGGTAAGCAAAGTAATGTTTGAATTTAATAATTATATTATTATATTCATAAAAAGTGAGATATGGTTAGAGTTTAACAATATAGTTTTGTTAAAAATTTATGACTGCAATATAATTTTTGTTATTATTAAAAAAAGTATAATACAAATAACAATATAATGTTATCCAAAGCCATACTATGTTAAATTTTTAAAAATATCTTTTTCAGAAACCTCTTCTGTCAGTTCAGTGTTTCGTTTGTAAGCTATCGGTATTGCACGCGTCGTGTTAAATAAGTAAATAAAGTACAAACAAAGAAAAGGGTAGATATATATACATACATACATACATACATACAGACGTGTCTGTATTTCGTGTATACACACATTTGTAAGTATACACTTCTATATATACATATATTTTATTTCAATAATATTAATTTATTTTTATTTCGAATTTAACACACAGCTGTTTTAGCCAATAAATATATGATTAAAAAACAAAATATTATTATTATATTAAATAATACTGTTGTCGTATTTAAGAATGTTATTATAATATAAGAACATGGTATAGTGAGTCTCCATTATATTTTAGTCACATCTAACAATAGTGTTGTCATATTTACAATAGTAACAAAGTTTACTGTTTTTGTTGATAATATTATTATTAACTCAGATAAAAAGATTATTAAAAGTTTGATTTTCTATTGACAATAATATGATTTAACTACAACCATATAATTCAATCATATTATGTTGCTGTTTGATTATGGTTACCTTTACCATATTTTTTTTTGCGTGTGGGCAGATTCAGTCCAGCTGACGCAGTCTGATATATCGTTTGGCTCATTGATTGCCTGGTTCGGTTATATAGAGTTACGGTTAAATGTCTTAAAATATCAAACGATTATGCGGTATAGTTAATACCCTGCTAGCATTTTTGGAAATTTTTAATTAAATTTGATTCTTTTTTAATACTTTCAAGTGATCAAAAAACAAGAATATGCGCTCGTTTTCTGAGCATAAAAGATAGTTTTGTCGGTAGAAAGTGGTACCCTACATGCGACTCTTCTTGAGGAGTCTTTTATTACCCGCTTTTCTGATCAGTTTCGACTCATTTATGACTCATATATTTTAAAATAAATAAATAAGTTACTTTTAAAGCATAAGCACGACTCATTTTCGAGTATTTTTTCAAGCGCGCAAGTGTTTAATCAGTTTTTAATCGGCAAAAGTGCTCGAGGAAGACTTAGTTAGGTGAGTTTTGATAAAACAATCTTCCAAATGCTAGCAGGGTACGATCTTATGATTGATTTATAAAAAAATATTTTAGTCTTGGAATGGGCATTCATTGTTAACAATGCAGGATAATATCTCATATCCTATTTTATATTGGAATTTTTTGTTTACATTCAGTTCTTGTGAGATAAAAAGGTTTCAATACCTTTTTTAGCCATGACCATTTTGCAATAAAGAATCTATCCAAATGTATATACTGAATTCCTTAACTCATATCTGAACTATTTCCATCCCACTGTGCGAAAGCATCATCCTGATTACGTGTAATTTACTGTATACTTGTATCCACTGGTACAGAGGTGTGTAATAATACCCAGCTTGTATTTATGTGTTAGCATCTCTCGCATCTACATACATAAATATGTATGCATGGATGTGAGTACGTTTGTTTGCGAAAACGAGAGCATGTGTGTGTGTAAAATGTTTCTTTGATTGTTGCTGTTATTTTATACGCATTGGGGATACTTGAGTATTGTTGAGTGCTTTTACCGGTTGCTAACATTTTTTTCTTTTATTTTTTTATATTTGTGGTGTAATTGTAGTTTTTTGTATTGTTATTTTTTTACTTATGAAGATTATAGATCTAGTTGTTGCTTTTGCTTTTTAAGTTCATATTATGTTGTTGCTTTTCGAACGTGCTGGTCATATAAATGACCATATATTTAGCCCCTCACCTTTTATTAAATAAAATATATGTATGTATGCGAATGTTGTCCCAAAAACCAATTTAGCAACCTAAACAGTTTTTCTTGTTTCAGTTTATTCTTATTATTGAATACCTACTTCAATAAAAAAGAATAATCTGCATTTGATATTAAATACAGATAATCAATGAAAGTTTATATAAAAAATACCTTAGCAAGCGAAAACTTTCTTTTGTGTATTCCCACAAGTTGCAGATAACTTTAATGTTCTATTACGTTTATTTTTACTTAGTGTCCTATAGTCAAAACTTAATTTTGGTTTTATATATTTAACAAAAAAATATATATGTATGTGTATGTATGTATGTGATGGACAAACACACCCATTTAAAGATTTTCTGTGTATGGCAAAAACACATATACATACATATGCATACTTAAGCATTTTAAACAAATCTCTCTGAAAACTTTTATTAAGTCCTTCTTCATAACTCATTCGCACCCACTGTGTTACGCCTTATAAAAAAATAAACCCAAGACTCGTAAGTGAAATGATGATAAAAAATACGTTTGTATGTATGCACACAGTTTATGTTGTTTTTTGCGTTTTTATTTATTTTTGCTTTTTTGGAGTAAAAATATAGGAAAACAAAATACAACAACATTTTCAACATGGCTGCCATGACTCTGACTTAAAAAAATGCACTGTTGCCAATTTTATGCTTTTATATACAATAATACGCATATACACACACAAACACTCGCACACAATCACACTCATACAATCACACGTATTTATATCTGCTTTTACAATTGTATAAGTACAAAAAAACAATTCCTGTATATCGGCAACAGCAACAACAAGTTGTGTTCATGTATTAATGTTTCAGCAACAACAACTGTAGCACCAGCAACATCAGCACGAGCAACAGCAAGGTTACCTTACACCCTGTCGGAGAATGTATTGACTACACAAATAATGGATTTAAGGCCTGACCCACGATATTAAGAACGTTCGACTTATCGCACACTTACATTTGAAACAACAACAAAATAAGAAAATGTGTTTTTGTTTTGAATGTAAGTGTGCGACAAGTTGAACGTTGTCGACATCGTGGGTTTGCCCTTATAGTTATTTAACTTCTATTGTACTGACTAAAAGCTAACTTCAATGTCATCCAGAACAATCCAAAATTAATTCATAAGTTGAGTACGTAATCGAAATTGGTTAGAGCCAAGAAATTTATTCTCAGATACTTTGAAACTGGTTTCAGTTCGATATTAGCATTTTGCTGTTATTGGTTAAGATGGTACCTTTGCTGGGTGGTACTGTGTTAAGTACACAATGTGTGATGATACATGTTCGAACCCTAGAAATATTTTTTAAATTTACTGACTACCAGGTGATTAAAAAAAAATCAAGTTTAAAAGTAATGTAAAGTGAGACAATGTTAAAATAGTCAGTTAATTACATTGAAAAGTAATCCAAGTGTTAGTCAATACTAGTTGCGAAATAGTTGCCTTAAAGTTAGCTTAAATTTAAAAAAATTTCCGACAGGGTACATACAACTAAAATCCCAAATCTAAATGATATTCTGATATTATTTGAAGTCAATGCGTAGATATTTGTAAGCACACATACACGCTTACATACATACGTACCCATATTTTCCTTTATGTGTTTTTTTATTGTCCTTTTCATATGTATGTATGTATGTACATATATCAACAAATATTTTATTAAGTGGGTGAATTGCACAATTTTTTAATACATACGTAGAACATAAAAATTTCACATATTTTTAATTTTTTTAGTTTTGGCTACAATAATACGAGTACCTAATGAAATGAAGCAAAATTGAAAAATAAAATATATACGAACGAAAGAAAGCATTAAAATATTAAAAATACACAGCGAATAGTAATAACTTGCCGATGTGCTGCCACTTGTAAAATTAATATGCATCGCTTATACATGTACTTCATATGGTAGCTTTGATTTTCCAGACAAAATGTTCGAAATGGATGAATCGTGCTGCAGAAAACTCTCAGTAAAAAAATGTTTGTCTGGAAAAAAAATTTGGTTCGAAAACAATGATTCACCCAGCTGAAATTTCATACATATTAAAATTACTAAAAACTTGATAAAAAAAACCTCAATAAAAAATATAACGCAAAAAATTTAATTTTAGTTCAAACAAGTAAGAGTGCTATATTCGGCTGTGCCGAATCTTATATACCCTTTACCAAAGTGCGTTTATGTAGTATAGAGATACATACATAAGCACAGAGATATGTATGTCAATATTTATTTTGTGAAAAAAATAATAATTTTTGATCTTGTGCAATTTTTAATCAGTGACCTTTCGGTATTTTTCGATTCAATATGTTTTTTTATATTAGCAATAAGTCGAATATCGATGCCTTACTTTCTAAAAAAATACAAGTTTTCAGGAGAGCAAAAAGAAACAGTTCATCTCTTTATACTTCGGTGTTTGGATAAAAGTTCATATGCAATTATTAAGGAATTGATTACATCTATGTATATTAGTAGTAAGTTTAATTATGAAGCGCATTTATTGAGATACGAGTTTGGTGCATTAAGAGTAATTCTAATTCTTTATACTTGATCAATAAGTTACTCGTTTGTTGCACTTATAGCTAAACAAACAAATAATGCCGTAATATCAAAACTATCAAATGAAAACAATATTTAGTATCCCACTTGATATGAGATTTGATCTAATGTTCGCTTAAGCTTCGAACTTCAAAAATAGTTTTAGTATTGCATCTCCATACCAAGTAAACTATGTAACTTTTTTTATTTAATAATCTTTGATTTTGCAAAATTGTTAATTGCGTCAATTTAAATATTGCATTGGAAAAGGTATATATAGTGGTATTAGTTATGTGAAAGTTTATTCCTAAACAATTTATTTGAATTTATTGAGCTCAAAGGAACGGTTTCAGGAAAATAAAACAGAACATGTTCTTTATTCAACTTTATAGTTAGGACTGTAATTTAGAGATAAATTTTATTTCCATCTCCATTTGCTAAAAATAAATTCAGTAAAGTATGACTCTGACCTGCGCACGTAGGGTTCCGTTGTAATACTATATGAACTTTAGCCTATATAAAATACAATTTTGGCATTTCTTTCGATTTTGAAGTTTATTTGGTATTAAGCGTTTTTTAATATGGTTTTCGTAGTTTTGCCGTTTTTTGCATTTTTTTTTTAATTTTGTGATTTTTTTTCGTTTTACAGATTTGTTTTGGTTTTTGCCATTATTTTTTTAATTGGGCGATTTTTTTTTAGTTTTGGTGTGTTTTTCCCGTTTTAGCGATTATTTTTAAGTTTTTGGCGTTTTTTTATTTTTTATTTTTGACATATCGGCTTTTTAATTTTAGTGACTTATTTAAGTGCTAGATTTTTTCCAAATTTAGTGCTTTTTTCGTTTTTCTGATTTTTTGGCTTTTTTTAATTTGGTGCTTTTTAGTTTTGATGCTTTATTTCTCGTTTTTAGGTTTTTGGCATTTTTTTAATTTGGTGGTTTTTTAGTTTTGGTGCTTTTTTTTCTTGTTTTAGCGATTTTTTACGTTTTTGGCATTATTTTTAATTTGGTGTTTTTTAAATTTTGGCGATTTATTTTATTCTGGTGACTTTTTTAATTTTGGAGATCCGTTTTCATATACGCACTTTTTTTTGGTTTTGACGATTTTTTTCGGTTTTTGGCGCTTTAATTTCTTTATGGCAATTTATTTAGTTTAGACAACTTTTTCTCGTTTTGGCGTTATTTTATGTAAGAAAAATGGTAAATAATTACCTATTTTAACAGCTCGTTTCTTTTTATACGAATTTAAATCCGAAACAATGTTTTCATGTAAATTTAAGCAAATAACTTTTAAGTTGTAGACTAAAATTAGTTCATAAATTTCTTTAAAAAAATGATTTTTTTTAAATTCTGGTGAGTATTTTCTAACACTATGGAAGAGTTACAAGGTTTTGTTTGACTAAAATAATCTGCTACATGGCTTTTTGCTCACTCTCGGTAAATTAAAAATATCGATTTTTTTGAAGCAATGAAAATGTAGTTCCACTAGTATGACTTCCATTTTATTACTGGGATGTAATAAAAAATAGCTTATTTCCAAAAAAATCATTATACTAATTATGATGAAAAAAAGGCTACAGGGCTTGAGTGAGTATATGAATATATATACTTGTATTTGTATGTACATCCTCACATGCATAAAAACTTTCATTTATGTATGTATATGTTTGTCTATACCTATGTACATGTACATGTACTTGATTTTAATTTCTTTATTTTAAGTTGATAATAACGTGGAACAACGAGTATTTTCACCTTTAGATATGATTCTTTTTATGGTTTTTTATATCACATGGTTGCTGCAAAAAGAAAAATTCATTTATAAGTACATTAAGAGATAGAAGTTGTATACAAGGGCAGTTTATATATTCCCGTCAAATAGCTTATTTTAAAAATAGTTTGCTACAAAATATAAATCAGCTTAGCATTTCCTTATTTAAGCAAAAATACAAATTTAAAATTTTTCAAAACTTATGCTATAAGCACAACTAGGAAGAACGACGAATTTTTCTTTATGAATATTCATCGTAGGAAATAAAACACATTTATGTATGTATATAAAAATATATATAATCAGTACGATGGACGAAAGTTGCGGTTCTTAACGAACTTGCGATGGGTTTAGGTTTGAATTTTTTTATTTTTTAGTCAAATATATAAAAAAATGCCAAACGTTTGCGTTTAAACTAGGGATGTAACGATACACCGTTTTGCCGATCCGATACCGATACGGATACTCAAAAAGAAATATTGCCGATACCGATACGCATATTGAAATTGAACTCAAGTTAAAATTAACAAAAATAGAGTTATTCTTTTGTTATACAAATTTACAGTGTAAGAGTTTATTAATATTTAAAATTGATATTTGAACTCATTATGAAATGAACAAAAAAAGTTATTAAAAAAAAAAAATAACAGTGTATGAGAATTACCCTACAAGAACACTACCAGTCAACTGACTGCTCATTTGATCGATAGTCAGGCAGGATATATTCATCATTGCGTAAAACAAAGTTTCTATCACTTTATTAAGGGCAAAATGAAAAATGTGATGGAAAAATGTGTGAGCTTGCACCTCTCTCTAACTAACGAATATAACATATAGTTGGACTGCTCACTCCAATGGTTTTTAATAATCAATGATAGCATAAATATTACTCAAGTTTGACTGATCATAAATGATTTATATTTCCCCCACAATTGAGCAATCGTACATGATTGATATACTGACAGAAAGTATAGTTTTTGTTTTAATTTATTTGCTTTTTTATTATAAAAATAACTTTAAAATACATAAGTAAATAGCATTTAAAACAAAAAATACAAATAAAAAAATCACCAAATAACTTAAGCGGCCCTCTTTACACCTTTTCATCACCAACGCACCTTGCTCTTTAAAAATATCTAAAATTTTTAATATAAATATACATATTAAATTAAACTTTGTGAATATTCTTTATGCACTATTTTACTTATCTTTTTTAACACTTATAATACTTCTACAGACAGAATGAATTGTATTACCGCCTTCTTCACAACGAATACATATATATAGGGATGATTCCAATCTGGCGTTACGTGACATTTGCCGGACAAAATGTTGAAAAAAATTGAAAATCATGTTTGAAAAAAGTTTTTTTCTTACATGTGAGAAGCGTTTAAATAGCTCTATATTCAGTGATAAAATGATAAAAATCAAACCTGGCGTTACGTTACAAAAAACAGAAGTGGGGTTTGACTTGACTAACAAAATTGCCAATTCTGCGAAATGGGCAAGTCTTTTTAGACACAAATTTTTTTGTTAGGACTTGGACTGATATATATTTATTTTCCAGACATCAAGATTAAAAAAACTTATCCCCTTTTTTTCTATCACCCTTAGTATCTGGCGTTACGTTATTTGGCGTTTCGTTACTTAAATTTCCAATTGATATTTTTTTTGGTTAAAAACTAAGAAAAAGATGCACAAAGTGTAATAAAAGTATATTTGTTTTATATATATACTTATTAGCGTTTTGTATTTATTATTTATTTATTTTGTATTTTGGAAAATATAATAAAAATTTATGAATGTATTGTTAATTGTTAGTCACTGATAAGGGCGATAAAATAAAATAAAAAAACAGAATAAAAACCGCTTTTAAGACTGGTTAAATAATCCAAACTGAATTGAAAATTACCCTTACCATATACCAAAAAACCGGTTCCGAACCGGATGCAAAAAATATGCTTTGTTTGATGCTGGTAATGTAGCTTTCCATTGGTGAAATAATTTAAAAATATATTTAGCGATTTGGTCGTGAAAGCGAAGAAAACCAACGAACAAACTTGGAACCAAAATTTCAAGTAAATTTTAAACAAACATTGTTCCAGGCAAAAAAATACTCAGAATCTGCCCTTACATTACACAGTTTTGAATATTAATATTATATTAAATATTTGTCTCATAAACGATTTTTTTATTATTATCACATAAGCTAATAACACTTTGTTAACATGCAAAATTTCACACACTTGCGATCGTCAGCATAGAGATAATGAAAATAAATGCTACTTTTCCTGGCGTTACATTGAAATATCATTTTAAGAAAAACTAAATTTTACGGTTAATTGATATATAATGGCTTTCTCTTCATATGTCTATGATTAGTTGTTGTTGCAGCAATAGTTTTGTAATAAAAGTATTACTGTGCAATTGCTCCTAGAAGTATAAAAAGTAAACAGAAAATGCTCATGAAATTAAGTAAAACTTACAAAAATGAGAAGCCTAAATTTGTAGCCTATTATTTCGCCATCACAACTAAGGAAAGCTTCGAACTCTTAAATTTAGTTAATTTTAAATATTTCTAATTTATAATACAAGGAAAAAAATCTGTTCGTAAACTTTTTTTGTCACGGTGGACTTTTTTCCGGAAGTGCCCATATTTTTAATTAACATAGCGTCTATACCTGATATTAACTCTGATATAATATGAAATAGAACGTCGGCAGAATGAGAGGAAAAATATATTTATTTTAACATTAATATCTATGTAGGGGAAAACTTACTCTTCTAAATATCATAATATTTCATAATTATCAGGCAGCCGCGCAGTGAACATCTTCGTTTATTTTAATATTACTGTGTGTTTTATAAAAAATTTTGGCATTTCCTTAATACATCGTGTATAATTAAAACATTTCAGCATTTGTTTACTAAAAAATATTCATTTTCATTTTAATACACAAAATTCTCTTCTTGTATCTATGTATGTATGTGTGCGTTTTTTGACACTTGATATCATAATATTGTGTTCTAAATATATATTATGAAAACAATATTATAATATCTGATATAATATTAATATAATACTAATATTACAGTCCACACGTAATATGATTCTCTCTGCTATGAAATTTGACGTTTGCTGATAGAAATATAATTGATATTATATCAGGTATAGACGCTATGTAAACTGTATAAAATTTTTCTTTTGTTCATTATTGTTTTATCTTACTTTTTCACAAACACCATAATTTTTTTACCACTTTTATGCATTTTAATTTTAAAAACCGAACGAACTACAAATTATTTTCAGCAAAATTCAATAGTTTAAAAATTTTTACTTATGAACATTAGATGTTCCACTCTAGCATATATGTTAGAGTAGAGCAACTACAATAACTTCTGAATTGAATGTAAAATTGTTGTAAGTATGTTAATAAGAACATGTTATTTTTGTTAGTTTCAGTCATCCTTTCTTGACATTCAAAATAAATGTCATACTGTTTATTTTCTAATATCATAAAAATTTTGAATACATTTCAATTTCAATTTCTAAGCTTTAAAGTTTTAAACAAGAAAACGTATACGAATTACGAATTGAATTTGAGATCATGGTAAAATTCGCAAAAAATAATTTTTAGTCAGGCTTAAGTTCAGTAATTTCAATTCTTATTGAATGAAATTTTTTTATTAATTAATATGAGTTTCTAAAGAAGAGAAGAAAAATTAAACTTAGACTTTAAGCTGGGAGAAATACCGATACTTTTCTGTGCAGCCACGCACTTCATCAGCACCCTAGTCTATCTACTTGGGTACACGCAAAGAAAAAATATGCTTGAGGTAACCATAATCAAACAGCAACATACTGTGATTGAATTATATGGTTGTAATTAAATCATATTATTGTCAATAGGAAAGTAAACTTTTAATAATATTATTATCTGAGTTAATAATAACATTATCAACAAAAACAGTAAACTTTGTTACACCTAATCTTATTATTGTAAATATGACAACACTATTGTTAGATGTGACTAAAATATAATGGAGACTCACTATACCATGTTCTTATATTATAATAATATTGTTAAGTACGACAACAGTATTATTTAATATAATAACAATATTTAGTTTTTCAATCATATATTTATTGGTGTATCTCTTGTTTAAAACAGCTGTGCGTTAAATCCGAAATAAAAATAAATTAATATCGTTGAAATTAAATGTATATATAGAAATTTATACTTACATATGTGTGTATACTCGAAATACAAACACGTCTGTATAAAGAAATAAACGCTTGTACGTATGTATATGTTTTTATTTATCTACCCTTTTGTTTGTTTGTGCTTTATTTATTTATTTAACACGACGCGTGCAATACCGATAGCGTACAAACGAAACACTGAACTGACTGAAGATATTTTTGAAAAAGACTTTTTTAAAAACTTAACATAGTATGGTTTTGTATAACATTATATTGTTATTTACATTATATTATTTTTAAATAATCTCAAAAATTATGTTGCAGTCATACATTTTTAACAAAACTATATTGTTAAGCTCTAACCATATCACACTTTTTTATGAATATAATAATGTAATTATTTAATTAAAACATTACTTTGCTTACCATAACAAAATTAATCCTTAAAATAACAATAACTTGTTTCCAACGACCACAGATTTGTTTCTGAGAACATAATATTGCTTTCTCAACCATTCTACAACCATATTTTTTCTTTGCGTGTAGAGATTCCTATTAACATCAGCTTATTTAACTTGAATTTTCAATGAAACGGAATATGAGAAACGATTGTTGTGTATACAATTGATTTACCTTTGGTAAACACATTTATAAGTATCACCATTAATTTTCTATTTTCGATTTTTCTATTTAGGTTAGCACGAAAATATATTACTCTACCTAAGTATGTTTAGTTATTCTTGCTTATCTTTTACGATCATCACATTAATTACTTTTATTTATTAGATGTACCATCGGTACATGCATGTAAGTATTATTGTAGTGGCTTTATGTTACTTTGTTGTTGCATTCTACAGTTTTTGCTTGGCTTTCCAGCATTCTGAAACTGTGATGGCCAAGTGAACAGTGATTGCCAAATCACAATTGTTTGAGAAGTTCAAAAAATATGCGGTACCCTATACTTTTTGCCTACAAACATCCAAAAGATTAATGATTGCCTAAAAGTATTTAAAACATAATGGGTTATTTTTTTGCATAAAAATATGCAAAAATTTTGAGGTTAAAATTATTCAAAAGTTAAGGAGAATTTTTTCCCTTTTGTTGTCTTCGAAGCTAATTTTCACGATAAATTTTTCTGTAGATATACATATTTCGTTATAAACTGGAATAGTATAAATAACTTGTTATTTTATTCATTACAGGACAGTCATTAATTTACATATACAATATTCAATCTGCTAAATTATTAACCCAACGCTACCCTCATTAGGTTTAAGTGGCTCTTTTTTAACCAAAATCATAGATTTAAACTATCCTATATAATCGAAAAACAACAAATTTGATGTATTGAATTTTTATTGTATTCAGAAAATTATCAAAAACTGCATGGTGTGAGAGTTGTATTTTTTAAAAAGTTGTTTGACTATGTAGGAAAGTGAGTACTAGTCTTAAGTAAAATAAAGTAAAAAATATATTATATAAAGAAACAGTGGTTGTCAACAATTGCCGATTTAACTGTTTTGGAAATTTGAAAATTTTGAAACTTCTCATTCACTAAGTGTCTTTAATTCGATATACTCTACAATTACAAATTACATACTATGCACCCGATAGAAATACATTTTAAAAAGTTGTCAGTTCTTTATAAATAAAACAGAAACTAAATTAAAAAATATTTTCTCTGAAAATATTACATAAATGGTATAGATATCTGTAATTAAAGTGCAGCAATATTTACCAAAATATAACCTAATATAAAGGTGACAAAACAGGAAGATGATAAAAGAATACAAAAGTTTCGGATGCATAGCTCCCAGACAAACGATCTTAAAAACTTTGCATAGTTATGGAGCTCTTGAAATTACACAATATTTTTTAAAAGTTGGGCGTACTTACGTTTATTCAGATTAAATTCCAACGAACTCGAAAAATTTATAAGAACGTCATGTTATATAGTTAAGTATGAGTAAAGAAACTCTCAAGATATAATTTGTAGTGTAATTAATTTTTCAAAATCACAAATAAAAACTTCCAGTTTAATATAAAAACATTTAGCAGATGCTATGAATTTCTTATCTTTATACAAATGTAATTTACTACAAATCTACTTCTCTTGAATAACTATTTATTTAATATTCAATATTAAAGTGCCGTAGTTAAAGTATGAGATTTTTTTTTCAATTATTTATTGTGCATATCTTCAGTATGATGATCACGATGATGGAAAGCATGACAACGCATAATAAATTTTTGCATTCCTTCATGTTGTTATTTTAATAGATTCAAAAAATTTCAATTTTCTTTTCTTAGAGGGAAAAAATCAGAATACAATATAAAAGTAGAATAAGAAAATGTTACAATTTTTATTAAATATAAGAATGCAGGCACATAAATAATATTGCACTGTAAGAAAATTACACAAGAAATACAATAAATTTTTTAAAGAGCTCTGCTTACTTTTTGCCGAGATAACGTAATAACTCAAAAAATGTAGTTTTACAAAACACGAGCTTAATTAAGGTTTTTAATTTACAAATAACATAATTGAAACAAAGAAAAATTTATTATTCTCTCATGAATTGAGTGTACAAGATGTTTGTATGAAATTTTTACACATTCAGCCTAATGATGAATTTTCGCGGTAATGATATGATATCTTAATAATCAGTTGTTTCCGGGGAAAACCCTTCTTATTATAAATAGCAGCTCAACGGGCGAATACTGGAGAGGGGAAAACCTGTATCAACTATATACTAGTGCAAGAGTTCAGTAATAAAAATGTAATAAAAATTTAGTTTTTCATTGCCAATAATATTGAAGGTTAATATGTCCTATTATAATAATTTAGTAAGCCATTTTAAAAAGTAAGATATATTAATCAGGAATAGTTCCTCAATTGAAAATAAACTCAGTATTCTTAACTCTTATAACAAGAAACATTTACTCCAATCTCTGTCCAAGAGGATAGACATGTATGTTGATAAAGTGCAGAGCAAAATTTTTGTTATTTCCATCAGCTAAAAAAGTCTAGTTTAGTTTTTTTTCTCTTCTTTAAAATATCGCATTAAGTTATACAAATACTTCATTGAAAATACTGAACTGAAGAAATTTTTCCTGATTAAAATTCATTCGAGTACAAATAAATTTAAATACATATATATTAGAAAGGTAACAAATCTCATTAAATTCACGATAATTCGCTATAAATTTGTGTAGGAAATAATTAATTGCTTTGCCCACAAAAACCCTTGTATCAGTGTATGGATTGTCTTATCATTTTAAATACAATAGTGTAAAATTTGTTGTTGGAAATGTTCATATAAAAATTAAATTCTCTATTACTCTATTACACTTTTTAATTTAAATTTATTTGCTGTTGGTTAAGCATTGTCTAACTATTTTATCGGTGCTTAGCCATCAGTAGAATTCAACGCATATTTTGAACAGTCACAAACATCTTATCTTATGCAAAGACTTTAAAAACCTATTTGAAAATTCAAAAATAATTATATTTTTGAAAAAAAAAATTTAAAATAAAAACCAGTAGGCTAAGAAACTTTTACAAAAGCCAGCAAATAATTTAGATTCAAAATATGCGATTGAAATCTAGTGTATAAAATTTTTATATGATTTGGCTAAGCACCAATGAAATATATAGACAATGTTAAACCACCAACAAATAAATTTCAATTTAAATAAACTTATGCCAATATGTCAGTCAAATAATGAATTTCTTAAATATTTCAATTGTATTTTATGTGTTTATAAAAAACTGAAAGTGTATTTGATACACAAATACAGGATACAAATTGTTGTGAATTAAGACATTACACTGCACAACACTGATTTGGATGTTCAAATAAAAGTGGCCGGTACTTATATATTTTTGCCTTTTGATTACGTTGGCGTCATTAGTTTTTCTCTATCAGCTCTAGTTTTGAAGATATAGTGTCAATTAGGATTTACATAATTTGCATCTCTTTTTGGATTATTATGTTAATATATCACGGATAGTACTCCAAACTTAAAAATACTTTCTGGACTATTAATCTACACAAAAATCCCTTTCATTTAAATAGATTTACATTGATGAGTATATCAGGGTATCTGACTATTATTTCAAGGATTTTTTAAATCGTGTGTTCTTAGCTTAGTCCTTGAAAATTTTATGATTATATTCTTTTTTTGCCCAAATATAAATAATTCTTATGTAATTTTGTTCACTGATTACAAAAATAGGTTCAATTCTTTTCTAGCCCCTCTAAATTCAGAGATATTTCGTGTTACATTGAAAAACAATCTTGAAATTTGTCTTTTCGAAAGCCACCCAAAAATATTGTTTTTATATTATATTAGTCCATTAATAAGTTATTAATGCAATTACTACGCAAAAAAATAATGTATGGACCAATCCAGAAAACTTTTCTGTTATTGGTAGTTTATTTATATCACATTTTAAATTTGCAGCTTTTACGAAGTAAACAAATAAAATAAATATTCAAAAAATTTTAATACAAAATTATTACAATATAATCACAACGTATCAAAAAAAAAAACTAAATTTAAAACCAGCGGCGTCGTATTCACAAGAAATATTTTCCGTGAACGAAAAATGGTGAACGAAATTAGAATATAGTATAGTATATAGTATTGCCACAACAACAACGCAAACATTGGTGATCACAATTTTAGGGAAAGGGTAATTATAGAAAATAGTTTTTTTTTATTGCTACAAAACAGTGTTTCTGATGATTGAATTATGTTACATGATATTGGTCCAATTTTTCATGACGATTTCAATTCCATGGTTGAAATTTCTGTATCAGTTCTAGTTAAAAATATGACACGGGCACTTTTAATAATAAAACAATATAAATTAACTACCCATAAAATAAAAACATTTTTTTGGACTGGTCCATACAACATTTTTTTCCGTAATAATTGCACTAATAACTTGTAAATGGACAAATGTAATATAAAAAACGATTTTTTTGATGGCTTTCGAAAAGAAAAATTTAAAATTTTTTTTTATATAACACGAAATATCTCTGAATATAGAGGGGCTAGATAAAATATAAACCTATTTTTGTAATCAGCAAACAAAAATACATAAAAATTCGTTATATTTGATAAAAAATTTAAATAAAAAAATATTCAAGGACTAAAATAAAAACACACGATTTTACACATCGTTGCAGTAATAGTCAGACGCTGATATACTCATCAATTATAATCTATTTGAATGAAAGGGATTTTTGTGTAGATTAATAATCCAGAAAGTATTTCTAAGCGTGGAGTACCATTTGTGATATATTAACGGAATAATTGAAAAAGAGGTGCAGTTTATGTAAATCCTAAATAACACTATATCTTCAAAGCTAGAGCTGATAGAGAAAATCTAATGACCCCATCATAATCAGGAGACAAAAATACATTAACATCATAAAAAACCTGTCTTGTTGTCCAGTTTTTTTTTTAATGCATGTTTTTTTATTTATTGTATCTTCATATATGAACTAACAATAAGTATTCAAATCTTAAATCTAACATATAATTAATAGGCCCGACCAATGCCAGACATAACTAAGTGATAGTTGTAAATAATACATAAGTGGTGATAAGCAAAAAAAAAAAATTTTTTTTTTTAAGCAACTTCATTCGGAGTGTTTAGTATTAGAGCCCTTGTATCTCTCTTTTTTAAGCGGATGTGTCCAGTAAAGTTCAAGATGTTACGAGCAAGCGGATTAGGATGTGACACGAGTTTAGTTAGATATTTGCCTGCGTATTTTGCAATTTCTTCAGTCACTAGTGGCATATTTAAATCACGATGTATATTTGAATTCTTAATGTACCATGGAGCAGATGTTATTAACCTTAAAATTTTGTTTTGTCTTCGTTAAATTCTCTCTACATTGGAAGCAGAAGCAGTGCCCCATAACTGGATACCGTAACACCATATTGGCTTTAAAAGCGACTTGTATATTAAAAGTTTGCAGTCTAGGCTGAGTGTTGAATTTCTGCCAATCAGCCAATGTACCTGAGTTAATTTTAGTTTCATTTGAGTTAACTTATAGTCAATGTGATGTTTCCATGTAAGCCGTCGATCGAGGTGTATACCAAGATATTTCACATGTGAATGTTGAGGAACAACTTGATTATTAATCCGAATGGGGGAACAAGTATCTCTTCGTAAGGTAAATGTTATATGGACACACTTTTGTTCATTGACCTTAATTCTCCATAAGTTTAACCATAGTTCCATCTGGCTAATGTGTTCCTGGAGTTTTCGGGATGCCTCATCAGGGTTTTCGTGCATACTAAGACAGGCGGTATCGTCGGCAAATGTAGAAGTGTGGATACTACTGCTCACAGGCATATCACAAGTATAAATCAAATATAAAAATGGCCCCAGTATACTCCCCTGTGGCACACCGGATGATATAGTTTCAGGCATACTCATAAAGTGTCCTTCCACAACTGTAAATTTTCGTGCAACAATGTAACTTTCCAAAAGATTTAGAATGTTTATTGGTAAATATGTCTTCAATTTCAAAATCAGGCCTTCATGCCACACTTTATCAAATGCCTGAGAAACATCAATAAACACGGCAGAACAATACTTCTTTTCCTCAAATGTTTTTCTGATAAATTGAACCAATCTATGCGTTTGCTCAATGGTGCTATGCTGGCTTCTAACACCAAATTGATGGTCCGGGATGCACCCATTATCAGTTAAAATTGAAGACAATTTTGTCATGAGTAGCTTTTCAAAAAGCTTTGACATTGTTGACAGTAAACTTATTGGCCTATATGACTCAGCCTTGGAAAGATCTTTACCTGGCTTTGGAATCATTTTAACCTTGGCAAGCTTCCAGCAGTCTGGATAATACTCCAGTCGTAAAATGGCATTAAAAATGAATAACAGGATTCTAATTGCAGTACGAGGTAACTTAATCAGCATCTTGTTACTAATTCCATCCATACCGGGAGCTTTTTTCGGGTTGAGTTCGGCAATTAGTTTTTGTACATCACACATCGTAAATTTTAAGGGTCGTGGGGGTAGAGCAACTACACTCGGCAAATCAGCAACACCGGTACATGTATTTGGTGTAAATACGGATTTTAAATGCTCAGCAAATATGTTACCTTTTTCAGTATCGAGTGTTATTATTTTGTAGTAACGAAATATCGGTAATTTAATAAGGCTTTTTTAACTTTTTTTAATTACCTCAATCAAGCCTTATTTCTTTCACTGTGATGACACGACATATGTCACGACATATTTCGAATAATGTTGTTTTAGGAATAAAAATGCAGGAGAAATTAAAATGTAATTCATTACAAATGTCTTCAATCTATTTTATTTTATAATATATATATTTTCTTTTAATATCAACAATAAATCGACCAGCAAAACTATTCCAGCATAAACCAACTAACTACAAACAGTTGTATGTAGAGTAATGTTTCTAATTAAAAAAAAATTAAAGAAAAAATTTCAGTGTAAAAACAATAGCATAATATGACAATAAGTAAAATGCTGACAGTATACGTATACATTTTCTTGCCTAAACATTTTTTTAGCTCGGTTCATTGAAGCGTTTGCGTACAATAAGTATTTTTTTTTGTACATATTTACTTTTTTCGTTGGTTTATTTTACATATTTTTCTAGCTTATGCAAATATCTTGCATTTTCCTTTTTATTGTAAATTCATACACACTCTAACACACTCAAACTCTTACTTGTTATTTGAAACTATTGTTTTGAAGTGTTCTAGATCCTGGTGCAATAGACGGTAATAAATATTTGCACATGCATGTACTTGTAGTTGCTAAATTGAAACTGAAATAATTTATTCATTGCCGCATTTCATATGCTATTGGCACATACTTGTAACTGGAAATCGAAATGTATGTTTAATAACTTAGGTATTTTTTTCATTACTCAAAAATGGAAAAATTGATTGCAAATATTCTTTTCAAACTGCACACGAACAGAAATTAGATAATATTCTGCATTTTGTATAAAAATAAAAATATCTGGTGATAGGGATATAAAACAAAAAGCAATTGGTTTGATTGGCTTTAACTCAGCAAAGTCGAGAACCTATCTTGGTTCTTTTATATCTTAAGACATAGGCACATTCCTCTTCGTGATACCAGTGGATAGCTCTACCGGACGACCTTCTGGGGAGTGAACTAACATGTGATGCGCAAAGTCAAGTCCAATCCCTAAGGACTTTAAACCTTTGGTTGGAGCGTTGGGCTTGTAACCCACCTCTGTAAAAAACTACTCATAATGAAAAAGGAAAAATATCTGCACTTATAAGAAATTATTCAGTAGTCAACGGTTACGCCAAAAAAAGCTTAAGGAAGCTATGACTTGCAGTTTAAAAATTATCCACACATGGTGTAATTGTGAGTTCCGATTTGTCATTTGTGGAGTAAACGGAATATGGAATAATTGTTTCGATTTTGTTGCCACCAATTTTCATCAAAACTTATCACAAGCGCCACCCTGTACATACAATTTCAAAATAAGTGAAAAGCACAAAGAAGAAGAAAAAACTAAATTAATCAAGTTTGCGGTTTCCCTTTTTACTTTCACCGATAATGAATATCGTTAAAATATGATACTGCAGGTTTTCGCAATATTCATTTTAATGATATTGTTCATTATATCTCTAGAGCGGGTAAAGAAACCCTAATTTTCTAGTAGTGTGTTGAAGTGACGTCGATGTCGACAACTGGAATAAAGGTGAATAGCTAGACCTTGTAAGGATATTTTCTGAAGTAAATAAGAGTAGTTCTTATCAGAAGTTTTTAAGTTTGTAATGGCCTAGTTGGCTTAATAACGTTGCTAAAGTGCTATACAAATAAAAATAAAATAAAGATTTTGAAAATAAGTTTTTGGTTTTCATACAAATTCTAAAAGTAATGAAAGGCCTAGGCAAAGCTTAAAAATATTTATTATTAATCGGTGAAAAATTTCAAATTCAAAAGAATAAAAAAGTTTTTGTGTTATTTAAATGACAAAATGTCACTTAAGTTCACTGATAAGCAGGGTGACCGTTTGACCAACTGGCTTGCCAGACTTTTTGTCTCCTTTTTTTTTGAGTGAATTGTATAAAAATACATTCAAAATAAAAAGTTTAGTGTAGTTTTCTCGTTTTTTTTAATTTTGTCCCTTTTTTTGATCAATCGCCTTTTGGTGCCACCTTTTGAAAAATGTCATCGATCACCCTGTTGATAAGACTTAAGGAATTATGGAGTTAACTTTTTATTTCTCAATCTATTTCCAGGTTTTTTGCGTATGAGTAATATTTTACGAACTTGTTATTTGTTGAGAAAAATTTTCATATTTGAGTTTTTTGAATTTATATTTAAAAAAATTTGTTATTAAAATTTCACGTATATACATACATGCATATTTATTTAATGTAATTTAGCACTTACATTGCAGTTCTCCTACTCCTACATTTACTATCAATATTTAATCGTTTTTGTTTTCTGGTACAAAACAACTTGTGAGAACTAAATGCTCATCACAAAATTTAAGAAATTTCTATAACGAATGGTGAATAATAGCATAGTTTTTAATCCTTGTGTAACATAAAATAATAAAACTAATAATACCTTTATATTTTTTATAATAGATATATGGAGATGAAACACTGTGCTGCTTCCTAATACACAAACACGTACACATAAATACTAGTGAGGTGCCCGAATAACAATTTTTAATATTGCCGAATACGACTATCTAAAAAACAATTCAAAGAATTTTCGAAAAAAAACTATACTGCCTCTTATATCCTAGATAAAACTTCTATAATAGAAAGAAAATTAGAAATTTTAATGCAGCTTAGAAATGTTCAAATTTTTCTTGAAGTTACATAAACGCCCGTTGGGATTTTCATAATAAATCCTATCTAGTATTTGGTGTTTGCAATAGTTTATATTACTTATTTTCGAAGATGTTTTCAATTTATAAAACCAAAACAATATATCGTACAACAAAAACAGAAGACGAGGTAATTATCAACCTTTAATAATAAATAATAATAAAACTTTGCATTATAAAATTGTCATTGTCATACTGAATTTCGTAACAGTATCTATGCAAGATCTCCAATTTGTTTAAATATGAAACTCAGTGGAATAACTGGATTGAAATAATTTCATTACTTTAGTGGAACAATTTTGATTATAAAATCCACTTGTTTAACAAATTTAATGATATTATTGTCCAATATAAATGAAAATGATTCATCGGTTCAATTCAATTTTTCTCTCCAATTATTGACTTTTGCCCATTAATAAAATTATTTATTGGGCTCAAAGTAAGAATTTTAATTCGTATACGGGCCTGTTCTGAGAATCGTGGTGATTTAAAATCACCTGATTTCAAAAGTAAACTACTAATAGCTGGCTTGATATGTATTTAAAGTTTTTGTAATTTATAATAGAATATTTTCTTCCAAATTCCAGCGCTATAAATTGTGATATTTAAAAAAACAATTATTTAGCTTTCATTAATTTTTAGAAATACTGGTGATGTGACATGTTGTGATTTGCAGAACAAATATTTTCTTTTTAATTTTTTTTTATTTAAATTTAATGTAAAACAAAAATATTTATATTCATTTTAATATAATTATTATTATATAATATAAATTTATTTAATTCAAATATTTAATTTTTAATAAGAATTGAAAAATGCTAAACTTGAGTCCAATTGAAATATCAAACATATTCTTTGAACTTTATTTTTTTACGAAAATTTATTATTTATAATCGCAATTAATCGATTTTCGTCAAAAAATCAAGTTTAAAAACTATGTCGCTTTAACTTGTTTGTCGGTTATGGCACGATATTATTCTTTGAATCAAAACTCATTACAGTACAGTTCATATAACAAATATGTAACCCATTGATTTCTAATTTCGTAAGTAAAGAAAGTAACTTTGGTGATAAAGGTACTTTCGAACTTTAGACGATTTTTACATTTAAGGTTGTTGCTCTGCTACAATTATTGATTTTGTTTGCTTATACTTAGAAAATAATGGTAAATTTTTACTTAGGATATTTTGCAATAGCACCTTTTTTATGCTTAATCTTCTGCTTTTTTTAGCATTCACATGATAAAGTGTTGCCAGAAATAAGGTATTATACAGGGCTTCAAGGTTTGAAAACCGCATTTTTGGCGAGACTGTTAGTTATTAAATTTCTCCGTCATCTGTAGTGTCATTTATTCAGGAAAGGTTAACCATTTACGAAAGTGGATCATTTAACAACGAATACGAATATCTAAAATAATATTCGCTGCCGCTTTTTTTACGCCATCAAAATGAAATATTTAATTTTTCTAAAAAAAGGAAGCTAATAAAAACTTTCTTAAATTTAAATTGTCGCTAGTAAATTACATTTGAAAGCAATTATTTCTGAAATAAATTAAATGCATACATACACTGCATAACATATTTTATTTTTCTTATTTTTTCACTTTTTAATTTAAATTTTCCCTTTTCTTTAGTTTTTCTTAACATGCGCTTGAATTTGGCAAATACATATATAAATATATAAAAATTAGCGAATTGCTCACTTTTAAGATAAAAATAATTACACATCACTAATTTACACACACACACATAAGCACAAACCCATTCATTCACTAAACTTACTTTTCAAAACTACTAAGTGTTTCGGTTACATTTTTTACATGCAGAAGTTCTTGTATGTGTTGCCAAGGTTGTAATTTATTTTATATTATGGAAGAGAAAAAAAACTACTTTTTAGTAATTGCATGCTTGTGCACCCTTACCATGAATACAAGAATGTATGTGTATTGTATTGTAAAAACCGCATACCACTTCAAAGTAATTTTATAAAATTGTGCGCTGCCTAAACCATAGAGACCGCATTGTTAAGCTGCAAGTGACTGAGCTGAATGACTCCATGAACCCACAGTGATACAGCTACAAGAGTAATACAACCAAAGTGTACGTTGCAAGCAACGAGCTAAAACCAAAAACCTTAGGCTGAGTTTACATCTGGCATTTCTTGTGTGTCATTTGCCCAAAAAAAAACGTAACCAAATAATTAGTAATAAAAAACTGTTTGATTCAGACATGTATTTATTGATTTAAACAGTTTGCAATAATTTTGGATTCTATAAAATTGTCTATTAATTATGTATGAAACTGTTTAACTTAATAAATACATGTCTGAATCAAACAGTTTTTCATTAGTAATTAGTTGGTTACAATTTTTTTCGCTTGTGTGGCATTTGGCACACAGATGTTAACCCGGCATTAGAACCACACGGCCACCAGGCAGCAGAAAATTCAACTTATTTGCCACAATATTTTTGGTCTAAAACGTAGTAACAGTTTATTTAATGGTTTGGGGATTTTCTGCTTAGAGAAATTAATATTAAAAATATATTTTTACTTGTGTCCTGAAAAAAGACATAAAATAAAATAAAGTAACAAATTACCTTAAACAAATTTATGATGCAACAGAAGTATTTAACTTTTTTTGAGTTGAAGGCAAACGCGATAAAAATAAGTTTTGGTATTTATTGATTGCTATGACAGCTTTGGAAGGATCCGTTTTTATGGATTTGTATAAATTGGTTGAATGTGAAATTAATTTGACATGACATTAGGAGAGCGATAAGAAGCTGAATAATAAGATATTTTTTTCTTTTTAATTTCTTTCTGTTAGAAATGTATATAAAATTATGTAAATGTAAATATATATACATATATTAACGAACTAAAATTATTAAGTCCTACTTTATACAAAGGAAATCTTATTGCTAAGATGGTTAGTTTGTTGGGGAGAGAGATGAGGGGAAAAGAAACGAGTACTCAGCTTCATGTGCTGTCAATATGTTTTGCTTTCTCATTCGTAATGTTAAAAAATCACACATGCATACACAAAACTATGAGGTGAAAAATAAGGCTTGAATTGTGTGGACACCGATGAAAGTTCAAAAAAGAAAAAGTGATAAGCTTAGCAATGAGACTTGACTAGTGTGAACTGGGACTAATACAGGGTGTTTTTAAGCCTGATAGAAATTTAAATTGTAAAAAATAGCACCCAAAATTAAATTTGTGTCCAAAAATTTTTATTTTCGAAAGCTTAATACATGACATTAATATGTAAAAATTATTTCGGGCATATAGTCACTGCGGCTTTTCTTAACGATGCGCGTTATTGACGTCCAATTTCATGAGATTTTTTCAATCATTGCTCTCGGTGTGTCACAAATAATACTAAAAATTTTACTCTCTATCGCTGGTTTATCAGCATAAGCCTACACGTAGTTTCATAGAAAATAAACCAGAGGAGTCAAATCACACGACTTTGGAATCCTTTTAAGGTCCATTTCTCAAAATATACTTATCCCCAAAATATTGATTTCAATAACCATGGTTGCTGTCACCATATCAAATGCAAAACTATCTTGCTAAAACCAATTAAAGTCATTCATATTTTTAAAGAAAAAATCTTGATTCACCGTGAGGAGAGCTTCAGAATAATGTTTGAAGAAATACGGTCCAGTGATGCCACCAGCGTGTAAACTATACCTAACGGTTGGTGTTTTTGATGTAATGGAGTCTGTGGATTCTTTTTTCTTCATATCAGGCAAGCTTGTTTGACTGATCGGGGTTAAATTCAAAAGCAGTGTACACTGTTTACATTTCGGATTTGTTTACAGAAGATACTACCATTTCTAGCTTTGATACCCTTTCTGACTCCATATCGAAGATCCTGGAGAGTAGTCCGAACAGTGAAATCATTATTGCTGGCGATTTCAATGTCCACAATTCAACATGGCTTCGCCATTCAAACTGTATAACTACGGAAGGCCAATATGTTGAGCTGTTCGCAGCGTAAAACCACTTAGCGCAAATCGTGTGTTGGAGGGCACCCTAATAAGTATGAAGTGAGTGTTAATGCACCTCTCAGTAATTTAAATCACTGTACCATTTCGGCAGTGTTGCAAAATGTTACAGGCATTTCCCACCATATAACCCCTGAAAACCCGCTAAAAACCGCTATCTGAATAAAAATAAACGCTACATTAACCGCTGAATTTTTTATAACCAACATATGTCTTTTTTATGGTTTATTGGTAAAAAAAAGAATAAGATAAATTTTACAAAATATGTATACATATGCATAGATGTATGTGTGTAATTCCCCAATTTTTGTAAGCAAAACTCAGCCTACTCTTTAAGTAGGTATTTTATTTCCTGCAGAGTTTCCATACACAAATATCCAGCCAGGAAAAAGTAGAATCCAATTGACTATTCCATCTTATAATATTAATGTTTAAGCTGATTCAGTATATTTTCAATATTTTCTGCGATAGACCCTAATTATTTTACACGTATGGAAGTATTTGTAAAATATTGTTAAAATTTCCTGATTTTCTGACTATCTGAAATTAAAATAAATAATGTTGATAAAATAAACTCCATGGCTCAATTCACATTGGATTGAAGTTTAATTTCGAAGGAGAATTTCCAATCACCCAGTTTACAGTTGGTTTTCCGTTTGTTTAAAGATTTGTTTACTATTTTTTTAATACGAAAAGAATGATTAAATTGGTTTGTAATATAATTATAATCGAATTAAATTTTATTCACTAATTATGAGATTTATTCACTTTTATACTCGTATGTATATACATATGTATGTATGTTATTATTTTTAACCTCTTAAATTTTCACATTATAATACACGACCACAATATGTCAATTTCCTATTTGAAAAAAGTGACGTTAGTTTCTATCGAGAAAAAAAAATCACTTTATTTTGATTCAATACCTTTCTTTATAAGTTTCAGAAAAACGCTGAAAATCCGTCAACTAAGAAGTTCTTCCGCTAAAATTCCCGCTGGTGGTTTTTTAAATAGACTTGCCGCTAATGACAACAAAATACAGTCATATATAGCGGGAAAACCGCCGTTTCGGCAACACTGCATTTCGGCCTCTTTTTTGCTATCAGAACTTCATAGCGTTTCACTTGCAGCAGCAAAACGACTAAAATACATCTACTAAAAGGCTCGTTGGACTAAGCTCAACGATTTTTTTCGGCATTTTAATTGGAAGCTATGTTTCCTTGACAATGATGTCAATGCCATAGCCAAAATTTTCGAAAGTATAATATTGATGGGAATGAAAGTTTTCATGCCATCAAAACAAAATCCTATTAAGTCCAGACGGAAAATGTGGTTTAATCAGACATGCAAAAATGCAGTCAGATCTAGGGAGGAAGCATAAAGTATTTAACGATATAATCAAAACGCCGATACTTATTTGTTATGCAAAAGAGCGAGATCTTCGTGCACCAAAGTACTGAGGCATGAAAAAGCTCTTTACGAGCACATCTCCGTACTAAAGCTTTTGCTGCCCCTCCGGGTAGTAAGACCATTTGGTCATTCGTTAAAAGAGTAAAGAATTATGTTGGTTCATCAATTCCCACTCTTTTAAAGGATGACCAAATATTCACTGATCCGGCTGATAAAGCTAACCCTACTACCTGAAATATTTGCAAGTAATTACTACTTGCCGGAAAGCAATCAGCTTCTGCCTATGCTAGAGAGAGTATCTACTACTACTATGCCTAAGATATCCCTTCGAGCTTGGGCAGTAAAAAGGACTTTGTCGAAACTCAACATAAACAAGTCTTCCAGGCCGGATGGCATTCCGGCACAAAAATATCCATAGCAACACAGATAGGCCGTCAAATTTGTGTTTCAAAAGACAAATGCACGCAAAAAATTCTTGACGTTCATCGAACTATGCGAAGTCCGCCGTTCGTCCCAATTGTGTTTACAGCATTATATGGTTTTTTCCGTGTTGCTTGAAATATTTATTTGAAATACAATGGAAGTGAAATTTTCATGGAAAAAAGTTTCATTACTTTTCTAGAACACAATAATATCGTCTTGGAGGAACTAAAAACTTTTTTATGTTTCATGTTTTTTTAATATTAATTCGTCACATATTAAAAGGCGTTTTTCTGTAGATATGTGCAATATATTTCTTTGAAACAAAATCACTTAAATTCCAGAATTTACCTGAATGCCACCACAGCAATCCTACACACGCAAAAATACCATAGCGTTAACATTAAATCTCAACCAGAAATTTCCATTTCTTCAGGTGTTTACCTTGAAAGTTTACGTAGCTCTTATATATGTATATTATCTCCTTTATTACCACCACAGACAGACTACTATGCAGGATTTAAGCCTGTCTGCTATGCAGATGACGTGGAAATATTATTAATGGGAAACCATCTTAGAATATTATTTAATTTTCAACCGAAATTTGTTTGTTCACGAGAATACGAAATATTAAATAGTTTGAATCTCTCGTATTTCAAAATAAACCAATAAAAATTACCAACAATTTCAAATATTTGGGGATTATCCTGCTAAGATTATGAAGAAGATAGACTAATTAGACCTTAAGGAGTTTGGATATTTTTCAGAAGAGCAATTGAGTCCGATTATGCAATAAGTACCAAAATGACACTCTGGCCTTCCAAGAGTGTGATACGATAATGCACGCATTGTTAGGGTGGTAGTAGTTTTTAGATGGATGTAAACCCCTAAAAAAAGAATCAATACTGTATGAGCATTTATGGCGCATCAAGAACTACAACAACTAAGACGATTTTAAACATTATTTCAATCCCTCCAATTGATATATAGGTTCAATATGAAGCAGTTTTGAAATGGGTTATTGGCTATCAAGAGAACGTACAACCATCTAACAAAGCATAATACATACCTCATCCAGGAGCAACTACACCATTGTTATATGTTATAAAACCCCAATCAGATAAGTATACAGTAACTATAGCACCAAAATACTATTATCTTCTATATTTTAAGTAGCTAAAACACTAGGATAAAATTGTATTGACGTCAACGTGAGTTACGTTATTTACTTTATTAGGAAGGAAAAAAAAGAACTCTTCACTTTCACTGCTCAATCAATAATAATTTTATTTTCAACCAAATGTTTCTTTTTAAAAATACACCAGAATGCTTAATCTATATTTTTACAAAATGTTGCACAATTGTTGGGTTAGTTTGAAATGCTTATTAAAATTAACAGGAAAAACATAAAACCAATTATTATTCGCATTAAATAAATTAATAAGAATTTAAAATTAAAAAATGCTTAAATTACAAAATACAATAAATTGCTAGGTGTTATTTTATTGCGGTTTGCTTCTTTCCGATAAATTGTTTGATTTTCCAGATTTTCCGGCTCTGAGCGGGTTTTGTTTAGTTTGTTTATTCTATTCTCAGTTTTGTTTTCTATTTCTTCTTTGATTTGTGGGTACAAAATATTTTGGAATTCGTTAAGTTTTGTAATGTATTCATGTTCGTTGTTAAACGTAACGTTGTTTTTAAATTTGAATGTTCTGCCGAAAAATAATTTAAATGGGGTCAATTTAGTTGTGGAATGTATAGAGTTATTATAAGTTATAAGAGTTTTCTTTTCTGGTAGTTATTACGATTCTATATATTTCGGTCAGGGTGGAATGTAGTCTTTCGACGGGTGTGTTGCTTATGCTCTGTTGAAATGAAGTAATATGCAGATGAATTTGAAACTGTTTACAAAATTCTTTAAAAATATTGGCTGTAAATTCTGAGCCTTTTCAGCAATTATTTTTCTCGGAATACCATAAAGGTTAATGAAATGTTTTAAAGATTTTAGTGTGCATACAGAATTTCGTGATGAGAGTGTGTATGCTGCAGAGAATTCTGAAAATATGTCAATATGTAAAATGTCTAGGGGCTTTAAGGGGTTTTCCGTTTTTTGGAATAAGGGGTTTGAAGGATTTCTGTCATATTTAAGGGCTTGACATTTATCGCAGTTGTTAATTATTTGTGTTATTTTATTTTTCATAAAAGGGAAGTAAAATTCTCTTTTAAGATAAAGATGTGTTTCGCTGATTCTACGGTGGTTGTTATTTTCATGATAGCTTTTTATAAGTTCTTCCTGATTGTCGCTTTCTGTTATATCTTCTAATATTTCCGTGCAGCGTATTAAACGGAATATTTTGTTATTTGAGAAAAATTTTTAATAAACAGATTGAATAATGCAAAAAGTATCATCGTCGGTAAATATTGCTGTCAATTCCCAGTAAAAAAAGAGACTCCAAAAAAGTCATGAACATGTAGAGTCTACGATGCGGAAGTAGTGCAAATTTCGATCCAATTTAATGATTTTTACATAGGGTTGTCATTGCAAGAAGTTCTCTTTTTCGATGCCTGGTCACTGAATTGGAAGCGATATTAAGAAAAATTCCCTTTTTTGTGTTCTATGATAATATTTTCATCTAGAAAAATTGTAAATAGTTACCTATTTTAATAATTCGATTCTTTTTATACGAATTTAAGCCCGAAACAGTGTTTTCATGTAAATTTAAGCAAACAACTTTTAAATTTTAGACTAAAATTAGTTCGTAAATTTCTTAAAAAAAATATTTTTTTTTAATTCTAACACTATGGAGGAGTTACAAGGTTTTGTAAGACTAAAATAAGCTTCTATATGGTTTTTAACTCACTCTCGCCAAATTAAAAATATCGACTTTTTGGAAACAATGAAAATGTACTTCCGCTAGAATGACTTCCATTTTTTTTCACTGGGTTTGTTTGGATTAAGGAATTTTTTAAGAATTTCTATTATTATCTCTTCTGTATAGAAAAGTTTCCTAAATATTCGACGTTGTTTATTCTTGAATGGCATCATAACTGACATTTCTGGCGTCATTGTAGTTTTTTTTAAATCCTACCTGTAGATTAAAGTCGTTTAAGGGCTTTTCTTAAATGTATATACCGTCATTTAAATTTTCCTCTGCTGAGTGCACGGTAGTACCAGATGTACCTATATTTAATGCAACATCATTTATGTTTTTTTCCGATAATTTATGTATATCTACTTTTATTCTACTTAATGCATCAGCATTTGTATTTAATTTAACTTTCTTGCACTCAAAAAAAATTAACTAAAACTTTGGAAAATTTTCTAAATTTGAATAAAAAAAGTTGTCGTATGGCGCCAAATCTTTAAAATATTTACTAAATATCTAGTTCATTAATGAACTAGTTTATAGTAATTATATTTTCATATTTACGTAAAATTTTCCTAAAATTAAGTAAAATGTTCGCAAAAAATTCGAAGCTTTGCAAAAAAAATTTTTCGTCTTTGATCTCAAATAATTTAGTAAATTTTCCAATTTTTTTTTTGTCTTTAATTCTGGTACTTATTTTTATTTTTAATTAAATTCTATACCAACTGATATGTTATTTATTACATCTTCATATTATATTCTTAATTATAATTCACCATACATATATAAATGCCTTGAGAGGAGACAAATTACAACCAGCAACCTTCTGATTGATAGGCAAGCACTCTAACTAATTGCCTAACAAGGCAGCCTGAATAAGCATTGAAATTATTGAGTTTTAAAATTTTATTTTTTGTACAAAAAAATAATGGCTCGATTATGGATGGCAACCGAACTTCAGAGTAGAACAATACTTCTTTTCTTCAAATGTTCTTCTCATAACTTGAACCAATCTATGCGTTTGTTGAATGGTGCTATGCTGACTTCTAAAGCCAAACTGATGGTCCGGTATGCACTCACTATCAGTTAAAATTGGGGACAATTTTGTGATGAGCAGCTTTTCAAAGAGTTTTCACTTAGTTGACAGCCTATATGACTCAGCTTTGGTAAGATCTTTGCTTGGCTTTGGAACCATTTTAACTTTGGCAAGCTTCCAGTGTTGTGGATAATACTTTATTCGTAATATGGCATTAAAAATAAACAGCAGGAGTCTTATTGCAATATGCGGCAACTTCCTCAGTATCTTGTTACTAATTCCATCAATACCTGGAGCTTTCTTTGGCTTGAGTTCAGCAGGGGTTCGAGGGGCAAATCAGAAACAACAGTACACTATCTCGTAGTCGAATTCTTCCAGTTTAAGTCGCCACCTCACCAGTTTTGAATTAGGCTCTTTCAAGCTCATTATCCAAGTGAGTGGTCTATGGTCAGTAACAATAAAAAATTTGCGTCCAAATAGATACGGGCGGAAATATTTTGTCGCCAAAACAATGGCCAATATGAGTTTTAGGAACTGGAAAGTTTTTTATAGCGTTAATTTTCGCTGGATTGGGTTTTATCCCGTCCGTGGAAATAATATGCCTAAGAAACTTGGATTCTTTTTTAAAAAATTCTGGTTTGTCAGTTTGCATTTTAAGATTAGATGATCGGAGCTTGTCAAAAACTAATTAGAGGCTTTGTAAGTGTTCCTGTAGGGATGTGGAATAGATAATAATGTCGTCTAGGTATACTAGACATGTTTTACCTATGAGTTCGCCTAGTACATTATCCATGACTCTTTGAAAGGTCGATGGTGCGTAGTTTAGCCCGAATGGTATTCTAACATACTCATAATGTCCACCTTGAACTGTAAACGCAGTTTTCAAAATATATATAGCATGCGTATCAATTTGGTGAAAACCGTATTATTCCATGTTCTAGCATGTCCGTTATTTGTCGTTTTACTTCAATTTTATGTATCTGCAGCAGAGCTGTAAATGAATCATTCTTTTTTGATTTTAATTCTTTTTTAATTCATTACAAATTAGCAAATTTTGAATGAATTCTTTTCACACAAAAAATTATTTGAATTAAATTTGAGTCAATTCAAATGAATTTGGCAAAATTCAATTGCTATTCATTGAAATGAATTAGAATAATGAATTGCAATTCAAATGAATGGAATCAAAAACGAGTTGCAATCAATACAATTCAAGAGGAAATTTCCGCTACAAAAATTATAATTTAATTAGAAAAAAACCTCACATACACATAAATGTGAAAAAGGGCCAACTTCCTATCTAAAATTTCGGCCATTAAAAGTAGTAAGATATCAATAAAAATAATGTCAAGTAAACAGGTTGCCTAGATATAATATGAAACACTGACGACTTCATATTATTAAACTGCATGGCAGATAAGACAGATATGTATTGCGCAAAGAAGAACTTGATCAAAATTTATATCTCACTACTTTTAATGGCCGAAATTATGGATAGTAACTAGGCCCTTTTTCACATTTATGTTTTTGTGACCACTTCTTGAAAAATTTTCTACAATAACACATTTTAAACTTGAAATTTCTAGTGTATTTTGTTTTTATTCATGTACACTGGACCAGTTGAAAAGGGCATAGTTGCATAAAATAGTAGGTTAGAGTGTGATGGTTGTTGGATTGCACACCTTAAAAATGCATTATTGTGCATCGAAATAAAGCATACATTTTAGTGGGCATGACCCCGCATGCTTTTCTAAATATATTCACATATTTATTTATTTATATTAAAGTCTGCTTAGCCAAAGTACATAAATCAAAAGGATATGCCCAATGTGCGTACAAAGTTTCAATAGGGTAGCTGGTCCTTTAACTTTTGGATTTTCCGATTGTGTAACTCAATTTTGTCTAAAAAATGCCGGCGCTCGACAGTATAATCTTACGTAACATTTTTATGGGCCTATCCTTCACCATTTTTGTATCTGCTAGTACTTTCGGTTCAGGTAAAGTTTTGTAGGAAAAAGGTAATGCGAAATACATAAGTAATAGACTTAAACTGCTAAACCGAAGTACATGAAAGAAAAAACAAGTAAGAGTGCTATATTCGGCTGTGCCGAATCTTATATACACTTTACCAAAGTGCGCTTATGTAGTATAGAGATACATACATAAGCACAGAGATATGTATGTATGTAGATATTAATTTTGTGAAAAAATGCATACTTTTTTCTCTAGTGCAATTTTTAGGTTTTTGGCATTATGTTTAATTTGGTGCTTTTTAAATTTTGGCAATATATTTTATTTTGCAAATTTTTTAGTTTTGGCGATTTTTTTCATGTAGGCAATTTTTTTTTGGTTTTGGCGATTTTTTTCGGTTTTTGGGGTTTTTTTAATATTGGCGATTTCTTTTCGTTCTGGCGATTTATTTTGATTTTGACGATTTTTTTCATTTAGGCGATTTTTTTATTATTTATTTATTTTTTGTGGCAATTTTTTTACTTGTGACACTTTTTTTCTCGTTTTGGCGATTTTTTCGGTTTTTGGGGTTTTTAAATTTTGGCGATTTTTTTTTTTATTTAAGCGATCTTTTTAATTTTTGGCGATTTTTTTCATATAGGCAATTTTTTTTTGTTTTGGCGATTTTTTTCGGTTTTTGGCGTTTTTTTAATTTTGGCGATTTATTTTCGTTTTGGCGATTTTTTTGATTTTGGCAAATTTTTTTTTCATTTGCGCGATTGTTTTAATTTTTGGCGGTTTTTGTTCATATAAGCATTTTTTTTTGTTTTGGCGATTTTTTTCATATTTGCAATTTTTTTTTTGTTTTGGCGATTTTTTTCGGTTTTAGGCGGTGTTTTTATTTTTGGCGATTTATTTTCGTTTTGGCGATTTATTTTCATTTAGGTGATTTTTTTAATTTATGGCGATTTTTTTCATATAAGCAATGTTTTTTGTTTTGGCGATTTATGCGGGTTTTTGGCGTTTTTTGTCATTGTGGGAATTTTTTTTGGTTTTGACACGTTTTTCTCGTTTTGGCGATTTTTTCGGTTTTTGGCGTTTTTTTCATTTAAGCGATTTTTTTCATTTTGGCGATTTTTTTCGTTTTGGCAATTTTTTTTAAATTTTTGGCGATTTTATAATTTTCGGATTTTTTAGTTTGACCGTTTTTGAAAATTTCAAGAGTTTAACTTTTACAGTTTCCAAAATATAGCAATTTGTCAAAATTACATAGTCACAATTTCATTAACTGATGGACCACCCTTTAATTTGAATTTTTTAACTTTAGTGTTAATTGTTGTAGCCTATATAAAAATACACTAATTTTACAAATTTCAAGTGTCAATATACATATGTACATACATACATACAATTGTATGTATATTACATGGGATTTTAAAAGTTTTTATCACTCATTTTGGAACACCCTTTAATTTTTAGCTTTTATATATTTGTTGTTGTAGCGACCAAAGTTCTACATACACTGTCCAAATTTCAGATCCGTAGCTTTTACCATTCCTGAGAAAATAGCCTTCTTCCTAAAACATGAATTATGTTTAATTATTAGGAAAAAAGTTAAAGTTTTCCAACCCTGGAAACGTTTTTTTTATTTTGTTAAATTTTTAATTTTTTTTTATTATAAATACAGGGTGGCCCAGAAAGACCGAAGTGGTGTAAATTCCTTATAACTTTGTATTTAAGACATATTTTTTTAATTTTTTGTTTTTTAAATACAGTAAATTTATAGGGAATATTTTTAGATTAGTTGTTAAAAATGATATCCCGCAAGTGGAGGCCATTTTCTGCTTCGCACAAATGATCTCTTTTCAACACATTTTCCATGACCTTTCGCAAAACTTCCGGTGTTATGTTGTTAATTTCTTCTGGAATATTGGTTTTTAATTCCTCAATAGTCCTAGGCTTATTAACATAAACTTTCCCTTTTAAATAACTCCAAAGGAAACAGTCTGGAGCGGTTAAATCCGGGGAACGCGGAGGCCAATTAAAATTGCTTCTACGCGAATTTATTCTTTCCCCAAAGATGTCGCGTAAAATAGCCATTGTGGCCCTCGGAGTGTGCGCTGTGGGTCCATCCTGTTGGAACCATATTTGCGGATGGTTTTCCATGGTTGGCTTTACAAAATTTTCCAACATGGCCCGATATCGATCACCATTGATGGAAATAACGACACTTCGTTCATTTTCAAAAAAATATGGGCCAATGATCCTTTCTGAAGAAACACCGCACCAAACAGTACACTTAACTGGGTGTAATTGTCGTTGATGAAGTACTCTCGGGTTTTCCTTAGCCCATATCCTAAAGTTTTGCTTGTTAACAAACCCATTTAATTGGAAATGGGCTTCGTCACTCATAAATAAGTTATGAATAATGGAAATGGAAAGAGCACATTTGTGCGAAGCAGAAAATGGCCACCACTTGCGGGATACAATTTTTAATAACTAATCTAAAAATATTCCCTATAAATTTACTGTATTTAAAAAACAAAAAATTAAAAAAATATGTCTTAAATAAAAAGTTATAAGGAATTCACACCACTTCGGTCTTTCTGGGCCACCCTGTACCAATTTTATTCATACCGAAGTGTAAAATAAGTTAATTTAATAAAAAAGTAATAAAAACTTGTTGTCGGTAGTTATTTTCTATGGGAGAATAGAGTTTGAGTTTTCCAGCTCTGAAACCGTCTGCTCGATTTTGGAAAGCTTCTGACACACCAGTCCAAGAACGAAGCCTCTAGCTGTTCTGGGAGCTTGGGAAAACCAAGTGCACACGAACAGACAGACGGACATCGCTTGTTCGTCTTCCCTATGCATAAGGATCCAGAATATATATACTTTATGTGTAGCTTATTAATATTGTAGAAATTACAAACGGAATGACAAACATATATACACCCTTTTACCATTTTTTGGTAAAGGGTATAAAACAGTTCCTCTCTTTTATGTTGATTTCCAAATACCAGAGTTCTCATAGTTTGATCAGTTTTAAAGTATCTTTGCGTTGTAGTTTCATAGACGGAACTTACGTCCATTGGCTCTGGTTTGCTATATTCCTTAAACGTATTGTTTCTAAATGGATTTCGGTTGTAGTTTTGGCTACGTGTGTAATTTTGGTTATGGTTTTGGTTAAGAGAATTATTGTTTGATTTATGTTATAAAGGTTGGGCATTATAATATGTCGTTTGTTGGGGACGTGTATATTGGTTTCTAAAGGTAAGCTCATGTTGTTGCGAAAAAGGTGTGAACCTATTATTTACCCATTTTCATTGTAAAAAGAATTGTTTGATCTTGGCTGCCAATAGCTTTAAGTAGCAGTGGGATCTGTTTTCATATAGAAAATATTTTGCTCTTTAATGCATAAAGAAACTGCTTCTGCTAATGAGTCAGGTTTGGATACTCGAACCTAATGGTTCTCTTAACCCAATCAGAAAGCTATTTAAACACATTTCGGAATAAAGTTCTTTTATTGATTTCACTACCCTTTCATCTCTTTCATGTTTTTGTATAATATTAAATAAAGATGCTTGAATTTCTATAATCTCGCTATAAAATTTTTCAGTCCTTTTGTCAGAGTAGTGCAGGATAAGGTTTTGTTTAATTTCGTCCCAATTAAGCTGTGTCCCGTACATGTTTAACAGCTCGTTAGCCTGTACGGTGATTTGTTTGCGTATGGCTTGCAATAATATTTGACCCTGAGGTGTTGCATCGTAGGCTCTTATGTGAAGCAAAATTTCTTCCACATTATTAATGAATTCATTTAAAGGGCGTGGATTGCCTTTATATATTGGCAAATCCTTTATTGCATCTGGGATGCGAAGAAAATCAAAGGAGGGTCTACTAGGAAAATTTAGGACAGGATTTCCTACAGAATTTGATTGTTCGTTTGAAGGAGTAGCCATATTACTTGTTTCTATTTGGAAGGATATATCTTCCGAAAGGCAATCATCGGGAATCGAGTTAAGAGTTCTACTTTTAAATAGTTTCCCTAATGCACTAGGATATGGTCTTAATATATATTTAGTTGTTTTCCGTTTGTTCATCTACAAGCAGTACATTAACTTCTTTTTTTTTTGTTTTATGAAAAATCAATAAAAAAAATTTCTTTATTATATATTATATTTATTAGAAAAATTAATCAAAAAATTACCTTTATTTCCAACTTGATTATCAATATTATTTTCGTATTCTTGTTTTCTTGTATCTTTTATTTAAAAAAAAATATATCAGTTAAAATTTATATATAATTATGCAATAATTTATGTATATATTTGTATTTAGATAAATGTATCTTTCTTTCGTTAAAAAAATTCCACTTTAAGTTTTTCCTTATTATTTCGTTATTTTATCTCTTTTTTTTATATACTCTTCTAACCTGGAGGGTCCCGGCTTTTGGACTACGGAATCGCAAATTTGAGTTTTTATTATACTGGAGGGTCCGTCGATAGGAATCGCAGTTTATTATATTTTGTTACGGCTTTGCTGGCCAGTTAATTATAGATTTTTATTATGTATTATTATTATTACTATCACAATTTTGACTCACCAAATAAAAGCAGGGTTCTTAACATAGTTATTCCTGGTGGTAAGGAGTTGATACTCGCCGATTTCATATCCAATTTCCTCGATATTCTCTCGAAATTTGTGCTCTGTGATATTTTCTCACAGTTTCTTAGATAGTACCTTAATTTTTCTCCGATATGCCCTTGAATGTTTTTCAGCACTCCGTGATATTCCCTCACGGTTCTATGATTAGCACTTAAAGGATTTGTTTAATCGTCTACTGCGCCAGTTACGTTATTTACTTTATTAGGAAGGAAAAAAAACTCGTCACTTTCACTGCTCAATCAATAATAATTTAATTTTCAACCAAATCTTTCTTTTTAAAAATACACCAGAATGCTTAAACTATATTTTTACAAAATGTTGTACAACAGTTGGCTTAGTTTGAAATGCTTATTGAAATTAACAGGAAAAACACAAAACCAAATATTCGCATTAAATTAATTAATAAGAATTTAAAATTACAAAATGCTTAAAATACAAAATACAATAAATTGGGTCAGTTAAGTGGGAAGTTAAAGTGTAACAAAAAGAAATAAAGAATTAAAATTGATAATTGCTGACGGTGCTTCTTGGTTGCTTGTTTGGTGGTATAACGTGTATTCCGAGCTTTATTGGCGTAGTTCATGCACCCTGGTAAACATTTGGTATAGAAAGTTTTTATAATTATGGTAAGGGTTAGATTCAGACACAAATATGGTCTTACCCATTGATTAAAAAAAAATTGGAAAATTTAATTATTTTTAAACGTGAATTATTAATTAAACTTCGAAAGCTTAAGGGTAAACCTAATTAATGATAGATCATCTATAAAGATTAGTAAAGTAATAAAATTTTTTTATGTAAAAGTGGCCCAGAGTCCGAAGTCCAGAATGCGCATCCTCAAGAACAGCCATATACCCGAATTAATCTTCAAATGCTTATGTCATTAATTCATATTAAAGATTTTATTTTAATTACGATTTTTTGTGTTATTTAGTTATATTACAGTTCAAAAAAAAAATATCTTGCAAATCATACCTTTAATTATGTAAAAATGTATTCATGTAATCATTGCAAAAATATTTTTTATTTACATGAATCACCTTTTATTTTTATTTAAAAAATATTTTCAAATATTTGTATATTTTTATTTACTAACACTGATGAGATTTTTTAAAAAAAATTATATGTTTTTGGTATATTATTTTTGCAAGATGACTCATTTACTGAAATGAGTAATGCGTGAATTTTACATTTCATAACACTGTTGAGTTTCGTTCGCTCTTGGCATTCACCGCGTGCCTTATGGTTAACGGACATATAGGCCTACAGTGGATACCAGGAGAAAAACGTATAACGAAGAAACACTTTAGCAATATTACATTTACTTTTACTATTATGTTCGCATGGTAAATTTAATTTTTAAACCACTTTTTAAAAATTGCTAAGTCTAACAATTTTTATTACACTTTATATATTCACATTTTTAACACTTGCGAAAGTTGTTATCCTTTTGACTTTCGTGATCACACTGTATTGTTTTGCTAAACAGCCAGAGTACAAAACTGCAACTTACTAAGATCATAACATATATTAATTTGTACTCTTTTTTAATAGATTTAAATGCTATTTTCTAATGTTTGCTTACCTTACGGTTTCATATTTAAGGGTAGTTTAAGTAAATTGCCAGGATCACGTCTCTGCTCTCAAATCATGCTCTCTTTGTGTAACAAATCGTACACATTCTCTCGTTCTGATCGTCAGTAATAATAATTTTTTTTAACATTTTGTTTAGGTAAAAATTTTATATAAATCCTGTTTTATTTTAATTGTAACAGGGTGCAGCAGCTGCCACAACTACATATTTCATCTGCATTATTGTCATTATATGTTTATTATTTGTGTGTTTGTTTTATTGCTTTTATCGTTGTTTTTGCATTATTGACATTTACAGACTGAAATTGTTAAGAAGTGAACAAAAATCACTGCTGCATAATCCTCTTAAAAAAATATTTGTTTTATTTTTATGCTTCGCTTCAAAGGTTATTGCTTAACAATCGAGAAGAAAAGTGAAAAAAAAATAATTCAAAGAATTTTCGAAAGAAACTATACCGCCTCTTACATCCTAGATAAGACTTCTATAATATAAATAAAATGAAAAATTTTAATACAGCTTAAGAACGTTGAATTTTTTTTTTTTGATCTGGCATAAACGCCCGTGGAGATTTTCATAATGAAACCTCCCTAATACCTGGTGTTTACAATTATTTAAATTACTTATTTTCGAAGATGTTTACACTGATTCTAAGTACGAGTAAATTAATTTTTTGGACTATAGAACTGTTATTGCAGATGACCAACTGAATTTCTTCACAGGACCCATGCAAGATGCCAATAGAATAAATGGATTGAAAAATTTTTATTAGTTTTTTATTATAAAATGCACTTGTTTAACAACCCAGAAAAAAAATGTAGTCGAGTTTGGAATTAAGTATTTTGGAAGAATCCCTTCTCTACTGGATTACCAATTTAATGATTTTAACAAGGAATGAGACTAAAATAATGGATTCTTGAGAGCTATTATCTTTGTTTATTAGGCAAAATGTTCATTGTAATCTATTAAAACTAAAATAATCATTCTTCTCATCAAATAACTTCTCTATAATTTTTTTAAATTTTAGGTAATGTTATTTGTAAGCGATTAATGAAAATTTGCAATCAGAAAAGTAAATCATTATGTGGCAAGTAGTTCCGATGATAATGTGTAATTTTTGGTGGAAAATTTAATGATATCTGTGGCAAAAAGGAAAAAGTGCTTGAGTCATATTTTACTGTTTTGCAGGGGAGCACTTTTAAGCATTCAAGTCGATTTTCAGAAATTTATTTCTTTTCAGTTAAGGTGGGAACTTCTGTGTTAACTTTTACTTTTTTGCGCAAACATCGTTTTACACACGAAAAGCAATACATTTAAGTTGAAATATGCCAAAGTATAACATAAATTAGACTGTTATTCCAAATGAGATTACAAGTCTAAAAAAGATAAGTCGCAAGTCATAGTGCTATAACTTCCTGAACAAACACACGAATTAATTGCGATTTCAACCAGGAGTACTTTCAAATGTGTACATTACGAAGGTACCATTAACTCAAAATCACCTTATCTCGACTTAAGCAATTTTTCCTTTTTGCTACAGATATTATTGAACAATATTGAACAAGTATTCAAATCTTAAATCTAAATATAATTATCAGAGCCGACCAGTATCGGACATAAGCATAGTGATAGTAACTAATACATAAAAGTCGTATTAAGCACAAAATTGCACAATATAAATGAAAGTGATTCATCACTTTTGAAAAATTAGCTAAGTATCTACATATGTATATGTTTCCCAAATTTCTTAATCGAGCTAAAATTCAGAATTTGAGTTCATATTTTTTCTCTAAAATATCACAATCAAGAAAAATATTTAATTTTTTAATAAGAATTCAAAAATGCTGAACTTGAATCCAATTAAGATATTATTCTTTGAATAAAAACTCATTACAGCACAATTCAAATAATAACTCACCCTTATCGGGAATAAAAGTTCTCGTACAATGTGTTCCCCTATCCCTAAAATTTTGATCACCAATGTTTGCGTTGTTGTTATTTCAGTATACTATTTTCTAATTTTCTTCACCAATTTTTGTTAGCGAAAAATATTTCACCTGAACAAAATGTTCGCCTTTTATTTCCAATAAGGGGGACTATGTAACACATTGATTTCTTATTTCCAAAATTCACAATTTACCTAATATATTTTTAGAAAGAAAGTAACTCTGGTGATAAAACTTCATTTCGAATTTTACTGTATATAAAGACTTAGACGTTTTATACATATAGAGTTGGTCCCCTGCTACATATTCACTTAGGATATTTTAGAACAGTGCCTTTTTTGTGTTTAATCTTCTGATTTTTCTTAAGCATTCATACGAAAATGTTGCCGCAAGTAAGGTATAATATAGGGTTTAGGCTCAGTTAGCCGACTGTAATGTAATGTTACTTCAACGTAGGTAACAGCTGATCGAAAGGTTAATCATTTACATAGTGTCCACAACTGATAGTTTTATATCATAACTCATAATATGACGCCATCTTTTTTCGGCGAAAATTGTTAATAAAACGACATTTGATACCAAGATGAATTTATCAAGTTGGGAGCTCTGATCATTATATCATAACGCTGCCATAATATTAATACATTTTCATCATGATATCAATTTGATATTCATGATGATATCAATTCATCAGGTGTGGCCACTATTTTACGAATATGGATTATTTAACAACAAGAACGCTTAAAAATTTTCGAGCAACGGCCTGATTATGGTTGTCATAATTGACTTATTCTATAAGGAGTTGGCGAGACTGCCGAAAATATCGCTTCTGTTCACACAAAAAAGTAATATATATGATTTTGCAATATTAAGTAAAATATTTGTAATATCAATTAAAAAATTAATTAAATTTTCACCTATAAACAATTTGATAATATCAATTAAGGGTTTTTAGTCAAATTAATTATTACAAGTAAATATTTAATTGAATCAATTAAATTCTTAATTGAAAATATTAATTGGTGAACACTTTTTTCTGTGTTAGTGGAAGTGTGAAGGACAATCTGAAGAACTGCTATCGACAACTAAAAATGCTTTGGCTTTGTTATAACCAACCTTTTTTATAAACTGGACGATGTCTTGGTTTATCAAGACGGTGGCTGCAGGCACACAACAAAACAAATTTTGTTGCGTGGGAACTTTCACATTTCACATTTAAGCGTTTAAAATTAGCCACCAAGATCATGCAATTTTATGTCGCTATGCTTGTTTTCTAGAGCCATGCTAAATACCATGTTAATGCGAATGATCCCTAACGGTGAAGCATTTTAAAACCAATATTCGTCAAGTTCTCGACGAAATACTGCCGAAATGTGCGAACATATGGTCAAAATCTATAAGTGATCCTTTAAATGGCATTAAGTTTCGTACGCAATAGCAAGGTACAAACAATATAGTGAAATACTTTTTTTTTTGCGAAATCATATCGTTATATATGTTTTATTTAACTTGACTTTTAAATCGAAAATTTAGAAATCTTAACTGAAAATTGAAGCCAATTAGCCACACGGCTTATACATATACAAAATGTGAAGAACATAAAAAGAAGAGAGTATGCAAATTAAGAAGAGTCAATTTGTAAAATTGATTTTTTGCATTCGTACTACAAAATCTACCGCACACGCTTTTGTGTGCCCTTCGGCCATATAACTCATGCAGCAGGCGCAAAACCGTAAATGTAAATGTCTTCGTATAGAAAGATCTTATAGGAAAAATTATTTTATATTAACCCTTTGATATTTAAGGTTACTTTTCTGTCTCCATTCCTTAAAGGAACAAAAAGGCGCCCAAACGGAGAGTAATTACTAGGTTGAAATTAAAATCAGTAAAAAAATTCTACACTTAAGCCCAATTAAGAAAGTATTCCAGTTAACCGGTTAAAATTTACGGTTAAAATTTTTAATAAAAGTGGCGAAATGTTATTCTCAAAAAAAGAGAACAGCAGAGAATCGATACAAACAGTGCCATAAATAAACTTTTGACAAGATTAATTGGCATACTTGAGGTATCCTCCTATAGATCTCAGTTCCATCTTTAATATAAATTCATGTTAAGTGGCACTTATTACAACTATAATGCCAATTTGTGTTCGAAGAAAACAAAAAGAATAAGAGATCATAATCTTTCGTTTTTTTCTGACTAACCAACCATTTTAATATAACAGAACTTAGGGCAATTTTCACAACTTAACTTTAGCTAATGATAGGATTTTGTTTGTCCGATAAATGACTTTTCATTATAAAATCTTCATCTATTATTTTTTTAACCATTAAATATTATTATTATTGGTAATAATGCCAATAAAAAATTTAAATTTTAATAATGCAAAAATATTTATCGGACAAACAAAATCTTACCTTTAGCTAAAGGTAAGTTGTGAAAACGGCCCTTAATCTAGTTTGCTTCTTTTTACCAACAACCAAATGAAGTGAATACATTTTACAAAATTCCTACCTTTATGTACACTTATGAAAGGATAAGCCTGTATGATTATACATGTATACATTAATAGTTTTGTGCACACTTTTAAACTAGTTTAGTGATTTGTCCTCTTTTTCTCAACAGCCATGAGACGAGTACAATCAGAATATAACAAAAAAAATTCACGCAGTGAAATTATAAGTAATTGCTTACTGTAACAAGAATTTTTCAAACGAGTTTGCTTGTTTTTTTACCAATTATTACGAAAAAGTAAACGTTTACAGTAGCCCTTCGATTAATGTGAATCTACCCCTATTCCAACGAGCAAATTAAAAAAATATTTTTATATAAAAACAAGAAGTCCAAAGCTTAAAAATTAAATAAATTATTGTGATTTACATTGTAGTCTAGCAAACAATTTTCGAGATATTATAATATTTACTAGTAAAATACTAGTACACAAAGTAAGGAGTCGTACTTATTTATATTCCCAGCTAAAAAAATTATATATGGTCCATATATTTTTAATATATGAATGTATATAACTATATATGAATATGTATGAATTCATATATGAAAATATATGGGATTATACATGGCAAAACTATTATATATGAACTAATATATGGACTAATATATGAAATGTATTATAACATATGAGGTCATATGTGAAAAATTAATTATAAAGTTCTTCATATGTGGATCCATATATAAATATAAGATTTTATTATGGAGCCATATAAGAATGTATGCATACATGATTTCTCACATAAGATCGTTTTTGCAATCAAAAAAGCTTCGAATTTTATCACTGCTGAATTGGAAATGCATTAGAAAATACATACGGTATGCAAAGTTTATATGCGTACCCTCAACGTTTAAAAAAGAAAAACTTTTTGTTACAAAAAAAAAACCATTCTTGTATGATTTTAGACATTGTGGCCTCATTTAATATATCAAATAATCAAAAGGATAATCCAGTCATTAATCTTATAGAAAATAACAAAATTCTCTAGATAAGAAACAAAGTTCATATTACTTTATTGAAAACTATTATTAACCGGATTATTTTTTCTTTTATAATTAATTGCATTAGTTTTTAATCTGATTTCTTAAGCTAAATGTTATGTACGAATATGACTTATGTGTTTTTTTTTAAATAATTGATTCACCTTTTGAAGAATGAAATGACTTTTAGTTCGTTTTGAATTATTTGTCCAAACAAATGTTTCATTAAATGCAACCTCTCTCTAATCTAAAAAAATTTAATTTTAGTAATTTAATTTATTGCACAGCAGTGCGCTTTTGTGAATCAAGAGTGTATGAATATGAACTTTGCATAATACTGTGGAGGGAATTTACACATACATGTATGACAATGTATGAATATATATAATCATATATGTATGCCCATATACCTTCATTTTTCTGATCCGAACCATATATGGGATATCATGCTCCATACATATTTTTTTTAGCTGGGTTATTACTTTATATATATATATACATATATATACAATAATGAATAAACTAACCATTTATTTATATCAAGTGAAAGTAATTCTTTTAGTACTTTCTGATAATGAAATGTGTGTAGACAAAAATTTATTAATCATGAAAATTATCTTTGAAAATGAAGAATTAATTTTCAATGAATTTAATTTGATTATGCATTCAACTGACTACAATGTTTGTTAAAAAAATTAAGTATTTGTACCCAAAAAGTAATACATTAGTTAAATGGAGATATTTTTAGGCAAAAATATAATAATAAATATCTTATTAGATCTTTCAAGACATGAGAGATTTTTCAAATGCTTCATTACAGCGAAATATTCTAAAACAAACAACTGAAACAAGAGTTATTTAGCGTTTGTTTTAGAATATTTCGCTGTAGTAAAGCATTTGAAAAGTCTCTCATGTCTCGAAATATCTTATAAATGGTCTTGCGCAGGACTTTGTTGTGTTTTTTTTTTTGCTCCACGAACTTCCAGGTTAAACCAACATTTGTTTCCATACACACAAAAAAGTATAAGATGTCATATTAACTAAGCTTGCATAGGTAATTTTTTTTATATGAAAGTAAAAAACTTAGGTTTTATTAACTATGCAGTTAGGTAATTTGTACATTACACTTTACCCAAAATCCAAGTTAATATAAGTCTTACAATAAGGTATCTTCTTCGAAATTATTTTTATTGAAATTATTTCTATTTTAATGTCAAAAGAAAATTTTTATGCAAGAAGGTATGTATGTAACAATGATATTTTCAAAATGTTTAAATTTGTATAAACCTATGTTTTTTACTCATTGCAAATACACTAGCTGGTCCAGGCCAAGGCGAATTAATACACAGGTGACCTTATTCCTGCAACATGTACAACAACAATACAAAAAACAACATGCAGTTTTCCTGGCTTCAAATAATCAAATCTGCCAGTAAATTTCAATTTGTGTTCAGAAAAAAAAAAGATTATGACAGTCTAAGCAGTTCAATTCGACTTATTATCATCAGGGCTGATGATGTTAACAGTTACTCAATTCACCTTGAGCCCGGCACTTCCCTTCCAATACAAAAGCAGTCAAAATGTATAAATTTTTGTTGTGTATGAGTGGTCACTTATTAAGCGGATTTAACTCATGTCTTACCCTCGTCAGTTTTTCTTGAAACAAGTCTGATTTTATGGAAGATAGAGGAAAGAAGAAAGAAGAGGTGTACTGACTGGCTGCATTAAAACAATACATGTAGATAAATTAATAAATAATAATTTATTAAAAAATACAAAAAGTCTTTAATTATAAATTGATAACGCGAAAATAGCCAAATCTATCGAATCATAAATAGTTATATATATGTATACATATGTATACATTTACTTTGCTGCATAGGTAATTCATAAAAATGAAAAATTTGAATTTACCTAGTCGTTAAGGAGTTTTAACTAAAATTTTAGTTGATTTTTTGAACATAGAAATCAACTAAAGTTTTTGTTAAATTACCTAAAAAACTTTGTAAATGCCGTTCTACCCTTTCATTTAGTTGACATTATACCATAATTTTAGGAAATATAACCTTTAAATTTTTTTGTGTGTATACACACTGTATTATTCTTATTATTATTATTCTGTCAGTTACGTTACTATTAATTTTATTGTTTGCTAGTACCAAAGAGCATCGCAATAAATTAAATTTGTTGATGACCAAAAAAAAAATATACAAATTTTGGAACCTCTAATATTTTATATATAATACAAAAAAGGAAGAATATGCGGTTGAATTTCTAAGTACCCCCTTGAATTCTCACATGGCAGCTACTGAGGTTCGAAATGCTAGGTACACATTGCATAAGTGATATTATCGTAGCTTTTCTTTAGATTAAGTGTGCATTTTGGCGTTGGATTTCAAAGAAAATCAAAAATAATTTATTATCACACTTACGCAAGACCATTTGCATCAAACAACGAATACCGTTATTATAATTTTTTTGTAACGTAGCAACGAATTATTTATGAAATGACACTAGTGCTCAATATTGCGATGTCACAAAATTCAATCTACTCGGCTTTTGTCACACAACAGATAGTACAGTAAAAATTATTTTTTTATTACATCCTTGACAGATTTATTGCTGAAATAAATCGAACAGTTTTTTCTTTGAAATGCATATTTTTTTTAATGGAAGATACGAAATCAGTTGTTTGAACTACCTTTTTCTTTTTTCTTTGGTCTTTCAAATTAATTTTGGTTGCCAAAATTGAAATGTAAAAACAATATGTAATCGCATTGTGATGTTTCATTCAGCAGCTGATTTATCTTTAGGGAAGCAAAGCAGAAGTAAAACAAAATATATACATACAACATAAAAAAAAAAACACTATTTGTCCCGTGTCACATTTTTCTTTGCTTTTTACCCTCTACTTGTGCTGGTTAACGACGACCTTCTCTGATTTCATGATTAAGGTCATTACCCATTGTATTTATTTGATGAAAGTATGTGCACATATGTACATATGTATGACGTTTGTGTATTTTTTTTAATGAGAGAAATTGAAAGAGAGTGAATAATTTCCTTTGAGCAGATTGTGCACGATCCTTTCTTTGAGTCAACATACATTTTTATTCAAGTACAAAACGATTATTGCAGCTAAAGCTGTGCATTGTAAGAATGTCCTCTTTGTTGTTTACGTTCAACATCAGCTGTTTCATGATCGTTGAATGGGAACAGATGCTGCACGAGAGTGTGAAAAATCGATGTAGGTATGAAATGGAAAACAATAAAATGATATCGATAAAACTCGTTTGGAAATAATATGTTATAAGTTTTTTCTTTATTTGAATTTATGTGAGTGTGTGCATAAGAGTTTTCTGGCAATGAACTGTTTATGGCGATAGTTAAAAATAAATAAAGAAATCTTTGTTATAATATTTCATGTGAATAAATTAAATTATTTTTGCTGTTAAGAAAATTTGTTATTTTATTTTATATAATCAACACCGAAGTATATTTATTTGTTACTAATGATCAACTCGTGGTCTAAGTTTGGTCACTGGAAACGTATGTTTACATGTATTTGTAACTACAGACCACTTTTATGCCAAGAATCTACAAAAATAAATTATTCAAGAATAATTTTTTGATCGGAATTAAGTTCAGTATTTTCAATTGCTTTTGAACGAATTAATGTTAGTTTCTAAAGAAGAGAAGAAAAATTAAACTAGATTTTATTAGTTGTGGGAAATACCGATATTTTCCTGTGGAGCGATATAATTTTTTTAATATGGCAGTTAGTTAATGGATTAACGAATTTCCATACAAAAGTTGTTGTGTAAACTTTTCGTAAGCCAATATTATTTCTTCTGAATACAGCAGTTATTATTTATTTCCGACAAAATTTTTTTTTATATCCATTTGGAAATTTTTGTGCATTAAAGCTGTTGCAAAAGAATATTCTTTTAGAATCTTAATTAACCATGGTTTTTTATTATATTTTTTGTCACTCTCTAGCACATCCACATAAGTTTTGGTTTATTTTTTATTTTTGGCATAAGGCTTAATTAATTATGTATTTCCTTACTCTATTTAAAAAAAAAATCGCTATAACTTGAGATTTTTTAAGACACAGTTTTTGAATTCAAAAATAAAGCGAATCTAGAAAATCAAACTTTTTCAGTTGTTAACAAAAATATTGTTTTCGAAATTGTTGACAATAATTGATTGAGACGAAATTTGCAATACTTGACAATGTTGTGTAACTAAATGAACCAAACAAATTGATTTGACAAGGACTTCTGAAGTTATTTAAATAATCCATAATTTTAAACATTTTTAATCTACACAGCAGTGGTAATAAAGACTTTTTCCAGAAATAAAATACCATTTGGACTTCATATTTATGACTTTATTTCAATTGCGCCGATAGTGAAAACAGTCTCCAGTTTTTTTTTAATTTTTTTCTATATTTACAAGTGTTGAGACTAGTACCGAGTTCATACGGAATTTCAGGTACTAATGAAAACTATATGTTAAAAAAAATACCGAAATTCAGGTTTGTAAATCTCATAAAGAAATTTTCTTTTGGTAACAACTTTTTTCAACTTTTTAACAAAATGATCCCCACTGGCAACACTATTACACTTCACAAGCAATTTATATGAAAATTAACACTGCTTCTGAAGGTATGATTTAAAATTCGGTTGAGTATATTTCTATGCAGCTGTTAAGTGTCTCTGTACTTCTTGTTCGTATGATGACACTAATGCACTCATACATATCTCAAACCGATTTAATAACGCTTTACGATCTTAGTCAAAATTTGTGATTGTATTGTGAAAAAGATTTTTACCCCCTAGCGTATATATATTTACACATCAAAAAACAAGTGACTCCTGTTAGCAGGTTTATGCTATTTTCTAAACCTTAAAAAAATTACGAAATTGTTCCCGAGAGCAAGTATGTAAGCTCCAAATTTTTAGAATTGTGTGACGTCGATGTCGATTGAAATAAAGGCAATTTAGAACGAAAAAAATTAAATAAACTCCTTTTTTTAACATATTTGTCACTTCGTTTGCACTATCTTTTTTCTGCAAACTGTTATGTGAGCCCAAGCCAGCTAAAAATTTGCTCACTGTCTCCTCAGCAAACCTGTCAAAATTAACCTAACCTAACTTAACGTTTAAAATGTACTTGTATTCTACTTTGATATCAAATATTTTATAAAATTTTCTGTCATATGTGTAATTTTGCTTACATGTTTACCTACTTAATACTCATCAGCTATAGAAATAAATAAAATATATGAATAAATATTGATCTGCTTTCCACACTTTACATAAATGCCACTTTTCTCATAAACTTAAGCTTTTATAATGCTTTAAAATTTATTGATTTTCTGTCATTTTGCATTTAAAAGAAATAAAGTAAAATAAACTGAATGGGGTAAAATAAATGAATGAATAAATGACAAAAATAGCATGAGCCCTTATGTGGTTCATTGAGCAAAATAACGAGATTATTTTATAATAATAAACTTTTATAACCAAACATACAATATGCAAGCTCATAATATGATGATTTAAGACAAAAATGCCTTAAATTGCAGCTTAAGATTTATATATTTTTTTCAAGATAAAGCATAAGTATGTTATTGAAATTCTTTTAATATACATCATATATGAATCTTAATAGTAATGAAGCAAACAAGTTGGATAAAACTAATGCATCATTAAATGCCATTGACAAATATGCAAGTCGACATAATTTTTTGCATAAAAAAATTTGTCTAAAAACTATAAACTTTTAATCACACTTGTTTTTATAAATAAAATTATTATAATTAACAAGAAATATACCGGAATGTAAAAGTGTAAAAACTTCAGAGTGATTTGCTCCTTAGTCCTTGTCCATACAGTGAAACATTTGCTGCAAAACATATGATTTTATAGACGAGAGGGGAAAGAGGAATGACAAAAGGGTACTTTGTTTCATGTACACGAAGTTCTTGTTGAGTACGTCATTCCCGCCTCATTCTCATGTAAAATATATGAGAAAATGTATTAACCTGCAAAACAAAAACTTCACAGTGTGGACAAGAATGCAGTTTCAAAAGAGAAATTAAAAATGTTTCGCAGCAAATGTTTCACTGTATGGAAGAAGAGGACTTATGCAAAACAGGAAAAATTTTGCTTTTTCGCTTGATCCCTGGTGAATTCATATCAGTGATCTGCATGATTACAAATCAAATGGCATAGTTTTGAAATTCTAGAATAAATATTGAAAAAATTAAAGATGCTGTTGCATGACTTGTTAATAAGCAATTTCTATTCATTCACTCAAAAGAGTTTTACATTAACTGAATATAAGTTATTTCAGAAGTTTTCGGTGAAGTTTAAATTAAAGGAAAATTTAGTTATTTTAACAAGCCATTTCTATTTTAACTTTTTTTGTATGTTGTTTAATAAACAAACAACAAAATAAGAATGATTTTCTGTGCAGTCGACATAATCAATTCTTCAGAATACATAATATTTGTTCAGTAAAACTGAAAAAATCAGTCGTTCTGAAAGTGTTTGCAATTAATTTTTACTGAACATGTTTTCTTTCAAAATAAACCACAAAAATATTTTATAAAAATAAATCAAATTAAAAATCAAGATTTGAAAAATTATATACAAATCTACGTCAATAAAAACTAAAATACATATGCACATATGTACATATTTACGAGTAGTTCCGCGGTACATATTATTTATACATATATACTCGTGTAAAATGTTGTCTGCATATTGTCAAATATAAAAAAATTAATTGGTAAGTTGTCTGCATGAAATTAATATGTATTATTTTGTTACATGGTATTTATGTATATAAGTACATACACACATATCTATACATGCGTGTATGTGTATTATTTTGTTTTCGGGTGAAGTTATTACCTGTTCAAATGAAGATAATGTTAATATTTGTATAAGGAGGAGTGATATCCATAGTTAAACATATGCAATGACGATTATGAAAGGTAAAGTATAATTTTCTTTTTTGTTTTAATGCTTGGGTCTATACTAAGCCTATCGACAATGTTCTGAAAGCCATTTCGTTTTGAAATCGCAAAATTTCAAAAAAACAGAGTTCTTCTTACCGCATAACTTAGGTAATTTGAAATTAAGATCGGATAAAATATTTCAAGGATATGAAACCTTAAAACTAAATAAAAACTGCAATAAGTGAGCTTTCTAGTTGAATTTTTTGCTGAAATCTCTCAGTTTCAAACGAAATGGTTTTCATAACCTGGCCGTTTAAAAAATTTTAATTCATTAGCCAATTTTATTTAAGTTTTATCAGTTGTCCAACGATGTTAAAAGATATTGTTATTTAGATATTTTATAATGTTAAAATGAAACTAATTTTCATGTTTTATTGCTGTTTTCAAAACAAAAAATACTTTGAAGCCTAATTACATTTCTGCCAACTTTTAATTAGTATCACACTTTGCTATTTATTTTATTATATTAAGTTTTTGGAAATTTTCAAAATTTTCGCAAAGTTTTCCAAGTTTTTGATATTCCTTACAATTTTTTTAAAGTAATTTCAGGGCTTGTTTGCAATTTATCGCGAATTTACTCTAATTTCGCAATGAAAGTGTTGGTTCTCAATTGTTAGTTTTTTTTTGGCAATCTTCACAACTTCTAAGAAGTATCTGACTTTGATATTTTTTTGATGTTACCAAATTTTTGAGAATTTTCATAATTTTTCCATGTTATGGCATTCCTTAAAATATTAGCATTTTTTTAAATAAATTTTAAAGTTTTTTTCAATTAAAGTATAATTTGATTTTTAAAATCCTCGAATTTGGTCATTTACAGTTTTTGCTTTTTTAGAAGTTTTCAAGACTTACATACTGCATTCTAATTTTCGAGTTATTGGCTATTTTTCGGTCTGCATAACCAGCTTTAGAGGATTTTTTTGTTTTAATCCTTTGCGAATTTGTATCATGTTTGCAATACATAACGTTTTTAATAGAAACTTGCTAAATAAAGCCGTCACGTATTTAAACATTATTGAAAATTTTTTCGCAAAAAAAAAGTAAGTAGCTAAAAAATTAGTTATTTCAGTAACATAAACATAAGCTGATGATGGGTATTAATATAGTAAACCTTTTCTATAAAAGAAAATAAAAGTAATTTTAAGTTATATTAAAATTTTAGCATATTATGACTTTATGGCACCGGTTAAATACCCCAAATATTTGCAACCTTCCACCTTTTTATCAATTTCTGAAATCATATGTAGTGTAAACAGTTAATATTTCAATGAAATTTTCTTCTTACAGAAAAACATTTAAATAACTAAAATATTTCATTTGGTAATTATATACGAGAGCTTGGAAGAGGAGTTCAATTTATTGACAAAGCTATTATGTGACGGAGTTCGAACAATAATTTCACACAGGTTTCATTGTTAAAATTAAAAATTTTCATATGTAGTTATGTATGTATAAAATAGTTATGTATGTATACAATAAAAATTATTTGTAAAAGAAGGTTTTTAACAACTCTTTGTTTTTTGGGGGATAAATATATTGTAGTAAAAATAAATGAAGAAAACAGTAGTTTCTATTGATTCGGTAGGTTATTTTTTTTCAGTCAAAATAAGTGAAAAATCAGTTGTTTTTCCAGTTCTTGGTAGTAAATTTATGTAAGCTAAAATAATTGAAAAATACAGTCGTTTTTACTGTTTTGGTATGTTGTTTTCAGGTTGTTAAAAAAATGAAAAACAGTAGTTTGAAATGATTTGTAGATTGTTTTTTTTTTGTAGTTTAAAATAAAAGAAAAAATATATGTTTTTACTAAAATTGTATGTTAAAAAATTAACATTCAAAATTAACTGAAAAAATCATTTGATTCAAACGAAATGTTAGTAATCCTGTTTTTAACTGAAAATACTATTGTTTTAAATGATTTTTTATTTGAATTTACCTTCATAATATTTTGAGTGTTCATATGATTCACGAAAGCAATGAATCAGTATGATTGGTTTGAAAACTTTTTCAAATCTCTTTTGACATATATAGTTTTATGTAATATTATAAAATATATTAAATATATTATTATTTTTTAAATTATTTTAATACGACAAAAACTACTAATTAGTACGCAATGTTTTATTAACTTAAGACAACGTGTTTTTTGTGAGGTATTTGATTACTATACAAAACATCAAATAAATGTAAGAATTTTTTATTTATTTTTACTAACAGCACTTAAAAAATGATCGTGAGGAATCATAGTGAGTTGTTAGATAGGTAAGATATCAAGCAATAACATTAGCACATACTGATGTTAGAAAACAAAACATGGCATTGTAAAAGTGAGTGGACAGCGAAAGTAAATCAACTCACACAGTTCTCTGATTCATATAGCCGCTCAACTAACCCAAAAAGTATGCAATGAAAAATCTGATCGCAAAATATAGAGAAAGACTTCCGCTTAAAAGAGTTACATCTTGAATTGGTTTCCCTTGCGTTGTCAAATAATACAAGTATAATGTTTTTGAGGAAAACAATTTTATATATTAATAGAATGTTTGAACGACAAGCTAATAAAAAAATTGTCATTCGACATAAAGTAAACTTATAACAATAAATAACTAATTTTTTATAACTATGTTAAATATAGATTTTATTATTCGTTTTGCAATATAATTACTTTTATTGTTATCAAATTGATTTCTTATTACATATAAATATAAAGGTGTAAAAAACACAATATATTCATATCGAATGTAAATTATTTGCTGTGTTTTGTGTAAGTTTCTAAGCCTACTTCGCTTATTTTTCTCTTGTCTACTGACAATATATTAATAATTTTAAAAAACGTTACATATTTGTATAAATTACACTGTGTGACAAAAAAAATACCTGTGACGTGTTAAGATTTTTCTTGTAGGTATTGTCGAGTATAACAACAATATGTATTTGCAATCTTCCAAACACCCCGAAAATCTTGAGTTACGGGAAAAAAATTCGGTTTGTCATACCGATTTTAAATTTATAAACGGATTTAAAAAGATCAGACTGTCTGTATTTTTAACCAAATATAATTTTTCGTTTTTTTGTATAATTTAACTATTTAAGTTCTTTCTGACGAACTATTTGTATACTGCAACCATACTGGTTATGACTTTATTTATAACAGGTAATCGTAATTCTTAAAATTGGCTTAAAAAATTTCTTAAAAATTGACCGAGATATTAAATATTTTATGAGAAGACTTTTTGTTAAAAAACATTATGATGCGAGTATTTATGCTTTCAGGTGGAGTAAAGTACAATTTAATAGACGTATGTCAACACAAAGTATAAAATTTATACAACAGTGTTCGACAAATTTTTTTCTTGAGAACCAAATTTTTCACAAACATCACCCTTAATATTTTGCAAAATTATGATTAGTTATACTATTAAGTTTTCTGTACTTAAAAGTAAAATAAAAATATTTTTTTTATATTGGGCCAAACTACGAGTATTGTTTATCGCCTACGACGATTTATTAAATAATTTGTCTGAACTTAAAGCTTATGCACATTATAAAGAATTAAAAAAAAATCACAATGGTGAGCATCCTTGCAATTACATGTTCAAGCAAATGAATCAACAATTTTTAAGAGAATATACATAAATGCACTTAAAATATTTTATGGATAAAATAAACGAAAATGTGGTTCATTTTACGAAAATATTAGCTATTTTTACACTACAAAATACTTTGCAGATAGTAGAAATAGTATTTAATTATTTCACGAAAAACAATCTGCCTTATCGTGGTTGGCGTATTTCAAATACGACTACGACTGTTTGGTAATATGTTAAAGAAAAACTGTTTGGTAATAGACTTAAGAAAAACTATTGAAGTCTTCTTTAATCTATTACCAAACAGTCACAGTCGTATTTGAAATACGCCAACCACGATAAGGCATGAAATGAAATAAATTGTGATTTTTTAGAATTTAAAAAATTTAATTTTTAAAAGAAAAATGTAAAAATATGTAGAAGCTTAACAATGAACGATGTAAAACTCATCACTTTAATGGAAAACTATGACCTTTCTGGTCAAAAACAGCTGATAAGTTATTACAGAAAATGTAAGTACTCAAAATTAGAAGCAGAACGGAACAGCATAGAACAGCAAAAGAAAGTAAAAACTAATAAACCGTATCTATCTTGTCCTTATACATACAACACAATTACAGAAAAATAAAATAAAAACGATAAAAATAAAAATAAATAAGAACAAAACAAAAAAACAGTTTTTAGTCTTATATTCTAAAATGTTTTTCGTAAAATTCATGGAACAACTTTTTGCAGACTTAAAAATAATTTAATACTTTAAGGAAAATACTGGAAAAACAACATTTTTTATTTAACGAAATTTCTTATTTTATAAAAATACTAGCTGAGCCCGTCAAACGCTGTTTTACCCTAAGTTATTGCATTCAGTTACAAATTGCTACATACAGTGGTCACTTGTTTGGTCAAAAACAAAACAAAAACATACCCGGTATTGACCCAAACCTATGTCGATATAAATAATGTGATTTGAAAGAGGATTTTTTGGAGGAAAAAGCATATTCATGCTTTTTTTGAGACTCATATGAACAAAAAACAAATCTAAATTATGAAATATAAAAAATTAAATAGAATTTTTACTAAAATATGATGTACCATAAAATTCGTAAGACCAAAAACCAAAATTCGTAAAAATTTATGGCCTGGCCCACGATGTCGACAAGAAACTTTCTATCGACTACTGATATTGAAAACTAAAACAAGTTTTCTTGTTTTCAATACAATTTTTCTATCGAAAGTTTCTTTTTGACGTCATGGGTCATGCTGTTAATAAAATAATAAACGTATTCAAATAATATATTGAAACAATATAGGTTTCGGAAAAATTTTTAAATTTTTAAAAATGTAAAAATATTTGAACATATTGCGCACCAAATCATAAAGAGTTACAACTCAAAAAATTTCAGATGCACAATAGGGGCAAACAACTATTAATGCTGTACAAATGACGAAAGTATGAAACATAAAAATAATCATAACGGTATTTTATATTATTCAAGAAGTCTTTATGGCAAAAGAGATTGTTGCGGTCGTTAGAGATTCGTTCAATTAACTGGTTTCTAAAAAAACAAAACGCACGCTTTGATCATTTTAATTTCTGACTCTTTATGATTTAGTGTGCGATATGTATATTTTTCATACTGTGTTAGTTAAATAAACAGCGTTAATAAAATCAATCTTGAGAGCGCTTCGTTGCAATGATATTTTTCATTAAACTTAAAAGTTTTCATGCCTGAATACGGTCACAAGCAAAAAACTAACACCAAGAAATATAAATGTTTCTCCTTAGGAAGCTAATCGGTGCACTTCAACCAAAAAAGTATTGAGAAAAAAACTTCGTATGCTTGAAAAACAAAGATTTTCCATAACCTTTTTACAACTCGTTTCGAAGAGGGATTCGGCAGTATTTTTGTTTTTTGCCTTATATAATCAAAAACTGGCATGAAGTTAGCATAAGTGACAAGTTTAAACATGGTTTAAACGTGTTTTGCTATACAATTTTACATTAAAAACCATGTAAAATTGTAATCGTGTGTTAAACTGTATGTAATCGTGTGTTAAAACTACATTATGCGGCTATTTTTGATGTCAAAATGTATAGAGAAACTCGTTAACACGTAGTTAAATTTTGACACGTATGCTAACTTCATGCCAGTTTTTTATTAAGCATAACGCCGTATATTTCTAGAGTAGTGAACATATTTTTTCTGGTGTGATGTATTAGTTCGCCGATAAGCTATTTATCCGTTTGAGAACTTTTTATCAATTTTGGCATCGACTTGTTAGTACATATTTTTGCATATACTACCTTTTAGAGCATGTTGTTGCATATTTCTGTCTTAGGTGCATATTTTTAGCATACTTTGAAATCTGTTGAGCATATTTTATGCTTTTGGGGCATATTTTGATACTTTATAGATTTTTGTTTGTTTTAATATGCTTGCAAGTAATTTGTTGGTAAACATTTTCATATTTATTTTTCGTTACCTAAATGTAATTTTATAGTTTATATATTTTTAATCAGAAATAAGTTTTTATTCGGGCTTAAGTTCAGTAATTTCAATTCTTATTGAATGAAATATTTTTATTAATTAATGTGAGTTTCTAAAGAAGAGAAGAAAAATTATACTGGACTTTATATATTTTTTATTTTTCTTATTTATGACACCGTTTTTAGTTGCAATATAAATTTGGTTTTGCTATTTTCTATAGACTCTGCACCGATTACATCCGTAGACAGACGTTGAAGGAACATTTTTAATGTACATGAGGCAGGCAAGGATTTTTATTTGAAAATCTAGGTCAATATTTTGTTGTTTATTGTAATAATAATTATAGGAAAAAGGCTTGTAATATTCATCCAAAATACAGCTTCAAAGATCTTAAGTTGAAGTTAAGTTTTTTCAGCTTTCTCAAAAAAATATTATTTGCATTATTATTTTTTTGTTGTTAAATTTTAGTGGTAATTATGTTTTAAAGTATAGTTCAAATCCAATTTATTTCTTTTAATACGGCAATTAGTCTTGTTATTAATTTTTTATTGTTTCTTGTTTTTATTATATACCCAAACGTTCTTAAGTTTTAAGTGCGTATTTTTAAGTTTTTAGTGTATATTTTGATGCACGTATAACACTTTTTTAGAGAATATTCCTGATAGTTGGATATAGTTACTGAACATAGTTTTCTTGCAAGATTTAAGAACAAGTGTGATATGTTCATGGATAAATTATTCGAAACCTGTTTTTTATCTAATTTAATATCGACACACTGATTATTCATAAAAAAAAATATTTTGCTTTATAGAAAAACCGTTTCATATGCCTCTACTAAATTAGACGTATTTATATGAATGAGGACTTTAATTTGTTTCCCTTTTAAATAATCTTATACTTTATTATCTTTTTAGAAACATAATGCTTTATTTTCTTTTTTTTATTATTATTATTATTTTTATGTTGTTTTTATTAATACCTTTCAGACCTTGAAAATCGTTTTGCAACAATTTAATATAATTTAATACATTTTAAATGTATACTTCTTTTATCTCTTTCTCATGTTTAAAGCCCCTTCAGTTTCTTAGAGATTTTCATCATCACAAGAACTTGCATTTAAGTGGCTGAATAATTTATTAAAACATTAACCCCCATTCAGAATATAAAATAAGACCCAGACGTTTTTTTAAAACAAAGAAACCTGCCTGCCACAGACAAATGAAAAAGTCAGTGTCTTAAAAAAAATAGATTGAAAAGAACCCTTTGTAGAAAATAAAACCGAGAGTAAAATTAAAAAATAAGTAAATGTATTTATCAAAAAGGAATAAAAACAGCAGCAAATATATTTTAGACAAAAGATTCAAGTGCACTTTTTGTATGTATGTATTTATTCTTTGCATTATTTATTGTGTTTATGTGTATGTATGTGTGTGTATGTATTTTATTCTAATATTGAATATATATATTTAATAAACATCATACATATGTATGTATATTGATGCTGCTGCTAATATCTGCAGATTATTTTTACTTTTTTTTTTGAAAAAAATATTTACAAAATATGAAATGGTATAGTAAAAAGTTAACAAAACAAGCATTAAAAATTCTAACGGCCACAGAAAACTTCTAGTCATTTTTTTATTTATAGCAGTTAGCTTTTGTGTGTGTGTGGAAAAGGTGGCAGGGAAAAATAGATACATTTTTCCAATAAGAACACATACACTAATTTTATCTACATACAGATATGTATACATACATACTTACATTTATTTATAGAATCCTTATACAAACACATATATGAAGCTGTAAAATGAAAGTTATAAATTGCACTCATTTTATGTTTGTATCAGCAGCAGAAACAGTAGCAGCAGCGTCAGTGGCTTTAACAGCCATCTGTTTATTTTATTTTATGGCCCTTCTTTTTATAGCTCAGTTTGTAGTTTAATTCATTATAAATGTATATTTTTTGTACTTTTTGTAGGAGATTTTCCTTTTTGTATGGCCTTTTCACTCAAATACAACTTGCTGGTATATTTTAACATACACACTCATACACTTAAATATAAACGTCCATCTTGTTTTTCTACATTTTTTTTGTGTGCAAATAGTTGTCATAAAACAAAAAATATCATTAAAGCACACACACACGTACATTTTTATAGGCCTTATACATACATTTAACCATTACAGTCCTTTACCACCACATACACGAAATTGAAAAAAAAAGCTAAAAAAATGTATACATCCATATGCATTTATGTATCGTAGTATACATATAAAGAAAACAATCGTTAAATTGTATATGTATTTGATTTTGGGTGCGGTCCTTGACTTCGTTTACGACGCATGACTCTCGATGCTTCGTGTTAGATTTTGTCTTTTTTTGTGTGCTTATTTTCCCGTTATATTTTCACATACATACACTGGCCTTAAGTACTTTAATACATTGAAATACTTGAGAAAATTACTTATACATATACACAAACTAGTCCTTTCACATATACATACATATATATGTATACAAATATATATCTGCATATACGCTTTTTTATGATAACACATACATTCATACAATATTCGAGAGCAAAAGGCATATTCCTTATTAGATGGCATGTTGTTACATTGACATGAAATTGTGATTTATGCGTGTAACGTATACAGAAATTATTCTCAAATCACTTTCTTTATTACATACAATTCTCTGCACGTACTTGAGATTTATATATATATGAGTGCATGTGTTTGAGTGTATGTATGTATCTGATTGTGTGTGTGTGTTTGCGTGAGTTTTTGTATGTATAACAGTTGGCTATTTTTAATGTCAAAGCGGCTTTACTATTACAGTTTATATTAGATTTTTGTCGTTATTGTTTTTCTTTTTATTATTTTAAACTGCTTATAAGCATCCTTTTAATATTCACTTAAGTTTTTACTAGCTTTAATACGAAATGAAAATTATTTTATTTTACTTGACAAGTCATGTGTTATAAAGTCATTCGATGTGAAATAGTTTTATAAAGAAATTATAAATATCCATAATATTTTGCCCAATTTAATTTTAGATTTTTTAATAAATTTTATTCACAATTTTTTTATAAAATTTTGCTATATTTTTAATTGCATAAATACTGAGGCTTGCTTAATATAATAATACTTGAATATTCTTATAGATAATCACCCCTATTGTGAACATCTTTTTTCTGGAAATATTTTCACCTTTCCCCAAACTGCAGTCGTGAATAATTTTTCCTTAAATTTTGTTTCCTTATTTTGATTCTCCTTATAATGAATAATATTTTCTATTTTTGCAGGCGCACTGAATTAATGCATCGAATAATTTTGTTATTTTCCTTTGAATTATATATTAAAAGATATAAATATGGGCAATTCCAGCAAAAGGTAAACCATGACCAAAAATTTAAATGTTATTAAAAAGCTTTGCTTGACCGATAGGATCATAAAAAAACCTTGAAATAATTTGATTGTAATGTATTTATACGCCATCTCAGTTGTAGTGAAGAAAACCATGGCTGCAAGAAATTAATTTCTATTTTTCTAACTCTTAGTAATATTTAATCATATTTCCTCTTTTATGTTCAAAACAGTAATAAGTATGTAGTGGTTATGCTTTTTCCATAAATATGTTCTTAAAACTACAACTAATAGGAACAAATGAACAAAGAGTAAACAAATATCCTTTAACATTAATCTTTACCACTTGTTTTTCCTCATCTTTTAATATAACGTTCGTTTCCAAAAAGGATATATATTATACATACATTTGACTCCTCAGGACCAAGTGTCTTAAAAGTTGATTTTTAAACAAATTTAAGAACAGAATTTATAATATTTTGCACTTTGCAAAAATATTCAAAACAAATACCTTTAGAGGTCATTGTAAGTAAAATTTTATAAAAAAAAATTAAACTTATAAATATTTTTTTATTTAGTATTCAAAGTTTGTCGAGGAGATAATCGTAAATAATGCTTTATTTTCAGAAAAAAATATTGTTATGGGTTAACATATCTTTTAATGCAGAAGTTGATCAAAGATAACAACAATTTGCTAAAAGAGAAAAAAATCGTGTGAGGAAAAAAGATATCGGAACAAAACCAAAAATGAAGTTCAGATAATCGTTTATGTTCTGGCTTCCACATCGTTTGGACATGTTTTCTTGTGAGTTCGGATGTTCAAACATATGCTACGTCTGTTTTAAATGAAATTTATAAAATACAAATTAATAGTATGTGTTTAGAAGAAAACAATTTGGAAACGGACGATTTAAAATTTTATGATTTTCTTGTTGCGTTTTGCTTTCATAAAACTGTTAAGAAGTGAAAAGAACACGAGTATTTTTGCTTCATAGTCAATTTCCAAATTGTTTTTTTAATTCGGATACTAAATTTCAACTTAAACAGGTGTAGCTTGTGTTTTAACATCCGAACTCACAAAAAAACATGTGGAAGCCAGAATATAGACGAAGTTAATTTTAATTTTTCTGCTCTCCTTTCGGAACACGCATTAATTAATAAAAATATTTCATACAATAAGAATTAAAAATAATGAACTTACTCTCGATTAAGAGATTATTCCTGATTAAAATTCACTCTCTTTCAATTAAATTTAATATGTATCATTTGCTAAAAACTTTTTTTAAAATGATGGTAGGCCCTTTATCATTTTATAGGACGATATATGTACATATATGTAAATAATATCCTAAACTGCATTGTTATTTGTATTAAATATATAAATACATAAATAGTAACTATTCTATTAAGCTTGAGGTCTTTTAAATAAAATTAACAATATTTATTTTTCAATATTTCGACACGCCTTTGTGTATGGGGCGTGTGGTAGTCAGTTAATTTGAGGGAATAAATTTCTTTGAATATTAATACCAGCGATTCCAACTTGGTGCTTTTAACACTATTTTTTAGTACTTTTGAAGACTCAAAATTAAGCGTTAGGCCGGGTTTACATCTGTGTGACAAATGCCACACAAGCATAAAAAAGGGTAACCAACTAATTACTAATGAAAAACTGTTTGATTCAGAGATGTATTTATTAAGTTAAACACTTTAATACATAATTAGTAGGCAATTTTATAGAATTCAAAATGATTACAAACTATTTAAATCAATAAATACATGTCTGAATTAGACAGTTTTTCATTAGTAATTAGTTGGTTACGTTTTTTGAGCAAATGGCACACAAGAAATGCCAGATGTAAACTAAGTAACTAAGTAGTGCCTTTAAAAAATTTGTTTATTTATTAAAATTACTTTTAATAAATTTTGATATATTTATTTTTTCAGTGTAAAGCATACACTTTTCGTGTGATATATTTCATTAAAGATGATACTATTGCATAAATAGAGAATAACTTAGAAAATATTAAACATCATTAAACTTCACTCGTTTAAATCTTCACTTGTTTTTCACTTTAGTTTTTAGATCTGAAAATTACGATTTTTTGGGATTTTTTTAGATTTTGATGTGCTTTTAGAGTCAAAAAAGTTGGCATCACTGAATAATATTATGTGCAATTTTTTTATGCCGCTCTCTTCGCTCTTATTTGCAAACCAAGGGGTCTACTCTGTATTTCGAAACGAAAGAAAATGCTTTCGAATTTGTATGTTATTAACATTGAATTTCGAAAGCATTTGCTTTCGATTCGAATTACAGAGTAGACCCCCAATATTTTTTTTTACTTTCTTACGTCCTTAAAGATATTTTTGGAAATTTCATTTCTTTTTTGAATCCGATAAAACTTGTGTTAAGAAATTGTGTTTATAATTGACACTCACTGATTGGGTGCTGATGATTAATATGCCCGCGTATAACAGCTGTTGTTTGTTTTGAGTCTAGTCGGGCTTGTCATTTTAACACCCTGAGATTGACAACTCAAAAAAATTTTGTTCACGTTGATGCTTACATTTGATGACAAGAAAACATCAATAAGCAAAAATTATTTTGTGGTTTCTTAGTAACTTAGTAACTAAAAAAAAAAACTTCATACACTTTATAATATATACTGCCGTATTCAAAAAAAAAAAAAATATTTTGGATTACAGAAGGTTTACAAAACAAATTTTGTATGGAAGTTTGTTTTTTAAACGTTCTGTAAACCTAAACTATTTTTTCTGAATAAGGCCTATCCTATTTTTAAAGTTTATTTAATTTTTATATAATTATATAATTTATATAATTTATATAATTTTTTTTTAATTTTTTAATTTCTAAAACGCTGATAAATTAAAAAGGTGAAGAAAAAAATGATTTCGATTCTGTTTTGCTTAAAAAACAAACTTGAAACATCTGCACTTTTTATAGAATCTGTTCCAACTTCATAAGAAAACCATTTTGAATTTTTTTTTAAGTTTGCTCCACAACAAGAGGACACAAAAGTTTTTTTGCTCTTTTATGTTTCCAATACCAGCTACGCCTACTAAAAGTCTTACGTATAATTTTTGTTCTTATTTGACTTTTTAAAAATTTTTGGCGCTATTCGATTGCAAGTTTTTTTTATTATCGCATGATAGTCAAGCTCTGTATTCAATTATATTATCAGTTCATATGGTTGTATTTAATTTGCCAAAAAATCGTCTAAGTTATTGACAGATAATTTGGTGACAGTGATGCCACTGTAAGACGTACAAACTTCACAATTCTGAAAGTAAAAAATATAGTTTAACAGTCTGAGAATTACAACTAAATGTAGTCACACGTTTTGTATATGTCTGACTAACTGTTGTCAGCTAGCAATCTTACAATAGACTGGCAATGCTTTTATGGCAAAAACTGGAAGTTCCGATAGTTGCACATTTTAACAAAAATTTTGCAAATACAACCGTCTATGTTTCATTATGAAATCATTATAGAATAGAGATGTTTATATTGGAATGATTCTTTTGATGACAGCAAAGCAAAAGGGCGTAAAGTTGTTGTCTATGCTGATTTTGACGTTGTAGTCCAATTAAACTAATTCATATTTCTTTGCCGACACTGAGTCAATACAACATTGCCGGTATAATATAAAATGTTTAATGAATGACATCTCACAATTATTTAATATTAAGTACGTTCACAAAAACATTTATAGCGCACATCTGCAGCGCCGTGAACATATAACATTAAAAAATGCATAACTTGGCTGCACTGTTACGTGCCAAATGCAAAAAAACTACATGCCTGCGGCAAATCTCTGCAAATGGCGCAGTAAATTATTTTGAGATGAAAAAAGTTGCAGTAAAACAACAAGTTGAATACATATACATATGTATGTATGTATTGTGATATTCAAATTAAATGCTTCGAATTTGTAAAAAAAAAGAAATCAGGTTGATATTTATATTCGAAAATTTCTTTTAAACACACAGTCATGGCAGATTTTTAATACTTCAAAGGAGTTTTTTTATTTTAGTTGTCTTCTTTTACGGTGAAATGTGTTCTTATAAGAAATAGCCACTTTGATATCATTTTCAATATTTTTCTTACTATAATTGAAAGAATATTGTCTATTTTGTTATCATGATGTTCTTAAACAAAATTAGTTGCCGACTAAAATATTGTTTGCACTTCTTTCAAAAATGTCAACTATGCACAGATATTGAGCAGTTGCAAGGCATGTGCAACAATTGATCAAGCATACGCAGTAAAACTTGGTAGAATTGTTGCATAGATGCATAAATTTTGCTGAATTTAAGAACGTACCCATTATTTAAGACGAAATTGACGTAACAAATAAATTGATTAATTTTTTTATTTGTACGTGATATAAGCTTACTTTAGTAATTTAATTTTTATAAATGCGTATGTTCGTGTAAGCCTGTTGCGGTGAATGAATCACTCTATCTTTCAAAGCTCATTTATTGAAATTTATTTTATAGGAAGTTATTCCATTGATTATTTTTTTTATTTAGCAAAAAGTGGTGATTTTGGAATAAAGAGATTCATAAGGCTTTGTTGTCGAAGTATCATTGCATTCTGAGAAACTCACTACTTGGTTTGTATGTTTTATGGGCCGATATAATTCTTTCACCATGATTTACTCACTGGCAAGCTTTAATGCAACCACTCTTGGGATATTTGCTACTACGAAATACTATTTAAAATACAGAGGATACACGTTATTAGTGCTATGATTTACATTTTTCATATTTCTTTACTGTTAAACGATTTTCTGTGTTTTTTGATCTAATCTAAAGATTCGTTTCTTTTAAGCAAAGAAAGGGTAATAAGTCTATGAAAGGCAACTACCAGTTGACTTCTGTCGACTGGTATTTGTAATTGATAGCCATTCCAAGCTGACTACCGCGTGATTTGAAAAGAATATAGAAAAAGTAAATTTCGCGTGCCTTGAAGGTTCATAACACTCTAAACGTCAACTTGATGTCTATAGAGCCAATTACATTGAACAATTTTACGATATGGTGTTACCCTAATGAAGATAGAAAATGAGTGATATTATAGAAGGTACTCGCATCCCAAATGACTCATTGGTTTCAATTTTGAATAATCACTCTGGTATGAGGAATATTTCGTAAAATATGTGGTTACCGCGTTTGCAAACAATCGACCACAAATGTAATCGTGCAACAACTTCGCATGAGTGCTTAGTGTTGCTCAACCGAAATATAGATACGTATCTATGCCGTTTCATAATCGTGGACAAAACGTAGATCCACCACAATATACCATAAACAAAACGGCAGTCAAAACAGTGGGTTTATCGCAATGAATCAAAACCAAAGAAGGACACGGTGGGTTTTTCGTCCGACAAAGTGGTAGAGACTGTTATTTATTATGCTTATGGTGTAATCCACAAGTATAAAACAATCGATAAAGAATAAAGTGCCAAATTATTGGCTCAATTTAATGGACTTATCAAAAAAATACCGCATGTGGCCAGCAGGACAATCCAATACTGCACACATAAGCAAATTCAATGAATAGGTCCTCGAATCGTGCATTAATCCACCCAATTCGCCTCAGACAAATCTTTTTTTTTTGGAGAGATAAAAAAAATTGGCAGAGTACGTTAAAAATATAAAATAAAAAGTCACGGATTTATTGACCCGGCCTCATTTTATGGATTTTTTTTTACAAAATTCAGTCTAACAATTTTTCCCCTTTCAATGAGAAGATAATAATTTTTATGCTTATTAAAAACTAAAGAAGCAGGTATTAAAATTTAGGGCAATTACTTAAATTTCATATTTTGTTCAGATTTAAACTTAAAAAAATTGATTTAATGGCAATTTCAATTTCATTTCTTTGACATCTTTTATAAATACATATTTGTTTTATTATTTAAACACAAATACGAATAGATTTTCTTTATGATTCAAGGCATCTATTTTACTACTATCTTTTGGTAAGGGCTTTTGAGTATTTTGTCGTGGCCTTGAATTACATTGGCACTTGTGGTAGTGCGTGGTAGTAGTGATTAACGTCATGTAAAGTTAGGAAGCGTTAGATTCCCTGACTGAAAATACCACAGAAATTGTTAAGGCTTGTATTATAGAGAAAGTGGTGCACATATTGATTTTAATCAATGATGATATAAAAATGAGAAAGGAGTGCATTTTAAGTGTTATAATTGCTTTTTAACATTTATAGAACAGAGGTTAAAGGTTTTGTCCAGAAAAATAACGCTAATGCAATTAATAGCCTACCAACATACTTATCGCACTTGTTTCTCTTAAAGGGGTCAACTCAAATTTTCAAAATTCTCCGCAAGTACAAACTACCGATTTTGTTTTTTATATCCTCTTAAATGATAAAGAGGGGTTGTAACTGCATATTCTTCTACTTAATTTTTTAGTGAAAGAGTGAAGAAAGTAAAGGTTCAGTTAAAGCTCATTTAGCCGACTGTAATGTAAAGTAACTGCAACTTAAGAAACAGCTGATCGATATTGTTATGTGAAAAGTAATGAAAATGGTTATAGAGATGTAACGTAACTTAGGCTATTTTTCATATAAAAATATCGATCAGCTGTTTCCTACGTTGCAGTTACATTACATTACACTCGGGTAACTGAGCCTTTAGCCGACAGAAATGTATTCCAACTGCAACGTAGGAAACAGCTGATTGATATTTTTATACGAAAAGTAGGTTACGTTGCATAACAATATCTCACATAACAATATCGATCAGCCGTTTCCTACTGTAACAGTTACATTACACTCGGCTAACTGAGCCTTAATGTAACATTTGTACAATGGGATATAAATAAACACTGTAAAATTTAAAATTTAAGAATTTTGAGATATAAAGTAACAAGTTTGATATTGTGTGTTTTGTGGATTTCAAAATCATAGATGCAGCGCCTCTGGTGTTAAGTATGCGTATTAGTTTAAGCTACGTAGCCTTTTACCGACGATTTATTGCTGGATATATTGACGAACGAGAGAACTGTAATATGCATTAGCATGAACAGTATTACATTTCAAAAAGATGTATGATGTTGATATAACTACGTCTGTCTGGTGATTGAACTCGGGCTTCCAAGGACTGTCATTTACTTTATAAAGCATCTGGTACCCTTTAACCAAAAGCATTTTGTTCAATCAGAGGATGCATCTAGTCGCGCTGGAATCAATAAACTAAACTGAACTAATTCTGAATATAAATTGAATAAATACGTCCCGACATTTGTTTTAAAGTGCTAATCCTATAGACAACATGACAGGTAGAATAAAAATATTTCCCTATATTTTAAAAAATAGACAGTTAGTAGAAAATGATGTGAAACAAGATAAAAAATTTTGGATATTACATGAACGCTAAACTACAAGTATGATGAAAGTAATGAACAATTGATACCAAATTGAATTAAAACGAGTGGTTTTGTATTCATAAAAAAATTTTAATATTAAATTTTTGTCTATAATTCTTATGTTTCAGACAAATTTTTTTTCTAACCTCTTTTCCTTCTCAAATATTAAATTCATTCCTAACCAAATTTTAAATAATTTTATACATAAATAAATGTAAATATATAAATATAGAGGTATAGATTAGTACAGATAAATTCTAGCTATTTAAAATTATTTATACTTAGTTTTGATTATATTATATTTTTATACTTCTTAAGTTAATTTTTTTTATATTTAGAAATGCTTTTTATAATATTCATTCTTAGAGCAAAAAAAAACACATACACCAACACTACAAGCACAACACCGATTACATTTATATTGCATTACAACATCAATTACATACCCAGAATTAAATGAGAAAACGTTAAGTATTTTATAATCACGAAACGTTACATAACGCACAACCACAACTGTATATAAAGATATTCAACTTTCTTTTATTATATTTTCCTTTCTTATTTTAGCTGCAACAAAGTCTAGTTCTTCATTTTAAAATATTTAGCACACCCTTTTTTATAGCAGCACTTCTTTTTTTGAAAGAAAACAAGCAACAATATTTTCATCAGGTAAACTAAATTTTGAATTAAAATTCCACTTGGTCAAAAAAATATAAAAAATATATTGAAAATAAAATTATCCTTCAACAAGTTTTCTTCTGAGCACAAGAGCAGAAAACAACAAGAAAACAAATTAATTTTCAAATCATCTTTTCAACGAACCCCACACGTCCTTACTCCCAAAAGTATGTGAATACTGAAGATATCCCTTTGCTTGTTTGGAACAAAGAATACAACAAAATTTTTATGCTTTGTCTCGTCACACAGTCGGGACTACAAAAATATTTTCATTCTTTTTTTTGGCAGTGGTGGCTGTTGTAATAGTGAAAATGTTGTTGCTTTTTTCCAGTGGTAATTTATATTTTTTTTCATCCGCTTAATTTGTAATTTGGTGTTTTTTTTTGTCATGTTACATTTCGATTTTTTATTTGTTTTATTTTGCATGCACACACAATTTTTCATTTTTTTTTGCTTGGTTTTGATATAGAGAAGCTGTGGTGATTGTAGTTGAAAAAACGATTTTGGTATATATGACGTTCTCGACGGCGCACAGCCGTAATATTTAAGCGCACCAAGCGCACTAGTTGACGCCTAAACGTCTACTACGAATAACGTTTGCTGTAGAGAACCCCAATTTCGGTAATTTCAGATGGCGGCACTACGCCACTCACAAAACTCTCACACACAGCAATGGACCAAGTATATAAACACACACACACACACACACACCCTCACATCCAAACATACGAGCAGCATCCTTATTGTGCAAAATTATTATAAGTTTGTGTACAAACTAACAAACACACAAACGTGTAGTTTGTGTTTGTGTTAAAATCTAAACTTAAATTGTTAATTTCACTCAAAATTCTGTTCAGTTTTTTTTTATACTCAACAAATACACATTCCACATACAATTTTACAGCATCATTATTTAAATGTGTTGGTTGCAAAAAAAAAACAAAGAAAAACTTTCACTCATACTCCACCAACAGGCTCCTGAACTCACTAATACATTCACAGCTAACGTAGGAAATTTACCCAATGTAATCACTCATTGTTAAAAACTTTTCTCTTCAGGACTCGCAAATTCTCTCTTTTTACATTTTTATGTAAAACATGTTTATATGTATACATACATGGAATTTTACAATACATTTACTAGAGAAGCTGTTGCTGTATTTATCTGATTCATCTCTTGAACTAAATTTCTATGGCAACCGGCTTTTTATTTAGTTCTTTTTTATATTTTTTACATCTTCCGCTTTTGCTGTTTTCTCTTTGTGCATTTTACCCGGGCCGGTTTTAGCTTAGCCCGGGACCTGTTTGAGTTTTATTGTATTTTTTTGCAAATTGCACTCATTATTCTCTACCTATGGTACTGAGTTGCTTTTATTGTAGTTTTATGAATATATTGTATTGAAATGTAAAAATATTTTCCGTTCTTTATCTAAAATTTTTACTACATTGACCTTAAAATTTATAAAATAAAAAGGGAAATAAGGCGTACAATAGGCAGTTGTTAATCCACTTTAAGATAAAATATGAATTAAATTGCAATGCATATGGGATATTTTACAGGCTTATTTTCTTAAAACAATTCAAAGGCCAGGATATTGATGCAAATTTATATGTGTGTAGATTTCACAGTGAACCAAAAACTCTTGTAACACCAGCTCAAGTGTTAGATAATCACACTTAAAGTGATGTTACTTTGCACAAAATTTTAAATCGTGTTAAATAAAAGCCTTGGCTGAAGTAGTTAGCATGTTGACTAGAAAATTTAAGGTACTGGGCTCAATCCCTGTATCCAAAAACAGTCATTAAATAACAACACCACGCATTTTTCTGATGTGCATTAGTGTCAATTTCTATCAGTTGTTGTAGGAAAGTTCAAGATATGAAGGCATAGTCACTGGTAACTGAACTATACCGACTTCAGCAGATACTAATCCTAATGTAACGTCAGAGCACCCTCCTTCATTGTGTAGCAGAATTATCGGTGAAGTAAAATAACCGATAAAATGGCTACTAACAGCTTCAAAAATATTTAATACGCTTCATTTATCACCAGAGGTGCTGCAACACTGCATTGTTAAAAACGTTAAAAAAGCAGGGTGGTAAAGTAATGTAGCTTTTCTCTTTCTATCCCTTCACAGCCTGGCAACAATCTCTACCACTATCCCTGTTCTGGTAATAGTAGTAGGCATTAATTTCCTGAGAGTTACTTTTCCTTTTAATAATAATAAAAAAAGCTTTTGGCTCAAAAACCCCTCCAAAAATTATTTTAAAATTCCACCTTGCTTTCATGCATTAAATACTGAAGATAGAAGTCCTGAAGCTAAAGCTGAAGTTGTATATCTGGTGAACTGAAATAACGCTCAATGAAATTGAACCATAAAAAATAAGTCTCAAAAGAATTTAATTTAATAATTTCCAACAAAATTAACTCGATCCAAATCTTTTAAATGTTATATTTCATACTGAAAATATCTCATGCGAGTATATAAAATAAGTACAAATAAAACAACACCGTTGAAACATGAATTAAGTCCATAGTATATTATGGACTTATAAGATGTCAACAAAAGGTCTAATTCATAAAAATTCCTTATTTCAGCTTTAATCTGTACATTACTTATGAAACAGATTTTGCTTTATTAAGCTCCAATAAAATTTGTATTCATAACTGATTAATATCAGTGAATTAACTATTAAACGATTTTGCTTCTTTTGTAATTTTATGTTGGCAACATCATGCTACTTTTGCTCTCATTTTATGTTTTGTGATGCATACAACAAAGAATCGATTATCCAGGTAGTCTGTTTGAGTCGAAAAAAGTAAATCATTACGCATAAAGTTATTAAAAAATAACTTAAAAAGTAAGCGTTTCACGTTTTATTAATAAATAAACCAAAGAAAATTCATATGTTACAAAAAATTGTATTTAAACACATTTAGATTGGGCAGTACAGAGTACAGTACAGAGTACAGAGGTAGGCAAATACCCATTTTATAGCTGTCGATTATGCATCACTATTTTGTTTTAATTTTAAAATGTTATTGTACATACATATATACATATGTATGCATGCAGTACCATACAAACATACGTATGCTTATACTCACATATGCCCTTATGTTTATAATTCTATATTTTTTTTGTCAATGAATGGGATTTCTTTAATTTTGAACGATGTTTATATGTATGTATTTTTCTTTTTGTACAATTATGCATACATACAACTTAATGCGTTTGTTGTTGGTTAAGCTAGCCTACATGTATTTTGTTGCTGGTCATTCAAATTATCAGTAAACCTTAATAAAAAAACTCTCGAGGAAGATAAAAACTTCGCATGGTTTTACAAAAACTTTAAAAAATTTATTGAGAATCCTACCTCAGTTTTCACAAAGCGGTCGGTTGAATAGAGTAAAAAACAATTGTATGAAAAGTAGTAATTGTTTTGAGTGATTTTCATACAAATTTTCTGGGCGAGTCGACTGCCTTATTTTGTAAAAAAAACAGGGTTTTAGTTAGTTTCTGTTCGAATTTATTGTTTTTCTTTCTTTATTTGATTTTATTTTATTTAGGCCAAAATTCATATTTTCAAGAAGCCAAATTAGTTGTTATAATTTTAAAGGAACAAGTAACAACAAATACAATTAACCTAATTTACTATATCTAATTTATAACAATCACACCATAGGAATCGTTCTTTGTTTTTGCATTTAGGATCCAGGAGAGTTGCTAATCTTGCTGAACTTTGATTCATTGAATATGTGAGTGTTTATATTCCTAGTATAGCTTTAATTTTTTATTTCAGTTACATTATCGCATTATGCTACGAAAATGCAATATAAAATATTTTTAAAATGTTTGGGTTTTTATCATGTGTCTCTATTAAGTCAGCTGTTAGAATTTGTGTTCCGTCTAAGCGCTGAAAAGCTTATTAGGTAGCAATTGGCTGCCTTAATTAGAGAACACTACACCTATCGAATTTATTATTATATCGAGCACTATTTTCGATTTCAATTTCAAACGACGAAAATTACAGTTTTCAGGATAAGTGTTTTCATAATATTCGTGAATTTTTTTATTTATTTGCATATATAATTGCACTAATTTTTATTAATTTAATAAAGAAAAATTAAGGTAAATGTAATTGAAAACCATTAGAACTTTTATAAGCTTATGTATTCCTGATGTCATTCTACGACATTCATCAAACATAGGGAAATATGTTGTAGGTGTCGTAGCAAGATTTTCTATCGAAATTACCTACAACATTTTTTAACTATTTTACAGCTTGACGATCTACTACACTTACAATAGGTTGTGAATTGGGCAAATATGTTTTATAAAAATAAATTACCACTTACGATAAAATTTTACAGGCTGTATTTTTAAAAATTATCAACTCTTTTGGCATTTTGATATTTTGAAACAATGAACCATGGTGTTGTTTTACAGGTGACTGCATAAGGATTTATTATATAGGCGCACGGCAATGCACGCAGTGTGTATATTTACAGGAAGCCATTCGAGCTATTTTCACCCCCCTCACAACTTTGTTCCCCACAATCATAAAATTATTAAATTCAAAAGATAATTAGAATAAATTCATGTAACCTCATATGCAAAGTTTAAAAGTTTTACAATGAAACGTTCCGGAGATATGGAGGTGCAAAAGTCCATATTTTAAGACATACTCACTGACCACTGACCACTGACACACTCATCAAATTGATGAAGCACTTCCGCTACAGCTAGAAAGCTGAAATTTGTTACAAGAGTAGAACTAGGTGGGCAATGAACTAGAAAAATCTGAAAGCCCGAAAATTTTAACCAGAAGGGCGGGGCTACGCCCATAAAAATTAAAATTTGCGCTAGGGAGCTGGATTTTAGTGCACAAGTAGAAATATTTAAGTAATCACATAACAAAATCTGAAAACCCGATAATTATTACCAAAGGTCCGGGGCTGCGCCCATAAAGCTCAGAACTAAAAACACATAAACACTAATAAAGCGTTTAGCTCAAGCGATTTTATTGAAATATGGCACACATGTTACAATAATAAAAGGCTATAAACTTTTGTTTAAAAAAATGGGCGTTAACACGACCATACAGCTTAAACCTACTATTTCATGTACTTCCGGTCAGGACATTTAAATGTACTATTTATGTAATTACTATTATCGGTTTTCAACGAAACTAAACAAGAAAAATAAACACTAGCCAAAAAAAAAACATTGGATTAAAAAAACACGCCCAAGAGAACAATATATAAAAATTTCCGCTAGTGATCTGAAATTTAATAAACGAGTAGTTATAGACTAGCAAATTGATAAAAAAAATCTAAAAACCCAAAAAAAATTACCTAGGAGGGCGAGGCTGCGCCCATAAGGCTCAGAATTAAAAAAACAAACCTAAGGCGTTAAACTCAAGCGATTTTATTGAAATTTGGCATACATGTTGCAATAGTTCAAGGCTATAAATTTTCGTTGAAAAAGTGGGCGTTAACACGCCCATACAATTTAGGCCTCTTATTTCATGTACTTCGTAGTGAGTAAGTAGTGAGATAAAAATGTTGACCAAGTTCGTGTTTGATACAATACCTATCACTGCATTATATAAATTTGTAATCGTAAGGGCGTTATATAATTTCTAGATAATGTGCTAACTTGGCAATATTTTTACTCTTCTAAAAAAGGAGGAAATAATATATATTTGTTCATTTCTTTATACCGGGAAAAATGTTGTCAAGTAAGCACATTATCTAGAAATTATATAACACCCTTACGATTACACCTGGTTATATACACGTTGCTATGTACCATAGTTTGTATGTATTTATGGCAGCTTAAACAGTTTTATTTTTTGCATTTCTATTTTTTTAGAGTTGCATAGATCTTATAAATCCATAAAGATCGATAAAGTTGTATTTTCAATAAAAAAATTTTAGTTTTTACTACATGCACCATTAAATCAAAAAAAATTTCTAGATACGCGATGTCACCAACGTCACTTATACTCTTGGTTAATTTGTCACAGTTTGTATATACTACACATTGCATTATTTCTTTATTAAATCAAAATGCTTTTTCGTATCTTATTGAATTGAAGAATCGACACTTGATCATTGTATGGATTTAAATAATTCTCCTGTTCCTTCGTGAATCCTTATTCCCCTTAGAGCCTGCCTTGAAATCTTTTAATGTGTCATATTAATATTAGTTTAATAAGTTAATTAAATTTAAAGATTAAAGAAAAATTTAAAGGCTCTTTATTCATACGTTCTGTATCTATAACACCACTTCTCAATTTTAGTAATTACTTGGAGGGCAAGACTTGTTGTTAACAAAAATAGTTATAAAAGAATATGGTGAATGTCTTAGATGTATAAAATATCCTGTAAACATGAGCTGTAATATTTATTTGAACTTATATACAACCTTTTATAATTAGAATTCATAATAAGATAAGATAAGATAATTTTGCCTGCTAACGAGTGAAAACGCCTAGTTAAAGCATTTTACCATCTGAAGTAAATAGAAAAACAAAAAAACGAAGAAAATAGATTAAAATCAATTTCAGTGTGAATTTTTTACTGTTATAATGAGTTTTTTTTTTGGTTTTTGTTGTTTTCAAGACATCCTGCTAAATAATTAAACTTTTGTACATGTATTGAAAATGCATGTACGAGTATTTATATTTACATATATGTACATATGCAATTATGTACATATGTACTTTAACCTACGTTGACAGTTTTGCTGATACATTTTATGTAAAATAATTTATAAATGTAGGTTACGAAAACCTTATTTTATCTTAGATAAGAATAGAGTATAAGTACAAGTAGATGCAATAAAAAGGAAATACCGAGCCAGGAAAAGAAGTATAAGTGTATGTATGTATATGGAATTAAATTAGCTTTGGGTACGAGAAGTTTTTATCGATAAGAGCAAACTGAAAAGGGTTTTTAAATTAGGAATCTTTTATAGTGTTTCCAAACTAACATGATTTTAATAAAAGTTGGTTTTAACGTTAAAACCAACTGTTATAACCGGGTTTTACCATGCTAAATGGTGTTGTAAAAATCCACTTAAAACAATTTTATTTGGTTTTAAACTATTTTCGCTGTGCTAAGTCCAGTGCTGCCAAGTTGAAATGACCGGAAGAAGCTGATATTGTTTGTGCCAGTGGGATGATATATATCAGTTTGTCATTCCGTTTTTTCCAAAAATATTATTTTTTGTGTAATTGCTAGCTGATTAACCGGAATTTTATTTGTGCAATATTATTCAGAGTGTTATTTTTTCTTTTTGCACTTCAATTGCATATCGGAAGTTAGTTGCTTGTAAGAAGTGGTTTACTGCAGTTGGCAAAGTTTATTAAATAAGTGTTGATCTAAATAGAAATAACTTCCAATAGAAGACGGTGTAAAAATTACGCTGATAAATTTTGTTATATTTGTGGAGAATACACCTTTAAAGAAAACATAAGCCCTATTTCGGATTGTGTTAAAAAATCGTATTTAGATTACTTTAGAGTTGATCTTGGTGACCAAGATAAAAGCTAGGCTCCACACATTGTGTGCAATACTTGCTGTGTAAATTTGGACAGTGGACTCAAGGAAAACGAAAAAGGCTTAAGTTTGGTGTGCCGATGGTTTGGAGAGAGCCCAGAAATCATTTGGACTACTATTACTTCTGTTTAGTGAGTATTGCTGGTATTAACAGGAAAAATCAAAATAAATGGCAGTATCCCGATTTAACGTCAGCGCGCCGTCCAATTCTCCATTCCGAAGATGTTCCCATTTCAAAACTGAATGATTCTTCAGAGCTAAGTTCGGAGTTTGATCTAACTGATTGCGACAGTGTTTTCGAAGACGTAGAAACTATTCCTCAACGTTTTAATCAACGCGAGTTGAATAACTTAATTCTAGATTTGGCCTTATCAAAAGAAGAGTCTGAAGTGTTAGCTTCGAGGTTAAATGATAAGAATTTATTAGAACGTGGAACAAAAATATCTTATTACCGCACTAGGGATAAAACCTTTTAAAAAATTTTACTAAGGAAGACAATCTGGTCTTTTTTAATAATATAAATGGTCTTATGCTGGAAATGGGGCTATCCAAGTACCTACCTACCTTAATGGTTTGTGAGAATTTTTTTTATTTTAATAAATCTGTATGGAACAGTTTTACTTCTTTGTTTTTTTTAAATTCTTATGGAAAAGTTATACTTTTTAAATACCTTAAAAAAGCTATATCATGAAAACTAGAGCTGATAGAGACAAACTGATTACAGATTTGAGTTTAGCGCACTCAAATTAACTGGAATAAGTTGATAAATTCAAAGAAGCAAATGGGTTGTTGGCCTGTGAAAAACAAGAAAAAATACAGCAACAAATAGACTAATTTCTGTTCATTTCAGATTTATTTTCTTTGACAGTTTGTTAGACAGTCTGTGAGTTTTTTTTTTGTAATACATGTATTTATTTATTGTATCTTCAAATGTGAACTAACAATAAGTATTCAAATCTTATAGTTATAAATAATACACAAGTAGTGATAATCAAAAAGGGGGGAAAAAAAGTATTTTTAAGATGTGTCCAGTAAAGTTGAAAATATTACGAGTAAGCGGATTAGGATGTGACTCCAGTTTAGTTAAATATTTAACTGCGTATTTTGCAATTTCTTCAATCACTAGTGGCATATTTAAATCACAATGTATATTAGAATTTTTGATGTACCAAGGAGCGGATGTTATTAACCGTAAAATTTTGTTTTGCCTTCGTTGGATTCTCTCTACATTGGAAGCTGAAGCAGTGCCCCATAACTGGATACCGTAGCACCATATGGGCTTCAAAAGCGCCTTGTATATTAAAAGTTTGCAATCCAGGCTAAGTGTTGAATTTCTTACAATCAACCAATGTATTTGGGATAACTTAAGTTTCATCTGAGTTAGCTTAAAGTCAATATGATGTTTGCATGTAAGCCTTCGATCAAGGTGTATACCAAAGTAATTCATTGGGAATGTTGAGGAATATATTGATTGTTCATTCGAATGGGGGAACAAGTATCTCTTCAAAGTGTAAACGTTATATGGACACACTTTTGTTCATTTACCTTAATTCTCCATAAGTTCAACCACATTTCCAATTGTGTAATATGTTTTTATAGATATTAGGAAGCGTCGTGAAGGTTTTCATGAATACTAAGGCAGGCTGTTTCGTCGACAAACGTAGATGTATGTTTATTGCTGCTTAAAGGCATATCACAAGTATAGACCAAATACAAGACAGGAACCAAAATACTATCCTGTGGCACACCGGATGATATAGAGTCGGGCACACTAATGAATTCTCCTTCCACAACCGTGAACTTTCGGGTATTAACGTAACTTTCTAATAGATTCAGAAAATTTATTGGTAGATATGATTTCAATTTTCAAATAAGGCCTTCATGCGATACTTTATCAAATGTCTCAGAAACGTCAATAAACAGGGCAGAACAATACTTCTTTTTTTCAAGTGTTCTTCTTATTAATTTAACCAATCTATGAGTTTGTTCAGTGGTTCTATGCTGGCTTCTAAAACCAAATTTATGGTCTGGGATGCACACACTATTAGTTAAAATTGGGGACAATTTTGTCATTAGCAGCTTTTCGAAGAGTTTTGACATAGATGACAGCAAACTTATTGGCCTATATTACTCAACTTTAGTAAGATCTTTGCCCAGCTTTGGAATCATTTTGACTTTTGCAAGCTTCTAGAGTTGTGGATGATACTCCAGTCGTAATATGGCATTACAAATAAACAGCAGGATTCTTATTGCAATATGCGACAAGTTAATCAGCATGTTTTGTTACTAATTCCATCAATACCTGGAGGTTTCTTTGGCTTGAGTTCAGCAATTACTTTATGTACATCACGCATCTTAAACTTTAAGGCTCGATGGGGTAGAGCAACTACATTCGGAAAATCAGCAACACCATTTCATGTATTTGGTTTAAATACGAATTTTAAATGCTCAGCAAATATTTTACATTTTTCCGTATCTGCGCATTTAGACTTGTACCTTGGGTTTTCAGCTACTATTATCTGTAGTGATAACTTTATTAAGTGATGAACACGAACCTGAAGGGGATGATATTACTGACTTATATGAATAAGTACTAGGCAACTGTAATGTTCATGAATCACTATTTGGCATTGGACAAAGCGAAGTTGATCGCTGACGAAAAATTGGCTTTGCCGTTAAAAAAAGAATTTCATTAGATTTATTATTTCTATTTTTTTCATTAAGAGCTTCAGAACTCACAGTAAAATAGGCATTTCTGCCATTAGAACTCACTTCACAATTTTTTGTATTTGAGGTACTCATATAGAGTATTCCTCAAGGGCACTTTATTTGTGTTTTTGTTTTTTTTTTGTTTGCGGTTTTTTTTGTTTTTGTTACTTCTACTATGCAAAAATATTAGCAAAGCACATAAAGCTTATTTATTAAAGTCAGTATGTACCTGCTACGAATAATATGTGCTACGAATATTTTTTTGTATAATTTTTTGTTTGTTTAGTAAGAATGTAAGAAAAATTCCGCTAATCGACTATTCACTATGAAGGTACAACGAGTACCTTCATAGTGAGTTAAAACCTCAATTTAGCAAACTTGCAGTGTGAATGCAAAATCAGCTGTTTATGGTTTTAATGTTAAACCCATGTCTTAACTCTTAATGTAAAAACACTACAATACTACATACGATTTAAGAAATATATCTTGGAAAAATATTCATAACGAATTGTATACTATGGTTGTTGAGGTATTTTCTCATTCATTTCACGATCAGAAGGTATTTTTAATTAAAACACATCTATTCGCGAGACACACGGCATGACTTTTTTGCAATGTTTTTGATATACAAAAAAATATTTATAAAATATCGTTGTGCTCTCAGTAAAGAAAATTAAATTTTTTTTCTGAACTGAGAGAAGAAGCATCTGTTTTCACAAGTAAAGTTGGTTTGCTTAGTTCTTTAACTAATTAAAATCCCTTTTCATACTGCCCTCTTTAATATGTACATGGCTGCAAAACGAAACCTATAGAGCACATAAAAGCACTTGCTGCATCATTTCACCTAACGAGGCAGTTTCATTACATGGCCTTAAAAAAATATAAGATAATATTTACAAGTATGTATTGCATAAAATAGAAAAGCAACTAAAGTTGAAGTTACAAAGTAAAACTGTAAGATATCCAGGGTTTTTAGTGCTCAAAATACAGAAAACAATTTTCAAGAATTACTCAGTTGCTTTTAAGCAAAAGTCTCTTAATAAAATTGTGTTCAATCTTTTAAAATGAGAATAACAGCTTATAACTCAATTTGAGTGAATCCTGTGTATATTCGTGTAGATACTTATGTATATGTATGCTGGAATAATTTATTCAATTGTAAGCGAACATTCACCTATACCATCAGAATAATGCCAAATGCTAGCTGCTTTTGTATTTGGTTAAAAACGCTGTGATGCTGTGTCCTGTCATTTAGTTGTGTGCGTATGTGTTTTATTAAAAAAGGTACACGAGCCATACTTATGCTGCCGCTGATGGTTATACTTTGTTGGCTTTAGCCCAAACTAAAAATATTACTATGGACGTGTACAGAATTTAGCAACATCTGTACGCATTCAAACTGCTACAGCCTCACCACCCAATTTAGCGAAGCATCCTTAACCTTACCGTCATCAATATCGATGTTTGACTACACGAAATGAAAAACCGCAGCAATAACAACAACGTAATGCAAAAGAGAACTGTGTACACAATTTTAAAGAAAACACGACACGCCATATTTTAACTAGAGAGGAAACCTGGTACTATGGGGAAGAAAACAGCATTTGGGTACAATTCTAAACTAAAAATAATGATATGTATACTAGACCTGACGCAGCTTATATGGCGTTTTTATTTTTTTGGAGTTTTGATGTGGGTAGAGATGAAAATATGCAATTTGATGCCAAAATTTATGTAGCAAATTTTAAAGCTGATTGGGTGGTGTCAACCCGCGCCAAAATGAGGTCAAAGGTAAAAATTTAAAAAAAGCACAAAAATATTTTGTTTGCATTTTTTAATTTTTTTTTTAAATTAGAAATTCCATAAATTATAGCATCATTTCCTTGTATATTTGCTACCAAAACAGCAAGTGCTTCAGTGTTTTTTTATAATGTATGTTGTGAAAATACAGCTAAACAGTTAGAGAAAGTTCAAGATTGGTTTGGCTAAAATATTACCTTTTTGGGGAAAAGCTAGAATCCCAACGCCAAAAGTCATTAAAAAGTAGAGCACAGTCATAAAAGTATGTAAGTCTTCGTTCCCGAATCATCGCAAATAAAGAAAATGACTTTGTGAATTTTCCCTATATTCCATACTGGTTGAGAACCTGAAATGCATGAATGAAATTTTGATAACAAAAAATATCTAAAGTGCTATTGGAGAAAATTCGGAACCATCTGTGGTATTTATCAGAGGAAGCCTTTTCTGATGCACATATAGACTCGCAAATAAAGGAAAAGATGGTTTTGGCGTTGCATATAGAGTCCAATAAAGGCAATCATATCGGTGATGATGTTGATATTTTCCCTTCTAAAAAGAGTGTGTGCAGTTGGGGATGAATTAGAATTATTCACATCCAAGGATTTAAGGTCTTTTGTGACTACCAAAACAATAAATTTTTTTCTCGTTTAGAAAGTTTTGTGAATTTTGTATGCTTTTATCCGTCAAATTGGCCTAAGAGCGAAGCATTTTGTAAAGGATAACAGGTCGCCAAATGCATTATTGTTGTGAATAATGCCGCCGAAACAAAATAAAGCTAATAATTGACTTTAACAGATGCTTAATACACAATGAAGCTAATAAGCAGTACTTGTTACACATTGTAGTGAACTACCGTAAGGATTTTCCAGCCCATACACCGAAAGAATTTTGCTTAATAAATCCAACGAAATAATGTTTCATAAATCTAATGAATTCACGAATATTGTGAAAGAATTTCATTGAGATATTTTCTAAAAAATTTCAGTTCCCTTGTGTGCTTTGAATTGAAATTCAATATAAATATAAAATAAATAAAAACAATATTTAAAATAATAAATATAATATAAAACTTATTGAATAAAAATAAAAAATGTATAACAAGAGAAAATGTCTTATTTAAGCGTGTTATTTAAACTCGTAGTGTGCAAATAATTGTGTTTTTAATAATATATTATATATATGTACATATATATGTACGTACGTATGTATGTACATATGTATATAAAAGTATATTTAGTAAACTATTTTGTTTTCTGAGTTGGCAGACAACTGTTCCATCTTCTGAGGGACTTGGATTGGGAAGCAGCCTATCACTATATGAGTAAGTAGTAAATCCTCACAAAGACATAAATGTGAAAAAAGGCTAAGTTCCTTTCCAAAATTTCGGCCATCAAAAGTAGTGAGATAAAAATTTTGACCATGTTTGTGCTTGCTACAATACTTATCACTGCAATTTAGTATGCATTCTATAAATTTGTATTCGTAAGGGTGTTATATAATTTCTAGATAATCTGCTTACTTGACAACAATAAGGAAAATTACAATATCATAAAAAATCAAAAAAATTGCAGGTGAATCTGAAGAAGACAATCACTCTTATTCCAGTTTGCTTCCTATTTTGCAATATCTCGCGAATTTTTGCACACTACGCGACAAAACCGAATTCTTGCGATTCGATTTTTAAAAAATATTGGGCTTTTTGCGAATTTTAACGATTTTTATTGAATTTTTTGCATTCCTTACATTTTTGGCGATTTTTAATCAATATTATGGCTTGTTTAAAATTGTGCAACTTCTCGCTATTTTTTGCAAAGATCGCGATAAAAGCGACTTTTTACATGTGTTCAGATTCTTGGCAGTTTTGCTGGTTTAAAAAAAATATCATCCCGCTGTTAATAAGTTTTTGCAAATTTACGTAATTTTCGCGATTCTTGCTTAATTTTTTGAATTCCTTACAGTCCTAGCGATTTTTAATCTATATTATCGCTTGTTTAAGATTTTATAAATTTTTGCGATTTTTTGCAAACTTTGCAATAAAGCGGCTATTTGTGTGTTTTTTTAGCGTCCTAACAATTTTGAAGGTTTTAAAACATTATTAGACATTGCTATCATCCTGCTGTTAGTAGCTTTTTGCCAATTTTCGTAATTTCGCGAATTTATTTATTTATTTGCATATATAATAGCATTAATTTTTATTAGTTTAAAATATAAATATTAAGGTAAACGTAATTAAAAAACATTATCACTTTTATAAGCTTATGCATTCCTGATGCCATTCTACGACATTCATCAAAGTGAAAAATGTTGTAGGTGTCGTAGCAAAATTTTCTATGGAAATTACTTACAACATTTAGCAACTATTGTACAACTTGACGACCTACTACAATTACAATTAGTTGTGAATTCAGCAATTATATATTAAATCGTACAAATACAATTGAAAATTATATTACACAACAGTACGTACATTTATCAAATACTTTTTGTTCGCGTATTTAAAAAGTCTGGAACACTTCCCACTGGCCTATCGAAGCACATATTTATTTTTTTACAAAATTACATTAAAAAAAAAATCCAATCATCAAGTAAAACTCTTATTCACATCCAAATTTGTATACAGGTAAACGAGACAGGATGTACTATAAGAATATTTAATATATGAGTAGAATTATTCGACCAACTTCGTATCCAGGCAAAATTCCCAAATAGATGTACGCGCTTTTTGAGCTAAGCAATTTTGTACTATTTTTTGAATTTGTACCATATATATTGTACTAAGGAATGCTTTATACTGACCCTGATGCTTATCACAATGCAAAAATTGAGAATAACGAAAAGTGTGAGAGAATCAAATGTGTAAAAGTTTACTGGATGGGGTGGTAATAAGCATGTAGTGTGGCGGTGTTCAGTTAAAGGTATAATTCATGTGTTCCTTTTATTTCATCTTCTAGTATTTATTCATCCCCCTTGTTTTTGTTATTTTCGCATACCTTAATCCTGTACTTTAACTTTTACTTTAATATACCCGGGCATTTACGTTTTCTCGAAATGCTATGGCTTTAAATTTATTATTTTCGTTTGCTTTGCTAAGAATGTTATCAGCCTCGCATAGTGGGTCGCAGGATATAAGTTCATATATAAAAAAAAATTAAAAAAAAGTCATGTAAAGCAATTATTTGAGAAAAAAAATTTTCCAAATAAAAATTTCTCAAAGGCATGACTTATATATATAGTTAATTTCTGGATTTTTATGATTACATTTTCATTTAGTCTGTTTTATTTTTAACCCAGAGCGACAGTGTTAATTCTCTTTATTCGAATATGGTGAATATACACAGAAAAAAAATTATTTTGATAATTGAATACGAAAATCACCGGTTCAATAAAAAAAAATTATTATATTTTCTGCCCATTTGATACACAAAATTGTAAGCACGTCAATACAAAAACTTAAAGGCAACGGAAGATGGGTTTTGTACGGGGTTTAACCAAACAAGTACTTTTATATGGTAAATTACTCTCCTAATGCAGCCCTGTTAGGTAAAAGTAGTTAACAAGTTCTCAGAAATCATTCAAGAGTTCCTCAGCTATAGAAAATCATTATGTATTAATCCGTCTGATGCCAGAACGAAGTACATCCATTAAACCACTATTTTACCACCCAGGGGCAGATCAGCTGCTGCAACTATAGTGTCCATACCACCAGTATTGAGGACAGCACATCTCTAATTTCCACCTCAAAATTCAAACTTTGCATCTTTTGCTGAATGCGACCTACACAAGATCAAAATGCTTGTTGTTATTTTTGTACATGTGCTGATTATTTTGATATAAACATGTTGAATGACCCACGAAGCATTAATATTAAGTTTTTTTCTATGAATGTCAATATCAAATAATTAATTTTTAGTTAGATTTGGTGCTATCAATATCGTCAAAATTTTAACTAATACTCAAAGCCAATGTATAGCAATAATGAAAGTGTGTTTGAAAGATAATAAATTTAATGAAAAAAATTTTCTGTAAACGAAAAAAAGTTTAAAAACGATACAAATAATAAATATTATAATTCTCTTTTCAGCCATGATTTTTAACAACCGCACACCCTTAAGTCTTGGCGAAGATGTGTTCGTGTTTGATGCTCACATACAAGAAACAGTTCAAAATGTGACATTAAATATTAAAATTAATCATTCGTCGTCGTTGTTACACATACAAACTAATTTTCAGAAACAGTATCCAGACTGCTGAACTCAGGACAATTGGAACTGAAAACTAGCTAGGCTTTTTCCAGATATATTTTCTTTAATAAACACATGCACACAATTGTTAAAACCACAAACTCCAAGAGGTACATCTGCGAGAATATGGTATCTATGGAAGCTAAGATTTTGCATGTGCTAATAGGAATTACATTCAACAGAGAGACTTATTCACAAAAAGAACGAAAAAAAATTAATAAAAACTTAAACATTTACCAAAAATATAAATTTTTTTTTAGTGACTATAACTTTTTTATTTTTAAATGTAATATACTTGGTTTTTAAAGACAGGATGTAATTATCTGTTAGATACTAGGAAACATTAAAAAGCGATTTCGAAAATTATTTATTGCACCAATTTTAATCTGACTTTATTATTAATATTATTTATTTACAGCAATATTATAATAACAAAAAATAATACATAAATTACAATGGTTATAAACAAATATAAATATACAACTGAAAGTTTACATAAGATATACATTTTCTCTTAGAAACATTAACGTTTTCCCATAAGTCAATGTGATCATAATAAATAAATAAAATATATAAACTAAGCTTTCCTACAAATATGGATAAAACATCTTTTATTAAATTATTATATCAAAAATGAATAATGTAGAAATTACAATTCTTGAGAATAAGTATAAATACATTAATTATCTATAAATTTTTATTCAAAAACATTATCTCATATTGCTCCACTGTCCTGTACTGATGATGATATTTAAAAATTGAGTGGATATAAAAAAATCGTTTATTATAGGCCGTGAATGTTTGTGTTGATATGGTAACCATATGCCAACATATGTATTTCGTTAACGCAAGCTCTTCTTCCATAATCTTGTTAAAGTACGCAGGCAAAAACATTATCCATCAGTGGCAATTATATTCAATAGTAAAATAAACAAAAACAAAGAATATAACATTGTTATCATCAACAACTTTATGAATAATTTTTTTTTCAAATTTAGATTCTAAATTTCAAAGGCGTATGTGGGGTGATCGATCAATTTTATTTCAGTTGTTGTTATTGTTTTTGTTATTGTTGTTGTTGTTAATTTTTCCAATTTTCATTTCTGCTATTGTTGCTAAATCAAATTTGGGTTCTTCTCTAGGGACTTATTTGTTGTATTTTTGGTTAAATTGTGAATGTTTTTTGAGAATCTTTCCATTGAATTTTACATATAGATATTTCTGCCTTGGTCCTTAAGACATTAAAACATGTACATATTTGCAATAAGAATATTACTTATGTAGAAAAGCAGAAAAAAATTTATTTATACAAAAGAACTGTGCATTTTTTTAATTAATAAAAATAAATTTGCAGAAGAAATAACATTGATGTTTCAATTATTTTTACTTTCTTTTTTTCTCAAGTGTAGAATGAATCCTTAATGATGCAAAGACTGTCAAAGTTCAAAAATCAATAAACAATTTGAAATAAAATAAAAACTGCAAGAATTTCCTTTGTGAGCAGGGTTTTTGATTTCTAATTAATTGCAAACATAAAATGAATTAGCAATTTCCAGTAAAGTTCTCATTCATCTTTCGTTTAATTTATTGAGCCTAATTTCGAGTGTTGTGTTTTGAGTTTGGCTACGACAATTTTGTACTAGATTAAGGAAAATATGTTAGAATGTTTTTTAGCCTAGTTAAAAATCCTGATAGTCGAAGTCAAGCTACGATACTCCTAATTAGGCCTATTATTTAAATCGAACACATAGGGTCATATACAATAAACAAAAAACAAAGTCAGCAGCAAGAACTTAATTGAAATGACGTAATCCTATTCCTATCACGTCTAGTTTTTGAGATTTTTTTATTTAAATAAAATACTGATATTGGAATATTTAATATGTATTTATTACGAAAAAATCTAATACATAAATGGTTTTTATGATATAAATTAATATCTTTAATAAAATTTAATACTAATTTAACGTAGAAAATCAATTACTTAATAGATTGTTTTCTTTTATAAGTTATTACTGTAATTTCACGATTGACATCCCATCAGAAAGCAGCTAACATTTCCCGGGACCACTTGCCGTTATACATTTTTTCCATGTGCTCAATATCTCGGTAAAATCATGGCTCATCAAACACGGTACTATAAAAAAACACTTAATGCGAATGACAGCAGTATATTTTATTGATATATTCTTGTAAAGATTTCTCTTATTTGAGGACCTACCTATATATATATATATATATATTTCATCCTTTTCTGTGACTTACATAGTACAAATAATACAGCCTTTGTCATTTCTAAGCATCCATCTTATAAACTTTAGATGGAAACGACTTTTTAATGTCATGCTTTGTTAATATTAATTGAAGAGAACAACTTCCATATTTATAAGTTTGTAAATATAATAAACATCAAGAGACCTTCGCCCTATACCATTGGAAACTTTTCCATATTTTTAAGGTACTTAAGAAAAATAAACTTATGTCTTCAATAAGCAACAGAAAAGCATCACATGAGTTAGCAACATGAAGCAGGCAGCACGTTCGGAACAAACAATAGAAGAAACAAGAATACCAACAATTTTGAAAAGCTCATTCCAAGTTTGCGAAAAAAAAACATACTTGAAAATATTTTGACATATTCCGTTTAAGTTAGTAAAGAATATTGTAAAATGAGATGAAGAAAAACAGAATATATCAAAAAAAAAAAAAACAACAAAATGGCATCATAAAAGGAAGAAATGTTTTCGCAGCAATCACCTAATGTTACTGCGTATGAAAATATTATAAAGATTATGTTAGAAATTTTTATTTCAAAGAGTGAAAAAATGTATGTGCACAATTATTTTACATACATACATACACACATATTTACAAACATACTTTCATATGTACACACATCCTATTCTCTGCAAAAGTTGCGGCAATAGAAAGCGAAAAAATACGATTTCACATCCTTAAACGATATAGGCACAATAACTTTTTAGAGAAAAAGTTAATATCGCACACTAAATCATAAACATTCACAACTCAAAAAATCCCAGATGTTCAATATTTGTAAAAAAAATGTATGATACTGTAGAAATATCGCAAGTATATGCTGAGTACATATCTGTCAAATCTTGTGTTGTCATTTTGTGGTGTCATTTACAAAAGGTGTCCAACGTCTTTCATATTATCTTTTCATATAAAAAGCAATGCCGCAAAAAGCCATCATGTTTATCCGGAATTATATATTTTTCATTTTATACAGAAACAAAATCATTTTGATAATTTTTATTTGTGACTATTTATGATTTAGTGTGCGATATATAGTACATACATACATGCATATGTATACACATATGTATATAAAATAAATGACATAGGAAACCTTAAAATTTTAAATGCTGATTTAAAATTTAAATTGATAATGTAATCTGGTGATAATGATATGCAAAGTAGAAAAGGCAAATTTAATTCTCAGTATTTTTTATTCAGTGCCAGAAACTTAGTCCCGAATTTAAATTAAGTTTCAGCAAAAGTATTCACAAATATTTCGCAAATGTAAATAGGATAAATATTGATTTGACAAGAAAATGAGCTAAATATTTTTACAGGATTTCAGCAAAAGGCAGAAACATAGAAGACAAATTAAAGAGTCTTTCACCAAGAGCTTTCTATCTTTATATTTATATAAAACGAAAATATGATGATGAACCGCCATTCTAAATATTGGCAGCAAACGACCTTAATTAGAAATTCCAATTTCGTACTGCTCTGTGCTGAACTTTAACTTTTACGTAGTTACTAAGCACTGCAAGCTTTTCGTTTAGAAAAATTAAATATGTGACCTGCTCCACGAAAAGGGACCTCTGCGCCGAAAAAATTTTTTTTTCCTTTTTTATTGATTATTATAGGAAAAAACGCTCCTTCAAATACCGCAAACCGCAAGTTTCTATGTCTTAAAGATGAGCATAAGTAGTGAAAAAATTTAAAAATGTGATATAAACAGATAGTATATATAATATTTGCAATTTAAAAAAGTTCAATATCAAAGGTACAAAATTACAAAAATATCAAAATTTTAATCTTTTTTACTCCTAACACGCTTTTCTGGCGGTTCTTCTGTATTTTGCTGCTTTTCAGCTTTGTCTGATTTTTTTAGGAAGTTCTTTCAGTTTTTTTTTGTTATTTTCATCTCCGATTTATTAACCATTGTAGGACATTTCTTTATAGATTGTTTATCTCCGTCTTTGTTTCTTTTTTTCACATCAGCTTGAGCTTTTTCAACTGCAGCTGTCTTCTTAGGGAGTTTTCCACTTTTGCTACCGATTTTTTAGGAGTCTCAGTTTTGTTTCCAGTCAGTTTTTTTTGTTCTTATTTTTTTTTTGGTGACTGCCTTGTTTTCGGTTGGTGTAAATTCTTTGGATTATGTTGCCTTCTTCTTCATCGGTTTTTGTGGCTTCATCGCACTTTTTCTTATCGAAAACAAGCTCTCTTATATTTTTGTATAAATACCATTGTCTTTCTAAGTTTAATCCATCCGGAGTAATAACGTTAGGATAGGATAAATCATCATAATTAACCTTCCACGCCATACTTACTAATGGTGAGTGAAGTGGTGAAAGATCCTAATTCAAACTAATGGCTTAAAAAACTTCTTGAAATATTCAACTCAATCATACCATGTGACGTTTTCCATTGTCACTGGTTTATTACAGCCGAAGGGAGAAGAGGCAGTCACGCAGTTCTTGATATCTTCGTAAGTATCAATATTTCTGATGGCGTACTTGGCTTTGAAAATTCCAAAGTATCTATCTGGTGAAAATTTGGTGTGTCCCGTTAGAAGAAAGTTGAAATATATCTGTTTGTTTAATCCCCTGGCCACTCTCCACATAAGGTATCCAAGAACCGCATTATTTTTGTTTTGCGCAACGCAGTTGTCACTAAATAATATAGAGGTTTTGCCTGTTACAGATGAGGTTGAAAGATGATGATGCAATTAGCTGATGGTACAATTTGGGCCTTTTCCTCTTTCGTCTTGTTCATCAATCATGTAGAAAAACTGAAAAGCAAAAAAAAATGTTAAGATCGTCAAGGTCGCATTCTGTGATGGAATTAAAAAATTCAATAATGAATGAAAAGGTACCTGCTTCTTCAATAATTCATTAGTAATGCCGAACACTGAGCACTTTCTACCAGCCTTACAATATGCACTGACCGGCTGCTGAAGACTGACGGGGTAATTGACGTTTTGTGTAAAATTAAAAGACCGTACATCGGCATCTTCATTGGTTTCTGTGCAAAATTTTTTGTAGTAGTCACGTTGACTCTTTGCTTTTTGGATATGATCCATGAAAGAAGAAATTCGTTTTTCTTTTTCTTCATCTCCGCAATTTTTCAGCTGAGAAATCACCAACGTATTCTCTGTACAAAGAATCTCAATGATTAGTTACACATTGCTCATTTTTTACACATAATAATATATTATTTTAAAAATACATCTGCAAACGTCGCATAAGTCATCGGAGGGTTTCATAATGGTGATATATGGTACATAAAGGTTCCAGATTTTCCTGAATGACTGATTACTCAATTTTCTATCATCTGGTTGAATTGAAGATATGTACGTTCGGTACAAAGAGTATTTTGTGTCAGATGGGGAGAGTTTCATTACTTTATAATCTTTGAAACGAGGCATACGTCCGGGTAATGGAATTTCTAATTGATCTGCCGTACTTTTCATAAAATCTACCACTTTAGTGATTTCTTCCGGGTGCAGAGCAACATGACGATCGAAATGAGTGAGTAAACACTTATATCTCTTCAGTCCACAAACGTGTAGAAATAGAAACATGTTGCGGCAGATGGGCAACTGATGAAAGTAAAAAAGTACTTGAACTTTTGAGCTGTCTTGAGTTGACTTACTTCCATACTTGATTTTCGCCAATATATCTTTATAGGCATCATTGAAATCGTCGTGCCCTTTACCAGACTGAATTTGGCTTAAATAACTACATCTTATGATTTATTTGACCGGGTTAAAGTTCGTATCGCTTTTTTAAGCCAAATTACATGTGATAATTATTAATGAACAAATGACATCAAAGTTAGTTGTAAATATTCTGACGACACATAGTTGAACGGAACAGCCAGCCGTTTTCGAAGGCCACTAAACATTCATCATCAGCGTTTTTCTGTGTTGGTCTACTGTGTGTGGTGTCAGTTGATGTAGATTTCTGCCTTATATACGAAAATTTCTTGCAAAAGGAATACATGAATCTCTAATTTACAACATATCTCCAGAAAAGACTGATTACCTCCATATGTGGGAATGGTCATCGATAAATGATACAAAAAGACTTTAAAGAATAAAATTTATATATGAGAATAATGATAATAACAATCTGCAGGATATAAATAATGCTACAATTATACGCGTGATATGCAATAGAAGTGAAAATCCTCTGTTTTCAGAAACATTTATGGAGAAATTTATATCGAGAAAAAAGAAATTGAAATATAAAAAGTACGTACTATTAGACAATGATGAAATTTTTAAATACATAGCGGCAGAAAATTAAAAGAAGAATATAATAAAGTAAAAAATAATGAAGTCGACATGGTTATATATGGAATGCTAAAGAGAATTGGTGATAATATAACACAATACAGATTAATTTAAGAATTTTAATAAATTTAAAACAGAGATTCATTTCGAAAAATATGAACAAAATGGTTAAAGACTATGTAAGAATATGTGAATCATGCTTAAAGAACAAACAAGTAAAAAATATAAAAACACCGTTTTCAGTAACAGATACACCATCAAATAGTTTTGACATTGTAGTAGTGGACACGGTTGGACCACTAAGGCCTTCAAGCAACTTTAGATATATACTTACCATGCAATACGAGCTGACGAAATACGTTATAAATTGTACGATTGAACCAAAAGATGCCAAGACTGTAGAAAAAATACTAGTGGAATAAGTTATATTAAAATACGGTCTATTTAACATACTCAAAACTCATAGAGGGACAGAATTTACTAATGAGTTAATGAGAAAAATTTGTGCATTATTAGAAATAAAACAGAACTTTTTGACACCTTACCTGATGGAAATTTTGGGAACAATATATAACGAAACCACCGTTTTCTGAACGAATATTTTCTGAATTTCTTTGAAGACAACAATTGACATGAATGGATATCATACTCCGCTTTTGCCTTTAACACAACTCCTAACGTAGATTGAATATGTCGTAATAATGAATATGTAAGTAAGCAGATTATCCAGAAATTATATAACACCCTTACGATTACAAATTAATATAATGCATACCATATTGTACCAAATACGAATTTGGTAAACATATTTATCTCACTACTTTTGATGGCCGAAATTTTGAAAGGAACTTGGACTTTTTTCACATTTATGTTTTTGTGAGGATATATATTAATAGCAGTAATACACTAATATTTTTTAGTTTAATTATTAAGCGTATTTATTGAGATGCGAGTTTGCTGCATTAAGAGTAATTTTAATTCTTGATACTTGATGAATAAGTTACTGGTTTGTTGCACTTATAGCTAAACTAACAAATAACGCCGTTATATCCAAACTATCCAATAAAAAAATATTTAGCGTCCTACTTGACCTGAGGTTCGATAAAAACGAAAAAGAAGGAGGTTAACAATTCGTCTCTATTTTTTAAACGACTTCAAAAAAAGAAGGAGGGTAACAATTCGTCTCTATTTTTTTTATTTTAATTTTTTTTAAGTGTGTAGGTATAACTCGGTGCATTCTAAAACTTTTTTTGTTGTCTGAGAGGGTTAAGCTTCCCATTGGTCCCATTCTATACAAAAAAGTGGGCAGGGACACACCCACAATTTTGTTAACTTGATTTTACTTATTTGACTGCTGCGAAACCTAACAAACATCTTTGGTTCTTTAAATTACACAATTTTAAAGTTGAAAAAGTGGGCGGGGCAGCGCCCATTAAAATGTATTATAACATTTCACTTGGTTCTATTTCACCGATTTTTATGAAACTTGGCACACAATCTAAGCTTAAATAAAGGCACAACCTTGCGTTCAAAAAAATGGGTGGGGCACGCCTATTAAATAAAAGCATAATATTTAAAGTGCTGGATTGTTTTTCATGCTTAAAATTAAATGGACTATACATAGAAAATTTAATGGGCTATACATCGTCCATTTTTAGGGTTCCGTACACCAAAGGTGAATTAAAAATTAAAGGGAATTAAAAATTAAAGGGTGTTTCAATACGAGCAACAAAAAATGTTAAAATCACATGTAATATACATACATTTGTTTGTATATATGTATATTGACACTTTAAATTTGTAAAATAAGTGTTTTTATACACACTACATCAATTAACACTAAAATTTCAAAATTTAAAATTAAAGTGTGTTATATCAGTTAATGTAATTTTGACAAGTTGCTGTATCCCGAAAAATGTAAGAGGCAAAATATTGAAATTTTCAAAGACGGTAAAACTAAAAAAACCCAAAATTATAAAATCGCCAAACCAAAAAAAAAAATCGCCATAAATTAAAAAAACCGCCAAAATAAAAAAAATCTAACACCAAAATAAATCCCCTAATTCAAAAAATTTCCCAAATAAAATAAACCACCAAAACAAAAAAAATCGCCAAAATTAAAAAAATCGCCAAAATAAAAAAACACCAAAAACCGTAAAAAATTGTCAAAACGAGAAAAAAGTGTGTCTGAAACGTCGCCTATATGAAAAAATATAACCAAAACTAAAAAAAGCGCTAAAACAAAAAATCACGCCAAAACGAGAAACAAATTCACTGTCAAAACTAAAAAAATTGCCAAAATGAAAAAAACGCCAAAAACCGAGAAATTGCCAAAACTGCACAAATCGCCTATATATATAAAATTGCTTATAATAAAATTGGCATGAAGTAAGCATAAGTGGCAAAATTGAACATGATCCTAAAGAGTTTTGCGATGAAACTTCACATTAAAAATCATGCTCGAACTTAGAGGTGGGTTAAAATTAGGTAATACTACTGTTTTTAATGTCAATTTGTATGGAGAAACTCGTTAACACCTAATTCAATATTATCACTTATGCTAACTTCATGCAAATTTTTGCTTATAAATAGGGCCGCTACGTGCGTGGGTCCAAGTCGCACTTCACTGAACTTATTTAATTTTTTATGAAAAAATATAATGGACTATAATTTGTGCATGAAAAAACTTAAATGGACTATATACGTCGTTTAATATTCGTGCAAAAAGTTTAATGGACTATACATCATCCATTTTTCATGCAAAAAAATTAAATAGACTATAAATCGTCCATTTTGTATGCAAAAATTAAAAACACTATACATCGTCAGTTTTTTTATGCTAAAAATTAGATGAACTCTACATACAAAATTTTAAATATATACTGTCCATTTTTTAAGTTTTTTATGAAAAAATTTAATGCACTATAATTTGTGAATTTTGTATGCAAAAAATTAAGAAGACTATATACGTCGTCTATTGTTCGTGTAAAAAATTTAATGGGCTATACATAATGAATTTTTCATGAAAAGCAAATTTTGTGAAAAAAATTTAATGGACTATAATACATCGTCCATTTTTAAAAATTTTATGAACAAATTTAATGGAATATAAATCGTCCATTTCCTATGTAAAAAATTAAAAACACTTTACATCGCCTTTTTTCGTGCAAAAAATTAAATGGACTATAAATATAAAATTTTGTGTGCGTATAGCCCCAATTATTTTTTAATTTTTTATGAAAAAATTTAATGGACTATAATTTGTGCATTTCGTATGGAAAAAACTAAATGGACTATATACGTTCGTGCAAAAAAATTAATGGGCTATACATAATCCATTTTTCCTACAAAAAATTTTTAATAAAAAAAAATGCATGAAAAAATTTAATGCACTATAAATTGTCCGTTTCATGCTAAAAATTAACTGGACTATACAAAGAAAGTTTAATGTGCTATACATCGTTTATCTAGGCGCACGGCAGTGCGCCAGGCCAAGTTCCGGCCAATGCACGTAGTCTGTATATTTACAGGAAGCCATTCGAGCTGTTCTTACCCCCTCATAACTTTGTTCCCCGCCATCATAAAATTATAAAACATAATTAGAATAAATTTATGTTACCTCATACGCAAAGTTTGGAAGTTTTATAATGAGAGGTTCCGGAGATATGGAGGTGCAAAAAGTGCATATTTTAAGACATACTCACTGACCACTGACACAGTCATCAAATTGATGAAGCACTTCCGCTATAGCTAGAAAGCTGAACTTTGTTAAGCAATGAACTAAAAAAATCTGAAAACCCGAAAATTTTATCCGGGGGCGTGGTTACGCCCATAAAAATTAAAATTTGCGCTAGGGAGCTGGATTTTGATGCACAAGTAGAACTATGTAAGTAATCACATAAAAATCTGAAAACCCGATAATTTTTACCAAGGGTCCGGGGCTACGCCCATAAGCTCAGAATTAAAAACACATATCTAAGGCGGTTAGCTCAAGCGATTTTATTAAAAAAATTCTATAAATTTTTGTTAAAAAAATGGGCGTTAACACGCCCATACAACTTAAACCTACTATTTCATGTACTTCCGGTCAGGACATTTAAATGTATTATTTATGTAATTACTATTATCGGTTTTCAACAAAACTAAACAAGAAAGATAAACACTAGTCAAAAAAACATTGGATTTAAAAAAAGTAGGGGGGAACACCATAAGAAAAAAATATAAAGATTTCCGCTAGTGATCTGAAATTTAATAAACAAGTAGTTATAGATTAGCAAATTGTTAGAAAAAACTAAAAACCCAAAAATTTTACCTAGGAGGGCGGGGCTGCGCCCATAAGGCTCAGAATTTAAAAAACAAATCTAAGGTGTTAAACTCAAGCGATTTTATTGAAATTTGGCATACCTGTTACAATAGTACAAGGCTAAAAATTTTCGTTGAAAAAGTGGTCGTTAACACGCCCATACAATTTAAGCCGCTTATTTCATGTACTTCGCGTCAGCATATTTGAATATACTACATATTTATATATTTATTACTATCTGTTTTCAACGAAACTCGACAGGAGAGATAACTAATGGCTACAGCAGGTATTGAGATTGAAAAAGTTGGCGATATTACGCCCATAAGAAAAAAATAAAGCACACAACTAAAAGAGAAAATTTAAAACATTTATCTCAAGCGATTCAATTCAATTCAATTCAATTCAATTCAATTCAATTCAATTCAATTCAATTCAATTCAATTCAATTCAATTCAATTCAATTCAATTCAATTTAATTCAATTCAATTCAATTGATTTAATTGAAACCTCCTATTTCATGTACTTCAGATCGGCAGATTTAAGTATACTATTTATTTAAAAATTAATATCCGTTTCCAACGAAACTTGACATGTATGATTGTCACTGGCAAAAAAAACTTATTTAAAAAATGTGGGCAGGAATACGCCCGTGAAAATTAAATAACTAAATTTGCGCTAGAGAGCTGAAATTTGATACGCAAGTAAGTCAAGTTGAGAAACCAAAAAGAAAAAACTAAAAACCCAAAGATTTTAACCAGGAGCGGCAGAAGCCACGATAATTTTGTACACGAAATGGACAATTTATAGCTCATTAATGTTTTTCATAAAAATTTAAAAAATCAACCATCTATAGCCCATTATATTTTGTATCTATACCCCATTTAATTTTTTTGCATGAAAAATAGACGATGTATAGTGTTTTTAGTTTCTTGCATATGAAATGGACGATTTATAGTTCATTAAATTTTTTCATAAAAATTTTAAAAATTGACGATGTATAGTCCATAAAATTTTTTTCATAAAAATTTTTTTTCATAGAAATTGGATGATGTATATTTTATTAAATTCTTGGCACGAAATATAGACGACGTATATAGTCCATTTAAGTTTTTGTATACGAAATGGACAATTTATAGCCCATTAATGTTTTTCATAAAAATTTAAAAAATCTACCATGTATAGCCCATTATATTTTGTATCTATAGCCCATTTAATTTTTTTGCATGAAAAATAGACGATGTATAGTGTTTTTAGTTTTTTGCATATGAAATGAACGATTTATAGGTCATTAAATTTTTTCATAAAAATTTTAATAATTGACTATGTATATAGTCCATTAAATTTTTTTCATAAAAATTTTTTTTCATAAAAATTGGATGATGTATATTTCATTAAATTCTTTGCACGAAATATAGACGACGTATATAGTCCATTTAAGTTTTTGTATACGAAATGGACAATTTATAGCCCATTAATGTTTTTCATAAAAATTTCAAAACATACCATGTATAGCCCATTATATTTTGTATCTATAGCCCATTTAATTTTTTTGCATGAAAAATAGACGATGTATAGTGTTTTTAGTTTCTTGCATATGAAATGGACGATTTATAGTTCATTAAATTTTTTCATAAAAATTTTAAAAATTGACGATGTATAGTCCATTAAATTTTTTTCATAAACAATTTTTTTCATAAAAATTGGATGATGTATATTTCATTAAATTCTTTGCACAAAATATAGATGACGTATATAGTCCATTTAAGTTTTTGTATACGAAATGGACAATTTATAGCCCATTAATGTTTTTCATAAAAATTTAAAAATTCTACCATGTATAGCCCATTATATTTTGTATCTATACCCCATTTAGTTTTTTTTGCATGAAAAATAGACGATGTATAGTGTTTTTAGTTTTTTGCATATGAAATGAACGACTTATAGTTCATTAAATTTTTTCATAAAAATTTTAAAAATTGACGATGTATAGTCCATTAAATTTTTTTCATAAAAATTGGATTATGTATATTTTATTAAATTCTTTGCACGAAATATAGACGACGTATATAGTCCATTTAAGTTTTTGTATACGAAATGGACAATTTATAGCCCATTAATGTTTTTCATAAAAATTTAAAAAATCTACCATGTATAGCCCATTATATTTTGTATCTATAGCCCATTTAATTTTTTTGCATGAAAAATAGACGATGTATAGTGTTTTTAGTTTTTTGCATATGAAATGAACGACTTATAGTTCATTAAATTTTTTAAAAAAAATTTTAAAAATTGACGATGTATATATAATCCATTAAATTTTTTTCATAAAAAATTTTTTTTCATAAAATTGGATGATGTATATTTCATTAAATTCTTTGCACGAAATATAGACGACGTATATAGTCCATTTAAGTTTTTGTATACGAAATGGACAATTTATAGCCCATTAATGTTTTTCATAAAAATTTAAAAAATCTACCATGTATAGCCCATTATATTTTGTATCTATAGCCCATTTAATTTTTTTGCATAAAAAATAGACGATGTATAGTGTTTTTAGTTTTTTGCATATGAAATGAACGACTTATAGTTCATTAAATTTTTTCATAAAAATTTTAAAAATTGACAATATAGTCCATTAAATTTTTTTCATAAAAAATTTTTTTTCATAAAAATTGGATGATGTATATTTCATTAAATTCTTTGCACGAAATATAGACGACGTATATAGTCCATTTAAGTTTTTGTATACGAAATGGACAATTTATAGCCCATTAATGTTTTTCATAAAAATTTAAAAAATCTACCATGTATAGCCCATTATATTTTGTATCTATAGCCCATTTAATTTTTTTGCATAAAAAATAGACGATGTATAGTGTTTTTAGTTTTTTGCATATGAAATGAACGACTTATAGTTCATTAAATTTTTTCATAAAAATTTTAAAAATTGACGATGTATTTTTCATTAAAAATTTTTTTTCATAAAAATTGGATGAAGTATATTTCATTAAATTCTTTGCACGAAATATAGACGACGTATATAGTCCATTTAAGTTTTTGTATACGAAATGGACAATTTATAGCCCATTAATGTTTTTCATAAAAATTTTAAAAATCTACCATGTATAGCCCATTATATTTTGTATCTATAGCCCATTTAATTTTTTTGCATGAAAAATAGACGATGTATAGTGTTTTTAGTTTTTTTCATATGAAATTAACGATTTATAGTTCATTAAATTTTTTCATAAAAATTTTAAAAATTGACGATGTATAGTCCATTAAATTTTTTTCATAAAAATTTTTTTTCATAAAAATTGGATGATATACGATGTATAGTGTTTTTAGTTTTTTGCATATGAAATGAACGACTTATAGTTCATTAAATTTTTTCATAAAAATTTTAAAAATTGACGATCCATTAAATTTTTTTCATAAAAAATTTTTTTTTTTATAAATATAGACGACGTATATAGTCCATTTAAGTTTTTGTATACGAAATGGACAATTTATAGCCCATTAATGTTTTTAATAAAAATTTAAAAAATCTACCATGTATAGCCCATTATATTTTGTATCTATAGCCCATTTAATTTTTTTGCATGAAAAATAGACGATGTATAGTGTTTTTACTTTTTTGCATATGAAATGAACGACTTATAGTTCATTAAATTTTTTCAAAAAAATTTTAAAAATTGACGATGTATAGTCCATTAAATATTTTTCATAAAAAATTTTTTTTCATAAAAATTGGATGATGTATACTTCATTAAATTCTTTGCACGAAATATAGACGACGTATATAGTCCATTTAAGTTTTTGTATACGAAATGGACAATTTATAGCCCATTAATGTTTTTCATAAAAATTTAAAAAATCTACCATGTATAGCCCATTATATTTTGTTTTTATAGCCCATTTAATTTTTTTGCATGAAAAATAGACGATGTATTGTGTTTTTAGTTTTTTGCATATGAAATGAACGACTTATAGTTCATTAAATTTTTTCATAAAAATTTTAAAAATTGACGATGTATAGTCCATTAAATTTTTTTCATAAAAATTGGATGATATACGATGTATAGTGTTTTTAGTTTTTTGCATATGAAATGAACGACTTATAGTTCATTAAATTTTTTCATAAAAATTTTAAAAATTGACGATCCATTAAATTTTTTTCATAAATATAGACGACGTATATAGTCCATTTAAGTTTTTGTATACGAAATGGACAATTTATAGCCCATTAATGTTTTTAATAAAAATTTAAAAAATCTACCATGTATAGCCCATTATATTTTGTATCTATAGCCCATTTAATTTTTTTGCATGAAAAATAGACGATGTATAGTGTTTTTAATTTTTTGCATATGAAATAAACGACTTATAGTTCATTAAATTTTTTCAAAAAAATTTTAAAAATTGACGATGTATAGTCCATTAAATATTTTTCATAAAAAATTTTTTTTCATAAAAATTGGATGATGTATATTTCATTAAATTCTTTGCACGAAATATAGACGACGTATATAGTCCATTTAAGTTTTTGTATACGAAATGGACAATTTATAGCCCATTAATGTTTTTAATAAAAATTTAAAAAATCTACCATGTATAGCCCATTATATTTTGTATCTATAGCCCATTTAATTTTTTTGCATGAAAAATAGACGATGTATAGTGTTTTTACTTTTTTGCATATGAAATGAACGACTTATAGTTCATTAAATTTTTTCAAAAAAATTTTAAAAATTGACGATGTATAGTCCATTAAATATTTTTCATAAAAAATTTTTTTTCATAAAAATTGGATGATGTATATTTCATTAAATTCTTTGCACGAAATATAGACGACGTATATAGTCCATTTAAGTTTTTGTATACGAAATGGACAATTTATAGCCCATTAATGTTTTTAATAAAAATTTAAAAAATCTACCATGTATAGCCCATTATATTTTGTATCTATAGCCCATTTAATTTTTTTGCATGAAAAATAGACGATGTATAGTGTTTTTACTTTTTTGCATATGAAATGAACGACTTATAGTTCATTAATTTTTTTAAAAAAAATTTTAAAAATTGACGATGTATAGTCCATTAAATATTTTTCATAAAAAATTTTTTTTCATAAAAATTGGATGATGTATATTTCATTAAATTCTTTGCACGAAATATAGACGACGTATATAGTCCATTTAAGTTTTTGTATACGAAATGGACAATTTATAGCCCATTAATGTTTTTCATAAAAATTTAAAAAATCTACCATGTATAGCCCATTATATTTTGTATCTATAGCCCATTTAATTTTTTTGCATGAAAAATAGACGATGTATAGTGTTTTTAGTTTTTTGCATATGAAATGAACGATTTATAGGTCATTAAATTTTTTCATAAAAATTGACGATTAAATTTTTTTCATAAAAATTTTTTTTTCATAAAAATTGGATGATGTATATTTCATTTAATTCTTTGCACGAAATATAGACGACGTATATAGTCCATTTAAGTTTTTGTATACGAAATGAACAATTTATAGCCCATTAATGTTTTTCATAAAAATTTAAAAAATCTACCATGTATAGCCCATTATATTTTGTTTTTATAGCCCATTTAATTTTTTTGCATGAAAAATAGACGATGTATAGTGTTTTTAGTTTTTTGCATATGAAATGAAAGACTTATAGTTCATTAAATTTTTTCATAAAAATTTTAAAAATTGTCCATTAAACTTTTTTCATAAAAAATTTTTTTTCATAAAAATTGGATGATGTATATTTCATTAAATTCTTTGCACGAAATATAGACGACGTATATAGTCCATTTAAGTTTTTGTATACGAAATGGACAATTTATAGCCCATTAATGTTTTTCATAAAAATTTAAAAAATCTACCATGTATAGCCCATTATATTTTGTATCTATAGCCCATTTAATTTTTTTGCATGAAAAATAGACGATGTATAGTGTTTTTAGTTTTTTGCATATGAAATAAACGATTTATAGTTCATTAAATTTTTTCATAAAAATTTTAAAAATTGACGATGTATAGTCCATTAAATTTTTTTCATAAAAAATTTTTTTTCATAAAAATTGGATGATGTATATTTCATTAAATTCTTGGCACGAAATATAGACGACGTATGTAGTCCATTTAAGTTTTTGTATACGAAATGGACAATTTATAGCCCATTAATGTTTTTCATAAAAATTTAAAAAATCTACCATGTATAGCCCATTATATTTTCTATCTATAGCCCATTTAGTTTTTTTGCATGAAAAATAGACGATGTATAGTGTTTTTAGTTTTTTGCATATGAAATGAACGACTTATAGTTCATTAAATTTTTTCATAAAAATTTTAAAAATTGACGATGTGTAGTCCATTAAATTTTTTTCATAAAAAATTTTTTTTCATAAAAATTGGATGATGTACATTTCATTAAATTCTTGGCATGAAATATAGACGACGTATATAGTCCATTTAAGTTTTTGTATACGAAATGGACAATTTATAGCCCATTAATGTTTTTCATTAAAATTTAAAAAATCTACCATGTATAGCCCATTATATTTTGTATCTATAGCCCATTTAATTTTTTTGCATGAAAAATAGACGATGTATAGTGTTTTTAGTTTTTTGCATATGATATGAACGACTTATAGTTCATTAAATTTTTTTATAAAAATTTTAAAAATTGACGATGTATAATAGTCCATTAAATTTTTTTCATAAAAAATTTTTTTTCATAAAAATTGGATGATGTATATTTCATTAAATTCTTGGCACGAAATATAGACGACGTATATAGTCCATTTAAGTTTTTGTATACGAAATGGACAATTTATAGCCCATTAATGTTTTTCATAAAAATTTAAAAAATCTACCATGTATAGCCCATTATATTTTGTATCTATAGCCCATTTAATTTTTTTGCATGAAAAATAGACGATGTATAGTGTTTTTAGTTTTTTGCATATGAAATGAACGACTTATAGTTCATTAAATTTTTTCATAAAAATTTTAAAAATTGACGATGTGTAGTCCATTAAATTTTTTTCATAAAAAATTTTTTTTCATAAAAATTGGATGATGTATATTTCATTAAATTCTTCGCACGAAATATAGACGACGTATATAGTCCATTTAAGTTTTTGTATACGAAATGGACAATTTATAGCCCAATAATGTTTTTCATAAAAATTTAAAAAATCTACCATGTATAGCCCATTATATTTTGTATCTATAGCCCATTTAATTTTTTTGCATGAAAAATAGACGATGTATAGTGTTTTTACTTTTTTGCATATGAAATGAACGACTTATAGTTCATTAAATTTTTTCCAAAAAATTTTAAAAATTGACGATGTATAGTCCATTAAATTTTTTTCATAAAAATTTTTTTTTCATAAAAATTGGATGATGTATATTTCATTAAATTCTTTGCACGAAATATAGACGACGTATATAGTCCATTTAAGTTTTTGTATACGAAATGGACAATTTATAGCCCATTAATGTTTTTCATAAAAATTTTAAAAATCAACCATGTATAGCCCATTATATTTTGTATCTATAGCCCATTTAATTTTTTTGCATGAAAAATAGACGATGTATAGTGTTTTTACTTTTTTGCATATGAAATGAACGACTTATAGTTCATTAAATTTTTTCCAAAAAATTTTAAAAATTGACGATGTATAGTCCATTAAATTTTTTTCATAAAAATTGGATGATGTATATTTCATTAAATTCTTTGCACGAAATATAGACGACGTATATAGTCCATTTAAGTTTTTGTATACGAAATGGACAATTTATAGCCCATTAATGTTTTTCATAAAAATTTTAAAAATCAACCATGTATAGCCCATTATATTTTGTATCTATAGCCCATTTAATTTTTTTGCATGAAAAATAGACGATGTATAGTGTTTTTACTTTTTTGCATATGAAATGAACGACTTATAGTTCATTAAATTTTTTCAAAAAAATTTTAAAAATTGACGATGTATAGTCCATTAAATTTTTTTCATAAAAATTGGATGATGTATATTTCATTAAATTCTTTGCACGAAATATAGACGACGTATATAGTCCATTTAAGTTTTTGTATACGAAATGGACAATTTATAGCCCATTAATGTTTTTCATAAAAATTTTAAAAATCAACCATGTATAGCCCATTATATTTTGTATCTATAGCCCATTTAATTTTTTTGCATGAAAAATAGACGATGTATAGTGTTTTTACTTTTTTGCATATGAAATGAACGACTTATAGTTCATTAAATTTTTTCCAAAAAATTTTAAAAATTGACGATGTATAGTCCATTAAATTTTTTTCATAAAAATTTTTTTTTCATAAAAATTGGATGATGTATATTTCATTAAATTCTTTGCACGAAATATAGACGACGTATATAGTCCATTTAAGTTTTTGTATACGAAATGGACAATTTATAGCCCATTAATGTTTTTCATAAAAATTTAAAAAATCTACCATGTATAGCCCATTATATTTTGTATCTATAGCCCATTTAATTTTTTTGCATGAAAAATAGACGATGTATAGTGTTTTTAGTTTTTTGCATATGAAATGAACAACTTATAGTTCATTAAATTTTTTCATAAAAATTTTAAAAATTGACGATGTATAATAGTCCATTACATTTTTTTCATAAAAAATTTTTTTTCATAAAAATTGGATGATGTATATTTCATTAAATTCTTTGCACGAAATATAGACGACGTATATAGTCCATTTAAGTTTTTGTATACGAAATGGACAATTTATAGCCCAATAATGTTTTTCATAAAAATTTAAAAAATCTACCATGTATAGCCCATTATATTTTGTATCTATAGCCCATTTAATTTTTTTGCATGAAAAATAGACGATGTATAGTGTTTTTAGTTTTTTGCATATGAAATGAACGATTTATAGGTCATTAAATTTTTTCATAAAAATTTTAAAAATTGACGATGTATAGTACATTAAATTTTTTTCATAGAAATTTTTTTTCATAAAAATTGGATGATGTATATTTCATTAAATTCTTTGCACGAAATATAGACGACGTATATAGTCCATTTAAGTTTTTGTATACGAAATGGACAATTTATAGCCCATTAATGTTTTTCATAAAAATTTAAAAAATCTACCATGTATAGCCCATTATATTTTGTATCTATAGCCCATTTAATTTTTTTGCATGAAAAATAGACGATGTATAGTGTTTTTACTTTTTTGCATATGAAATGAACGACTTATAGTTCATTAAATTTTTTCAAAAAAAATTTTAAAAATTGACGATGTATAGTCCATTAAATTTTTTTCATAAAAAATTTTTTTTCATAAAAATTGGATGATGTATATTTCATTAAATTCTTGGCACGAAATATAGACGACGTATATAGTCCATTTAAGTTTTTGTATACGAAATGGACATTTTATAGCACATTTATGTTTTTCATAAAAATTTAAAAAATCTACCATGTATAGCCCATTATATTTTGTATCTATAGCCCATTTAATTTTTTTGCATGAAAAATAGACGATGTATAGTGTTTTTAGTTTTTTGCATATGAAATGAACGATTTATAGGTCATTAAATTTTTTCATAAAAATTTTAAATTTTTTTCATAAAAAATTTTTTTTCATAAAAATTGGATGATGTATATTTCATTAAATTCTTGGCACGAAATATAGACGAGGTATATAGTCTATTTAAGTTTTTGTATACGAAATGGACAATTTATAGCCCATTAATGTTTTTCATAAAAATTTAAAAAATGTACCATGTATAGCCCATTATATTTTGTATCTATAGCCCATTTAATTTTTTTGCATAAAAAATAGACGATGTATAGTGTTTTTAGTTTTTTGCATATGAAATGAACGACTTATAGTTCATTAAATTTTTTCATAAAAATTTTAAAAATTGACGATGTATAATAGTCATTAAATTTTTTTCATTAAAAATTTTTTTTCATAAAAATTGGATGATGTATATTTCATTAAATTCTTTGCACGAAATATAGACGACGTATATAGTCCATTTAAGTTTTTGTATACGAAATGGACAATTTATAGCACATTAATGTTTTTCATAAAAATTTAAAAAATCTACCATGTATAGCCCATTATATTTTGTATCTATAGCCCATTTAATTTTTTTGCATAAAAAATAGACGATGTATAGTGCTTTTAGTTTTTTGCATATGAAATGAACGACTTATAGTTCATTAAATTTTTTCATAAAAATTTTAAAAATTGACGATGTATAGTCCATTAAATTTTTTTCATTAAAAATTTTTTTTCATAAAAATTGGATGATGTTTATTTCATTAAATTCTTTGCACGAAATATAGACGACGTATATAGTCCATTTAAGTTTTTGTATACGAAATGGGCAATTTATAGCCCATTAATGTTTTTCATAAAAATTTAAAAAATCTACCATGTATAGCCCATTATATTTTGTATCTATAGCCCATTTAATTTTTTTGCATGAAAAATAGACGATGTATAGTGTTTTTAGTTTTTTTCATATGAAATAAACGATTTATAGTTCATTAAATTTTTTCATAAAAATTTTCAAAATTGACGATCCATTAAATTTTTTTCATAAAAATTGTTTTTTCATAAAAATTGGATGATGTATATTTCATTAAATTCTTTGCACGAAATATAGACGACGTATATAGTCCATTTAAGTTTTTGTATACGAAATGGACAATTTATAGCCCATTAATGTTTTTCATAAAAATTTAAAAAATCTACCATGTATAGCCCATTATATTTTGTATCTATAGCCCATTTAATTTTTTTGCATGAAAAATAGACGATGTATAGTGTTTTTAGTTTTTTGCATATGAAATGAACGATTTATAGGTCATTAAATTTTTTCATACAAATTTTAAAAATTGACGATGTATATCCATTAAATTTTTTTCATTAAAAATTTTTTTTCATAAAAATTGGATGATGTATATTTCATTAAATTCTTTGCACGAAATATAGACGACGTATATAGTCCATTTAAGTTTTTGTATACGAAATGGACAATTTATAGCCCATTAATGTTTTTCATAAAAATTTAAAAAATCTACCATGCATAGCCCATTATATTTTGTATCTATAGCCCATTTAATTTTTTTGCATGAAAAATAGACGATGTATAGTGTTTTTAGTTTTTTGCATATGAAATGAACGACTTATAGTTCATTAAATTTTTTCATAAAAATTTTAAAAATTGACGATGTATAGTCCATTAAATTTTTTTCATAAAAAATTTTTTTTCATAAAAATTGGATGATGTATATTTCATTAAATTCTTTGCACGAAATATAGACGACGTATATAGTCCATTTAAGTTTTTGTATACGAAATGGGCAATTTATAGCCCATTAATGTTTTTCATAAAAATTTAAAAAATCTACCATGTATAGCCCATTATATTTTGTATCTATAGCCCATTTAATTTTTTTGCATAAAAAATAGACGATGTATAGTATTTTTAGTTTTTTGCATATGAAATGAACGACTTATAGTTCATTAAATTTTTTCATAAAAATTTTAAAAATTGACGATGTATTGTCCATTAAATTTTTTTCATAAAAAATTTTTTTTCATAAAAATTGGATGATGTATATTTCATTAAATTCTAGGCACGAAATATAGACGACGTATATAGTCCATTTAAGTTTTTGTATACGAAATGGACAATTTATAGCACATTAATGTTTTTCATAAAAATTTAAAAAATCTACCATGTATAGCCCATTATATTTTGTATCTATAGCCCATTTAATTTTTTTGCATAAAAAATAGACGATGTATAATGCTTTTAGTTTTTTGCATATGAAATGAACATCTTATAGTTCATTAAATTTTTTCATAAAAATTTTAAAAATTGACGATAAAATTTTTTTCATTAAAAATTTTTTTCATAAAAATTGGATGATGTATATTTCATTAAATTCTTTGCACGAAATATAGACGACGTATATAGTCCATTTAAGTTTTTGTATACGAAATGGACAATTTATAGCCCATTAATGTTTTTCATAAAAATTTAAAAAATCTACCATGTATAGCCCATTATATTTTGTATCTATAGCCCATTTAATTTTTTGCATGAAAAATAGACGATGTATAGTGTTTTTAGTTTTTTTCATATGAAATAAACGATTTATAGTTCATTAAATTTTTTCATAAAAATTTTCAAAATTGACGATCCATAAAATTTTTTTCATTAAAAATTTTTTTTTCATAAAAATTGGATGATGTATATTTCATTAAATTCTTTGCACGAAATATAGACGACGTATATAGTCCATTTAAGTTTTTGTATACGAAATGGACAATTTATAGCCCATTAATGTTTTTCATAAAAATTTAAAAAATCTACCATGTATAGCCCATTATATTTTGTATCTATAGCCCATTTAATTTTTTTGCATGAAAAATAGACGATGTATAGTGTTTTTAGTTTTTTGCATATGAAATAAACGATTTATATTTCATTAAATTTTTTCATAAAAATTTTCAAAATTGACGATCCATTAAATTTTTTTCATAAAAATTTTTTTTTCATAAAAATTGGATGATGTATATTTCATTAAATTCTTTGCACGAAATATAGACGACGTATATAGTCCATTTAAGTTTTTGTATACGAAATGGACAATTTATAGCCCATTAATGTTTTTCATAAAAATTTAAAAAATCTACCATGTATAGCCCATTATATTTTGTATCTATAGCCCATTTAATTTTTTTGCATAAAAAATAGACGATGTATAGTGTTTTTAGTTTTTTGCATATGAAATGAACGACTTATAGTTCATTAAATTTTTTCATAAAAATTTTAAAAATTGACGATGTATAGTCCATTAAATTTTTTTCATTAAAAATTTTTTTTCATAAAAATTGGATGATGTATATTTCATTAAATTCTTTGCACGAAATATAGACGACGTATATAGTCCATTTAAGTTTTTGTATACGAAATGGACAATTTATAGCCCATTAATGTTTTTCATAAAAATTTAAAAAATCTACCATGCCCATTATATTTTGTATCTATAGCCCATTTAATTTTTTTGCATGAAAAATAGACGATGTATAGTGTTTTTAGTTTTTTGCATATGAAATAAACGATTTATATTTCATTAAATTTTTTCATAAAAATTTTCAAAATTGACGATCCATTAAATTTTTTTCATAAAAATTTTTTTTTCATAAAAATTGGATGATGTATATTTCATTAAATTCTTTGCACGAAATATAGACGACGTATATAGTCCATTTAAGTTTTTGTATACGAAATGGACAATTTATAGCCCATTAATGTTTTTCATAAAAATTTAAAAAATCTACCATGTATAGCCCATTATATTTTGTATCTATAGCCCATTTAATTTTTTTGCATAAAAAATAGACGATGTATAGTGTTTTTAGTTTTTTGCATATGAAATGAACGACTTATAGTTCATTAAATTTTTTCATAAAAATTTTAAAAATTGACGATGTATAGTCCATTAAATTTTTTTCATTAAAAATTTTTTTTCATAAAAATTGGATGATGTATATTTCATTAAATTCTTTGCACGAAATATAGACGACGTATATAGTCCATTTAAGTTTTTGTATACGAAATGGACAATTTATAGCCCATTAATGTTTTTCATAAAAATTTAAAAAATCTACCATGTATAGCCCATTATATTTTGTATCTATAGCCCATTTAATTTTTTTGCATGAAAAATAGACGATGTATAGTGTTTTTAGTTTTTTGCATATGAAATGAACGATTTATAGGTCATTAAATTTTTTCATAAAAATTTTAAAAATTGACGATGTATAGTCCATTAAATTTTTTTCATAAAAAATTTTTTTTCATAAAAATTGGATGATGTATATTTCATTAAATTCTAGGCACGAAATATAGACGACGTATATAGTCCATTTAAGTTTTTGTACACGAAATGGACAATTTATAGCACATTAATGTTTTTCATAAAAATTTAAAAAATCTACCATGTATAGCCCATTATATTTTGTATCTATAGCCCATTTAATTTTTTTGCATAAAAAATAGACGATGTATAATGCTTTTAGTTTTTTGCATATGAAATGAACATCTTATAGTTCATTAAATTTTTTCATAAAAATTTTAAAAATTGACGATGTATTGTCCATAAAATTTTTTTCATTAAAAATTTTTTTTCATAAAAATTGGATGATGTATATTTCATTAAATTCTTTGCACGAAATATAGACAATGTATATAGTCCATTTAAGTTTTTGTATACGAAATGGACAATTTATAGCCCATTAATGTTTTTCATAAAAATTTAAAAAATCTACCATGTATAGCCCATTATATTTTGTATCTATAGCCCATTTAATTTTTTTGCATGAAAAATAGACGATGTATAGTGTTTTTAGTTTTTTGCATATGAAATAAACGATTTATAGTTCATTAAATTTTTTCATAAAAATTTTCAAAATTGACGATCCATTAAATTTTTTTCATAAAAATTTTTTTTTCATAAAAATTGGATGATGTATATTTCATTAAATTCTTTGCACGAAATATAGACGACGTATATAGTCCATTTAAGTTTTTGTATACGAAATGGACAATTTATAGCCCATTAATGTTTTTCATAAAAATTTAAAAAATCTACCATGTATAGCCCATTATATTTTGTATCTATAGCCCATTTAATTTTTTTGCATAAAAAATAGACGATGTATAGTGTTTTTAGTTTTTTGCATATGAAATGAACGACTTATAGTTCATTAAATTTTTTCATAAAAATTTTAAAAATTGACGATGTATAGTCCATTAAATTTTTTTCATTAAAAATTTTTTTTCATAAAAATTGGATGATGTATATTTCATTAAATTCTTTGCACGAAATATAGACGACGTATATAGTCCATTTAAGTTTTTGTATACGAAATGGACAATTTATAGCCCATTAATGTTTTTCATAAAAATTAAAAAATCTACCATGTATAGCCCATTATATTTTGTATCTATAGCCCATTTAATTTTTTTGCATGAAAAATAGACGATGTATAGTGTTTTTAGTTTTTTGCATATGAAATAAACGATTTATAGTTCATTAAATTTTTTCAAAAAAATTTTAAAAATTGACGATGTATAGTCCATTAAATTTTTTTCATAAAAATTTTTTTTCATAAAAATTGGATGATGTATATTTCATTAAATTCTTTGCACGAAATATAGACAATGTATATAGTCCATTTAAGTTTTTGTATACGAAATGGACAATTTATAGCCCATTAATGTTTTTCATAAAAATTTAAAAAATCTACCATGTATAGCCCATTATATTTTGTATCTATAGCCCATTTAATTTTTTTGCATGAAAAATAGACGATGTATAGTGTTTTTAGTTTTTTGCATATGAAATAAACGATTTATAGTTCATTAAATTTTTTCATAAAAATTTTCAAAATTGACGATCCATTAAATTTTTTTCATAAAAATTTTTTTTTCATAAAAATTGGATGATGTATATTTCATTAAATTCTTTGCACGAAATATAGACGACGTATATAGTCCATTTAAGTTTTTGTATACGAAATGGACAATTTATAGCCCATTAATGTTTTTCATAAAAATTTAAAAAATCTACCATGTATAGCCCATTATATTTTGTATCTATAGCCCATTTAATTTTTTTGCATAAAAAATAGACGATGTATAGTGTTTTTAGTTTTTTGCATATGAAATGAACGACTTATAGTTCATTAAATTTTTTCATAAAAATTTTAAAAATTGACGATGTATAGTCCATTAAATTTTTTTCATTAAAAATTTTTTTTCATAAAAATTGGATGATGTATATTTCATTAAATTCTTTGCACGAAATATAGACGACGTATATAGTCCATTTAAGTTTTTGTATACGAAATGGACAATTTATAGCCCATTAATGTTTTTCATAAAAATTAAAAAATCTACCATGTATAGCCCATTATATTTTGTATCTATAGCCCATTTAATTTTTTTGCATGAAAAATAGACGATGTATAGTGTTTTTAGTTTTTTGCATATGAAATAAACGATTTATAGTTCATTAAATTTTTTCATAAGAATTTTAAAAATTGACGATGTATAGTCCATTAAATTTTTTTCATAAAAAATTTTTTTTCATAAAAATTGGATGATGTATATTTCATTAAATTCTTGGCACGAAATATAGACGACGTATATAGTCCATTTAAGTTTTTGTATACGAAATGGACAATTTATAGCCCATTAATGTTTTTCATAAAAATTAAAAAATCTACCATGTATAGCCCATTATATTTTGTATCTATAGCCCATTTAATTTTTTTGCATGAAAAATAGACGATGTATAGTGTTTTTAGTTTTTTGCATATGAAATAAACGATTTATAGTTCATTAAATTTTTTCATAAGAATTTTAAAAATTGACGATGTATAGTCCATTAAATTTTTTTCATAAAAAATTTTTTTTCATAAAAATTGGATGATGTATATTTCATTAAATTCTTTGCACGAAATATAGACGACGTATATAGTCCATTTAAGTTTTTGTATACGAAATGGACAATTTATAGCCCATTAATGTTTTTCATAAAAATTAAAAAATCTACCATGTATAGCCCATTATATTTTGTATCTATAGCCCATTTAATTTTTTTGCATGAAAAATAGACGATGTATAGTGTTTTTAGTTTTTTGCATATGAAATGAACGACTTATAGTTCATTAAATTTTTTCATAAAAATTTTAAAAATTGACGATGTATAATAGTCCATTAAATTTTTTTCATAAAAAATTTTTTTTCATAAAAATTGGATGATGTATATTTCATTAAATTCTTTGCACGAAATATAGACGACGTATATAGTCCATTTAAGTTTTTGTATACGAAATGGACAATTTATAGCCCATTAATGTTTTTCATAAAAATTTAAAAAATCTACCATGTATAGCCCATTATATTTTGTATCTATAGCCCATTTAATTTTTTTGCATAAAAAATAGACGATGTATAGTGTTTTTAGTTTTTTGCATATGAAATGAACGACTTATAGTTCATTAAATTTTTTCATAAAAATTTTAAAAATTGACGATGTATAGTCCATTAAATTTTTTTCATTAAAAATTTTTTTTCATAAAAATTGGATGATGTATATTTCATTAAATTCTTTGCACGAAATATAGACGACGTATATAGTCCATTTAAGTTTTTGTATACGAAATGGACAATTTATAGCACATTAATGTTTTTCATAAAAATTTAAAAAATCTACCATGTATAGCCCATTATATTTTGTATCTATAGCCCATTTAATTTTTTTGCATAAAAAATAGACGATGTATAATGCTTTTAGTTTTTTGCATATGAAATGAACATCTTATAGTTCATTAAATTTTTTCATAAAAATTTTAAAAATTGACGATGTATTGTCCATAAAATTTTTTCCATTAAAAATTTTTTTTCATAAAAATTGGATGATGTATATTTCATTAAATTCTTTGCACGAAATATAGACAATGTATATAGTCCATTTAAGTTTTTGTATACGAAATGGACAATTTATAGCCCATTAATGTTTTTCATAAAAATTTAAAAAATCTACCATGTATAGCCCATTATATTTTGTATCTATAGCCCATTTAATTTTTTTGCATGAAAAATAGACGATGTATAGTGTTTTTAGTTTTTTGCATATGAAATAAACGATTTATAGTTCATTAAATTTTTTCATAAAAATTTTCAAAATTGACGATCCATTAAATTTTTTTCATAAAAAATTGTTTTTCATAAAAATTGGATGATGTATATTTCATTAAATTCTTGGCACGAAATATAGACGACGTATATAGTCCATTTAAGTTTTTGTATACGAAATGGACATTTTATAGCCCAATAATGTTTTTCATAAAAATTTAAAAAATCTACCATGTATAGCCCATTATATTTTGTATCTATAGCCCATTTAATTTTTTTGCATGAAAAATAGACGATGTATAGTGTTTTTAGTTTTTTGCATATGAAATAAACGATTTATAGTTCATTAAATTTTTTCATAAAAATTTTCAAAATTGACGATCCATTAAATTTTTTTCATAAAATTTTTTTTTTCATAAAAATTGGATGATGTATATTTCATTAAATTCTTTGCACGAAATATAGACGACGTATATAGTCCATTTAAGTTTTTGTATACGAAATGGACAATTTATAGCCCATTAATGTTTTTCATAAAAATTTAAAAAATCTACCATGTATAGCCCATTATATTTTGTATCTATAGCCCATTTAATTTCTTTGCATAAAAAATAGACGATGTATAGTGTTTTTAGTTTTTTGTATATGAAATGAACGACTTATAGTTCATTAAATTTTTTCATAAAAATTTTAAAAATTGACGATGTATAGTCCATTAAATTTTTTTCATTAAAAATTTTTTTTCATAAAAATTGGATGATGTATATTTCATTAAATTCTTTGCACGAAATATAGACGACGTATATAGTCCATTTAAGTTTTTGTATACGAAATGGACAATTTATAGCCCATTAATGTTTTTCATAAAAATTTAAAAAATGTACCATGTATAGCCCATTATATTTTGTATCTATAGCCCATTTAATTTTTTTGCATGAAAAATAGACGATGTATAGTGTTTTTAGTTTTTTGCATATGAAATGAACGATTTATAGGTCATTAAATTTTTTCATACAAATTTTAAAAATTGACGATGTATAGTCCATTAAATTTTTTTCATAAAAATTTTTTTTCATAAAAATTGGATGATGTATATTTCATTAAATTCTTGGCACGAAATATAGACGACGTATATAGTCCATTTAAGTTTTTGTATACGAAATGGACAATTTATAGCCCATTAATGTTTTTCATAAAAATTTAAAAAATCTACCATGTATAGCCCATTATATTTTGTATCTATAGCCCATTTAATTTTTTTGCATAAAAAATAGACGATGTATAGTGTTTTTAGTTTTTTGCATATGAAATGAACGACTTATAGTTCATTAAATTTTTTCATAAAAATTTTAAAAATTGACGATGTATAGTCCATTAAATTTTTTTCATTAAAAATTTTTTTTCATAAAAATTGGATGATGTATATTTCATTAAATTCTTTGCACGAAATATAGACGACGTATATAGTCCATTTAAGTTTTTGTATACGAAATGGACAATTTATAGCCCATTAATGTTTTTCATAAAAATTTAAAAAATCTACCATGTATAGCCCATTATATTTTGTATCTATAGCCCATTTAATTTTTTTGCATGAAAAATAGACGATGTATAGTGTTTTTAGTTTTTTGCATATGAAATGAACGATTTATAGGTCATTAAATTTTTTCATACAAATTTTAAAAATTGACGATGTATAGTCCATTAAATTTTTTTCATTAAAAATTTTTTTTCATAAAAATTGGATGATGTATATTTCATTAAATTCTTTGCACGAAATATAGACGACGTATATAGTCCATTTAAGTTTTTGTATACGAAATGGACAATTTATAGCCCATTAATGTTTTTCATAAAAATTTAAAAAATCTACCATGTATAGCCCATTATATTTTGTATCTATAGCCCATTTAATTTTTTTGCATGAAAAATAGACGATGTATAGTGTTTTTAGTTTTTTGCATATGAAATGAACGATTTATAGGTCATTAAATTTTTTCATACAAATTTAAAATTTTAAATTTTTTTCATAAAATTTTTTTTTCATAAAAATTGGATGATGTATATTTTATTAAATTCTTTGCACGAAATATAGACGACGTATATAGTCCATTTAAGTTTTTGTATACGAAATGGACAATTTATAGCCCATTAATGTTTTTCATAAAAATTAAAAAATCTACCATGTATAGCCCATTATATTTTGTATCTATAGCCCATTTAATTTTTTTGCATGAAAAATAGACGATGTATAGTGTTTTTAGTTTTTTGCATATGAAATAAACGATTTATAGTTCATTAAATTTTTTCATAAAAATTTTAAAAATTGACGATGTATAATAGTCCATTAAATTTTTTTCATAAAAAATTTTTTTTCATAAAAATTGGATGATGTATATTTCATTAAATTCTTGGCACGAAATATAGACGACGTATATAGTCCATTTAAGTTTTTGTATACGAAATGGACATTTTATAGCACAATAATGTTTTTCATAAAAATTTAAAAAATCTACCATGTATAGCCCATTATATTTTGTATCTATAGCCCATTTAATTTTTTTGCATGAAAAATAGACGATGTATAGTGTTTTTAGTTTTTTGCATATGAAATAAACGATTTATAGTTCATTAAATTTTTTCATAAAAATTTTCAAAATTGACGATCCATTAAATTTTTTTCATAAAAATTTTTTTTTCATAAAAATTGGATGATGTATATTTCATTAAATTCTTTGCACGAAATATAGACGACGTATATAGTCCATTTAAGTTTTTGTATACGAAATGGACAATTTATAGCCCATTAATGTTTTTCATAAAAATTTAAAAAATCTACCATGTATAGCCCATTATATTTTGTATCTATAGCCCATTTAATTTTTTTGCATAAAAAATAGACGATGTATAGTGTTTTTAGTTTTTTGCATATGAAATGAACGACTTATAGTTCATTAAATTTTTTCATAAAAATTTTAAAAATTGACGATGTATAGTCCATTAAATTTTTTTCATTAAAAATTTTTTTTCATAAAAATTGGATGATGTATATTTCATTAAATTCTTTGCACGAAATATAGACGACGTATATAGTCCATTTAAGTTTTTGTATACGAAATGGACAATTTATAGCCCATTAATGTTTTTCATAAAAATTTAAAAAATCTACCATGTATAGCCCATTATATTTTGTATCTATAGCCCATTTAATTTTTTTGCATGAAAAATAGACGATGTATAGTGTTTTTAGTTTTTTGCATATGAAATAAACGATTTATAGTTCATTAAATTTTTTCATAAAAATTTTCAAAATTGACGATCCATTAAATTTTTTTCATAAAAAATTGTTTTTCATAAAAATTGGATGATGTATATTTCATTAAATTCTTGGCACGAAATATAGACGACGTATATAGTCCATTTAAGTTTTTGTATACGAAATGGACATTTTATAGCCCAATAATGTTTTTCATAAAAATTTAAAAAATCTACCATGTATAGCCCATTATATTTTGTATCTATAGCCCATTTAATTTTTTTGCATGAAAAATAGACGATGTATAGTGTTTTTAGTTTTTTGCATATGAAATAAACGATTTATAGTTCATTAAATTTTTTCATAAAAATTTTCAAAATTGACGATCCATAAAATTTTTTTTTTCATAAAAATTGGATGATGTATATTTCATTAAATTCTTTGCACGAAATATAGACGACGTATATAGTCCATTTAAGTTTTTGTATACGAAATGGACAATTTATAGCCCATTAATGTTTTTCATAAAAATTTAAAAAATCTACCATGTATAGCCCATTATATTTTGTATCTATAGCCCATTTAATTTCTTTGCATAAAAAATAGACGATGTATAGTGTTTTTAGTTTTTTGTATATGAAATGAACGACTTATAGTTCATTAAATTTTTTCATAAAAATTTTAAAAATTGACGATGTATAGTCCATTAAATTTTTTTCATTAAAAATTTTTTTTCATAAAAATTGGATGATGTATATTTCATTAAATTCTTTGCACGAAATATAGACGACGTATATAGTCCATTTAAGTTTTTGTATACGAAATGGACAATTTATAGCCCATTAATGTTTTTCATAAAAATTTAAAAAATGTACCATGTATAGCCCATTATATTTTGTATCTATAGCCCATTTAATTTTTTTGCATGAAAAATAGACGATGTATAGTGTTTTTAGTTTTTTGCATATGAAATGAACGATTTATAGGTCATTAAATTTTTTCATACAAATTTTAAAAATTGACGATGTATAGTCCATTAAATTTTTTTCATAAAAATTTTTTTTCATAAAAATTGGATGATGTATATTTCATTAAATTCTTGGCACGAAATATAGACGACGTATATAGTCCATTTAAGTTTTTGTATACGAAATGGACAATTTATAGCCCATTAATGTTTTTCATAAAAATTTAAAAAATCTACCATGTATAGCCCATTATATTTTGTATCTATAGCCCATTTAATTTTTTTGCATAAAAAATAGACGATGTATAGTGTTTTTAGTTTTTTGCATATGAAATGAACGACTTATAGTTCATTAAATTTTTTCATAAAAATTTTAAAAATTGACGATGTATAGTCCATTAAATTTTTTTCATTAAAAATTTTTTTTCATAAAAATTGGATGATGTATATTTCATTAAATTCTTTGCACGAAATATAGACGACGTATATAGTCCATTTAAGTTTTTGTATACGAAATGGACAATTTATAGCCCATTAATGTTTTTCATAAAAATTTAAAAAATCTACCATGTATAGCCCATTATATTTTGTATCTATAGCCCATTTAATTTTTTTGCATGAAAAATAGACGATGTATAGTGTTTTTAGTTTTTTGCATATGAAATGAACGATTTATAGGTCATTAAATTTTTTCATACAAATTTTAAAAATTGACGATGTATAGTCCATTAAATTTTTTTCATTAAAAATTTTTTTTCATAAAAATTGGATGATGTATATTTCATTAAATTCTTTGCACGAAATATAGACGACGTATATAGTCCATTTAAGTTTTTGTATACGAAATGGACAATTTATAGCCCATTAATGTTTTTCATAAAAATTTAAAAAATCTACCATGTATAGCCCATTATATTTTGTATCTATAGCCCATTTAATTTTTTTGCATGAAAAATAGACGATGTATAGTGTTTTTAGTTTTTTGCATATGAAATGAACGATTTATAGGTCATTAAATTTTTTCATACAAATTTAAAATTTTAAATTTTTTTCATAAAATTTTTTTTTCATAAAAATTGGATGATGTATATTTTATTAAATTCTTTGCACGAAATATAGACGACGTATATAGTCCATTTAAGTTTTTGTATACGAAATGGACAATTTATAGCCCATTAATGTTTTTCATAAAAATTAAAAAATCTACCATGTATAGCCCATTATATTTTGTATCTATAGCCCATTTAATTTTTTTGCATGAAAAATAGACGATGTATAGTGTTTTTAGTTTTTTGCATATGAAATAAACGATTTATAGTTCATTAAATTTTTTCATAAAAATTTTAAAAATTGACGATGTATAATAGTCCATTAAATTTTTTTCATAAAAAATTTTTTTTCATAAAAATTGGATGATGTATATTTCATTAAATTCTTGGCACGAAATATAGACGACGTATATAGTCCATTTAAGTTTTTGTATACGAAATGGACATTTTATAGCACAATAATGTTTTTCATAAAAATTTAAAAAATCTACCATGTATAGCCCATTATATTTTGTATCTATAGCCCATTTAATTTTTTTGCATGAAAAATAGACGATGTATAGTGTTTTTAGTTTTTTGCATATGAAATAAACGATTTATAGTTCATTAAATTTTTTCATAAAAATTTTCAAAATTGACGATCCATTAAATTTTTTTCATAAAAATTTTTTTTTCATAAAAATTGGATGATGTATATTTCATTAAATTCTTTGCACGAAATATAGACGACGTATATAGTCCATTTAAGTTTTTGTATACGAAATGGACAATTTATAGCCCATTAATGTTTTTCATAAAAATTTAAAAAATCTACCATGTATAGCCCATTATATTTTGTATCTATAGCCCATTTAATTTTTTTGCATAAAAAATAGACGATGTATAGTGTTTTTAGTTTTTTGCATATGAAATGAACGACTTATAGTTCATTAAATTTTTTCATAAAAATTTTAAAAATTGACGATGTATAGTCCATTAAATTTTTTTCATTAAAAATTTTTTTTCATAAAAATTGGATGATGTATATTTCATTAAATTCTTTGCACGAAATATAGACGACGTATATAGTCCATTTAAGTTTTTGTATACGAAATGGACAATTTATAGCCCATTAATGTTTTTCATAAAAATTTAAAAAATCTACCATGTATAGCCCATTATATTTTGTATCTATAGCCCATTTAATTTTTTTGCATGAAAAATAGACGATGTATAGTGTTTTTAGTTTTTTGCATATGAAATGAACGATTTATAGGTCATTAAATTTTTTCATACAAATTTTAAAAATTGACGATGTATAGTCCATTAAATTTTTTTCATAAAAATTTTTTTTCGTAAAAATTGGATGATGTATATTTCATTAAATTCTTTGCACGAAATATAGACGACGTATATAGTCCATTTAAGTTTTTGTATACGAAATGGACAATTTATAGCCCATTAATGTTTTTCATAAAAATTTAAAAAATCTACCATGTATAGCCCATTATATTTTGTATCTATAGCCCATTTAATTTTTTTGCATGAAAAATAGACGATGTATAGTGTTTTTAGTTTTTTGCATATGAAATGAACAACTTATAGTTCATTAAATTTTTTCATAAAAATTTTAAAAATTGACGATGTATAATAGTCCATTAAATTTTTTTCATAAAAAATTTTTTTTCATAAAAATTGGATGATGTATATTTCATTAAATTCTTTGCACGAAATATAGACGACGTATATAGTCCATTTAAGTTTTTGTATACGAAATGGACAATTTATAGCCCAATAATGTTTTTCATAAAAATTTAAAAAATCTACCATGTATAGCCCATTATATTTTGTATCTATAGCCCATTTAATTTTTTTGCATGAAAAATAGACGATGTATAGTGTTTTTAGTTTTTTGCATATGAAATGAACGATTTATAGGTCATTAAATTTTTTCATACAAATTTTAAAAATTGACGATGTATAGTCCATTAAATTTTTTTCATAAAAATTTTTTTTCATAAAAATTGGATGATGTATATTTCATTAAATTCTTGGCACGAAATATAGACGACGTATATAGTCCATTTAAGTTTTTGTATACGAAATGGACAATTTATAGCCCATTAATGTTTTTCATAAAAATTAAAAAATCTACCATGTATAGCCCATTATATTTTGTATCTATAGCCCATTTAATTTTTTTGCATGAAAAATAGACGATGTATAGTGTTTTTAGTTTTTTGCATATGAAATAAACGATTTATAGTTCATTAAATTTTTTCATAAGAACTTTAAAAATTGACGATGTATAGTCCATTAAATTTTTTTCATAAAAAATTTTTTTTAATAAAAATTGGATGATGTATATTTCATTAAATTCTTGGCACGAAATATAGACGGCGTATATAGTCCATTTAAGTTTTTGTATACGAAATGGACAATTTATAGCCCATTAATGTTTTTCATAAAAATTAAAAAATCTACCATGTATAGCCCATTATATTTTGTATCTATAGCCTATTAAATTTTTTTCATAAAAAATTTTTTTTCATAAAAATTGGATGATGTATATTTCATTAAATTCTTTGCACGAAATATAGACGACGTATATAGTCCATTTAAGTTTTTGTATACGAAATGTTTATTTTATAGCCCATTAATGTTTTTCATAAAAATTTAAAAAATCTACCATGTATAGCCCATTATATTTTGTATCTATAGCCCATTTAATTTTTTTGCATGAAAAATAGACGATGTATAGTGTTTTTACTTTTTTGCATATGAAATGAACGACTTATAGTTCATTAAATTTTTTCAAAAAAATTTTAAAAATTGACGATGTATAGTCCATTAAATTTTTTTCATAAAAATTGGATGATGTATATTTCATTAAATTCTTTGCACGAAATATAGACGACGTATATAGTCCATTTAAGTTTTTGTATACGAAATGGACAATTTATAGCCCATTAATGTTTTTCATAAAAATTTTAAAAATCAACCATGTATAGCCCATTATATTTTGTATCTATAGCCCATTTAATTTTTTTGCATGAAAAATAGACGATGTATAGTGTTTTTACTTTTTTGCATATGAAATGAACGACTTATAGTTCATTAAATTTTTTCATAAAAATTTTAAAAATTGACGATGTATAGTCCATTAAATTTTTTTCATAAAAAATTTTTTTTCATAAAAATTGGATGATGTATATTTCATTAAATTCTTTGCACGAAATATAGACGACGTATATAGTCCATTTAAGTTTTTGTATACGAAATGGACAATTTATAGCCCATTAATGTTTTTCATAAAAATTAAAAAATCTACCATGTATAGCCCATTATATTTTGTATCTATAGCCCATTTAATTTTTTTGCATGAAAAATAGACGATGTATAGTGTTTTTAGTTTTTTGCATATGAAATAAACGATTTATAGTTCATTAAATTTTTTCATAAAAATTTTAAAAATTGACGATGTATAAGTCCATTAAATTTTTTTCATAAAAAATTTTTTTTCATAAAAATTGGATGATGTATATTTCATTAAATTCTTGGCACGAAATATAGACGACGTATATAGTCCATTTAAGTTTTTGTATACGAAATGGACATTTTATAGCCCAATAATGTTTTTCATAAAAATTTAAAAAATCTACCATGTATAGCCCATTATATTTTGTATCTATAGCCCATTTAATTTTTTTGCATGAAAAATAGACGATGTATAGTGTTTTTAGTTTTTTCCATATGAAATAAACGATTTATAGTTCATTAAATTTTTTCATAAAAATTTTCAAAATTGACGATCCATTAAATTTTTTTCATAAAAATTTTTTTTTCATAAAAATTGGATGATGTATATTTCATTAAATTCTTTGCACGAAATATAGCCGACGTATATAGTCCATTTAAGTTTTTGTATACGAAATGGACAATTTATAGCCCATTAATGTTTTTCATAAAAATTTAAAAAATCTACCATGTATAGCCCATTATATTTTGTATCTATAGCCCATTTAATTTTTTTGCATAAAAAATAGACGATGTATAGTGTTTTTAGTTTTTTGCATATGAAATGAACGACTTATAGTTCATTAAATTTTTTCATAAAAATTTTAAAAATTGACGATGTATAATAGTCCATTAAATTTTTTTCATTAAAAATTTTTTTTCATAAAAATTGGATGATGTATATTTCATTAAATTCTTTGCACGAAATATAGACGACGTATATAGTCCATTTAAGTTTTTGTATACGAAATGGACAATTTATAGCCCATTAATATTTTTCATAAAAATTTAAAAAATCTACCATGTATAGCCCATTATATTTTGTATCTATAGCCCATTTAATTTTTTTGCATGAAAAATAGACGATGTATAGTGTTTTTAGTTTTTTGCATATGAAATGAACGATTTATAGGTCATTAAATTTTTTCATACAAATTTTAAAAATTGACGATGTATAGTCCATTAAATTTTTTTCATAAAAAATTTTTTTCATAAAAATTGGATGATGTATATTTCATTAAATTCTTTGCACGAAATATAGACGACGTATATAGTCCATTTAAGTTTTTGTATACGAAATGGACAATTTATAGCCCAATAATGTTTTTCATAAAAATTTAAAAAATCTACCATGTATAGCCCATTATATTTTGTATCTATAGCCCATTTAATTTTTTTGCATGAAAAATAGACGATGTATAGTGTTTTTAGTTTTTTGCATATGAAATGAACGATTTATAGGTCATTAAATTTTTTCATAAAAATTTTAAAAATTGACGATGTATAGTCCATTAAATTTTTTTCATAAAAATTTTTTTTCATAAAAATTGGATGATGTATATTTCATTAAATTCTTTGCACGAAATATAGACGACGTATATAGTCCATTTAAGTTTTTGTATACGAAATGGACAATTTATAGCCCATTAATGTTTTTCATAAAAATTTAAAAAATGTACCATGTATAGCCCATTATATTTTGTATCTATAGCCCATTTAATTTTTTTGCATAAAAAATAGACGATGTATAGTGTTTTTAGTTTTTTGCATATGAAATGAACGACTTATAGTTCATTAAATTTTTTCATAAAAATTTTAAAAATTGACGATGTATAATAGTTTTTAAATTTTTTTCATTAAAAATTTTTTTTCATAAAAATTGGATGATGTATATTTCATTAAATTCTTTGCACGAAATATAGACGACGTATATAGTCCATTTAAGTTTTTGTATACGAAATGGACAATTTATAGCACATTAATGATTTTCATAAAAATTTAAAAAATCTACCATGTATAGCCCATTATATTTTGTATCTATAGCCCATTTAATTTTTTTGCATAAAAAATAGACGATGTATAGTGCTTTTAGTTTTTTGCATATGAAATGAACGACTTATAGTTCATTAAATTTTTTCATAAAAATTTTAAAAATTGACGATGTATAGTCCATTAAATTTTTTTCATTAAAAATTTTTTTTCATAAAAATTGGATGATGTATATTTCATTAAATTCTTTGCACGAAATATAGACGACGTATATAGTCCATTTAAGTTTTTGTATACGAAATGGACAATTTATAGCCCATTAATGTTTTTCATAAAAATTTAAAAAATCTACCATGTATAGCCCATTATATTTTGTATCTATAGCCCATTTAATTTTTTTGCATAAAAAATAGACGATGTATAGTGCTTTTAGTTTTTTGCATATGAAATGAACGACTTATAGTTCATTAAATTTTTTCATAAAAATTTTAAAAATTGACGATGTATAGTCCATTAAATTTTTTTCATAAAAAATTTTTTTTCATAAAAATTGGATGATGTATATTTCATTAAATTCTTTGCACGAAATATAGACGACGTATATAGTCCATTTAAGTTTTTGTATACGAAATGGGCAATTTATAGCCCATTAATGTTTTTCATAAAAATTTAAAAAATCTACCATGTATAGCCCATTATATTTTGTATCTATAGCCCATTTAATTTTTTTGCATAAAAAATAGACGATATATAGTGTTTTTAGTTTTTTGCATATGAAATGAACGACTTATAGTTCATTAAATTTTTTCATAAAAATTTTAAAAATTGACGATGTATTGTCCATTAAATTTTTTTCATAAAAAATTTTTTTTCATAAAAATTGGATGATGTATATTTCATTAAATTCTAGGCACGAAATATAGACGACGTATATAGTCCATTTAAGTTTTTGTATACGAAATGGACAATTTATAGCACATTAATGTTTTTCATAAAAATTTAAAAAATCTACCATGTATAGCCCATTATATTTTGTATCTATAGCCCATTTAATTTTTTTGCATGAAAAATAGACGATGTATAGTGTTTTTACTTTATTGCATATGAAATGAACGACTTATAGTTCATTAAATTTTTTCAAAAAAATTTTAAAAATTGACGATGTATAGTCCATTAAATTTTTTTCATAAAAATTGGATGATGTATATTTCATTAAATTCTTTGCACGAAATATAGACGACGTATATAGTCCATTTAAGTTTTTGTATACGAAATGGACAATTTATAGCCCATTAATGTTTTTCATAAAAATTTTAAAAATCAACCATGTATAGCCCATTATATTTTGTATCTATAGCCCATTTAATTTTTTTGCATGAAAAATAGACGATGTATAGTGTTTTTACTTTTTTGCATATGAAATGAACGACTTATAGTTCATTAAATTTTTTCAAAAAAATTTTAAAAATTGACGATGTATAGTCCATTAAATTTTTTTCATAAAAATTGGATGATGTATATTTCATTAAATTCTTTGCACGAAATATAGACGACGTATATAGTCCATTTAAGTTTTTGTATACGAAATGGACAATTTATAGCCCATTAATGTTTTTCATAAAAATTTTAAAAATCAACCATGTATAGCCCATTATATTTTGTATCTATAGCCCATTTAATTTTTTTGCATGAAAAATAGACGATGTATTGTGTTTTTACTTTTTTGCATATGAAATGAACGACTTATAGTTCATTAAATTTTTTCAAAAAAATTTTAAAAATTGACGATGTATAGTCCATTAAATTTTTTTCATAAAAATTTTTTTTTTATAAAAATTGGATGATGTATATTTCATTAAATTCTTTGCACGAAATATAGACGACGTATATAGTCCATTTAAGTTTTTGTATACGAAATGGACAATTTATAGCCCATTAATGTTTTTCATAAAAATTTAAAAAATCTACCATGTATAGCCCATTATATTTTGTATCTATAGCCCATTTAATTTTTTTGCATGAAAAATAGACGATGTATAGTGTTTTTAGTTTTTTGCATATGAAATGAACGATTTATAGGTCATTAAATTTTTTCATAAAAATTTTAAAAATTGACGATGCATAGTCCATTAAATTTTTTTCATAAAAAATTTTTTTTTCATAAAAATTGGATGATGTATATTTCATTAAATTCTTGGCACGAAATATAGACGAGGTATATAGTCCATTTAAGTTTTTGTATACGAAATGGACAATTTATAGCCCATTAATGTTTTTCATAAAAATTTAAAAAATGTACCATGTATAGCCCATTATATTTTGTATCTATAGCCCATTTAATTTTTTTGCATAAAAAATAGACGATATATAGTGTTTTTAGTTTTTTGCATATGAAATGAACGACTTATAGTTCATTAAATTTTTTTATACAAATTTTAAAAATTGACGATAAAAAATCATAAAAAATTTTTTTTCATAAAAATTGGATGATGTATATTGACGATGTATAATAGTCATTAAATTTTTTTCATTAAAAATTTTTTTTCATAAAAATTGGATGATGTATATTTCATTAAATTCTTTGCACGAAATATAGACGACGTATATAGTCCATTTAAGTTTTTGTATACGAAATGGACAATTTATAGCCCATTAATGTTTTTCATAAAAATTTAAAAAATCTACCATGTATAGTCCATTATATTTTGTATCTATAGCCCATTTAATTTTTTTGCATGAAAAATAGACGATCTATAGTGTTTTTAGTTTTTTGCATATGAAATGAACGATTTATAGGTCATTAAATTTTTTCATAAAAATTTTAAAAATTGACGATGTATAGTCCATTAAATTTTTTTCATAAAAATTTTTTTTCATAAAAATTGGATGATGTATATTTCATTAAATTCTTTGCACGAAATATAGACGACGTATATAGTCCATTTAAGTTTTTGTATACGAAATAGACAATTTATAGCCCATTAATGTTTTTCATAAAAATTAAAAAATCTACCATGTATAGCCCATTATATTTTGTATCTATAGCCCATTTAATTTTTTTGCATGAAAAATAGACGATGTATAGTGTTTTTAGTTTTTTGCATATGAAATAAACGATTTATAGTTCATTAAATTTTTTCATAAGAATTTTAAAAATTGACGATGTATAGTGTTTTTTTATAGTCCATTAAATTTTTTTCATAAAAATTTTTTTTTCATAAAAATTGGATGATGTATATTTCATTAAATTCTTGGCACGAAATATAGACGACGTATATAGTCCATTTAAGTTTTTGTATACGAAATGGACATTTTATAGCACATTAATGTTTTTCATAAAAATTTAAAAAATCTACCATGTATAGCCCATTATATTTTGTATCTATAGCCCATTTAATTTTTTTGCATGAAAAATAGACGATGTATAGTGTTTTTACTTTATTGCATATGAAATGAACGACTTATAGTTCATTAAATTTTTTCAAAAAAATTTTAAAAATTGACGATGTATAGTCCATTAAATTTTTTTCATAAAAATTGGATGATGTATATTTCATTAAATTCTTTGCACGAAATATAGACGACGTATATAGTCCATTTAAGTTTTTGTATACGAAATGGACAATTTATAGCCCATTAATGTTTTTCATAAAAATTTTAAAAATCAACCATGTATAGCCCATTATATTTTGTATCTATAGCCCATTTAATTTTTTTGCATGAAAAATAGACGATGTATAGTGTTTTTACTTTTTTGCATATGAAATGAACGACTTATAGTTCATTAAATTTTTTCAAAAAAATTTTAAAAATTGACGATGTATAGTCCATTAAATTTTTTTCATAAAAATTGGATGATGTATATTTCATTAAATTCTTTGCACGAAATATAGACGACGTATATAGTCCATTTAAGTTTTTGTATACGAAATGGACAATTTATAGCCCATTAATGTTTTTCATAAAAATTTTAAAAATCAACCATGTATAGCCCATTATATTTTGTATCTATAGCCCATTTAATTTTTTTGCATGAAAAATAGACGATGTATAGTGTTTTTACTTTTTTGCATATGAAATGAACGACTTATAGTTCATTAAATTTTTTCAAAAAAATTTTAAAAATTGACGATGTATAGTCCATTAAATTTTTTTCATAAAAATTTTTTTTTTATAAAAATTGGATGATGTATATTTCATTAAATTCTTTGCACGAAATATAGACGACGTATATAGTCCATTTAAGTTTTTGTATACGAAATGGACAATTTATAGCCCATTAATGTTTTTCATAAAAATTTAAAAAATCTACCATGTATAGCCCATTATATTTTGTATCTATAGCCCATTTAATTTTTTTGCATGAAAAATAGACGATGTATAGTGTTTTTAGTTTTTTGCATATGAAATGAACGATTTATAGGTCATTAAATTTTTTCATAAAAATTTTAAAAATTGACGATGCATAGTCCATTAAATTTTTTTCATAAAAAATTTTTTTTTCATAAAAATTGGATGATGTATATTTCATTAAATTCTTGGCACGAAATATAGACGAGGTATATAGTCCATTTAAGTTTTTGTATACGAAATGGACAATTTATAGCCCATTAATGTTTTTCATAAAAATTTAAAAAATGTACCATGTATAGCCCATTATATTTTGTATCTATAGCCCATTTAATTTTTTTGCATAAAAAATAGACGATATATAGTGTTTTTAGTTTTTTGCATATGAAATGAACGACTTATAGTTCATTAAATTTTTTTATACAAATTTTAAAAATTGACGATAAAAAATCATAAAAAATTTTTTTTCATAAAAATTGGATGATGTATATTGACGATGTATAATAGTCATTAAATTTTTTTCATTAAAAATTTTTTTTCATAAAAATTGGATGATGTATATTTCATTAAATTCTTTGCACGAAATATAGACGACGTATATAGTCCATTTAAGTTTTTGTATACGAAATGGACAATTTATAGCCCATTAATGTTTTTCATAAAAATTTAAAAAATCTACCATGTATAGTCCATTATATTTTGTATCTATAGCCCATTTAATTTTTTTGCATGAAAAATAGACGATGTATAGTGTTTTTAGTTTTTTGCATATGAAATGAACGATTTATAGGTCATTAAATTTTTTCATAAAAATTTTAAAAATTGACGATGTATAGTCCATTAAATTTTTTTCATAAAAATTTTTTTTCATAAAAATTGGATGATGTATATTTCATTAAATTCTTTGCACGAAATATAGACGACGTATATAGTCCATTTAAGTTTTTGTATACGAAATGGACATTTTATAGCACATTAATGTTTTTCATAAAAATTTAAAAAATCTACCATGTATAGCCCATTATATTTTGTATCTATAGCCCATTTAATTTTTTTGCATAAAAAATAGACGATGTATAGTGTTTTTAGTTTTTTGCATATGAAATGAACGACTGATAGTTCATTAAATTTTTTCATAAAAATTTTAAAAATTGACGATACATAGTCCATTAAATTTTTTTCATAAAAAATTTTTTTTCATAAAAATTGGATGATGTATATTTCATTAAATTCTTTGCACGAAATATAGACGACGTATATAGTCCATTTAAGTTTTTGTATACGAAATGGACAATTTATAGCCCATTAATGTTTTTCATAAAAATTTAAAAAATCAACCATGTATAGCCCATTATACAGGGTGGCCCAAATAAGACCATCGGATGTGAAACACAAATAACTTTTTTATTTTTTACCAAAATTTATTTTTTCTTTTCGCAGATTATAACTGAACTCTTGGAAATTTCAAATGAATATATACAGTCCACAACAACGCATTAAAATTATTGATTTTTATTGTTCTTCTCAATGATCAATTGTTCTGAAGCAGTGAAATTGTCGCTGTTTTTTTAACGTAAGATCAGCGCTCACATCTTCCATGATTACATTATGGGGATATTTAAAAGACAAAGTGTATGTTAACAAACCACAGACACTTGGACAGCTCAAGCAGAATATTCGAGACGAAATACAGCGCCTGCAACCAGAAACATTACGCAGTGTATTGCAAAATCCGCTAAAAAGAGCCAATGCCTGTATCGAGAAAAATGGTGGTCATTTGTCTGATGTCATATTTCACACATAGTCACGTTAAATTTCCATAAAATGTATTTAACATATGAAAATAAATCATTTAAAAAAAAACATTATTACAAGAGTTACACGTGTTTAACATCACTAGGTCTCATTTGGGCCACCCTGTTTTTTGTATGTTTAGCCCAATTACTTTTTTTGCATGAAAAATAGACGATGTATAGTGTTTTTAGTTTCTTGCATATGAAATGGACGATTTATAGTTCATTAAATTTTTTCATAAAAATTTTAAAAATTGACGATATATATATAGTCCATAAAATTTTTTTCATAAAAAATTTTATTCATAAGAATTGGATGATGTATATTTCATTAAATTTTTTGCACGAAATATAGACGACGTATATAGTCCATTTAAGTTTTTGTATACGAAATGGACAATTTATAGCCCATTAATGTTTTTCATAAAAATTTAAAAAATCTACCATGTATAGCCCATTTTATTTTGTATCTATAGCCCATTTAATTTTTTTGCATGAAAAATAGATGAAATGGACGATTTATAGTTCATTAAATTTTTTCATAAAAAGGATAGTAGAGAGATCTGGTCGATACTGAATAAGAATGGAGTTGGTGGCACTTCTGATGATTTTGTTTTGTTTGATGTGAATACTTTAAATGATACTTTTTCTAGGCATCAAATTGCGTGTGATGGTGATTATGTTGATTTTTCTAGTATTCCTTGTATTGGTTTTTCTTTTCGGAGGGTTGATATTTTGGAAATGTATGCTGCTTTTGATTTAATTAAGTCGAAAGCTGTTGGCTTTGATGATTTTTCTCTTAGATTTATTAAATTTTTAATGCCAGTAATTGGTAAATATGTTCTGCACTTAATTAATACTATTCTTACATCCTCCAAATTTCCTTTGCTGTGGTTGGTTGCTAAAATTGTTCCTATTAAGAAGAATAATAGTATTAATTGTGTTGATGATTTGAGACCCATTTCAATATTACCTATTTTGTCGAAAATTATTGAACATCTTATTAAAATACAGCTTATTAAACATGTTGATAGAAATAACTTTTTAGATGATTGTCAATCTGGATTCAGGTGCAATAGAAGTACTACCTCTTTGTTAATTGGCCTAACTCATAATATCAGAAAGAATATAACTGGAAGGAAGTTTTGCGTTTTACTTTCGTTGGATTTTGCAAAGGCTTTTGATAGAGTAAGTCATTCTCTTCTGGTGTATAAGTTGTATAGATTGTATGGATTTTCTAGATCGGCTTGTAAATTGATTTATTCTTATTTTGCCAACAGGAAACAGTATGTAGTTAGTAATGGTTGTAGCTCTGGAATGCTTCCTATTATTAGTGGTGTCCCACAAGGATCTGTCTTAGGTCCTCTTTTGTTTATATTATACATTAATGATCTTTTCGGGACTTTAGCCAGCAATATGTGCCAGCCTTTTTCCTTTGCAGATGATATACAACTGTTGTTTAAGGGTAGTTGTGATTTTCCTGATGTGCTGCAAAATATGATTGATTATACTGTCGGTAAGCTTAATGATTGGATGGATGATAATCAACTGTATATTAATGCTTCTAAGACCAAAGCGATGCTTTTTGGTGGTAGTGGGTTTCGTAATATTTCTATTTTATTGGGAGGTGTCTCAATTGAATTTGTTGACAAGATTAAATGTCTTGGATGTATTATTGATGCTAAGTTGAATTTTGAGAGTCATATTAACTCCGTCGTTTCGAGGATTAACTTTGTATTACGTAAACTAAATAGCTTAGATTTGCTTTTACCTTTCCACATTAAGAAACGTGTTGTTTATGGGTTAATTATGCCATTATTTTTGTATGCTATAGAAGTTTATTCTGGAAGTTTGGGTTATATATTCAAGAAGATTCGCTTAGTTTTTAATAGAGTTATCAGGTATCTTAATTCACTTAGATTGCGTCAACATGTTTCATCATATGTTGTAGATTTTTTAGGATTGTCATTTGCAGATTTTGTTAAATTTCGTAATCTATTACACTTCTATAAGACATTTAAGTTGCAGGTAGCTGTATTCCTTATTACATTATTTGACTTCTGTAGTTCACGTAGAAATAGGCAAATTAGGATACCAAGTTTAACAACAATCTTGGAGCGTTCATATAATGTAAGAGTAGCTAGGGCATATAATGAACTACCATCTGATTTAAAAGTATTTAATTTATCTGTGGAAACTTTCAAACGAAAGCTTTTTCTACATATGCGTCAAAATAGCGTATTGTTGTAGTTTTTTTTATTTTATTTTTATTTTTTTCTTTTTTTCTTTTACCTTTTTGATGAGTTAATATTAATGGTATATAGACATAAAATAATTATTTTTGTTTATTAAACTGTGCACCTTGGACCACTGACTGACGCCAACTTTCATACCTTTATTTGCTTCATCTTGTGATAACGGTCTACCAGCTAATAAATTGTGCTTCATTATTTATTTTTATTTTTTATTATCATTATTACTATGCATTTATTAATTTAATTGATTTAAACTTTGTTTAGTACACATTTATATTATATAATTTTGGTTCTACGTTAAGGATTTTTTTATATTTATTTTCTGTTATATTATTATATTTGTTAAATATTTATAGATATTTTTACATATAAAACTATTGTAGTAGTACCTATTGTAGTAGTATTAGTGAAAACTGATTATGGCCATTAGGTTTTCGTGTTATGAATGAATAAATTGAAATTGAAATTAAAACTTTTAAAAATTGATGATGTATATATAGTCCATTAAATTTTTCTCGGACGACGTATATAGTCCATTTAAGTTTTTGTATACGAAATGGACAACTTATAGCCCATTAATGTTTTTCATAAAAATTTAAAAAATCTACCATGTATAGCCCATTATATTTTGTATCTATAGCCCATTTAATTTTTTTGCATGAAAAATAGACGATGTATAGTGTTTTTAGTTTTTTGCATATGAAATGAACGACTTATAGTTCATTAAATTTTTTCATAAAAATTTTAAAAATTGACGATCCATTAAATTTTTTTCATAAAAATTTTTTTTTCATAAAAATTGGATGATGTATATTTCATTAAATTCTTTGCACGAAATATAGACGACGTATATAGTCCATTTAAGTTTTTGTATACGAAATGGACAATTTATAGCCCATTAATGTTTTTCATAAAAATTTAAAAAATCTACCATGTATAGCCCATTATATTTTGTATCTATAGCCCATTTAATTTTTTTGCATAAAAAATAGACGATGTATAGTGTTTTTAGTTTTTTGCATATGAAATGAACGACTTATAGTTCATTAAATTTTTTCATAAAAATTTTAAAAATTGACGATGTATTTTTCATTAAAAATTTTTTTTCATAAAAATTGGATGATGTATATTTCATTAAATTCTTTGCACGAAATATAGACGACGTATATAGTCCATTTAAGTTTTTGTATACGAAATGGACAATTTATAGCCCATTAATGTTTTTCATAAAAATTTTAAAAATCTACCATGTATAGCCCATTATATTTTGTATCTATAGCCCATTTAATTTTTTTGCATGAAAAATAGACGATGTATAGTGTTTTTAGTTTTTTTCATATGAAATTAACGATTTATAGTTCATTAAATTTTTTCATAAAAATTTTAAAAATTGACGATGTATAGTCCATTAAATTTTTTTCATAAAATTTTTTTTTCATAAAAATTGGATGATATACGATGTATAGTGTTTTTAGTTTTTTGCATATGAAATGAACGACTTATAGTTCATTAAATTTTTTCATAAAAATTTTAAAAATTGACGATGTATAGTCCATTAAATTTTTTTCATAAAAAAATTTTTTTCATAAAAATTGGATGATATATATTTCATTAAATTCTTTGCACGAAATATAGACGACGTATATAGTCCATTTAAGTTTTTGTATACGAAATGGACAATTTATAGCCCAATAATGTTTTTCATAAAAATTTAAAAAATCAACCATGTATAGCCCATTATATTTTGTATCTATAGCCCATTTAATTTTTTTGCATGAAAAATAGACGATGTATAGTGTTTTTAGTTTTTTGCATATGAAATAAACGATTTATAGCTCATTAAATTTTTTCATAAAAATTTTAAAAATTGACGATGTATAGTCCATTAAATTTTTTTCATAAAAAATTTTTTTTCATAAAAATTGGATGATGTATATTTCATTAAATTCTTTGCACGAAATATAGATGACGTATATAGTCCATTTAAGTTTTTATATACGAAATGGACAATTTATAGCCCATTAATGTTTTTCATAAAAATTTAAAAAATCTACCATGTATAGCCCATTATATTTTGTATCTATAGCCCATTTAATTTTTTTGCATGAAAAATACACGATGTATAGTGTTTTTAGTTTTTTGCATATGAAATGAACGATTTATAGTTCATTAAATTTTTTCATAAAAATTTTAAAAATTGACGATGTATAGTCCATTAAATTTTTTTCATAAAAAATTTTTTTTTCATAAAAATTGGATGATGTATATTTCATTAAATTCTTTGCACGAAATATAGACGACGTATATAGTCCATTTAAGTTTTTGTATACGAAATGGACAATTTATAGCCCAATAATGTTTTTCATAAAAATTTAAAAAATCAACCATGTATAGCCCATTAAATTTTGTATGTTTAGCCCAATTACTTTTTTTGCATGAAAAATAGACGATGTATAGTGTTTTTAGTTTTTTGCATATGAAATGAACGATTTATAGTTCATTAAATTTTTTCATAAACATTTTAAAAATTGACGATGTATAGTCCATTAAATTTTTTTCTTAAAAAATTTTTTTTCATAAAAATTGGATGATGTATATTTCATTAAATTCTTTGCACGAAATATAGACGACGTATATAGTCTATTTAAGTTTTTGTATACGAAATGGACAATTTATAGCCCATTAATGTTTTTCATAAAAATTTAAAAAATCTACCATGTATAGCCCATTATATTTTGTATCTATAGCCCATTTAATTTTTTTGCATGAAAAATAGACGATGTATAGTGTTTTTAGTTTTTTGCATATGAAATGAACGACTTATAGTTCATTAAATTTTTTCATAAAAATTTTAAAAATTGACGATGTATAGTCCATTAAATTTTTTTCATAAAAAATTTTTTTTCATAAAAATTGGATGATGTATATTTCATCAAATTCTTGGCACGAAATATAGACGACGTATATAGTCCATTTAAGTTTTTGTATACGAAATGGACAATTTATAGCCCATTAATGTTTTTCATAAAAATTTAAAAAATCTACCATGTATAGCCCATTATATTTTGTATCTATAGCCCATTTAAATTTTTTGCAGGAAAAATAGACGATGTATAGTGTTTTTAGTTTTTTGCATATGAAATGAACGACTTATAGTTCATTAAATTTTTTCATAAAAATTTTAAAAATTGACGATGTATAGTCCATTAAATTTTTTTCATAAAAAATTTTTTTTTCATAAAAATTGGATGATGTATATTTCATTAAATTCTTTGCACGAAATATAGACGACGTATATAGTCCATTTAAGTTTTTGTATACGAAATGGACAATTTATAGCCCAATATTGTTTTTCATATAAATTTAAAAAATCAACCATGTATAGCCCATTAAATTTTGTATGTTTAGCCCAATTACTTTTTTTGCATGAAAAATAGACGATGTATAGTGTTTTTAGTTTTTTGCATATGAAATGAACGATTTATAGCTCATTAAATTTTTTCATAAAAATTTTAAGAATTGACGATGTATAGTCCATTAAATTTTTTTCATAACAAATTTTTTTTCATAAAAATTGGATGATGTATATTTCATTAAATTCTTTGCACGAAATATAGACGACGTATATAGTCCATTTAAGTTTTTGTATACGAAATGGACAATTTATAGCCCAATAATGTTTTTCATAAAAATTTAAAAAATCAACCATGTATAGCCCATTAAATTTTGTATGTTTAGCCCAATTACTTTTTTTGCATGAAAAATAGACGATGTATAGTGTTTTTAGTTTTTTGCATATGAAATGAACGATTTATAGTTCATTAAATTTTTTCATAAACATTTTAAAAATTGACGATGTATAGTCCATTAAATTTTTTTCATAAAAAATTTTTTTTCATAAAAATTGGATGATGTATATTTCATTAAATTCTTTGCACGAAATATAGACGACGTATATAGTCCATTTAAGTTTTTGTATACGAAATGGACAATTTATAGCCCAATATTGTTTTTCATATAAATTTAAAAAATCAACCATGTATAGCCCATTAAATTTTGTATGTTTAGCCCAATTACTTTTTTTGCATGAAAAATAGACGATGTATAGTGTTTTTAGTTTTTTGCATATGAAATGAACGATTTATAGTTCATTAAATTTTTTCATAAACATTTTAAAAATTGGCGATGTATAGTCCATTAAATTTTTTTCTTAAAAAATTTTTTTTCATAAAAATTGGATGATGTATATTTCATTAAATTCTTTGCGCGAAATATAGACGACGTATATAGTCCATTTAAGTTTTTGTATACGAAATGGACAATTTATAGCCCATTAATGTTTTTCATAAAAATTTAAAAAATCTACCATGTATAGCCCATTATATTTTGTATCTATAGCCCATTTAATTTTTTTGCATGAAAAATAGACGATGTATAGTGTTTTTAGTTTTTTGCATATGAAATGAACGACTTATAGTTCATTAAATTTTTTCATAAAAATTTTAAAAATTGACGATGTATAGTCCATTAAATTTTTTTCATAAAAAAATTTTTTTCATAAAAATTGGATGATGTATATTTCATTAAATTCTTTGCACGAAATATAGACGACGTATATAGTCCATTTAAGTTTTTGTATACGAAATGGACAATTTATAGCCCAATAATGTTTTTCATACAAATTTAAAAAATCAACCATGTATAGCCCATTATATTTTGTATCTATAGCCCATTTAATTTTTTTGCATGAAAAATAGACGATGTATAGTGTTTTTAGTTTTTTGCATATGAAATAAACGATTTATAGCTCATTAAATTTTTTCATAAAAATTTTAAAAATTGACGATGTATAGTCCATTAAATTTTTTTCATAAAAAATTTTTTCTCATAAAAATTGGATGATGTATATTTCATTAAATTCTTTGCACGAAATATAGATGACGTATATAGTCCATTTAAGTTTTTATATACGAAATGGACAATTTATAGCCCATTAATGTTTTTCATAAAAATTTAAAAAATCTACCATGTATAGCCCATTATATTTTGTATCTATAGCCCATTTAATTTTTTTGCATGAAAAATAGACGATGTATAGTGTTTTTAGTTTTTTACATATGAAATGAACGACTTATAGTTCATTAAATTTTTTCATAAAAATTTTAAAAATTGACGATGTATAGTCCATTAAATTTTTTTCATAAAAAAATTTTTTTCATAAAAATTGGATGATGTATATTTCATTAAATTTTTTGCACGAAATATAGACGACGTATATAGTCCATTTAAGTTTTTGTATACGAAATGGACAATTTATAGCCCATTAATGTTTTTCATAAAAATTTAAAAAATCTACCATGTATAGCCCATTATATTTTGTATCTATAGCCCATTTAATTTTTTTGCATGAAAAATAGACGATGTATAGTGTTTTTAGTTTTTTGCATATGAAATGAACGATTTATAGTTCATTAAATTTTTTCATAAAAATTTTAAAATTTGACGATGTATAGTCCATTAAATTTTTTTCATAAAAAATTTTTTTTTCATAAAAATTGGATGATGTATATTTCATTAAATTCTTGGCACGAAATATAGACGACGTATATAGTCCATTTAAGTTTTTGTATACGAAATGGACAATTTATAGCCCATTAATGTTTTTCATAAAAATTTAAAAAATCTACCATGTATAGCCCATTATATTTTGTATCTATAGCCCATTTAAATTTTTTGCAGGAAAAATAGACGATGTATAGTGTTTTTAGTTTTTTGCATATGAAATGAACGATTTATAGGTCATTAAATTTTTTTCATAAAAAAATTTTTTTCATAAAAATTGGATGATGTATATTTCATTAAATTCTTTGCACGAAATATAGACGACGTATATTGTCCATTTAAGTTTTTGTATACGAAATGGACAATTTATAGCCCAATAATGTTTTTCATAAAAATTTAAAAAATCAACCATGTATAGCCCATTATATTTTGTATCTATAGCCCATTTAATTTTTTTGCATGAAAAAGAGACGATGTATAGTGTTTTTAGTTTTTTGCATATGAAATAAACGATTTATAGCTCATTAAATTTTTTCATAAAAATTTTAAAAATTGACGATGTATAGTCCATTAAATTTTTTTCATAAAAAATTTTTTTTCATAAAAATTGGATGATGTATATTTCATTAAATTCTTTGCACGAAATATAGATGACGTATATAGTCCATTTAAGTTTTTATATACGAAATGGAAAATTTATAGCCCATTAATGTTTTTCATAAAAATTTAAAAAATCTACCATGTATAGCCCATTTAATTTTTTTGCATGAAAAATAGACGATGTATAGTGTTTTTAGTTTTTTACATATGAAATGAACGACTTATAGTTCATTAAATTTTTTCATAAAAATTTTAAAAATTGACGATGTATAGTCCATTAAATTTTTTTCATAAAAAAATTTTTTTCATAAAAATTGGATGATGTATATTTCATTAAATTTTTTGCACGAAATATAGACGACGTATATAGTCCATTTAAGTTTTTGTATACGAAATGGACAATTTATAGCCCATTAATGTTTTTCATAAAAATTTAAAAAATCTACCATGTATAGCCCATTATATTTTGTATCTATAGCCCATTTAATTTTTTTGCATGAAAAATAGACGATGTATAGTGTTTTTAGTTTTTTGCATATGAAATGAACGATTTATAGTTCATTAAATTTTTTCATAAAAATTTTAAAATTTGACGATGTATAGTCCATTAAATTTTTTTCATAAAAAATTTTTTTTTCATAAAAATTGGATGATGTATATTTCATTAAATTCTTGGCACGAAATATAGACGACGTATATAGTCCATTTAAGTTTTTGTATACGAAATGGACAATTTATAGCCCATTAATGTTTTTCATAAAAATTTAAAAAATCTACCATGTATAGCCCATTATATTTTGTATCTATAGCCCATTTAAATTTTTTGCAGGAAAAATAGACGATGTATAGTGTTTTTAGTTTTTTGCATATGAAATGAACGATTTATAGGTCATTAAATTTTTTTCATAAAAATTTTTTTTCATAAAAATTGGATGATGTATATTTCATTAAATTCTTTGCACGAAATATAGACGACGTATATAGTCCATTTAAGTTTTTGTTTACGAAATGGACATTTTATAGCCCATTAATGTTTTTCATAAAAATTTAAAAAATCTACCATGTATAGCCCATTATATTTTGTATCTATAGCCCATTTAATTTTTTTGCATGAAAAATAGACGATGTATAGTGTTTTTAGTTTTTTGCATATGAAATGAACGATTTATAGGTCATTAAATTTTTTCATAAACATTTTAAAAATTGACGATGTATAGTCCATTAAATTTTTTTCATAAAAAATTTTTTTTCATAAAAATTGGATGATGTATATTTCATTAAATTCTTTGCACGAAATATAGACGACGTATATAGTCCATTTAAGTTTTTGTATACGAAATGGACAATTTATAGCCCATTAATGTTTTTCATAAAAATTTAAAAAATCTACCATGTATAGCCCATTATATTTTGTATCTATAGCCCATTTAATTTTTTTGCATGAAAAATAGACGATGTATAGTGTTTTTAGTTTTTTGCATATGAAATGAACGACTTATAGTTCATTAAATTTTTTCATAAAAATTTTAAAAATTGACGATGTATAGTCCATTAAATTTTTTTCTTAAAAAAATTTTTTTCATAAAAATTGGATGATGTATATATCATTAAATTCTTTGCACGAAATATAGACGACGTATATAGTCCATTTAAGTTTTTGTATACGAAATGGACAATTTATAGCCCATTAATGTTTTTCATAAAAATTTAAAAAATCTACCATGTATAGCCCATTATATTTTGTATCTATAGCCCATTTAATTTTTTTGCATAAAAAATAGACGATGTATAGTGTTTTTAGTTTTTTGCATATGAAATGAACGACGTATAGTTCATTAAATTTTTTCATAAAAATTTTAAAAATTGACGATGTATAGTCCATTAAATTTTTTTCATAAAAAATTTTTTTTCATAAAAATTGGATGATGTATATTTCATTAAATTCTTTGCACGAAATACAGACGACGTATATAGTCCATTTAAGTTTTTGTATACGAAATGGACAATTTATAGCCCAATAATGTTTTTCATAAAAATTTAAAAAATCAACCATGTATAGCCCATTATATTTTGTATCTATAGCCCATTTAATTTTTTTGCATGAAAAATAGACGATGTATAGTGTTTTTAGTTTTTTGCATATGAAATGAACAATTTATAGCTCATTAAATTTTTTCATAAAAATTTTAAAAATTGACGATGTATAATAAATTTTTTTCATAAAAAATTTTTTTTCATAAAAATTGGATGATGTATATTTCATTAAATTCCTTGCACGAAATATAGATGACGTATATAGTTCATTTAAGTTTTTATATACGAAATGGACAATTTATAGCCCATTAATGTTTTTCATAAAAATTTAAAAAATCTACCATGTATAGCCCATTATATTTTGTATCTATAGCCCATTTAATTTTTTTGCATGAAAAATACACGATGTATAGTGTTTTTAGTTTTTTGCATATGAAATGAACGATTTATAGTTCATTAAATTTTTTCATAAATATTTTAAAAATTGACGATGTATAGTCCAATAAATTTTTTTCATAAAAATTTTTTTTTCATAAAAATTGGATGATGTATATTTCATTAAATTCTTTGCACGAAATATAGACGACGTATATAGTCCATTTAAGTTTTTGTATACGAAATGGACAATTTATAGCCCATTAATGTTTTTCATAAAAATTTAAAAAATCTACTATGTATTTTGTATCTATAGCCCATTTAATTTTTTTGCATGAAAAATACACGATGTATAGTGTTTTTAGTTTTTTGCATATGAAATGAACGATTTATAGTTCATTAAATTTTTTCATAAAAATTTTAAAAATTGACGATGTATAGTCCATTAAATTTTTTTCATAAAAAATTTTTTTTTCATAAAAATTGGATGATGTATATTTCATTAAATTCTTTGCACGAAATATAGACGACGTATATAGTCCATTTAAGTTTTTGTATACGAAATGGACAATTTATAGCCCAATAATGTTTTTCATAAAAATTTAAAAAATCAACCATGTATAGCCCATTAAATTTTGTATGTTTAGCCCAATTACTTTTTTTGCATGAAAAATAGACGATGTATAGTGTTTTTAGTTTTTTGCATATGAAATGAACGATTTATAGTTCATTAAATTTTTTCATAAACATTTTAAAAATTGACGATGTATAGTCCATTAAATTTTTTTCTTAAAAAATTTTTTTTCATAAAAATTGGATGATGTATATTTCATTAAATTCTTTGCACGAAATATAGACGACGTATATAGTCTATTTAAGTTTTTGTATACGAAATGGACAATTTATAGCCCATTAATGTTTTTCATAAAAATTTAAAAAATCTACCATGTATAGCCCATTATATTTTGTATCTATAGCCCATTTAATTTTTTTGCATGAAAAATAGACGATGTATAGTGTTTTTAGTTTTTTGCATATGAAATGAACGACTTATAGTTCATTAAATTTTTTCATAAAAATTTTAAAAATTGACGATGTATAGTCCATTAAATTTTTTTCATAAAAAATTTTTTTTCATAAAAATTGGATGATGTATATTTCATCAAATTCTTGGCACGAAATATAGACGACGTATATAGTCCATTTAAGTTTTTGTATACGAAATGGACAATTTATAGCCCATTAATGTTTTTCATAAAAATTTAAAAAATCTACCATGTATAGCCCATTATATTTTGTATCTATAGCCCATTTAAATTTTTTGCAGGAAAAATAGACGATGTATAGTGTTTTTAGTTTTTTGCATATGAAATGAACGACTTATAGTTCATTAAATTTTTTCATAAAAATTTTAAAAATTGACGATGTATAGTCCATTAAATTTTTTTCATAAAAAATTTTTTTTTCATAAAAATTGGATGATGTATATTTCATTAAATTCTTTGCACGAAATATAGACGACGTATATAGTCCATTTAAGTTTTTGTATACGAAATGGACAATTTATAGCCCAATATTGTTTTTCATATAAATTTAAAAAATCAACCATGTATAGCCCATTAAATTTTGTATGTTTAGCCCAATTACTTTTTTTGCATGAAAAATAGACGATGTATAGTGTTTTTAGTTTTTTGCATATGAAATGAACGATTTATAGCTCATTAAATTTTTTCATAAAAATTTTAAGAATTGACGATGTATAGTCCATTAAATTTTTTTCATAACAAATTTTTTTTCATAAAAATTGGATGATGTATATTTCATTAAATTCTTTGCACGAAATATAGACGACGTATATAGTCCATTTAAGTTTTTGTATACGAAATGGACAATTTATAGCCCAATAATGTTTTTCATAAAAATTTAAAAAATCAACCATGTATAGCCCATTAAATTTTGTATGTTTAGCCCAATTACTTTTTTTGCATGAAAAATAGACGATGTATAGTGTTTTTAGTTTTTTGCATATGAAATGAACGATTTATAGTTCATTAAATTTTTTCATAAACATTTTAAAAATTGACGATGTATAGTCCATTAAATTTTTTTCATAAAAAATTTTTTTTCATAAAAATTGGATGATGTATATTTCATTAAATTCTTTGCACGAAATATAGACGACGTATATAGTCCATTTAAGTTTTTGTATACGAAATGGACAATTTATAGCCCAATATTGTTTTTCATATAAATTTAAAAAATCAACCATGTATAGCCCATTAAATTTTGTATGTTTAGCCCAATTACTTTTTTTGCATGAAAAATAGACGATGTATAGTGTTTTTAGTTTTTTGCATATGAAATGAACGATTTATAGTTCATTAAATTTTTTCATAAACATTTTAAAAATTGGCGATGTATAGTCCATTAAATTTTTTTCTTAAAAAATTTTTTTTCATAAAAATTGGATGATGTATATTTCATTAAATTCTTTGCGCGAAATATAGACGACGTATATAGTCCATTTAAGTTTTTGTATACGAAATGGACAATTTATAGCCCATTAATGTTTTTCATAAAAATTTAAAAAATCTACCATGTATAGCCCATTATATTTTGTATCTATAGCCCATTTAATTTTTTTGCATGAAAAATAGACGATGTATAGTGTTTTTAGTTTTTTGCATATGAAATGAACGACTTATAGTTCATTAAATTTTTTCATAAAAATTTTAAAAATTGACGATGTATAGTCCATTAAATTTTTTTCATAAAAAAATTTTTTTCATAAAAATTGGATGATGTATATTTCATTAAATTCTTTGCACGAAATATAGACGACGTATATAGTCCATTTAAGTTTTTGTATACGAAATGGACAATTTATAGCCCAATAATGTTTTTCATAAAAATTTAAAAAATCAACCATGTATAGCCCATTATATTTTGTATCTATAGCCCATTTAATTTTTTTGCATGAAAAATAGACGATGTATAGTGTTTTTAGTTTTTTGCATATGAAATAAACGATTTATAGCTCATTAAATTTTTTCATAAAAATTTTAAAAATTGACGATGTATAGTCCATTAAATTTTTTTCATAAAAAATTTTTTCTCATAAAAATTGGATGATGTATATTTCATTAAATTCTTTGCACGAAATATAGATGACGTATATAGTCCATTTAAGTTTTTATATACGAAATGGACAATTTATAGCCCATTAATGTTTTTCATAAAAATTTAAAAAATCTACCATGTATAGCCCATTATATTTTGTATCTATAGCCCATTTAATTTTTTTGCATGAAAAATAGACGATGTATAGTGTTTTTAGTTTTTTGCATATGAAATGAACGACTTATAGTTCATTAAATTTTTTCATAAAAATTTTAAAAATTGACGATGTATAGTCCATTTAATTTTTTTCATAAAAAAATTTTTTTCATAAAAATTGGATGATGTATATTTCATTAAATTCTTTGCACGAAATATAGACGACGTATATTGTCCATTTAAGTTTTTGTATACGAAATGGACAATTTATAGCCCAATAATGTTTTTCATAAAAATTTAAAAAATCAACCATGTATAGCCCATTATATTTTGTATCTATAGCCCATTTAATTTTTTTGCATGAAAAAGAGACGATGTACGAAATGGAAAATTTATAGCCCATTAATGTTTTTCATAAAAATTTAAAAAATCTACCATGTATAGCCCATTTAATTTTTTTGCATGAAAAATAGACGATGTATAGTGTTTTTAGTTTTTTACATATGAAATGAACGACTTATAGTTCATTAAATTTTTTCATAAAAATTTTAAAAATTGACGATGTATAGTCCATTAAATTTTTTTCATAAAAAAATTTTTTTCATAAAAATTGGATGATGTATATTTCATTAAATTTTTTGCACGAAATATAGACGACGTATATAGTCCATTTAAGTTTTTGTATACGAAATGGACAATTTATAGCCCATTAATGTTTTTCATAAAAATTTAAAAAATCTACCATGTATAGCCCATTATATTTTGTATCTATAGCCCATTTAATTTTTTTGCATGAAAAATAGACGATGTATAGTGTTTTTAGTTTTTTGCATATGAAATGAACGATTTATAGATCATTAAATTTTTTCATAAAAATTTTAAAATTTGACGATGTATAGTCCATTAAATTTTTTTCATAAAAAATTTTTTTTTCATAAAAATTGGATGATGTATATTTCATTAAATTCTTGGCACGAAATATAGACGACGTATATAGTCCATTTAAGTTTTTGTATACGAAATGGACAATTTATAGCCCATTAATGTTTTTCATAAAAATTTAAAAAATCTACCATGTATAGCCCATTATATTTTGTATCTATAGCCCATTTAAATTTTTTGCAGGAAAAATAGACGATGTATAGTGTTTTTAGTTTTTTGCATATGAAATGAACGATTTATAGGTCATTAAATTTTTTTCATAAAAAAATTTTTTTCATAAAAATTGGATGATGTATATTTCATTAAATTCTTTGCACGAAATATAGACGACGTATATTGTCCATTTAAGTTTTTGTATACGAAATGGACAATTTATAGCCCAATAATGTTTTTCATAAAAATTTAAAAAATCAACCATGTATAGCCCATTATATTTTGTATCTATAGCCCATTTAATTTTTTTGCATGAAAAAGAGACGATGTATAGTGTTTTTAGTTTTTTGCATATGAAATAAACGATTTATAGCTCATTAAATTTTTTCATAAAAATTTTAAAAATTGACGATGTATAGTCCATTAAATTTTTTTCATAAAAAATTTTTTTTCATAAAAATTGGATGATGTATATTTCATTAAATTCTTTGCACGAAATATAGATGACGTATATAGTCCATTTAAGTTTTTATATACGAAATGGAAAATTTATAGCCCATTAATGTTTTTCATAAAAATTTAAAAAATCTACCATGTATAGCCCATTTAATTTTTTTGCATGAAAAATAGACGATGTATAGTGTTTTTAGTTTTTTACATATGAAATGAACGACTTATAGTTCATTAAATTTTTTCATAAAAATTTTAAAAATTGACGATGTATAGTCCATTAAATTTTTTTCATAAAAAAATTTTTTTCATAAAAATTGGATGATGTATATTTCATTAAATTTTTTGCACGAAATATAGACGACGTATATAGTCCATTTAAGTTTTTGTATACGAAATGGACAATTTATAGCCCATTAATGTTTTTCATAAAAATTTAAAAAATCTACCATGTATAGCCCATTATATTTTGTATCTATAGCCCATTTAATTTTTTTGCATGAAAAATAGACGATGTATAGTGTTTTTAGTTTTTTGCATATGAAATGAACGATTTATAGTTCATTAAATTTTTTCATAAAAATTTTAAAATTTGACGATGTATAGTCCATTAAATTTTTTTCATAAAAAATTTTTTTTTCATAAAAATTGGATGATGTATATTTCATTAAATTCTTGGCACGAAATATAGACGACGTATATAGTCCATTTAAGTTTTTGTATACGAAATGGACAATTTATAGCCCATTAATGTTTTTCATAAAAATTTAAAAAATCTACCATGTATAGCCCATTATATTTTGTATCTATAGCCCATTTAAATTTTTTGCAGGAAAAATAGACGATGTATAGTGTTTTTAGTTTTTTGCATATGAAATGAACGATTTATAGGTCATTAAATTTTTTTCATAAAAATTTTTTTTCATAAAAATTGGATGATGTATATTTCATTAAATTCTTTGCACGAAATATAGACGACGTATATAGTCCATTTAAGTTTTTGTTTACGAAATGGACATTTTATAGCCCATTAATGTTTTTCATAAAAATTTAAAAAATCTACCATGTATAGCCCATTATATTTTGTATCTATAGCCCATTTAATTTTTTTGCATGAAAAATAGACGATGTATAGTGTTTTTAGTTTTTTGCATATGAAATGAACGATTTATAGGTCATTAAATTTTTTCATAAACATTTTAAAAATTGACGATGTATAGTCCATTAAATTTTTTTCATAAAAAATTTTTTTTCATAAAAATTGGATGATGTATATTTCATTAAATTCTTTGCACGAAATATAGACGACGTATATAGTCCATTTAAGTTTTTGTATACGAAATGGACAATTTATAGCCCATTAATGTTTTTCATAAAAATTTAAAAAATCTACCATGTATAGCCCATTATATTTTGTATCTATAGCCCATTTAATTTTTTTGCATGAAAAATAGACGATGTATAGTGTTTTTAGTTTTTTGCATATGAAATGAACGACTTATAGTTCATTAAATTTTTTCATAAAAATTTTAAAAATTGACGATGTATAGTCCATTAAATTTTTTTCTTAAAAAAATTTTTTTCATAAAAATTGGATGATGTATATATCATTAAATTCTTTGCACGAAATATAGACGACGTATATAGTCCATTTAAGTTTTTGTATACGAAATGGACAATTTATAGCCCATTAATGTTTTTCATAAAAATTTAAAAAATCTACCATGTATAGCCCATTATATTTTGTATCTATAGCCCATTTAATTTTTTTGCATAAAAAATAGACGATGTATAGTGTTTTTAGTTTTTTGCATATGAAATGAACGACGTATAGTTCATTAAATTTTTTCATTAAAATTTTAAAAATTGACGATGTATAGTCCATTAAATTTTTTTCATAAAAAATTTTTTTTCATAAAAATTGGATGATGTATATTTCATTAAATTCTTTGCACGAAATACAGACGACGTATATAGTCCATTTAAGTTTTTGTATACGAAATGGACAATTTATAGCCCAATAATGTTTTTCATAAAAATTTAAAAAATCAACCATGTATAGCCCATTATATTTTGTATCTATAGCCCATTTAATTTTTTTGCATGAAAAATAGACGATGTATAGTGTTTTTAGTTTTTTGCATATGAAATGAACAATTTATAGCTCATTAAATTTTTTCATAAAAATTTTAAAAATTGACGATGTATAATAAATTTTTTTTCATAAAAAATTTTTTTTCATAAAAATTGGATGATGTATATTTCATTAAATTCCTTGCACGAAATATAGATGACGTATATAGTTCATTTAAGTTTTTATATACGAAATGGACAATTTATAGCCCATTAATGTTTTTCATAAAAATTTAAAAAATCTACCATGTATAGCCCATTATATTTTGTATCTATAGCCCATTTAATTTTTTTGCATGAAAAATACACGATGTATAGTGTTTTTAGTTTTTTGCATATGAAATGAACGATTTATAGTTCATTAAATTTTTTCATAAATATTTTAAAAATTGACGATGTATAGTCCAATAAATTTTTTTCATAAAAAATTTTTTTTCATAAAAATTGGATGATGTATATTTCATTAAATTCTTTGCACGAAATATAGACGACGTATATAGTCCATTTAAGTTTTTGTATACGAAATGGACAATTTATAGCCCATTAATGTTTTTCATAAAAATTTAAAAAATCTACTATGTATAGCCCATTATATTTTGTATCTATAGCCCATTTAATTTTTTTGCATGAAAAATAGACGATGTATAGTGTTTTTAGTTTTTTGCATATGAAATGAACGATTTATAGTTCATTAAATTTTTTCTTAAACATTTTAAAAATTGACGATGTATAGTCCATTAAATTTTTTTCATAAAAAAATTTTTTTTCATAAAAATTGGATGATGTATATTTCATTAAATTCTTTGCACGAAATATAGACGACGTATATAGTCCATTTAAGTTTTTGTATACGAAATGGACAATTTATAGCCCAATAATGTTTTTCATAAAAATTTAAAAAATCAACCATGTATAGCCCATTAAATTTTGTATGTTTAGCCCAATTACTTTTTTTGCATGAAAAATAGACGATGTATAGTGTTTTTAGTTTTTTGCATATGAAATGAACGATTTATAGTTCCTTAAATTTTTTCATAAACATTTTAAAAATTGACGATGTATAGTCCATTAAATTTTTTTCTTAAAAAATTTTTTTTCATAAAAATTGGATGATGTATATTTCATTAAATTCTTTGCACGAAATATAGACGACGTATATAGTCCATTTAAGTTTTTGTATACGAAATGGACAATTTATAGCCCATTAATGTTTTTCATAAAAATTTAAAAAATCTACCATGTATAGCCCATTATATTTTGTATCTATAGCCCATTTAATTTTTTTGCATGAAAAATAGACGATGTACATATAGTGTTTTTAGTTTTTGCATATGAAATGAACGACTTATAGTTCATTAAATTTTTTCATAAAAATTTTAAAAATTGACGATGTATAGTCCATTAAATTTTTTTCATAAAAAAATTTTTTTCATAAAAATTGGATGATGTATATTTCATTAAATTCTTTGCACGAAATATAGACGACGTATATAGTCCATTTAAGTTTTTCTATACGAAATGGACAATTTATAGCCCATTAATGTTTTTCATAAAAATTTAAAAAATCAACCATGTATAGCCCATTATATTTTGTATGTTTAGCCCAATTACTTTTTTTGCATGAAAAATAGGCGATGTATAGTGTTTTTAGTTTCTTGCATATGAAATGGACGATTTATAGTTCATTAAATTTTTTCATAAAAATTTTAAAAATTGACGATGTATAGTCCATAAAATTTTTTTCATAACAAATTTTTTTCATAAGAATTGGATGATGTATATTTCATTAAATTTTTTGCACGAAATATAGACGACGTATATAGTCCATTTAAGTTTTTGTATACGAAATGGACAATTTATAGCCCATTAATGTTTTTCATAAAAATTTAAAAAATCTACCATGTATAGCACATTATATTTTGTATCTATAGCCCATTTAATTTTTTTGCATGAAAAATAGAGGATGTATGGTGTTTTAGTTTTTTGCATATGAAATGGACGATTTATAGTTCATTAAATTTTTTCATAAAAATTTTAAAAATTGACGATGTATATATAGTCCATTAAATTTTTCTCATAAAAAATTTTTTTTCATAAAAATTGGATGATGTATATTTCATTAAATTCTTTGCACGAAATATAGACGACGTATATAGTCCATTTAAGTTTTTGTATACGAAATGGACAATTTATAGCCCATTAATGTTTTTCATAAAAATTTAAAAAATCTACCATGTATAGCCCATTATATTTTGTATCTATAGCCCATTTAATTTTTTTGCATGAAAAATAGACGATGTATAGTGTTTTTAGTTTTTTGCATATGAAATGAACGATTTATAGTTCATTAAATTTTTTCATAAAAATTTTAAAAATTGACGATGTATAGTCCATAAAATTTTTTTCATAACAAATTTTTTTCATAAGAATTGGATGATGTATATTTCATTAAATTTTTTGCACGAAATATAGACGACGTATATAGTCCATTTAAGTTTTTGTATACGAAATGGACAATTTATAGCCCATTAATGTTTTTCATAAAAATTTAAAAAATCTACCATGTATAGCCCATTATATTTTGTATCTATAGCCCTTTTAATTTTTTTGCATGAAAAATAGACGATGTATAGTGTTTTTAGTTTTTTGCATATGAAATGAACGATTTATAGTTCATTAAATTTTTTCATAAAAATTTTAAAAATTGACGATGTATACTCCATTAAATTTTTTTCATAAAAATTGGATGATGTATATTTCATTAAATTCTTTGCACGAAATATAGACGACGTATATAATCCATTTAAGTTTTTGTATACGAAATGGACAATTTATAGCCCATTAATGTTTTTCATAAAAATTTAAAAAATCAACCATGTATAGCCCATTATATTTTGTATGTTTAGCCCAATTACTTTTTTTGCATGAAAAATAGACGATGTATAGTGTTTTTAGTTTCTTGCATATGAAATGGACGATTTATAGTTCATTAAATTTTTTCATAAAAATTTTAAAAATTGACGATGTATATATAGTCCATTAAATTTTTTTCATAAAAAATTTTTTTTCATAAAAATTGGATGATGTATATTTCATTAAATTCTTTGCACGAAATATAGACGACGTATATAATCCATTTAAGTTTTTGTATACGAAATGGACAATTTATAGCCCATTAATGTTTTTCATAAAAATTTAAAAAATCTACCATGTATAGCCCATTATATTTTGTATCTATAGCCCATTTAATTTTTTTGTATGAAAAATAGACGATATATAGTGTTTTTAGTTTTTTGTATATGAAATGAACGATTTATAGGTCATTAAATTTTTTAATAAAAATTTTAAAAATTGACGATTAAATTTTTTTCATAAAAAATTTTTTTGCATAAAAATGGGATGATGTATATTTCATTAAATTCTTTGCACGAAATATAGACGACGTATATAGTCCATTTAAGTTTTTGTATACAAAATGGAAAATTTATAGCCCATTAATGTTTTTCATAAAAATTTAAAAAACCTACCATGTATAGCCCATTATATTTTGTATCTATAGCCCATTTAATTTTTTTGCATGAAAAATAGACGATGTATAGTGTTTTTAGTTTTTTGCATATGAAATGAACGATTTATAGTTCATTAAATCTTTTCATAAAAATTTTAAAAATTGACGATCCATTAAATTTTTTTCATGAAAAATTTTTTTTATAAAAATTGGATGATGTATATTTCATTAAATTCTTGGCACGAAATATAGACGACGTATATAGTCCATTTAAGTTTTTGTATACGAAATGGACAATTTATAGCCCATTAATGTTTTTCATAAAAATTTAAAAAATCTACCATGTATAGCCCATGATATTTTGTATCTATAGCCTATTTAATTTTTTGCATGAAAAATAGACGACGTATAGTGTTTTTAGTTTTTTGCATATGAAATGAACGATTTATAGTTCATTAAATTTTTTCATAAAAATTTTAAAAATTGAATTGAATTAAATTCTTTGCACGAAATATAGACGACGTATATAGTCCATTTAAGTTTTTGTATACGAAATGGACAATTTATAGCCCAATAATGTTTTTCATAAAAATTTAAAAAATCAACCATGTATAGCCCATTAAATTTTGTATGTTTAGCCCAATTACTTTTTTTGCATGAAAAATAGACGATGTATAGTGTTTTTAGTTTTTTGCATATGAAATGAACGATTTATAGTTCCTTAAATTTTTTCATAAACATTTTAAAAATTGACGATGTATAGTCCATTAAATTTTTTTCTTAAAAAATTTTTTTTCATAAAAATTGGATGATGTATATTTCATTAAATTCTTTGCACGAAATATAGACGACGTATATAGTCCATTTAAGTTTTTGTATACGAAATGGACAATTTATAGCCCATTAATGTTTTTCATAAAAATTTAAAAAATCTACCATGTATAGCCCATTATATTTTGTATCTATAGCCCATTTAATTTTTTTGCATGAAAAATAGACGATGTACATATAGTGTTTTTAGTTTTTGCATATGAAATGAACGACTTATAGTTCATTAAATTTTTTCATAAAAATTTTAAAAATTGACGATGTATAGTCCATTAAATTTTTTTCATAAAAAAATTTTTTTCATAAAAATTGGATGATGTATATTTCATTAAATTCTTTGCACGAAATATAGACGACGTATATAGTCCATTTAAGTTTTTCTATACGAAATGGACAATTTATAGCCCATTAATGTTTTTCATAAAAATTTAAAAAATCAACCATGTATAGCCCATTATATTTTGTATGTTTAGCCCAATTACTTTTTTTGCATGAAAAATAGGCGATGTATGGTGTTTTAGTTTTTTGCATATGAAATGGACGATTTATAGTTCATTAAATTTTTTCATAAAAATTTTAAAAATTGACGATGTATATATAGTCCATTAAATTTTTCTCATAAAAAATTTTTTTTCATAAAAATTGGATGATGTATATTTCATTAAATTCTTTGCACGAAATATAGACGACGTATATAGTCCATTTAAGTTTTTGTATACGAAATGGACAATTTATAGCCCATTAATGTTTTTCATAAAAATTTAAAAAATCTACCATGTATAGCCCATTATATTTTGTATCTATAGCCCATTTAATTTTTTTGCATGAAAAATAGACGATGTATAGTGTTTTTAGTTTTTTGCATATGAAATGAACGATTTATAGTTCATTAAATTTTTTCATAAAAATTTTAAAAATTGACGATGTATAGTCCATAAAATTTTTTTCATAACAAATTTTTTTCATAAGAATTGGATGATGTATATTTCATTAAATTTTTTGCACGAAATATAGACGACGTATATAGTCCATTTAAGTTTTTGTATACGAAATGGACAATTTATAGCCCATTAATGTTTTTCATAAAAATTTAAAAAATCTACCATGTATAGCCCATTATATTTTGTATCTATAGCCCTTTTAATTTTTTTGCATGAAAAATAGACGATGTATAGTGTTTTTAGTTTTTTGCATATGAAATGAACGATTTATAGTTCATTAAATTTTTTCATAAAAATTTTAAAAATTGACGATGTATACTCCATTAAATTTTTTTCATAAAAATTGGATGATGTATATTTCATTAAATTTTTTGCACGAAATATAGACGACGTATATAGTCCATTTAAGTTTTTGTATACGAAATGGACAATTTATAGCCCATTAATGTTTTTCATAAAAATTTAAAAAATCAACCATGTATAGCCCATTATATTTTGTATGTTTAGCCCAATTACTTTTTTTGCATGAAAAATAGACGATGTATAGTGTTTTTAGTTTCTTGCATATGAAATGGACGATTTATAGTTCATTAAATTTTTTCATAAAAATTTTAAAAATTGACGATGTATATATAGTCCATTAAATTTTTTTCATAAAAAATTTTTTTTCATAAAAATTGGATGATGTATATTTCATTAAATTCTTTGCACGAAATATAGACGACGTATATAATCCATTTAAGTTTTTGTATACGAAATGGACAATTTATAGCCCATTAATGTTTTTCATAAAAATTTAAAAAATCTACCATGTATAGCCCATTATATTTTGTATCTATAGCCCATTTAATTTTTTTGTATGAAAAATAGACGATATATAGTGTTTTTAGTTTTTTGTATATGAAATGAACGATTTATAGGTCATTAAATTTTTTAATAAAAATTTTAAAAATTGACGATTAAATTTTTTTCATAAAAATTTTTTTTGCATAAAAATGGGATGATGTATATTTCATTAAATTCTTTGCACGAAATATAGACGACGTATATAGTCCATTTAAGTTTTTGTATACAAAATGGAAAATTTATAGCCCATTAATGTTTTTCATAAAAATTTAAAAAACCTACCATGTATAGCCCATTATATTTTGTATCTATAGCCCATTTAATTTTTTTGCATGAAAAATAGACGATGTATAGTGTTTTTAGTTTTTTGCATATGAAATGAACGATTTATAGTTCATTAAATCTTTTCATAAAAATTTTAAAAATTGACGATCCATTAAATTTTTTTCATGAAAAATTTTTTTTATAAAAATTGGATGATGTATATTTCATTAAATTCTTGGCACGAAATATAGACGACGTATATAGTCCATTTAAGTTTTTGTATACGAAATGGACAATTTATAGCCCATTAATGTTTTTCATAAAAATTTAAAAAATCTACCATGTATAGCCCATGATATTTTGTATCTATAGCCTATTTAATTTTTTGCATGAAAAATAGACGACGTATAGTGTTTTTAGTTTTTTGCATATGAAATGAACGATTTATAGTTCATTAAATTTTTTCATAAAAATTTTAAAAATTGACGATTAAATTTTTTTCATAAAAAATTTTTTTGCATAAAAATGGGATGATGTATATTTCATTAAATTCTTTGCACGAAATATAGACGACGTATATAGTCCATTTAAGTTTTTGTATACAAAATGGAAAATTTATAGCCCATTAATGTTTTTCATAAAAATTTAAAAAACCTACCATGTATATATAGCCCATTATATTTTGTATCTATAGCCCATTTAATTTTTTTGCATGAAAAATAGACGATGTATAGTGTTTTTAGTTTTTTGCATATGAAATGAACGATTTATAGTTCATTAAATTTTTTCTTAAACATTTTAAAAATTGACGATGTATAGTCCATTAAATTTTTTTCATAAAAAATTTTTTTCATAAAAATTGGATGATGTATATTTCATTAAATTCTTTGCACGAAATATAGACGACGTATATAGTCCATTTAAGTTTTTGTATACGAAATGGACAATTTATAGCCCATTAATGTTTTTCATAAAAATTTAAAAATTCTACCATGTATAGCCCATTATATTTTGTATCTATACCCCATTTAGTTTTTTTTGCATGAAAAATAGACGATGTATAGTGCTTTAAGTTTCTTGCATATGAAATGGACGATTTATAGTTCATTAAATTTTTTCATAAAAATTTTAAAAATTGACGATTAAATTAAATTAATTAAATTTTTTTCATAAAAATTGGATGATGTATATTTCATTAAATTCTTTGCACGAAATATAGACGACGTATATAGTCCATTTAAGTTTTTGTATACGAAATGGACAATTTATAGCCCATTAATGTTTTTCATAAAAATTTAAAAAATCTACCATGTATAGCCCATTATATTTTGTATCTATAGCCCATTTAATTTTTTTGCATGAAAAATAGACGATGTATAGTGTTTTTAGTTTTTTGCATATGAAATTAACGATTTATAGTTCATTAAATTTTTCATAAAAATTTTAAAAATTGACGATGTATAGTCCATAAAATTTTTTTCATAAAAATTTTTTTTCATAAAAATTGGATGATGTATATTTCATTAAATTTTTTGCACGAAATATAGACTACGTATATAGTCCATTTAAGTTTTTGTATACGAAATGGACATTTTATAGCCCATTAATGTTTTTCATAAAAATTTAAAAAATCAACCATGTATAGCCCATTATATTTTGTATGTTTAGCCTAATTACTTTTTTTGCATAAAAAATAGACGATGTATAGTGTTTTTAGTTTCTTGCATATGAAATGAACGATTTATAGTTCATTAAATTTTTTCATAAAAATTTTAAAAATTTACGATGTATAGTCCATTAAATTTTTTTCATAAAAAATTTTTTTTCATAAAAATTGGATGATGTATATTTCATTAAATTCTTTGCACGAAATATAGACGACGTATATAGTCCATTTAAGTTTTTGTATACGAAATGGACAATTTATAGCCCATTAATGTTTTTCATAAAAATTTAAAAAATCTACCATGTATAGCCCATTATATTTTGTATCTATAGCCCATTTAATTTTTTTGCATGAAAAATAGACGATGTATAGTGTTTTTAGTTTTTTGCATATGAAATGAACGACTTATAGTTCATTAAATTTTTTCATAAAAATTTTAAAAATTGACGATGTATAGTCCATTAAATTTTTTTCATAAAAAAATTTTTTTCATAAAAATTGGATGATGTATATATCATTAAATTCTTTGCACGAAATATAGACGACGTATATAGTCCATTTAAGTTTTTGTATACGAAATGGACAATTTATAGCCCATTAATGTTTTTCATAAAAATTTAAAAAATCTACCATGTATAGCCCATTATATTTTGTATCTATAGCCCATTTAATTTTTTTGCATAAAAAATAGACGATGTATAGTGTTTTTAGTTTTTTGCATATGAAATGAACGACGTATAGTTCATTAAATTTTTTCATAAAAATTTTAAAAATTGACGATGTATAGTCCATTAAATTTTTTTCATAAAAAATTTTTTTTCATAAAAATTGGATGATGTATATTTCATTAAATTCTTTGCACGAAATACAGACGACGTATATAGTCCATTTAAGTTTTTGTATACGAAATGGACAATTTATAGCCCAATAATGTTTTTCATAAAAATTTAAAAAATCAACCATGTATAGCCCATTATATTTTGTATCTATAGCCCATTTAATTTTTTTGCATGAAAAATAGACGATGTATAGTGTTTTTAGTTTTTTGCATATGAAATGAACGATTTATAGCTCATTAAATTTTTTCATAAAAATTTTAAAAATTGACGATGTATAATAAACTATAAATCATCCATTTCATATGCAAAAAACTAAAAACACTATGCATCGTCTATTTTTCATGCAAAAAAATTAAATGGGCTATAGATACAAAATATAATGGGCTATACATGGTAGATTTTTTAAATTTTTATGAAAAACATTAATGGGCTATAAATAGTCCATTTCGTATACAAAAACTTAAATGGACTATATACGTCGTCTATATTTCGTGCAAAAAATTTAATGAAATATACATCATCCAATTTTTATGAAAAAAATTTGTTATGAAAAAAATTTTATGGACTATACATCAATTTTTAAAATTTTTATGAAAAAATTTAATGAACTATAAATCGTCCATTTCATATGCAAGAAACTAAAAACACTATACATCGTCTATCTTTCATACAAAAAAATTAAATGGGCTATAGATACAAAATATAATGGGCTATACATGGTTGATTTTTTAAATTTTTATGAAAAACATTAATGGGCTATAAATTGTCCATTTCGTATACAAAAACTTAAATGGACTATATACGTCGTCTATATTTCGTGCAAAGAATTTAATGAAATATACATCATCCAATTTTTATGACAAAAAATTTTTTATGAAAAAAATTTAATGGACTTTATACATCGTCAATTTTTAAAATTTTTATGAAAAAATTTAATGAACTATAAATCGTCCATTTCATATGCAAGAAACTAAAAACACTATACATCGTCTATTTTTCATGCAAAAAAATTAAATGGGCTATAGATACAATTTTTTAAAAATCAACCATGTATAGCCCATTATATTTTGTATGTATAGCCCATTTAATTTTTTTTAGACGATGTATAGTAGATTTAGTTTTTTGCATATGAAATGGACGATATATAGTTAATTAAATTTTTTTTAATATGAAAGTTAAAAGCTAAAGGGTGTTCCAAAACGAGCATCGAAAAATATTAAAGGTATGTACATACATATGTGGGTATATAGACACTTGAAACTTGTAAAATTACTGTATTTTTATACAGACTGCAACAATTAACACTAGAATTTATAAAACTTTAAATTACAGGGTGTTCTATCAGTTTATATAATTTTGACTATGTATTTTTTACAACTTGCTGTATCTTGGTAATCGTAGGAGGCAAAGTCTTGAAATTTTCAAAAAGAGTAAAACAAAAAATTTCCAAAATTTTAAGATCGCTAAACCGAAAAAAATCAACAAAACCCGAAAGAAATCGCCTTCAATCGTTTGGAACACCCTTTAGTTTTTAGCTTTCATATTTTTGCTGTTTTAGCGACTAAAGTTCTACATACTCTGTCCAAATTTCAGATCAATAGCTCTTGCGGTTCCTGAGAAAATAGCCTTTTTCTTAAAACATAAAATATGTTTAATTATAAGAAAAAATATTAAGTTTTCCAAGCCTGGAAACGTCTATTTAATTTTTTTATTTTTTACAGAAATTTTTTAAATGGGAAACACCAATTTTATTCATACTGAAGTATAAATAAAATACGATAATTTAATCAAATAAGTAATAAAAACTAGTTTTGGGTAGTTATTTTGTATGGGAAAATAGAGTTTGAGTTTTCCAGCTCCGAAACAGTCTGCTCGATTTTGCTGATTTTCAATAGGAAAATTTTTCGGAAAATTTCTGACTCATTAATCTAAGAGCGAAGTCTAGCTGTTCTGGTGGCTTCGAAACCCAGATTTCACGTATAGACAGACGGACAGACGGACAGACGGACATCGCTTGTTCGTGTTCCCTAAGCATAAGGATCCAGAATATATATGCTTTATGTGTCGCTTGTTAATATTGTGGAAATTACACATGGAATGAAAAACCTATATATATCCTTTTACCATTTTTTGGTAAAGGGTATAAAAAGAGGGAGTAAGTAATGCACAAAGGTGCTAAAACCAAAATACAAATAAGTACAATATTTATAATTGAAGTTATATATTTTTTGTGTTAATTTATGAGTACCATTTGAATACCCCATACCACAGAACCATACAACTTTGATACAATCACGATAGCATATCGTCGATATATCGATAGTTTTTCTAACTTTTGATAGTCTTGAATCGATATACCGATAAAGTTTTTTAAACTATCGAAAACTGTCGATAGTCATACTATCAATAGTTTTCCACTTCTACCAAATACACATTATGCCATTTAGCGACGTCGCAATAGTATATACTAGTGGCACTGTTTGTCGTTTCTGATATTTTTCGTTGTGTTACATTTTTTTCATGTAAAAAAATTTTGTACACATATTTTTAAAATGATAGTACAAAATAGCAACATGAAAAATGCGAGGTGTGAACTTAACATAATGGCTGGGAAATTTTAAAGACATTTCATAAAATTTACAATAAATTTAAGCTTAAGGCCAAATTTTGTAAATAAAAACGTTTTTTTCATTTTGAAATTTGTATGAAAAAAATATTTTTTTAAACGAATTTTCGTTATTTTTCATACAAATTTGAAACGTTTAGAAACGAAATTTTTTACAAAATCTGCCCATTAGTCAAAAATTTCAATAAATACTTAAACAATTAACTCTTTGTCAATTTTTTAAAATATTTTTTTGTGTTATCCTGAAATTAAAGGTAATAAAGATTTTTTTAAAACTATTTACAAGCTCCTCTTGCTCCAGCAAAAAAAAAAAAAGAAAGAAAAACCTGGGGGCAAATCACCGCATTCGAAATCGAGTACTTTGTCTTCGAAATGTTATTAACGTGGATCACGGCAATCGTTAACGAAACGTATCTACTCGAAGTTGCACTGGATTGGTAGTCTACTATCGAAAACAAGTAAACTCTTAGCTTTTTGCCGCGAAACAAACCAAAGAAACAAAACAAAGGAACAATTCGAACAATTAGTTTAGAAAATATAATTTAATTGAGAAATTTTTTAGATATTTTAATTGAACTGTAGTGAATTTTAATCAGAAATAATTCATAGTTAGGCTCAAGTTCAGTAATTTCAATTCTTATTGAATGAAATATTTTTATTAATTAATGTGAGTTTCTAAAGAAGAGAAGAAAAATTAAACTTAGACTTTAAGCTGGGGGAAATACCGATACTTTTCTGTGCAGCCACGCACTTCATCAGCACCCTAGTCTATCTACTTGTGTAGAGATTCTTATTAACATCAGCTATTTAACTTAAATGTACAATGAACGGAATATGAGAAATGATTGTTGTGTATACAATTGATTTACCTTTGGTAAACACATTGTTTTTGCGCGTTACGCTTTCTATGCAACTGTCAAAAAAGTAGAATCAATGTAATAGTATGTAACAAGTTACATTGCAAAAAGCGCAAAACGCGTAGGCGCTCCAACCAAAAAGTAGGTCTACTTTCCACTTTTGTACGCGTTACAAGCGCCATGAAAGAAATTCAGCTGTTCTTGAAAGCTAAAGATGTTAAATATTACTTTATTTCTTACGTTATCGATAAATATTATTTTGCCGTGCATAATTTTTTTCTTTTTTTTCAATAAAAAAAATTCTTAGTAAAAAAAACAAAAACAAAACAAAAATAAAACGGCGCATGAAAAGCAGTGCATGTAACTCAACGCGAACAAAGTATAGAATGAAACAAGAGGATGAAACGCGTGTAAAACATAACGCGGAAAAAGCGAGCTATGGACCTATACCTTTAGACCTGCAACAGTCAATGTGCCTTTCAATAGAAATTTTCGCGACAAGAAATTTTCTATCGTTTACTTATATTGAAAAGAGTTTTTTTTTAATATATGTAAGTACGCGATAGAAAATATCTTGTTTATGGCTATAAAAAGATGTTTATAAAAAATATTGTGTTAAAGTTAATTACAAACCAAACCTTCGCTGAGCTAAATTTATTGTTTTGTATGCATATGTAGGGTATCACAAAATCGCGTTGCTTTATATTTTTGTAACATAAAATTGATTGTATATAAGCTCACGGACCATACATACATACACATATTTACACATGTATATATACATACATATGTATGTGCGGCTGTACCTACATATATTCAATTAAAATATCACACAAAGCAAAATGGCGATCTATTTCCGGCCATTTTTTCCTTTCAGCTGTTATGGAAACAAAGCACACAAAAACACAAGAAAATGACTGAAAAACAAGTAACCAGGTTTGTAAAAACAATGCCCAAGCAAGAATGTATGTAAATTGGATTTTTTTCAAAGGAAATATGCAAACAAATTTTGGTTTATTTAGCTTTGTAATTTAAACTCTATTAAATGAAATTGTTGCTGTTTTCAGATGCAACGTTGCGGCACTTGTTTTATGGCCTCTTTTTAAACATTTAAACACTCAACATTAATTATTACAACTCATACCAATTACGTGGCAAAGCCTCTTGTTTGGACACGTATGTAGATATTTATTAAATTTTTTTATTTGATTTCATTTTATTTTTTATTCCTTAGCAGATAAAAGTGTTTTTTGTTTGTCCTGTTTGCATAGCCATTATTGTTATTGATTGCAGGTTGATATAGTTACATATCGTTACGTAAAACACAAAGCGCCCTATCTAACATTTCATAATATTAAAGAAAGAAGAAAAACAAATTAAAACGTTATAATGTGGTATTATTCAATGCGAATTTTTCCCATGTAATAAAATAAATTAAATCGCAATTTTTGTTTGCATAGATTTTTGTCAGATAGGTTTTAGATAACGATAAAGGTAATATGATAGCATTTGTGCATATGTACATATATATTTATGTACTCTTGTGCACACATATATACGAGTACGTTCCCAGTTGACACAGACTTTCGTTATTGATATCCTTTCGAATACATCTCGAACACTTATCGTGTAAAATTATCGAGAGTGAAACTCAAAAGTAAATCGAAAAAAGTTTACCTTTGGCTCAGTTTTGTCCCAAACAACATTTAATTTCGAAGTTTAGCTAACAAGATTAATAGTGAGAGAATATCGAACTAATTTCGATGTCCCAAAAAGGCAGCAGAAAAAGTAAAAAAGTTTTTTTATTTTCTTATTTACTTATTTTATTACTCTATTCCTTTAAAACCTTTACTTACTCTGCAGGATTGGAACATGATACCTCCATTCTAACAGACTAGCACATATCCACTAGGATATCGCGACAACTTTTTCTCTGTTCAATTATTGCACATGTGTATTTGTTCTTATTTTTTTTGTACTTACAGTTTTGTCATGGTTTCAACTTGGTATCTCTAGACTAACAGGTTAGCACACATCCACTAAGCTACCATCACACATTCGAAAACCTATCGAGAAAAGTTGGAAGCTCGAAGCTTTAGCGAAAATTCGAGTTTTCTTAGATTTGCGAACAAATATCGAAGAATTTTATTACGAAATTTCTTCGCTTTAGTGAGCATTCGTTTTTATCGAATATCAGGTCAAGTGGGTTCATACATATATAGTATCAATATGTATGTCCACATATAATAATATGTGACGTAAAATTCTTTATACACATAAAATATATTTTAATTGCTAGAAAATCTTTTGTAAAATTTATTTGCAAGTGAAGCATATTATTATTTATTTATTCGAAAGCGTATGACTTAATTTTATAATGATATCTAAGCTAAAAGAATATTTGTTTTTATTCCACAATTTTATGTAATCAGGACCTCAGAAAACAACAGTTATTTCTTTAGTTCTATTTATTCCTTAGAATATAAAAGCTATTTCTTAATTTTTATTTGTTCATCAGAATCTAAAAATTATTATTTAAGGCCTAACTATAACATGAATAAGCGAACTTAAGCAACTGTGCGGTTACGTATAAAACATATGTGGCAAACTATAATGTACTTATGGAACTTTTGGTCAAGTTTCGTCAAATGTCATTTGATTAAGCTAAGTGCAAAAGTGAACACACATTCCTAACGGAAAACACTGTTTGTGCATTTTTTAAACTCCAAGCAAACATCATCAAAAAATATTCATTGATTTTAAATATTTTTTTTTAGTATTTCTTATTTTAAGGTGCCCATACACACATGAATTTTCAATTTTTGTTCATGTGTTTGTCACACACGCAATGCAGTATGAAAAATCAAAATAGTTTTGATTTTGAAATGAACTTATACTACTGACAGTTTTTCAAATGAACAAAAAATTTATTTATTAATTTTTCTGATATGAATTTTTTTTTTAAATTTGAAGTTTTACTGATAAAAAGAAAGTAAAGAGGCCTATACACACATACTGCTTACAGCTACTGCCAATGAAAACTTGGTATACGTGTGTGATGGATATCTTACCATCAATCATATCAATCATCATTTAAAATAAAAATTTATAAAATAAACATGCGTTTGAGAACAAAAAAAATTATTGGAAGAACTCAAGAAATTAATAAGAAAAAACGTATTTTTTAATTAGTGTTTTTATGGGAATTTTTACAATTTAAGTTTAAAATTTGTAAACGCACTAATAATCCCAAAATTATATTTTACTTATTCAGTAAAATATTTTTTTTAATAAAATACATTGAAATTGATTATTGAGGGGTTTAGCTGGATCCTATGCGCATTTCACTGTTGCTAATGCAGATCATCAGGGAACCTTTACCCAAAGTTTCTTAGAACAACTAGAGTCATTATGTTATAAACTTTCATTTAAATAAATGAGAAGCTCAACAACAAATAACAAAGTTGAAACAAGAACTCAATAATCAACATGTTTTTTTATTTTCTTACTTTACCATTACTACAATCGCTGACTTTTTTGCAGCATCAAATTGTAGATATAAAGAGTATGTAAAAAGAAAAAAAAAAAAAAAAAAAAAAAAAAAAAAAAAAAAAAAAAAAAAATGTTGATTATTGAGTTCTTGTTTCAACTTTGTTATTTGTTGTTGAGCTTCTCATTTATTTAAATGAAAGTTTATAACATAATGACTCTAGTTGTTCTAAGAAACTTTGGGTAAAGATGATCTGCATTAGCAACAGTGAAATGCGCATAGGATCCAGCTAAACCCCTCAATAATCAATTTCAATGTATTTTATTAAAAAATATTTTACTGAACAAGTAAAATATAATTTTGGGATTATTAGTGCGTTTACAAATTTTAAACTTAAATTGTAAAAATTCCCATAAAAACACTAATTATTAATTTGACTGCACCCCGTCAAAAAATACTTGTGTGACAACACTCTATCTTGAATAGCTGTTGTTGTTATTTACATTTATTTTCTTTTTACATACTCTTTATATCTACAATTTGATGCTGAAAAAAAGTCAGCCAATGTAGTAATGGTAAAGTAAGAAAATAAAAAACATGTTGATTATTGAGTTCTTGTTTCAACTTTGTTATTTGTTGTTGAGCTTCTCATTTATTTAAATGAAAGTTTATAACATAATAACTCTAGTTGTTCTAAGAAACTTTGGGTAAAGGTTCCCTGATGATCTGCATTAGCAACAGTGAAATGCGCATAGGATCCAGCTAAACCCCTCAATAATCAATTTCAATGTATTTTATTAAAAAATATTTTACTGAACAAGTAAAATATAATTTTGGGATTATTAGTGCGTTTACAAAAATTTTAAACTTAAATTGTAAAAATTCCCATAAAAACACTAATTATTAATTTGACTGCACCCCGTCAAAAAATACTTGTGTGACAACACTCTATCTTGAATAGCTGTTGTTGTTATTTACATTTATTTTCTTTTTACATACTCTTTATATCTACAATTTGATGCTGAAAAAAAGTCAGCGATTGTAGTAATGGTAAAGTAAGAAAATAAAAAAACATGTTGATTATTGAGTTCTTGTTTCAACTTTGTTATTTGTTGTTGAGCTTCTCATTTATTTAAATGAAAGTTTATAACATAATGACTCTAGTTGTTCTAAGAAACTTTGGGTAAAGGTTCCCTGATGATCTGCATTAGCAACAGTGAAATGCGCATAGGATCCAGCTAAACCCCTCAATAATCAATTTCAATGTATTTTATTAAAAAAAATATTTTACTGAATAAGTAAAATATAATTTTGGGATTATTAGTGCGTTTACAAATTTTAAACTTAAAAACGTATTTTCTTTACACATTATTTTTTTCAAAACTTATTTTTTGTTTGTTTTATTTCTTTTTTTCAATAAAACATCAAATTTAAAAAAATACATATCAGGATAATGAATAAATTAATATTTTGTTCATTTGAGAAACTGTCAGCAGTATGAGTTCATTTCAAAATCAAAACTATTTTGATTTTTCATACTGCATTGTCTGTGTGACAAATACATTAACAAAAATTTAAAATTTACCAACACATGCTTATCGCATGAGCAGTATGTGTAAATGGGCCCCTTAAAACACAAAAAAAGAAATAAAACAAACAAAAAATAAGTTTTGAAAAAAGTTGTGAACAATACCTATAGGTGCTGTGGCTGTGGCTAAAGAATACCTAAGTGCATGTAAGTACATTGTGGCCACCTAAAAGTCACATCTGAATTGCTTAAGTGTTTGACAGACTTATCGTTCAATTCTGGCATTGGCTTAACCAGCTTGTTCATAATATAGTTGGGCCTTAAGTTTTTATTTTTTTTTTAGAAAATAAAAATGATTTTTAGATTTTTTTTATATATTCCTCAGGAAATAAATTGTTTGAGTTTTATTTTCACCTAGGACAAATTTGTTTTTGGGTTTTGTTTTTTTAATTAAACAATAACAGCCATTTTATAGAAGACAAGTAAAAATTCTCGTCTGTCTATTCATATTGAAAACATAAACAAATTTGAGTGCTTTGATTTTGTTTTCAAAATAAACAGGCAGACGAGAAGGTTTACTTGTTTTCTCGTTTATCAATCTTCATTAAAAGGATCGTGCTTTAAAGAAATTATCAAAAAGTTCAACCGTGGTGCTTCAAAAGATCTGTATATAATCGTGACAGTTGACGAATCATGGATATATGCATGATACAATAATATAAAGGTAAAACCACATTTGACGTTTAAAATTAATTATGACATTTACCCAAATTATTTGAATATTGTTTTTTTGTAAACAGAGAGGAAAACGTTGCCACATATGTAAATATAATGGTAACTTTTATTTAGGAATGCTTTTTGAAATGTGTAATTTGAGTTTATAAATTATAGTTCAATACATATTGTTTTAATTGATGTATCAATTGGACATGCGGATAATGAAATTTGCGTGTAATATGATCTACAAAAATTAGCAAATGTTTGATTTTTTATTTAATTCACCTGATAATAAAAAAACCTCACGGCTAGGGATGCAACATCATTCTTAAAAAAATTGGCATGGCGAACATTGCAAGTTCACGAGAATTTGCAAAATCGGAAACAAGCCTTAAAATCTATTAAAAATCGCATATGCTACAAACCAATAATGGGCTGACGAACTGTTAAAAAGAAAATAAATTTTCGTGCAATGATGGTGTGTATTTTTATATACGCAAATGTGTTTATTTCCTACGACGAATACTCGTAAAGAAAAATTCGTCGTAGGTCCCAGTTGTGTTTACAGCAAAAGCATGGTATGGAAGCACCAAACACACATACTCTGACATTTGGATTTGAGTTGAAATAGTTTTGAAAACTCTTAAATTTGTTCTTGGTTGGCTGTTGTGTTCTCATTTCCACATTGTGAATAATTTATATAATTATATTATGACTTAGACGTAGCACGAAGACAAAGTTCCGTCTTTGATTCAGAAGTGGTTCAGAGGATGTTCAGTTTGAAATTTCCTTGAAATTGCTCCACAAAATATGTAACACCTGTATACTTTGTGATTGCTGTTGTATATTTGCTGCTGCCCTTGCTGGTGCTGCTGTATTTTTTCATTTTTTATAAAATAATGACATAATTTAAATATTTTTAATTTAAATAAACAAAAAAGTCAAAAAAATTAATTAATTAAAAATTAATAGCATTAATTCTGAGAGTAAAAAATAATTGGGACAAACGTCAGAGGGTTAATATGGCGACGAAAAGAGAGAACGGTTTTACCTTTATATTATTGTATCATGGATATATGCTTATGAGCCGGAAACAAAACAGCAATCAACCGGACGGACGTTCTCAGACGAGCTAAATCCAACAAAAGTTGTTCGTGGAAGAAGAACAGCGAAACAAATGGTCGCCAGTTTCTTTCACCTATTCATGTAACCACTCCTACACCTGAGCAACGTATAACTGTTAATTCTGAGTGGTACCCAAACATTTGTTTGCCAGAAGTCTTCGGAGAATTTCGTAAAACTAACCGTGGAAGACGAATTATTCTTCATCATGAAGTTGTGAAGTTTTGAGCAGTCAAAACATCGAATATCAAAGGTGAACTGCGTGGTCAACGATTTACGAGAGCCGAAGAAGCAGTTAAAGCGTTCAAAAACGATGTTTTGGTGGTGTCTCAAGAAGAAAAGAGAAAGTGCTATGACAAATAGTTTGAACGAATACAAAATCATAAAACGGAATATTTTGAAAAACAATAAAGCTATTTTCATTCAAAAATGTTTGTTATTATTTTTTATTCCCAAAAAATTAATAGAAGCTCTCGTATATTACATGTACATAGTTATGAAATTCCCTTTTAGTATCTTTAATTTATTTTTACACAATTTTTTTATAATTTTTTATATAAGTTTATGATATGTCCCAGCCAGTTATTAAAAAATTTTGAACTTTTTATTCCTTATTAAATTTCAGTATTATTTATAAAAATTATTAAGGCTTTATACATAAAGGCTTAGTAAGAAAAATTTTGTATGAAAACTTGTTTTAAAAACCCTTAACAATTTTTTAAAATAAGGCTCTTTAAATATAACTTATATAAATTTTTGTAATCCCCTTTTAAGTTCCTTAATTTATTTAAAAAAATGTTAACGTTTACTATTTCGAGCGAAAACTTCGCCATTTTTTGTTTTTTTTTGTTGTTGAGAAACTGTCTTCAAGTCCGTGCAGCCGTTTAGGAGATACACAGAAAAAAATAAATTTCATTTTCAGTAACCAAATACATTGAATCAGGAATACAGTCCTCCAGAATCCGGTCCTACAAACAATTTTGTAAATTCTGATAACAATTTTATAAAAATTCAAATCTAGATGAGTTCGGCTGAATTTGTTGTTTAAGTGTGTTGGTGCTTATCTTGCTTGCCAATACATGCTGCTGTACTACTGTTGTTGTTTATTTTGATTGTGATGTGATGATTGAAGTAGCCAACAAACCACAAAACCAGTTGTCGTCACCGACGTCACTTTATTACAAGACCAAAAAATTGGGGCTTGTTTACTCGCTCTCGAGAACAATTTTGCATAACTGACAATCTATTTCCGTTTTCTAAGGTCTAGAAAATAGCATAAACACGCCACATGAGTCAGTTGTTTTCGACAATGGATATACCAGTACCAATTTTTTGCTGTTGTGTTAAAGTGACGTCGATGGCGACAACTGGAATAAGGCTGGTTTGTTGAACAAACAATTTACTGGATCAATAATAATCAATAAGTATTTACTGAAACTAGATTTTATTTCAAACAAAAATTTGTTTGAAAATCTTTTGTTCGTAATTTCTTCTGTGTACGTATTAATAAAGACATTTCTTAGCATATATACAAGAAAGGCGCGAAGAGCAGTCGGGTAAAAACGAGATTCAAAATAATATTTGTTTCCTAAGCATAAAATAAAAATTTCAAAATAACTTTTATTTTCTGAGGAATAAATAAAAATCTAGAAATAACTTTTATTTTCTAAGCGAAAAATAAATTTCAAGAAAAAAATAGAACTTGTAAGCATTTGATCTTGCAAAAAATAAATTTAATCCTTGAAATGGTTTTTGTAAGAATTTTTTGTAGTTACTTCAGTAATGCGACATGCTTGCTGAACCATATCTTTGGATAATAATATAACAACTGCTTTAATTATAGAATTTGAAATTTACTTGAAAAAATTTTTTTTTCGAAAATTTTTAAAATCTGACGAATCGAATTGGTTTATTATATTTAAAAATTTATGTGAGGTCGTTATCTGCCGTATTCTTAAAAAGATATTTTGGGTTTGAAATATATGTTAAAACAAAAATTTTACATAAATTTTGTCTAAAGCACACTTGAAATACAAATTAATTATTTATGAATATGGAAGTATGTCTTTAAATTTGGATTCAATGGGTAAAGCCATTCTTAAGTTAGAAGAGGTTAACATATACTTATACACGAAAGACACGCACATACACGCGGCCATCATTGTAAAAACAATCAGAACAGATTCGCATGGCCTCAAAACGTGAAGAACTGGGACGAACGAAATTGTTATATATGTATGTGCACGTACAACTCGTCCTTTAATAATAAATAATCCGAAAAATTGACATACATACATGAACGTACTGTAAAAAAAATTTAGATTATCGGAAATGCGACCGGCTAACTAAACAAAGGTTTTTAACGAACTGTCATCCTTTAACAAAGATGTTTTAATATAAAATTCATAAAGCATGCACATAAGTAAACTAAAATTTCAGTGTTTCTAGGAATAGTTATAATAAATTTAATCCAAGACAAACAGATGTAATGGTAGAGTTCATGAATAAATCCCAGATATGTTTAAAAATGTTGCTCCTTAATTGTGGTCAATGAAAAGTTGCAACCAGCCAAGCAGTTGTGGTATCCAACTATTTAAAACTAAGTTCATGGCTTACATATAAAAAATTATCCTCGTTCAAATGAATAAGATTTACAAGGCTGCGATGATTATGGAAATTTCAAGGTTTTTTGAATGGTGAGCTCAAATTTGCCCTCCAATTTATAAGTTGGTCTTATTGTTCGATAAACATTGTTATAAAATGGAAGACATTATTTATAGGCATATATCGAGAACGGTCCCATTGATTTAGATAAAAAACGAATATATAATATTATATTTATTTGATTTAATTAATTAATTATCATAATCATCCCGTCATTGGTATATATGTATGTATGCTCATTTTCCTTTACTTTTTTGATTTGTCCATAATTATCATTCTACTCAATAGACCAATTTGTACTAAAAATAAGCAAATAATTAAAAAAAATAATATTATAAAAATAAGCAAAATTTATGTGTAATATTCCCTAAAGTTTTGAATTTATTTCATTCATTTAAATTTTTAATGCCCGTACATGTTTTATTCCCTTGGAAAAACACTCTTTCTAGGTTTTCGTAATTGCCGTTTTGTTTTGCAATATATTTTCTTTTCATTTAAGAAATATAACTTGTCATATGTAGACAATAAATTAAGTTCTTAGTTAGAAATGTATTCAACTCTTACAAATATTTACCATTTAATTTATGTAATTAATCATTTTCTTGTGTATCAACTCCTTAGTATCACAAAAAAAGATATTACACATTTAGTTTTCTTTCTTGTTTTGTTTTGTGTTTAGTTTTATTTTATATTTGTCAGATTTTTGTTGAAACACTTGTTTTGTGGGAAATTATTGTCATAAGGTATATGTATGTATGTGTGTATGAAAAAGTTTTCCTGTGCTTCTAATTTCTAGCAAAAGTTTTGACACAACTGCCAAGTTAGTCAGCATGAGACACTAACGTATAAAATAAAAGCGCTCTAATTGACTCATACTACTGCAGTTTCAGTGAAGTTTTGGAAAACACACCTTCAATAAATATTTGTGTCGAAACTTTTTTGTTAATGCCTTTGTGTGCGATATTTAATTGTTGTATTCTTTAAAACTTAAGACAGTATGATTTTCTTTGAATTTAATAAAATTTCTTGTTTTTTTGTATGCACAGACTTCCCTCAAACAACATGCTTACACATGTTAATATTATTTTAAAGATTTTTTTAATCTGTACGATCATCAATTTAGATTTCGAAAGAAACATGAAACTCCCGAGCAATAAGAGACTTTCCAGAAAATAAACAATGCTGCTTGTCGGTGTTTCATGATGTAAAATAAGCATTTTACAGAGTGTGGCATAATGACCATCTGTTTAAATTAATGCATTTGCTGCAAGCTCAATTCTGCCTCCTATTCAAGTTCTGTTTCACTGATCGTACAAATTGCGCTGTTGTGATCAGTTCCGGGACTTATTGTTGTTTATTTTGATGTTCCTGTTATATAAATAACCGACAAACTTGGTATTATCATTGAAAAGTTTCTTTCAGAAATGATACTTGATGCTCTATACAATAGAAAAATTAAAAAAGAGAGCGAAATATCTGCAGGACCATTATTAATGGATATATTTCTATGTATATTCTTGAAAAATATCAAAACAATTGGTTATACATTTATAAATCTTTTTAACAACTCGCGCAATTTTTCGTTTTTAAAAAATTAGCTGAAACTCTCTTTGACTAGTCATATGTTCTTTTTTCCATTTTATTTGCAAAACTTAATTGTGATTATGTTTCATGTTTAAATTAATTGCATTTGCTTGGAATGGTAAATTGCATGTCTGCAGCATTGTCGTCGTATTACTCTATGTATGTAAATACACATCTGTGGCAATATGGAAGAATCGCTTAAGTCGACTAAAACCAATTTAGCTTTATTATATTGTATTATGTCCCAATTAAGAATTTTACTGGTTACATACACAAATAAAAGGTCACATAAAAGTAAAATCATGCGTTAGAGCATATTAATCTCCTAGTGGGAGGTAGCATGAATTCTCCCAAAAAATACCAGAATGCATAAGTCGACTTAAGCGATTATGCGATATTGCCATAAATATATATATGCATTTATCTGAAATTTTTTGCTCGTTATCCTTTGGCACTCAAGGCTAAAGGACTTTCTTGTGCATGTACTTTTTTATTAATATTTTTGTAGCTGCTGATGTTTCTTTATACTCGTTTATGTTTGCATTTGAATTTACTAAACTCACCAATGCTTTATGTCATGGCAGCAAAACTAACAACAACTAAAATTCTTAAGGGCAACAACAAGTCTTAGTAACTATAACAAAGTAACAACAACTTAACTTTGTAATACAGAGTTTTAGAGTACAGAGTTTGAGGCGAGTTAGTTTAGTGCTACAGAAAAATTTTCATAATTAATATTAAATAAATTGAATGCTGCATGTTAATACTATTTTAAAGAGATCTTTGTCTGTTAGAGTAGAATATACAAAATGAACAATCGATTGTCAAATTATCTAAATCCTACGTTATGAAGTACATACATACAATTCCTTTAGTCAAGCTCAAGCGCTGATGTGACTGAAAGTTATCCTTACAATTGCAGACATACAAACATACATACATATATACAAAACTTTATATGCGTATGCATATATGCTTACATTTGCTTAAGTCCTTTTCGAGCATGCTATGCCTTGATCCTTTAAGATGTTTCCTAAGCATACATGCACACTAAACGAGATTACTAAACTTACAAATACACACATATGTATGTACTTTCATAAAAGATCCCTGTCGGAAATTTGGCTAACTTTAAACTAACTTTAAGTTAACTATTTCGCAAGTAGTACTGACTACACTTGGATTATTTCGCAATGTAATCAACAGACTACTTGAACACTGCGATGTCCTAGGCGGTAGTCAATTGGCTCACTCTACATTACTTCCAGCTAATTTAAAGTTGACTTTTAAAAAAAGAGCTTGTATTACGTAAATTAAAAACAATTTTCTGGGGTTCGAACGTGTATCATCACAATTTGTGTACTCAACGCGCTACCACTCAGCTAAGCTACCATCTAAAATAACAACAGCAAAATGTTAACATAAAACTGAAATGAGTTTCAAAGCAGCTGAGAATAAGTTTGTTGGATCTCGTCAAATTCAATTACGTACTCAACTTAAGAATTAATTTTGGATTTGTTCTGGATGACATTGCAGTTCGTTTTAAGTAAGTCTCAGAAAAGTTAACTATTAGTTAACTATTTTCGTAGTCAGCTACACATTCTCCGATAGGGATAATATTCAACACACACACCACTACAATCTTCTTTAGGAAAATGCCTCAAAGTATGCAGCAACAAATGCAAATGAATGCAAACAACAAACAACTGGGAATGAATGTGTTTGTTAAAATGAATGAATGGAAAGTTTCTTAAAGAAAATATTTGTTTAATTTTCTATTTTAGTTATTCGTTTAAATGTTTTCATTATTATTATTATTATTATTTTCTTGTTTCATCTTGTAGACTTAACTTTGCTGAAGTAGAAGTTTCCTGGAAATTTTATAAAATAAACGGAAGTATAACAGCTGTGCGGTTCTTAAAGAAAAATGTGCTGGTTTTTATTTAAGCTTTAAATTTACTAAAATTTCAATTAAATACTTTTTTTTTGCCTTTTCCCTCACCATTTATTTGCTGGGCCTTATGTATATTTATTTCCGCATATCGAAGTTAATTTCCTAATGTTGATTATTTAGTGCTTTGAGGGGTATTTTGCATTTTAATTTGCTTTGCTTTTGTATGGACTTTAAACTTTTTAAATTATTTTTCTTTTGTAAGCCTAATAATGAATTTAAAATGTAATAAATATTTCCAATCATAATTTACATAATTCATAGTTATTTTAGATTTAAGGTTGTTTGAAATATAACAGGGGTAGTTGCAAACGCTCTATTAGTGGTTTTCTTTGCTTAATTTTTAGAAATAAATCAAACTTCTGAAAAGAAGAAGGAAGGTTATAATATTACAATTTAAGTCATTGCTTAAACTATAAGAATTAGCTTTTAAATATATATCGGCATTCTCGTTAACAAAATTATGCTAGTTCAATTAAGATTCCTTTGCCAATTTTATTGAGTTAAAATCATCTTGAAAGGTTTTTTTATTTAATACTATGTTCACACTTATGTTTTTAAACGTGTTTAACGCCTCGTTCGTGTTTAAAAGTTTAAACTTTTTTTGTATTCAGAATAAAAAAATTTTTGGGTTAAAGTTTTATTCGGTTATAAATATCAATAAAGTATTTGATTTTCTTTTTTTTATTACAATAGAATTTCAGTACGGTGGCAAATGATTAGTTAGTTACAATGACCGATTATTTTTTTAAATAAAATCTTGGCGCACAGTAGTGCGCCAGGCCAAGTTCCGGCCAATGCACGCAGTGTGTATATTTACAGGAAGCCATTCGAGCTGTTTTTAATCCCCTCATAACTTTGTTCCGCGCAATCGTAAAATTATAAAATTTAAACCATAATTAAAATAGATTCATGTAACCGCATATGCGAAGTTTGAACTGACCACTGACCACTGACCAATGACCACTGACACACTGAAACACTCATCAAATTGATGAAGCACTTCCGCTATAGCTAGAAACCTGAAATTTGTTGCACAAGTAGATCCAGGTGAGCAATGAACTAGAAATATCTGAACACCTGAAAATTTTATCTTGAATTTAAAAAATTGACGGAGAGTGCGGGTAACGGCCATAACATTTCAAGCTAGAACTTGCACTAGCGAGTTTAAATTCAATACGCAAATAAATCTAAGTTAGAGATCACCAAGAAAGATTTAAAATCCTAGAAGTTTCAATTGAGGACCATGGACACGCATTTTAAGCTCAAAATTAAGAATTAAAATTAAAGGATTTACGAACAGGACAAATCTGAAAGCACCGAATGTTAAATTAGGGAAGTAGGGCCACGTTTATAAAAATTTTATCAAAATATTATACGGTAGAGAACTGAAATTTTGCACACAAAAAAATAGGCTTAGGTAAGTTACCAACTAGATAAAATTAAAACACAAGCTAATGTATTAAAACATAAAACACATTTCACTCATGCTAGCATTTAATTTTGCGTTCTCAAAAGTACTACGTCTGAGCAAACTTTAGATAAATAGCCGGGGTCACATTTCACTAAAATTTACACTATATTTTACATATTTCTTCTCAGATGACTGTTAAATATTAAGGAAATTACTCGGTCCTTATTATGACACAATGGTGCACATTTCACCCTATAACCCATAATTTTATGTAACTCTGCCCTTTTGAACTTGCACAGACATTATGAATAGAGCTAAAACAGACTGTAAATTTAAAGTTCAAAAAGCTTTATTAAGAAAACCTTCTAAAGAGTATTCAAATCCTCACAAAAACATAAATGTGAAAAAAGGCCAAGTTCCTTTCCAAAATTTCGGCCATCAAAAGTAGTGAGATAAAAATTTTGACCAACTTCGTGCTTGGTACTATACCTATCACTGCAAGTTGGTATGCATTATATAAATTTGTAATCGTATTGGTGTTATATAATTTCTAAATAATTTGCTTTCTAACTTATATTTAATTTAGTTGTCTCTACCATTACTTTATAATCATTTATTAGATATAAATGGAATCAATTGTTATTACCAGGGCCAGGGACTTCTTGCACTCAAAAGAGGTATTTTAGGCGTCTAAAATATGATATAAAAAACTCAAAATATGCACTTAAAACAATAAAATATGCACATATTTAAAAAAAATTATTTAAAAAAAAGTTTTAAATTTACATACAACTACATAAAGATTTAAAAAAAATTTTTTTCTCAATCAATGCGTGTTTGTTTACCTTACATTTTTACAAAATTGTTTTTTAAAACTGCTATCCTTTTTAAAAACAATATTAAGTTCCCGCAGAATTGTTTCACTATACTAGGCCTTAAAAGCAGACAACTTCCTCTTGAAAGCATTAAAATGACAATTTCTATTAAATTTGGTAAGTATGTGTGATTGTACAATCGTTCAAAAATTTTACAACAATTCAAGCGAATAAATTTGCCAAAAACCGGTTTTGCATTGATAATTTGTTAAGAGTAATATTTTTTTAAATTTGAAATTTTGACATAATATGACACAAACCCATGGACTTATACCAAAATATGAGACAAAAATATGCCTTTAAGACCAAATTATGCATAAATATGCATTTTCATATGGGATATATGGAAAATATGGAAATATGGAAAAATATGCAGTAACAAATCGATACCATTTTTACGCAAATTACGCATTGCTTCCTAAAGATATTTCGTTCTTACCATTATCAGGGTTAAGGGGAAAAACATGCATTTGCAAAAAAAACATGCATACATGAAACCCCTGTCCCTGGTTATTACTAATAAAACTATTGTGAGCATTCTATTTGTATTGTAATTATGGTTTTTTGTTTATAAATATGAAAAAATCGTATACTTGATTAATAATTGATAGCAAATTTGGAACATTGGAATACATTTTTAAGCAATCTTTTCTCTCTGTGTACTGAAAATTACGATTAGAACTCAATACAGCATAATAAATCTAAATTGTCTTAAGTCTACTTAAGCTAATATTTCATTTTGCCACAAAAAATATTTAAGCATCTTTAAAACGATTTATGAAAGCAATTCATCTTTGTAAAAATTGGAAAATTGCTACAGAACACCATAGGCGCTAATATCACATGCACATTTTTGAATTTATTTAACAAAATAAAAACGATTTTCCGTTTTTTTTCGTTTATATGTAGTTAGTCAAAAATTAATCTCTACCGGGCTACGCCGTCTAAAGGTTCTTATGCAAAAGAAAAAAGTACGCTATACAGTTCAAAGTATTTTCTGTGCTGGAGGGAATCATAGATATAGTCACTATCAATATCAGAGTCTGAAGAAGATTGAAGTTTAAGTTATCTTCTTTGTATAAAATACAGTTTGTAAGAAAATATCTCCCAAACTATCTAATTTTGATATCTTTGATATGCCGCAATTCTCATTCGGAAAACCAAGAATTTGTGTTGCACAGTGTAATTTAAAAAGCAAAACTGTTTTAGTTTATTGTTTTTTATCTGTTTCTATGTACATACTTTCTGGTATATTTAGGTTCACTTCACTTCTTTTTATTTTTTATTTTTAATTAATATATTTTTTTATTTGTTCACTTGTTTTTATTGCATAATGTGTTTGTTTATTTGCTTATTTTACGACAGTTCGTGTACGTGACATTTTTTCAATAACAATTAAATGGCAAATGCTTAATAAGAGCAAATTTAATTAAAAATTGATTTAAATATAAAATAAAGTAAACAACAGCAATAACACACAAACAAACAGTGTCGTCTAAAGCAACTATACGTGACGTATGAGTGATATTTTGATTATTTTGCTATGGACTTTATTTTTGTCGATTATTATTGAAACGTGTACGGAACAAAAAATTTTTAGTTCTTATTCATAAAAAAATATTTTTGATTTGTATGAGGTTTTAAGAACACTTTAAAATAAGGAAGTAAGTGTACATTGCTTTCATTGAAAACTTCAGTATGTGATATACATATGTATTTATGCACATATTTGTTTATGGAAATTATATTTATGTGGAAAAATATATTTGTTTTAAACATGATCCACTATATAAGCGCATCGAGGTCTGAAATAAAATGATGTCAATGCTGAACGTAGATCCTAAAAAATACTTATTTCTTTATGATCTAAAATTGAATTCTTAATTTTTTTTAAGAAAGGATAGATAGCTTCTCTTCTCTTCTCTGCTAATACATATTTGAGTGAATTTTACATAAGCAGAATATTTCGTCAAAAAAAAATTTTAAAAATCCCGTGACATTTTGCAACAGAAACGTTTTATTTCTCAACATTCTGTTCTTTTGGATGGATACATTTAGTCTAGGGTTTGCAAATAATTGCAGATTTTCATAATCGCAATTACAATTAAAAAAATATACAATTAGTCGTGATTAAACTCGTGATTAAACTCGATTAATCAAGAAAATATACTATTATAATTTTTTCTAAAACCAAAGTAAATTGTCTCATGAGTTAGTCGAAAAAAGCTTTGTGTTTAGCCAAAAAAATTTATTTATTTTGTATTTGCGTTTTAATTTAATTTTTCAATTAAATTTTATTTGAGACATTTGTAGATTTTTAATTGAACTTTAGTGATTTTTAATCAGAAATAATTTTTAGTCAGGCTTAAGTTCAGTAATTTCAATTCTTATTGAATGAAATATTTTTATTAATTAATGTGAGTTTCTAAAGAAGAGAAGAAATATTAAACTTAGACTTTAAGCTGGGGGAAATATTTATTTTTTATTTTGAGAAAATTATAAAGCACGTAAGATAAAGTTCATAAATCAGAGCTTATGAGTATCAAAAACAATACAATAAATGAAAACCCGGCTAAAATCAAAACTTTACGCTCGAAATCAAATAATTTCAATGCCAAAGTTCTTGATTCAAGAATAAAATCTTAGCTTTTTTAAAGATTGCATTTAAGATTGTAATCTTGAATAAAATCTCATTCTAAGATCGAATTCCAGATTTTTGTCTTAATTTGATCTTAAATTAAGATCATATTCTTGAAAATGTACGAATATAATCTTAAAATGAAGACCACGTTCTTGACCTTACGAATTCATTCTATAAATAAAGAATTTGTGCTTAAATTTGAGAACGTCAATCTTACTGAACTAATTTCAAGATTGAGATTCAATTCAAGATTTATTTCTTAAAATTAGATCGTTATTTTTTTATTAGTGTACGAATTGTGATAAATCGATATTTTGATACGAAACTTTTTCTAGAACCAAGTTATGAATTTCTACTTTCTTAATTTATATTTTATTTAATTTTGTATCCACACCTGATGAATTTGCATCATAATGAATCAAGAAGTTCATATAAAAACAATACTTTTTATACCGTTTCTTGAATCGAAGTTGTTCATTCATCATGACATAAATTCCTCACGTGTGGACACTCAATTATAACAATATTTTTTTTTAGTATTTCTATGTTTTTTTGTAATAATACGAGGTCCCAAGATAAAGTAAACTGCACCTATCTGCCAACCGAATGAAAAATATTTGTATCAATCGTAATGAAATTTTTGAGATATTACGCCGTTTTTGAAATAAAATTGAGAGAATATAGTAAAATAAAATAATAAATTTAATAAGTGCTTAAGTTGGATTTTAATTATCGTGTTGCCTTAAGTTTTTAAGAAAATCAAATAGATGTATATCGAATATAAATCGTTGCTTGTGTTTTGTATAAGTTTCTGAGCCTACTCGCTTATTCTATTGGAACTTCAAAAAAGCTTATGTAAATTCTCAAATGATTTTTTGAAAGTACATATGTGCATAAGATAAGAGGTTTGAAGCTTTTGAAAAGTATGGTTGAAGTCTACTGATAATTTGTTAAAGCGCCATGAAATGCAAACATATAGACATGTTTATTCCAAATATATATATATACAGATAAATCTGAAATCCCTAAAATTTTAACCAGGGGCGGCGGGGCTACGCCCATAAAAATTAAACTTTGTGCTAGTGAGCTGAAATTTGCTACCCAAGTAGATCTAGGTGAGTGATGACCTAGAAATATCTGAAAACCCGAAAATTTTTACCAAGGGTCCAGGACTACGTCCATAAATCCCAGAATTAAAAAACATATTTCAGGATTTCAACTCAAGCGATTTTATTCAAATTTGGCCCACATGTTACAATAATACAAGGCTATTTTAAAAAGTGGTCGTTAACACTCCCTTACAATGTACTTCCGGTCAGCACATTGAAATGTAACTACTATTATCCGTTTGCAACGAAACCAAACAGGAAAGATAAACACTAGTTAAAGAACAGAAAATAAAAATTTGCGCTATTGATCTGAAATTTGACAAACGTGTAGTAATAGATTAGCAAATTACTAGAAAAATCTGAAAACCCAAAATTTTACCTAGGTAACACGCCCATTCAATTTAAGTCTAATATGTCATGTACTTTGGGTCGGCAAGAAATTGTGATGTGTATAGTACTTGTATTAAAAAGCTTTAGCACTTCATCAGAAGGATTAAATTTTTCACAACAAATGGAATTATTTTTAAAGTGTGTGTTGATTCTAAGAAGTTCTTCCAACAAGTCATATTACATTTTGTTACGTGTTTTCGTTTTGGTAGTGTCCATTATTCTTTAATCTGCCTTAATACTTCTCTTTTATTAAAAAGCACAAATTTTTAGATTTGCCAGAGGCACATTTCTTAACTCAAAAATCATTATTGCTACCATCAGTTATTAAAACCATTTCCCAAAAAATTTGGTTATGATCACCAACAAATTCCCAGATCACCAACACCAATTTTTTATCCCCAATCGCGAAAAAAATCCCTAATTTATGGACAAATCCCCTAAACTGACAACACTGATCAACCCCGTCCAAATATTAAGAATTGTCGTATAAGAGGCAGAGACAATAGAGTTGCAAATATAAAAATGTGAGCTGTACATAGTTGCCAGAAAAGACGATTTGACACGATTTGACGATTTTTTCTTGACAAAAGCTAAAGTCATAAAAAAATTAATGTGGTAGCTTTATTTACTGTAAAGTAAGCATACAAGAACAATCAAATTTTGTATGAAAGAACTAGATTTTCAAAACCTTTTACTTGATAAATTCAGTCACAGTTATGATTTGTGATTTTGACAATGTAATTCTGACAACTTGCTGCATCCTGGAAACCATAAAACTAAAAAATCCTAGAATTATAAAATCACCAAACTGAGAAAAACCGCCATAAACCGAAAAATTGCAAAAATGAAAAAAAGCTCCAAAATTAAAATAAAACGCCAAACCCGAAAAAACGCCAAAAAGCCATATTACAAAAACACCCAAAATCGGAAAAATACCAGAAACGAAAAAAATGTCATAACTATATTTATTATATAGGCTAAAGTCCGCATAGTATCACATATCTGGCCTCCATACGGAACCCTTCGTGCACGAGACAAAGTCGCACTTTAATGTATTTATTTTGTATAATAATTCTTATAAAATATTAATGCAATAGTTTTTGTAATATGCCATGATTCGCCATAACTGTGTCCATTATAGCCAAACTCAACTGCAATAGATTAAGTTTGCCTCTTGAATAGTTTTATATCAACAATAAAACCTCTTCTACAAAACCTTTTCATCTTAAAACTGTATAGAGTTATGGAAAACTTTTGTTTTTGAAATTTAACTGTGTATTTTTTTAATGGGTTTTATATTTATACTGGTATTTATTTTTATGTTTATGTCATTTTGAAAATTCTTGCTTTTAAGAGCTGTGTTCTCTCTCCAAGTTTCTTAAGTTTGAACAGTAATTGAAGTGGGCACAACAAATTAAAAGTTTATTTTCTTCTTATAGTTAATTTATTTCTTGTTTTTTTTGTTTTGCTTTGGAAATACAGCAAAGACAATAGCAACATGTTTAAAATGCGTAAGTAACACTTAATTCACTTAAACATGGAGTCGTATTTCATACTTAAAAGCACATTAAACTTTATAAGAAAATTTTTCACAATATAGATTTTTTCGTATTTTAAACTTATTTGCTGGTATTTATAAAAGATTGTTAAATTTAATGTTGGCTTAACGCACAAACATTATGAGGCTTATTCAAAGAAATATTTTTGATTAACAAAATCTTAGAAAGCAATTTTTCATACAAAATTTATTTTATAAAACTTTTATACACCAAAAATGCAATGCATGAATAAATGTGTTCAAAGTTTTAAGCATTTTGATTATTCAATTGTACAAATGTACAAATTTATAAAGAGACCAGCTCAGCATTGGAAAAATAATATATTCAGTAAAGTGTGACTTTGACTCGCGTATAAAGGGTTCCGTGGGGACACTAGATATGCAATACTATACGAAATTTAGCCTATTTAATATATACGGCAATGTCACAGATTCCACTTCTGTTCGGAAACGGTATTCAATCAACTCCATTTTTGTACTAGATGGTGTCGAAAAATTATAACTTAAATACGGAAATTTGTCAATTGTGTCCAGACTTTTGGGGAGCTGGTATGCTGGGGTATTCTGCAACTAGTGCTTGACATCTTGAGGTGAATTGAATTCCGTTTCCAAACGGAATTGATCTCTACGACGTGGCCCATAGTTTTGAAATTTTTACGGTTTTGGGACTTTTTTTAGTTTTGGTTATTTTTCTCATTTTGGCAAATTTTTTTGGTTTTTGACGAAATTACATTAACTGATAGAACACCCTTTAATTTAGATTTTTTCTACCGTATTCATAAAATTTAAAATTAATTTGAAATGCATTTTATTTAAAATTTTTCATACAAATTGTCTTAAAATGAATTTCAAATTCATATTATTTTGTTATGAATATGGGGGTTTAAATTTTAGAGTTAGTTGTTGTAGTTCTTATAAAAATACACTAACTTTAAAAATTTCCAGTGACTTTATACATAAATACAATTGTATTTATGTATATTACATGGGATTTTAACATTTTTCCTTGCTCGATTTAGAACACATTTTAGTTTTTAACTCTCTTGTATTTGTTGTGTTAGCGGCTACATACATATTCTATATCCAAATTTCAGGTCTGTAGCTCTTACGGAAAAAGTCATGGACTTATAAAACCCCGCTCTAATTTTACAAGAAGTACTAGGTCTTTTTCTGAGTAAAAGAAAACAAAACTTTTTGTCAGCTTAGTTAATATCTCTGAAACTATCAGGAAAATTCTTGTCTGGACAAAAATTTTGTTCAGAAAAAATGGGTGAATTCCAGCTTTCATTAAAAGTTTCTTTGATTTTGGTTTTTGCTTCCAATGTATACAGCGTGTATCTCGAAACTATTGCCAATTTAAGCAAAACTAGATACAAATTTTAAATCATTATACCAGATACTATAACAGACAACTGTTTTATTTTAGATAATTAATTAATTAATTTAGATGCTGTATTGATAATACAATAAAAGTAATTTAGCGCTAAAAGTTTAGTATCTTAACAGTAACTTCATATTTCAAAATGTCTGAATTTAAAACTTCTTATTATCGATGACAGTTTATAAATTGCTTAAAATTCTATCCTGTCAATATTGCAAAGGAATACACAAGCTCATTCTTTAAATTTTTTGAATTCTTAAGGTATAGCTTCTTTTTTGTCTGCAAAAACAAATAGACAGAATCAATTTTCTTACAGTAATGAACTAACACTAACACAAGCTTTACATGCTCCCAACACTCCTTATTTCTCATTTACAAAATAGCATTGTACGAAAAATACATTATTGTGGTTTTTGAAGATGTGCAATCATTATTGCCTTCGGTTTTAATTAAAATAAATTATTATACTTCAAAGGAATCGATTGTAAATGCATGGAAAGGAAAGACCGCAAAATGCTTTATTATACAAAACAAAACAAAAATTAATACAAATTAAAATAATTTTATATGGAAAGAAATGTTTCCTAGCAACAGTTTTTTATCCTAACTTTGCCAATCGATTGATGTTATATTGTTGAAATTATATCTGTTGTATTGTTTGTCATTTATTCAATCTGCTTTGGCAAATCACCATGGACGGGATATATAATATCAAGTGAAAATGTGAAAATTGTTTTTAGCATTTGTAAATTTCGAGAAATTTTCTTTCTCTAAAAGCTTTACTTCAAATAAATATTGTGAAACCATTCATATTTTTTGCACACCTTTTATAATTGTGTTAAAAATATTTTTGTGGCTGGGTTATAAAAAACAGCTGAGGTATTAAAGACAAATAAGTAATTTAAATACAGTGAAACCTCTCATAACGGACAGCTCCCATAACCGGACATTAGAGGTGTCCCACACAGCCCAAAAATAAATTAATGATTTAACACAGAATTCTTTTTTTGTATGGGGACTACCTTAATGGTTGAAGATACAGGACAACTATGTTTAGAGTAAATCTTCTTACTGAAAAAATATTTAGGGTCGATCATATATTTGACTTCAAAAGGTTCGCCCTAGGGGCAGTTACAGCCCTGCGAGTAAATTTTATACAAATTTCGCCTTTGTATGGGAGCACCCTTAAGGCGTCGAGATAGGACATAAGTATATTCGGAGGAAATGTTGAAGATAAATAATTATTTTGAATCAGTCTTACATTTGGCCACCTGGGATGCACCATAACAGCGGAACAAGCAGCTTTCTTAAACAAAATTATTAAAAAAATAAGTTTTTGAATGGGGACAGCCGTAATGGATAAAATCTTTGCATTGAATAAATATTTGAGACTGGTCATACATTTGACTTCGAAAGGTACGCCCTAGGGGAAGTTACAGCCCTGTGAGTAAATTTTATAAAAATTTCCCCCTTGAGGAGTTAGGCGGTCGGTATGTTTGAAAAATATGTTGGGCAGAGAAAATTAAGTGATTCCGTTAATACATTTGCCCCTTGTAGAAGTGACCCCGGGAAAGTTATATGATTTTTTGTAATTTTTTTTTTGCTTTTACCCTCAACTTTGAGCACGAAGAGGCGGACGTTTGCCCCCATATGACCGCATTTCTTTGATCAAATATTTTTTTCCAAACCCCACAAAATGAGATGTCTTCGAGTCAAAATCTCGTTTCTAAGGATTCTCATGTAACACTATGCCATAGCTAATGTACATACATCTATACGCTTGGTGGTTCGTTTACTGCTATTGCTTCTAAGTGGCTCATTCCGAACAAAATGCATGCATTATAAAAGCGCAGTTGCAAGTTATTCCGTTTCGTTATCTTCCTTAAAAAAATGATTCCAGAAATCAGAAATATTTACTGGGATATGACTTTTCCAATAAAAAAATATGTAATGTCATACACTATGCATTTGGAGTAAAGCTTTTATAGAAAGACAATTTTTCAAAATATGCAAATGTTAAAAACCATTTTAACATTTTCACGTGAACCGGACAAGGTGTTTAGATCCAAAATTAAAATTAATGAATATGTATCTCTCTCGCTTAGGTCACCTTTAATACCCAGACAAAAATACCACGACGGTGAGTGGCCAGGTAATACAATGGAACCTATTGATGAATGCAAGGGAACTATGCTTAAGGCGGCCTCCAACTCAACTGAGTGAGCAAACTATAAAACCAAAAACATGCAACATGAAGTCTACAAACTTTACGAGTTCGTACTTACCGAGCTCGGTATGAACCAAAAAAATTTATCTTATGTTATAAATAAGCAAACAAAATTGTGTGCTACAAAATATATGGATGTAAATTAAATTAATCCTACACGATATTGAGCACAGCATCAAATAAGATTTCATTAGTACTGAAAATGCATTTTTCAAATTAAAGTTACCAACTTGCAACAGCACGGCACACCAAATATACATACACATGTACATATTTCTATCTAAAATATATTAAAAAGGGGAAGACACATGCGCTAAGGATTAATATTTCCCACACGCATTGGAAAAAAATGCAAATATTTTTAATGGAAACACACAGAAATAGCACATCTTTAAACAAATCCATAAATTTTTCGGCCATGAAAAAAAATATAGTAAAGTAAAGCGAAGCCAGGGGTGGTATAACATTAAGCTTTACAGCAAAAAAAAAAAAGAATGCCTGCCCATCATGTAGAAAATTTAATTTAAAGTTCAACAAAAAGAAGAGCGGCAAACAAATAAAACCAAACAAGTTTTGACTAAGAAAAAAAATCGTTAAATCCATGTACAGCCACATTTGAAATTAGGTACATACCTTTATTTTTTTAATCTCTGGCATTACCTCCACCCCCGGGTTGATTCTATAATTCTTTCTAGTATTTAACTGTATGTATCTAAGAGAAACAGTATGTGTAAGTGTCTCAGTAGTGTTTGTATAAAAATATTTATGACTCGACTAGAGGACTCACCACCCTTTTAATATAGAAATAAATAATATTCAACTTTGTGTTATTCCAGTATGCAGGGATATTTTATATTTTGTAGTAGAATATCATAAAAAAGTAATAAAAAGGAAAATAAGTGAATGTGGTTGGACTTTTTTTTTCCATGAATCACAACAACTGCAAACGAAGCACAAACTCTTAATAAAGCAATTGCTTCAAGCAATCGAAAGCAGCAGGCGAGTATTCCTTAAAAATATCTGTTTCACAGTAAAAGTTTTCAACACCAAGTTTAAATATTATGCATACATTTTATTTTGTTTAACTCACACACCAAACCTCGATTAACAAGAAAATTTAGTTTGAATAAGAGTAAAATGTAGACGCCAACTACATAAATACATTTAAGATGGCGTATGTGGTTTAACAATTTCCATGTTGTAAGAATGAGGTTCAAGGTCAAGATACTATTACTAATATTAAATGCTATAAGAATTATAGGCCCTTATTATAAGATGCATTCGATATTCGCTCTTTGCTGGGTATCGAACATCAAAAATCAAATGTTCAATTCACACTATGAGCATCGAAACTTTCGTTGAGCAACGAATTTTTTATCGACGAAGTAACTTAGTTTAAAAAATTATTATAAACGATTTTTTTTACTTTTAAGTCAAATTTTAAAAAACCTCTTTCGAGTGATATTCACAGTAAGGACATTCTTTTCCGAATGCTTGTCATAATACCAAATGAAAATTCGTTCGATCAGTAGTTTGGACTAGAGTCGAAGATCGATAGTTGCTCATAATAAGGGCCATAGTTTCTAGTTATTATCATTTCACAGAACAAAATTTTATTTTAATTTAAAGGCCCAAAAAATTTCTAAGAATTTTAATGTCTCCGCTAACTACGGAAACGTGTTAATTTTTATAAACCAAAATTTCAGGATACGTTGGGAATTGTCTGTATATTGTTTACGTGAGGCTTGCACGAAATTATCGATCCAGTTGTTCCGGAGACCTGACGTTTAGATTTTCCTATCTATTCCCATACAATTATCAACAAAATCCCCTTTTTTAAGTTAATTTTTAATTATTATTATTCGAACTTCATTTGTTTCTATATTTATGATTTATTTGAACGGGCCAAAGTTCGTATCGCTTATTTAAGCCAAATTACATGTGATTATTATTAATGAACCCCCTTTGTTTTCCATATTGAGAAGTAACCGCCTGAAAAGCTTAAAAGACGCATTTTTTGCACATGGTTTTTATTATAGACGATAGCAAATAATCGATTTTGGTCAAAATATTTACTTTGAAATTTATATCGCTTAAGCTTTTTCAAAAGTTATGACACGATATTATGATTTTTTTATTGTAACTTGAAAAGTTACCAAGTTACCAATAGGATGCATGCTAGTATTTTATGGGTGTCCAATGACATGGTATTTTTAATTGGAATGTTGAGCTGAATCTAATGTTGGTAAAATAGGAACGAAAGAAAAGGGGCACCCGCATACAATGTAATTAATAATAATCTGATATCATAAAATATATAATAGCAAGAGTCTTCAAATTTAGTATGGATTCCTTTGAGATCGGAACCGCGGAACCGTGGAACCGTGGGAGGAGGCACCTCCCACACAAAGCAATTAATAATAATCTTATATCTTGAATCTTCAAATTTGGTATGGACTCTTTTGAGAGCTAGCTGCGAAGTATATAATTATAAAAATCTTATATTTGAAAGCTATAAAGTAAGATTCTATAAATTTGATAGGGTTAAATTTGAGAACAATTAACTATAAAATATGACAAATTTGAAACAATAACTGATTGGTGTTTTGTAATTTTTATATTCCGTCATTGTTCACAGCACTCCCTGAATATATCACTCATATACCACATTCCCTCACACATTTACAGTAAGTTAGTTATTATTTTCTTACCTAGAAGTAATTTATGTTTCAAAACAAGATTTGCGGGACAGCTAGTTTGTTTATAGAAACGTTTTTCAATTAAGGTTTAAAATTTATAAAGTTGATGCCGGCCTTGTTATTGAAGCTGCCAAATTGATTTGGAAATTTTTTCACGATCACTGATTTTAGAATAGCAATGATTATATATATATAATCGTTGCGTGTGTTTGTTAGTAAGGCATGATTTACGAGGTTGAGAAAGTAAGGCATCGACATTCAACTTATTGCTAATATCCAAAAAAATATTCAATCCAAAAATACCGAGAGGACACTTATTCAAAATTGCACTAGAGCAAAAATTATGAATTTTTTCAAATATGTACCTACATATCTATGTGCTCATGTATGTATTTCTATACTACATAAAAAGCACTTTGGTAAAGGGTATATAAGATTCGGCACAGCCGAATATAGCACTCTTACTTGTTTCATAACAGTTTGATTATTGTTGCGGATGCATCCATTCACTGATATAAACATTATCAGCTGCTTCCGGCCATTTTAACTTGGCAACACTGAATTTAGCACCGCAAAAACAAGGTTGCATTCCATAAAACAAACTTAAAACTAATTCAAAAATAGTTTTAAGTTGGCGTTAACAAAAACAATTTGTATGGTAAACTCAGGTTTCAACAGTTGGTTTTAACGTTAAAACTAACTTTTACTAAAACCGTGAGTTAACCTGAACATAAATTATTTCCTGGATTTTGTATCAGTTTCAAGGCTTACTAAGCTTATTTTTTCCTTTGTGATTTGCAAATATATTATTATTTGTGAATTATCAAATAGTTTTTGAAAGCTTGTGCATAAGATAAGAGGTTTGTGACTTAAAAATTTGTGGTTGAAGTCTACTGATGATTTGGTTGAAGCGCCAATGAAATACGTATACACACATGCTTGACCACCAACAAATAAATTTCAATTATTTTGTGAAATATATTTTTACTAAAAAATAAGATAAATTCAGTGAAGTGCAACTTTGACCCGAGCACGAAGGGTTCCGTACGGACACGATATATGTAATTCAATACAAAAACAAGGTTGCATTCCATAAAACAAACTTAAAACTAATTCAAAAATAGTTTTAAGTTGGCGTTAACAAAAACAATTTGTATGGTAAACTCAGGTTTCAACAGTTGGTTTTAACGTTAAAACCAACTTTTACTAAAACCATGAGTTAACCTGAACATAAATTATTTCCTGGATTTTGTGTCAGTTTCAAGGCTTACTAAGCTTATTTTTTCCTTTGTGATTTTCAAATATATTATTATTTGTGAATTATCAAATAATTTTTGAAAGCTTGTGCATAAGATAAGAGGTTTGTGACTGTTAAATATTTGTGGTTGAAGTCTACTGATGATTTGGTTGAAGCGCCAATGAAATACGTATATAGACATGCTTGACCACCAGCAAATAAATTTCAATTATTTTATGAAATATTTTTACTAAAAAATAAGATAAATCCAGTAAAGTGCAACTTTGAACCGAGCACGAAGGGTTCCGTACGGACACGATATATTTAATTCAATACAAACTTTAGTAGCCTATATAAAATATAGTTTTGACATTTTTTTTCGTTTTTGACGTTTTTTTTTAATTTTGGCGACTTTTGTTTCTTTTGGCGATTTTTTCGGTTTTTGGAATTTTTTCCAATATGGGAATTTTTTTAGTTTTCAGATTTTTTTTTCGTTTTTAAGAATATTTTTTAGGTTTTAGGTGTTTTTTTTTTTTTTTTTCGATTTTTTAATTTTGGTGAATTTTTTTAATTACGACGATTTTCGGTTTTTGGCGTTTCTTCGTTTTGGCGACTTTATTCATTTAAGGGCTTTTTTTGTAGTTTTGACACTTTTTTTCTCATTTTGGTGATTTTTTTCTGTTTTTGGCGATTTGTCAATTTGGCGATTTTTTTTTAATTCTGGCGATTTTTTTATATTAACAATTATTTTGTTACGGGAGCCTTTTTCGCGTTTGGCGATTTTTTCGGTTTTTGGGGCTTTTTCATTTTAGCAATTTTTTTCATTTGGACGATTTTTTCGAATTTTGCGACTTATTTTAGTGTTAGAAATTTTTTTTAATGCTTGCGATTTTTTTGTTTTCTCAATTTTGTTCGGTTAATGGCATTTTTTTTGGTTTGTCGATTTTATAATTTTCGGACTTTTTAGTTTTATGATTTTTGAAAATTTCAAAAGTTTACCTCTTACGGTTTCCAAAATTGCTATATTGTCAAAATTACATAGTCAAAATTGCATTAACTGATGGACCACCCTTTAATTAAATTATTTTAAAATTTTAGTGGTAATTGTTGTAGTCTACATATATAAAAATACACTAATTTGACAAATTTCAAGTGTCAATACACATATGTACATACAATTGTATGTATATTACATGAGATTTTAAAATTTTTCGTTGCTCGTTTTGGAACACCCTTTAGTTTTTAATTCTCATGTGTTTGTTGTTGTAGCGGCCAAGGTTCTACATACTCTGTCCAAATTTAGGGTTAGTAGCTCTTACGGTTCCTGAGAAAATATTTTGTGACGGACAGACGGACAGCGTAGCGAAAACAATAGGGTTCCTTTTTTCACCTTTGGTGTACAGAACGCTAAAAAGGATATACTACCGTTAGGTTAGACTTGCAATTTTTATTGCTAAAATTTTTTTAATTCTACTTTGAAATTGCATTAATGTCTGTATAATAAAATTCTGGTTTTTCACTTATGAATTCAAAACAAAATCTATTACACCACAAACTTCACTCGGAAATTAACAATTCGATTTACTTATTTTGAAAAGAAAAATTTTGTTATTTTCATACAAACGAAGAAAAAAAATAAACTTCAAATACACTTATCAACTTCAAACTAACAGCTTGACACCTTTCAAAAGAAAAGAGAATTGCAGGGTACAACTGTGTAACCCTCCCTAATCTTCTCACCCTACTCACCTATCGACTCAAGAATTGCTGCAGCAAAATTTACAAGCCTGCACAGGGACTTATTGTCATTAAATTGCTGCCAAGTGATAAAAATAATCTAATAGAATTTAGAAGTTTTTTCAATTGTTTTTTTTTATTTTAAGTAGAAAAGGCTAATGAGCACCTTGAAAATTCGTTTAAAATAAAATTTAATACTGTCCAGAACAGTTTTTTCTTTTATTTGATTTTTAACTTCAATAAAAAAGTTGAATCAGACAATTTTTTGATTAAAAAATTCAGAGTTTTTTTTTCAAACAAATATTTAAAAAATTTTGATTCAGAGAATTTTGTGTTTGAATTAGAAAATTAGATTTTTCTGTGATATTGAAAAATTTTTTATAAATCCGACACATCTTAACGTCAAGTTATAATAATGTCCATTAATGGAAAAACAAGATTACGTTTCTCTCTCAGGAATTGAGTATGCAAGATATTTGTATAAAATTTTTACACATATTTTATTCATACAAGTGTAACGTAGAGGTGAGCACAAGATGTTTGCTTGCTCAATCTTCCTGGTGTACGGTATTGAGTTGTTCTCTCTTTTTACTGCTCTTGATTCTATGAGAACACTAAAACTGATATTCCCTTTTTTGATAACACTAAAACTGATATTCCCGAATGACAATTGTAAAATGAGCACACAAGTGTAAAACTAAGTGTATGTGTAAAAGAAAAAACAAACAACGTAGATTATTTGAGCGTGTTAATTCATATGCGATACTTTTTTAAGTTATATAATTTATAAAAAATAAAATGAATAAATAATAAAATAAAAATAATATCTTTCACAATCCCCCGTATTGCGTATGTCACGTCAAATATTCGTCTGCGAGAATTTCCTACTAGAATAAAGGAAATGTGTAAAAGGTTTCTTTAATCTAGGACAAAATTCTCGTAGTCGAATATTCGACCTGACATACGCAATACGGGTGAATGTATATAATTGTAACACTTTTTTATTATCACTTAATATTTTATGAAATTTTGAGTTTGTGAAATGAAGTATTGTGCACTATGAAGTGTTGATTCAACTGCTGTACAATGGTTTTGTGTACTTTTGTTGCATTGTTCTCTATTTTTGCTTTACAAAACAAACAAAGCAATATATGCTCTTGAAAAAAAAATACTGTTCACTTTTTCACGGCTTGTGCTCACTTCTAGTGTAATGTTATTTTTGCATTAACAACTAAAATATCACATCTTTTTAGATATGATGTTTTTGAGGTCAGCGAACGATATGTTTGTACAAACTAAATAAAAAATTTTCAAACTTTTGACATTTGATATTGTGCTTAATTTCAAATATAGTATTTCTATTTTATCGTGTATATATACTAACATGTAGTATGTATACATAGTCACATTAACTGAGGCACATACATACAGATATGGCATTTTCACATTATCATACAAACAAGTATATATCGTTAACTTAATACGAAAAGGCCCCAACTCATGTTTCTCATAGTTTACAAGAGGAGGAAAAAAATTAATAAAAAAAGATGAAATATTGATACAAAATTTTTTTAAACACAATTTTTATTAAAAACACTCTACAAACTTAGTGTTATATTAGTTTTATTATTTTTTTAACTTAGTTTAGTAATGGTCTATCGAAATATGTAAAAATATCGATTTTGAAAAATTATGAGTTGGGGCCTTTTTGTATTAAGTTAACGATATGTATGTATACTCATATAATTTATATAACAGAATCTGTACAATAATTTTTTTTCTATTTTTTTCATTCGTTCATTGTACAGGATTGGAATAGAATACGATTCGAAGAATTTTTTGCAAATGTGTAATCTAATTTAGTATTTTATCTTTTTATTAGCTGCTAAGTGTACACGATGTTGGTGTGTATGTGTGTGTATCTGGGGAAACATCATTCCAATTATGTAACCAACCATAAAATAAGTACTGCATGTGCTAACTATAATTAGCTATTCTATTTATTATGGAAAATAAGCCAAAAATAAAAAATAAAAATGGGGAAATGTTAATAATAAAGTAGAATTGTACATATGAATGTATATACAAATGTATGTATGTATGTGCATTAAAGTGGCAGTTAGTTGTATGAAGAATTTTTTTATTCTTTATTTCTCTCCCCCCAAAATCGGTTCAGCTTTATGTAAAAAAAGAAAAATAAAATTTGGCCCTGAAGCCCGTACAAGTTATACAATGTAATTTTTTGTTTGATTTTTTTTGTTAAATTTTTTAATTTTTTTTTACTATATGTATGCATATGTATTAAATAATTTAATAGATATAAGATCTTATCGTATAAACAATTTCCATATAAATATAATTTTGTTGCATAAAATTTTTGATATTTTGTTGGATAATTTTTTCATTATTTTCTAAAATATTAATTTTAGCAAAAAACTTTTTTTGAGACAAATGAAGTCGCAAAAAATTACATTAAAAAATGGGCTTGAAGGCCAACTTTGAGGAGCGGACGCACCCTCTAAAATACAACTTATTGCTATGAAATTTTTTTCTATTTTTTTCTACATAAAACTAAACCGATTTGGGGGAAGAGAATATAAGAAATCAAAAAAAAAAAAAAAATATTAGCGGCCACTCTAAAATGGGGTTTGCAAATAATCGCAAATTTTCATAATTACGATTACGATTAAAATTAAAGTTAGCACATTATCTAGAAATTATATAACATCCTTACGATTACAAATTTATAAAATGCATACCATATTGCAGTGATAAATATTGTACCAAACACGAACTTGGTCAAAACTTTTATCTCACTACTTTTGATGGCCGAAATTTGGGAAAGGAACTTGGCCTTTTTTCACATTTATGTTTTTGTGAGGATCTGACTACTTTTCGGAAGGTTTTCTTAATAAAGCTTTTTAAACTTTAAATGTCTAGTCTGTTAAAGTTCTATTCATAATGTCTGCGCCAGTTCAAAAGAGCAGAGTTACATAAAATGATGGGTGATATGTGCACCATTGTGTCATAATAAGGACCGACTAATCTGATTAATTTTTTAAGAGTCATCTGAGTAGAAATATGTAAAATATAGAGAATTTAGTGTAAATGTTAGTGAAGTAAAGTCTGCTCAGAGGAAGTACTTTTGAAAACGCAAAATTAAATTCCAGCATGAGTAAAATGTGCATGCAAGGTTTCAATAAAGTAACTTCTGTTTTAAATTTATCTAGTTGGTAACTTACGTAAGCCTGTTTTTTTTGCAAAATTTCAGTTCTCTTCCGTATAATATTTCGATAAAAATTTTATAAACTTCCCTAGTTTAACAATCGGTGCCTTCAGATATTTCCTGTTCGTAAATCCTTTAACTTAAATTCTTAATTTTGAGCTTAAAGTTCGTGTACATCCTCCCCATTGAAACTTCCAGCATTCTAAATCTTTCTTGGTGATCTCTAATTAAGATTTATTTTTGTATTGAATTTAAGCTCTCTAGTGCAAATTCTACCTTGAAATGGCCGTTATCCGATCTCTCCGTCACTTTTTTAAACTCAAGATTTTGTTATGAGCAGCGATCAATTATCATCGTATTCTTTTTAAGATGATAGTTTTTAGTTTAAGCTTAAGTTAAAAGCTTTAGTACAAAATTATCGTGGCCCCTGCCACTCCTGGTTAAAATATTTGGGTTTTTAGATTTTTCTAGTTGGTTTCTCATCTTGACCTACTTGCGTATCAAACTTCAGCTCTCTAGCGCAAATATAATTATTTAGTTTTTATGGGCGTATTCCCAACCAATTTTTTTTTAAATACCGTGGGCCTAGATTAAAAAATTTTAATTTAAACTTTTTATGAGTTGGATTTGCCCTGTGTGCAAATTTGGCGTAAATTATTTTCTTAAAAAAGAGAAAATTTTTTAATAGTAATTGAGCTATTAATGGGTTCGATTACAATTATAATCGCTGTGCAAACTCTAACTCTAACGAACATATATTAAAGCCATTTTCCGTATGTACCAGAAAATTACAATAGGTACTCTAGAAAATATACTTATGAAAATTCTCTTCATTTAAGCAACTGCAACAGACAATTCGTATGCTTGCATATTGGTATTCAAACAACTACGACTCAAGTCGATTCAAACATTCAAGGGCTTAACTTAAACTTAAATATCCTGCATCTATAAATAGAAAGGTATATGCTGCGTACTGAGAGTTAATAATACTTACAATTATGGATATTTATTTGGATCAAATATGTGTACGCATCATACTCAGAGTACTTATTATTATTATTTATTTACGTATGATACACAGAGTAAAGCACTTGCTTGCTTTATAATTGAAAGTTTGAGATGTGACGACAGAATTAATTAACACTTTCCAATTTCTCTCACGCACAACGTGCGGACCTGCCTCAAGAAATACTCTATAGCAACAGAAAAACCAATGAGCCACGCTTGTTGCATTTACACAGTAACCTAAACAAACATGAACTATCTTTTTTACATCAAACCTATCCTTACAAAGGCTAATTCGGAGTTGGGCCCACCCATTTTAACTCGTTAAGTATTTTACAAAAAATGTAATAAGTCGTTGTAGTCTTAGTATTAGTCAAGACTTGGAAGGCGTTTCAGGTGATTCATTTAGAAAATTGAGACTTATTACTAATGGTTCAATCAAAATTAACAATGTATAAAAAAATACTGTACCGCAAGTTTTAGCCGGACATATCATACTGCTTTGTAATTTTATATTCCGTGTAAGACTGAATATATTAACCAATATAAGAGAATACCATGTTGTATATAAATGTATGTATGTATATACAAACATAAAAGCATTATTTTCCAACTTTTGTTGTTTCTGCAAATTGATTAATAAAATAAGTTATATAAAATGAAAATGTTTTTAATAAGAGAACAAAGTGAAAGTATTTATGTATAAACATTCCCAGCAAATTAAACGCAATTTTCACAACAACAAATATGTCTTTTACAGAAATTCTTTCCTTGGATTAATGTGTAGCAAAATAAGGCAGAATACGATGAAAGCTGTGTTAACAACTTTATGTTACACAGGCCGGGTTTACATCTGTATGCCATGTGCCACAGAAGGGTAAAAAAGCGGAACCACTAATTACTAATGAAAAAGTGTTTGATTCAGACACATAATTATTAATTTTAAAAGTTTCATACATAAGACCTAATTTACACTATGCAAATCTTATTGCTAATCTGACTAGTTTGTTAGGAGAGAGAGACGAGGAGAAAAGAAACGATTGGGGAACACAATCGTGCCTCTCTTCCACAAACTAATCAGCTTAGCAATAATACTTGCATAATGTAAATTACGACTAACTAATAGACAAATTTTATTGACAACATTATTGGAAACAGTTTAAATCAATAAAAACATGTAGGAATCAAACAGTTTTTTATAAGTAATTAGTGGTTACGCTTTCTTTGACACATGGAACACAAGAAATGCCACATGTAAGCTCAGCCTTACTAATAAACATGGGCAAGAGTAGACAATAAAATATTTCCACGGAAACCTAGCCTTTTTAAAATAAATTTAAAGAACTTTTGAAAACTGTTTTAAGACAATTTATCACAATGAATTCAGAAATAATAAGAATAAGGTTTTTCAAGAAACATTCAAAACAATCATATTGATTCACTTCTTTTGTGAATTATATTAATAAACAGAACTTGCAAGCAATGGCAAGCATTTATTAACAATATTCTTGTGAATATGAATCATGCATTAGCAACTTTCAATTTTCTTTAATAAATATTCATTTTTCAAAAATGCAAAATTATGCCGCATGATTCGTAATTACGCAGATCTCTGAATCATACGCATGAGTATAAAAATAATATGAGTATTACTTGCCTAAACATGCGAAAAAACATGATTATATAATTTACACACACTATAAACCATGTTTTCAAACAGCCAAAACATATTTTTTATTCCATTTTATGTATACAAATGTATGTATACAGTGGCGAATGATAAATAAATATCCCAAGTATCATGCGTATATTTTTTCCCCGACTAAATATCCATAATCTGAGTATGTGCATAGTTCGACTATAAGTATGACAGATGTTCAATACGCATGTTCATGTCTTTTTATTTTTAGATTTAATCTTACTATTGTGCTCTTGTAAGTTGCTTATAGTCATAGTTGCTTGAGAGAAAATATGTCAGCGTGGGAATTGTTTGCGCTACAATAATGATTATACGCAGTTACTAAAATTAAGACTATTTACTTACGTATATTATTTTTAAGTACTCATTGTCATTCTCTAATATCTACATCATGTAAAAATACCTTTCCTCAATTCACAACCTATTGTAGGAGTCCTAGTTCGTACATGAATTTTTAGTAATTTTAATAAAACATTTTTTACGAACAACAGAAACGATCGAAATTAAAATTATTTATAAGTCAGTTTAAAGCAGAGTTCTTCAAAAATAGTTGTTGTCAGAGTATTTCCTATCTGCGAAAACGCTCTTGTGCCTTTTTTATACACACTAAATCTAATTTTTTTTTTATTCCAACAAACTTCGGTTCTTATAATAAAATTTCATACTACGAGTTTTTCATATGTACCCATTAAAATTATATTTATAAACAGATAAGTATAACAGAATCAATATTATGCTCATAAATTATTCGAAAAATTACTTACACTATATTTTTTTTCTTTCTTTGTAAAATATTAAAGTAAACTTTTACAAGAGTTAACAACTTTCATATTTATGGCAACAACACATCAAGAAACAGGAAGTGGCATTTAATGCGAAACAGGGAAAGAATAGATAGAGTGTGAATGAAGAAACAAGCAGACTTTTTACATTAACACTTTCATAAAAATTCGGAAAATTGCCAAATATTATATTAAAGAGGGTACTTCTGATTATTATATTAAAAACTCTCTAGTGTATATGCAATGAGAAAAGGCAAATATTTATTAATAAAACCAACCAAACAATAAATGTAAGTATGTACATTATGTATACACATCTTTGTAACAAGTGCTATTTCTTCACAATAAAAGTATCATAGTCAGCTATTCATATGATGGTTGCCTTGTAATGAAAAGTTTCAAAATAGCAACACAAAAAAACATAACAGAGTTTTGGTGGCTATATGACGTTTATATAAAGTGTGGGCAAATATAATTCGAACACAAATTTTAGCTAATTTGTACCCAAGGATTCATGTATTTTTGTTGCTTTAAGGTATAATTTTCTAATCAAACTCTCCAAAAATTCTTCATACACTGTACACTTTATCGCATTTCATGCTGTACCCACCACACTGTTAAATAATTTCGAAGGAGTATAATAAAAGAAAAACAATATTGAGCTCTGAAGTATACTTCTGGGATCATTACTCTTTTTTTGTTTGATTAATATTTTCCAGGTTTTGTTTTATTTTTATTTTCTTTTTCGAGAGTTTTTATATGACTGTTTAATTTTTATAACTTTCTTAACAATCTCCACAATGAAGCTTCTGAAAAATATGGATACATTAAGTAGTTCAAGTAAATGTTAAGCGAATACTGCAAGCACTGTCAATGTTTATTAAGCAGCGACAAGAAGATTTATGGTGAGAACATTACGTTGAAACGCAATATGTTTGAATTTATTTAATTATTTATTTATTGAATATAACAAATGTAATAACAAATTGTATCTACAACAGCTCATATTAATGTGTATAGGTCACATCGATACCGCAGGCAGTACACACAGAAAAATATCCTATTAAAATCTAGGTAAAGTTATGGCCTGTTTCCCACCTGCGAAAGAAAACGTTCGACTTAAAATTTATAATGAAAAGAACAACAAAATAAAAATTTGTTTTTGTTTTCAATATAAATTTTAAATCGAACGTTTTCTTTCGCAGGTGGGAAAGAGGCCATTAATTTCATATTTTTCGCAATGATTATCCTTCATATGTATCTCATGTTAATTCAACATGATTTGCAAATAATTTTCAAAGAAACTTTACACATTTAACTAATTTTATTTTATGTTCAGTACTGTTAAATAAAAAAATGAAGAATCATGTTGAATCAAAGTTAACTCTAATTGGAAATTTGAACCAAGTTAAAACAACATGAATTTAATTTAATGAGTCGTTGTATTCTATGAATTATTTAGCTTATTTATGTATTTAAGTGTATTGTACAGGCATCAGGAAAACGTTTCTGTGTTCACTTTCCTGACCAAGATTTCCTGGCACACAAATGTTGGAATTTGCATTATTCCATTTGTGGGGGCAACAGTCACAACATTTCAGGCTAGAGTTTGAACTAAAGTGTTTAAATTCAATACACAAATACATCTAAATTAGAGATCACCAAGAAAGATTTAAAATCCTGGAAGTTTCAATTGGGGGCATAGACACGCTCATAGACTTTAAGCTCAAAATTAAGAATTTAAGTTAAGGGATTTACCAACAGGAAAAATTTGAAAGCACCCATTGTTAAATTAGGGAAGTAGGGCCACGTTTATAAAATTTTTATCGAAATATTATACGGTTGAGAACTAAAATTTTGCAAAAAAAAAAGGCTTAGGTAAATTACCAACTAGATAAATTAAAAACTCTGGCTACTGTCTTGAAACTTTGCATTCACATTTCACTCATGCTAGCATTTAATTTTGCGTTTTCAAAAGTACTTCGTCTGAGCAGACTTTACTACACTAAAATTAACACTTTTTTTTACATATTTCTACTCAGATGACTCTTAAAAAATTAAGCAAATTACTCGGTCCTTATTATGACACAATGGTGCACATATCACCCTATAGCCCATTATTTTATGTAACTCTGCCCTTTTGAACTGGCGCAGACATTATGAATAGAACTATAATAGACGAGAAGTTTAAAGTTTAATAAGCTTTATTCAGAAAACATTCCAAAAAGTAGTCAGATCCTCACAGAAACATAAATGTAAAAAAAGTTCAAGTTCCTTTCCAAAATTTCGGTCATCAAAAGTAATGAGATAAAAATTTTGACCAAGCTCGCGCTTGGTACAATACCTATCACTGCAATATGGTATGCATTATATGAATTTGTAATCGTAAGGCTGTTATATAATTTCTAGATAATGTGCTAACTTGGCAATATTTTTACTCTTCTAAAAAAGGAAAAAAAAATGTATATTTTTTCATTTCTTTATATCGGCAAAAATGTTGACAAGTAGGTAGTTTATCTAGAAATTATATAACACCCTTAAGATTACAAATTTATATAATGCATTCCAAATTGCAGTAATAGGTATTGTACCAAACACGAACTTGGTAAAAAAAATTTATCTCATTACTTTTGATGACCGAAAGTTTGGAAAGGAACTTGGCCTTTTTTTACATGTATGTTTTTGTGAGGATTGAACTTACCAACTTCCTGATAGTGTTAATTACCATATTATTAGTAATGATGTTTACAAAACATCACAATTTCAAATGAAATCCGTTTTATGACCCGATGATAACAATAATGTTGAAAATATTACCTTTATTAATTTGGAATAATTAATTTTGGATCTCTTTTTAAAAAGTTTTAAGCAGAATTTATAAAATTAATGTACAAAAATTTATAATTTTGTATAAATTAATGGAAACATCTGTATGTGCCCTTAATTATGAAACTTGTATAAGACATATATTTCTTTGGTCGAGATATTCAGTATATTACATATGCACAAATCCAAAAATATTTCTTTTTTTATACGACAGTTTAATTTAGGGCCTGTTTCCCAAACAGGCCATTAGAGTTGTAGTAGCCTCGATTAACATAAATTTTTTTTAAAGATGTATTTACTATTTCGAATCAAAAATGTGTATGACTCAGAGCAGTTTCATAAATAAGGACTCTGTATCTAAGAATTTATTTAATTTTTTTATGTTGACTTTTTTTAATATGTACATACTAGTGATGTAACGAATGTCAATTTTTGATATTCGCGAATACGAATACGAATATTTCAAACGATATTGGCGAATACGAATACGAATACGAATATTTTATGCAATATGATATATTAAAAAATTCTTATGAAAGAGGACTTGTACTCTTGTTGGCGTACTTTAAAGTTAATAAAAAGTACCCAAAATTTTAGTGATCGTCATTGAATAATATTTGAAAATGATACAAAGCACAAATTTCTATAAAAAAATTAATGTATTTGTACAAACTAAAATTTTTAGTGATTTATTTAAATTTCAATTTAGGATTTATGCATTTATTTATTTAATTTACTTGGAAAAATATTCGTATTCGAATTCGATTGAATTTGGCGAATACGAATGTATTCGTAATGAAAATGGCCAATATTCGACAATTCGAATACGAATATTCGTGCATGACTAGTACATACATACTCGTATATCGAGCCATAACCTTTAGAAGAGCTTAACCGACACATTTTTTGGACCTCGTATTTTTGACGATAATCGATTATTTGAAATGTATGTCGCTTAATCTTTTTTTTTGTGGTTAGGGCATGATATTGTGAAAAGCTGTTTGTTTTTATTGTTATATTTTTAATATCAAAATATTAAACTTCTGAAGCACAATAAAGACCCAATTCCTCTCTCATATTTGATAAAGTTGTTTGTTGTGTGTACAGAAACAGAGAGAGAGAGAATTTTCTCTCAATTTTGTTTTTTCGTCGTTCGTTGGCGTACAAAATAGAAATAAATCTATCTCAAGCTCTAAACACTTAGACGACAGCAGGCAGCAGACAGCAAAGTGTCAAAAATAAAATACATGTGTTTAAATGAAAACGATTATTTTGACGACATCACAGCAGCACGACTACACAACAGCATTTGCTGCTGCTGCCAACTTAGACTAATTTCTATTTTCGTGAGCAGCAAATGCAGTGCTGCCAATATAAATATAAACTGGAAGAGATAAGAGCTTAAAATTTTTCGTAATATTTAAAAGAAAATAACATTACAAAATTAAAATTATGAAATAAATTGATGTGTTTTTACATTTTTACGTGATATTAGTACGTTTTGAGTCAGTAACTTTAATTTTATTTATGTAAAATATATATCTGGCAATGTTGCTGCTGCCTTCAAAAATAATTATGTAGCTGACTACACGGCATCATTTGAAGCCAACTTCATTTGAAGTCGTGAAGTTGTGAAGTCTGCTGTCGTCTAAGTGTTTGGAGCTTCAGAGTTCGTCACGCACGACGAATTTCGTTGTACCGCGGTGTTGTGTTCATTTCCATATGCACAAATGTGTTTTATTTTTTATGACGAAAGTTCGCACCGAAACATTCGTCGTTCGTCCCAGTTGTGTTCCAAGCATAAGTTCATCCAAAAAACAATATGCTTTTAAGGATCAGAGTTGCCAGTTGTAGGAAGAGGTAATATACTACAATAATCGTCGAAAGGGAAGTTAAAAAATTTTAACGAGCTTGAAATTAAATTCAGTTTTTTTATTATTGGGAGTGAAGTACAACTTCGGTAATATATCCCATCTTTCGCTTTCGCGACATGGATTACATATAAACATAAGTTAAATGTACACATAATTATCTTTCTTTTAAATGCAATATTATTGTTGTTTCATATTTTTACATTAGTAATCAAAATCAAAAATCAAAATGATAATCAAATTTTTTGAGTTTTATTACAAATATTAATTTCAAAAATAATTGTTAGTTATATTTTTGCTTCGAAGTATATAAATAGTTTTTTTTCGCTTGAAAACGAGTACTTTTGTTGTGGTTTATTTAATTGTCACACAACTAATAAACTATTATGAACTGGTTTAAGTTCTTACCTATTTTAAAAATAAAACCCAGAAAATAATTTTTAAAGATAATTTTTTAATAAAACTCAAACAATATTGGAATACTTTTTAGTTTCATAAAGAAATTTCACTTGAAGTTTGGAAAATAATTGAATAAACAATTTCGAAAGGGCACACGTCCGAAATTTCAAATTTTTCAGGAAATAAAAATAAGTACATATATGTATATTTGCTAATGAAGTATAATATTTAAAAAAATAATATATGGAATACATTTCGAGGCCAATTATCAAACGAAAGTTGCAAAAATATTTTGAAGTTAACGTTATTATACATATATATATATATATATTTTTATATATTTGAAATTAATGAAATGTGCCATTTTGGAAATTCAGGGTATTGAGTACACATAATTTAAAGAAAAAATCACATTAATTTATAGAAATATGTATTTATTTCATGCATTTAATATAAATGTAAAGCACAAAAAGAACAGCGAGAGCGGCACTGCGTTTATACGTACTTTGTGCTCAGTTTAAAGGTTTATATTATTTAAAAATTCAAATGACAAATTAAAATATTTGTTACTAATATGTATGGTATTTATGAGGAGTCAAAGAACAAAACATGATTTTTTGATTATTTCAAAATGTTGTAAAACTATATTGCTGCTGACTATTAAACAGATTATTGTTTAATTATTATTCTTCATATTGTGTTAAAACAAATAAGTCACTACATAACAATAATCTGTTTAGTAGTCAGCAGCAATATAGGTTTTCAACATTTTGAAATAATCAAAAAGTTACGTTTTGTTCTTCGACTCCTCAAATGTACTTAGTTTTGGTTGAACTTATTACGCATGTGCGACGCACACATAAAATTCCATGCTTTCACTACATTGGCAAGATTGCTTTTTCATATTAATAACAAAAGATGAGATGAGAGGAAGCAGCATGAAACAAAAATCGTTTCAATGAACAATATCTTTGTGTTAACAATATGAAGCAAAATGGTTTTATTCACAATTTGATAAAACGAACAGTTTGTTCAGTATTAACATATTTACTCGAAGTTGGGCTGTAGTAAGCAAACATTTCAGTAGTTTCATGAATGGAATTGTTCATGCTACTCCATATTATCAATCGAAAAACAAACAACAACAAAAGAAGAATAAGTCACACAACTGAACACATCAGTGTCTTGCAGCTATTAACAAAAAATAAGCACCAACACACATAAAGAACATATTATTTCTTCTAAATTTAATATGATTTAAAATAAAAATTTGTTCATGTTGGTTTTGGTATTTTTTTTGTTTGTGAAGTATAGCTTATTGATGTACCGAAAAATTTCTGAATTTCCCTTGAAATAGCAGACTGTGTTTTAAGGCAAAACATTTAGTTTCAGCAAAAAAAAAAAAACAAATTCTACCGGCTTCAAGGGACATGAAACCTAGACACTAAAGGCAATCAATCTCTTCAAATCTGACAAATTTAACATGGTTCTGAGCAGTTATACGTTTACATGGTAAGCATATAATATCGCTAGCTTAGAGTGCAAATCTGCTGACATTTTAATGCCGTTCGAAAAAGAAAGAGACTTGCTAAAATATTTACTTCAATTTGAAGCTCTAAATGTCGAAAAAACTCAATGTATTAGGTTAGTTTCTTAAGCTTTGTATAGAAACCGTTAACAGTATTTAGTCTCTCCTGTACAATTTTTTGGAAGTGAGTGAGCAGGTTTACACTCTAAACCGACGATATATTATATATGTGGCAACATCATCGCCTGCATTAAATATTCATAAAATGTGTTTATATAAGCATGCTTTAATATAGATACTTATTTATATTTTAGTTATAAACAGATTAGAATATACAAGATGCTTTCGGAATTAAATGATTTTAGATCTACAGCAAATATGTTTGTCTACATAAAAATATCTTATATAAACTTTGCAGATAATTATATTATTTATGGAAATATTTAATGCAATCTCCTTCATATTAAATTAAATTCTTTCATTAAGGATCAAATTCATCCAAATATAAAAATATATTATGTTACAAGGACATTCATAAATAAAAGTTCATTTACTATCCACACATAAATTCTGTGTAAATATATTTGCATAATATTTCTTTGCAGTAGCTTTCATTTAATTAATATTTTCCTCCATTTGTTCAGATTCTATTGAAATTTAATTAAATTCTTTTTGGCATCGTATTTATATGAACGTAGCTAAAATTATTTGATTATGAACAAACCACTCGGTTTTATTAAATCTAAATGAACAATAAGAATCCGTATTAAAATGTAAGCTTCCTTAAAGTTTTATGGTTAAGATTTATTAAGGGTATTCGTGTTATAAATAACTGATAAAAATAATTTTATATTAAATTTTCCGATATTGTTAAGCAATGAGGAATGTATGTATTTGTTAGTCGTAATTAAGCTAAAGTCCATACTTATGGGACGTCAGATTACAAGTGATAATTTCTAAGGAACATATTACACCAAACACAATACTTATTATTCTGACAAACACAGTAAAATAGAACGTGATGCTGTTTTCGAAGACCGCCTCCTGTTTGTGTGTGGTGTCAGTTAGTGAAAACTACCAAATTGCAGCATCAGGCCCGGTATGGAGTTCATACGAAAATTCACGTTTATGAATTACATTTATTTATATACACCAACACACTTAAAGAGACGATAATATAATTTAACGGTTTTAAGTACTGAGAGTGGATTCTTACTATTTTGGTGTTATGTACAACATACACACGTGTCTGAACCAAAAAATTAATCATTAGTATTTCGACAAATGTTTGCCCAAGTGTGATCGTACTTTAAGCTGATAAATTTCAAAATCGTATTACCTACTAACCTCAAAAAGTTATATTGCACAGTGGCGATGGTAAAACGTCCGCAACTTTTAATCCAATCGAATTTAATAAAGCTAACTGCTTTAAAAAGAAGAAGTGTTGAACTTTTAAGGCATTATATTTAGAGGCACCCTGTTGTAAGACAGGGTAGCTCCAAAGATCACCAAATTTAAAAACTGCGAATGTCGAAAATCTTTCGGAACTTGTAACTCTTGCAAATTTTGACCAATCTTAATGAAAAAGAAATAAAAAACATTTTTTTTTAATTTTTGACCATGACTTTTTTTAATTGTTACTGCATAACTTCTTCATTACTTAACACAAATATTTTAATTTCGTTGTTTTTAAAATAAAACTTAATTCACATTCATACTAAAAAAAGTCATTTTGATATCTCAAAAAATGTAGCAAGGAATAATTTTGCAATTCGTTTTTTTAATATGGGCATTTCCTTAGGTCACAAACGTACGTTCGTACTACTTTGATGTACAAAAAATATAGAAAACAAAACATTTGCAAGCTTTTTTTATTGATTTTATAGCATTTTGGAAGCTTTATGTTTTTTGCAAAAGATGGATTTCATCGAATTTAACTTTTCATATTGATAGTTATGAACATGTGACTACGAACGTACTCAAAATAGAAGTCAACTTTGGCTGACAGTAGTGAAATGTAAAAATTTTAGCAATGGAAAAGTATAATGAAAAGTGACTAATTTATTTTAAAAGTGTATTAATGTAGGTCTCTATCCATTATTTACACAATATAATATCTCTTGGCTTTCTTTTACTTGGCTGAATTACCGGTGTCGAACGTACGGGTCGCAAACGTACGATTTTTGCACATGCTTTTTTTATTATTATCACCATGCCTTTTGTCATTTTTGAACTTTTTTGTTTTCCTTAAACTTTTCTCTTCTGTTTTTATTGTAATAGAGAGATTTTGAAGAAAGAGTGCAAACATAACGTACTTTTTGCCTGTAAAATGATTATACATAAACATGTCTTTAGAAGTAGCTTAAAAAGGAAATACTAAATTTTTTCGCTACCAGCCATATTTCCTCAAGTAAAACAGCTGAGATATTTGATATTCTTGGTCTGACTTTGCGTCGTCATCCGAGGAATCCATAATATTCAAGGGCTCGTTTTTCCCATGGGTCCACCAATTTCAGTGTCATCTTCTTCTTCAGTGCTTTCATCTTCATACTGCATAATTTTAGAACTCCACCAACAAATCTCCGCCAGCATCTCATCTAATTTTTAGCCTTTGAATCGCTATTCCATTGGCATGGTCACCTGGTTGAACCTCTCTCCTTGTTTGTCTGATTCCTGAGGTAATTTTGCCAAAAAGGTATCAAGGTGGAAATGCAGGAAATGTAATTTTAATGTCATGGATGCACTGATTTTTTCAAAATAATACGGCAACTTGTCCACTCGTTTCTGTATGTCATCTCGCTATACTCGGTTCTTTCCTAAAACGCCTTCGATGACATCTTTCAGTGCGTTCCATGCATGTAGGTTGTTACTAATGGTTCAAAAACACATTTGTGAAAGATTAGCTTTTCATTAATTTCCTTATATCTGGTCCATTGAGAATACCTCTTTTAAATATAAAAAAGCGAAAAAATTATTCGTAATGCGAATATATCGAAGTCAACAAATTTAGATATGACAATATTTAAATACAGACAACGATACGTACCTTTTCTAATTTTAGCTTCACTGAGTTTTGGAAATATGGACTTTAAACAGTCATAGGCGTCCCCAATATACTTGAAAACCACTGCAACGAATTTCCCAGCTATTCTTAATTTTATGTGGAGCGGCGGCAAGAAAATATCATCCAGGTCCTTTATCATAGGATCATTGCGTAATTTTAATTGTTTGTTGAGCTCGAGAGTTCTTGCTTCCCAATCTTTACGTTGATATTGATTCCCTGTGTATCGTGAATTCCAATTACAAAGGAAGCAGAAGTATTTTGGATAGTCGCCCTTCTGTATAATGCCTTGTAGTATGTTGACCACCTTCAGATCGCAACAAATCTTCCATTTGTGTTCATCGTACTTGATTTCCTTCAAAATGTTGGCCAAAGATTTATAAGTTTCCTCCTTGTTTGTGCTGAATCCCAATGGAATGGATAGCCAGTCGCCAGCGATATAATCAATTGCCAATTTTTTCACTAAACCTGGGATATCATGGGAGTACGTGGAACCTATTTGCTTCGTCAACGGAATAAATTTTCTGGAAATCCTCTTGACGGTGTTGGTATGATGTTGCGCTGACATTTTGCTGTGTAAGCTTTCTTCTCTTCAAAAATGATGTCAACCATTCGGAGTTTTGTTGTGATATTCCGAACTTGGCCACAATGTAATCCATTTTGATTTGTGTTAGCGGATGTCCTGTATTATTTTCGATATCGGGTGTCCAATCCGCATCATTCACGTTGGTCGGATTGATGAAAACGATTTCGGCTTGCAGGGACACAGTATCCAGACTCGGAGGTTTAGGTGCATTGACATGAGCAGGGCGGTTAACTGGAAGTGTGGCAGTAAATGCAGCAGTTTATACTTTTGTTTTCAATTGTTGTCTGTTTAATCCAAGACGAAAATTTATGCATGCGTAGCACCTGGATTCATCATGTCCAGTTGTGTCTTCCACACAAATTACTGGCTACATAAAAGACAACGTTGCACCTCCTCAATGTATCCTATTTACAAGGGTATTATAGCATTTTTTGCATACTGTATTCATCGTAAAATTTGAACCACTTAAATCTTCTTCATCAAAATAATCACAATACGCTGAATAACAAAAATCGATCAACTATAAATAAATACCAGTTTTTCAATATTTTACTGGCAGGTACTTATAAATGGGTGCATGTTTTAAGGGTACCTGGCTATATACCTTATTCACCACTTGTACGTTTCAAATTGTGCAAATCTTTCCAAATAAGGGTGCAATTTCTGTAAAAAAAATCATAGAGGTAGTCATCGGAAAACCCCAAATAATTAAAACAGTCCACTATCCTTTTTTTCCTTTTAATTGTTCACGCACATTTATTAGCGTTTATTGCTTCGCAGTCATAAAAATTAAATAACCTTTTGTTTATTCCTTTTTTTTAATTCGATTTGACACTTTTTTTGCATATTTGATTTTTTATGAATCTGAAAAAAAATTTAAAGTTTTAGGCAAAAAATACTTTTTTCCCTTCATACATTCATTTTTAACTTCGAAAGTGTTGCACACACAGAAAACCGGTACAAAAACAGATTAGAGGAATTGTAATTCTTAAATTTTCTAAATTTGTTTCAGCTAAATCGGACTAGTGGTTCTTGAGTTATGTCAAACAAAAAAGAGCCTAAAACGTGCATAAATTCCCCTATACGATAGTTACTAACTTCAAATCGATATTAAAAATATTTTAGCAGGCAAAAAAGACAAAACGATTGATGCACAAGTTCTTTATTTTGAGTCTACTTTTACGTGAAATTGTCAGAATTGAGTCCCAAAATCATATGTTGTATTGTGTTATTTATTTGGTTGTGTAAATCTGAGTTAGTAGTAATTTCAATTACAATTAGTATCGGGAAAGCTTATAAATTAAAATTGTTTCCATAATATTCCTTATTTTCAAAAGCTTAATGGCGAAATCATCACTAAAGTGTAGTTTCTATATTACAATCACCCATACTATCTAGAAAATTTTTATAAAAAGCACACAATTTTTTGTGCACACAATTTTTTGTGTGATTTCTATAAAATATTTGATTTTAGTATAGAAACCACATCAAAATCTATTTTTCACATGACAGATGGAAAAACAGACAAGACAAAAATATGAAAATCCTTTTGTTTCCTTTATCTGTGAATATTAATAAAAATATCGCATATTTTCACCTAACAGTTCCTGCTCAAACACGAGCTTTTAGTCAAAAGCATACCGGATAATTGATATATTACTCATACGCTCCAGTTGAACTTCATGTGTGAAAGTGCAGGAAGTTACCAACAAATAAAATTATCAGCCTTATCATAAACAAAAATTTCGTAAAGCTCTTTCACTTTTTCCTTTTCTTCTATTATTAATTTGTTCTCATTTTTTAGCAGGTATTATGAATAAAGATGAATTATTCTCTTCACTAAAAATCTTTCCCTTTGCAAGGTAGAAGGAAGTTTACATGAAAATATAATAATTGAAATTTATTTGCTGGTGGTTAAGGATTCTCTATATATTTCATTGGTGATTTGCCAAATCATCACAACAAACCACATATTTTGAACAATCACAAAGCTCTTATCTTATGCACAGACTTTCAAGAACTATTTGAGAAGTCACATATAATAATATTTTTGAAAATCACAATAAGCGCACAATTTACGCTAAAAATATTTAAAAATATCTTCATAAGGTTAAGAAAAAAACAATAATACTTTTATTTCTTTATCGCCATATGTATTTCTTTATTACCCTGCATCCAACTGCCTTTCCCCATGGAAAAATATTGCAATTACTTCTTCTCATAGCTTCATCGTAGTCTTTTGTGAATATAGATATGTATATCGAAATCAAAGACGTTGACTTTTATTTATTGAAGTAAGGAGCTGCATATGTACCTATGTTCTTTTATCCATAAGAAATAAAAATAAGGGACAAATCTAAGAAATAAATAATATTTAAGTGAAGTAAAATTTTTGTATTGTATTTAACTTCTTAATTTTTCAAACTATTCTGTAACTAAAAGATTCATTAATTTCGATTTTTAAATAATTTTAAAAATGAAATAACTAATTCCCCAAAAATTTTTCATGAATTTGTTTCATTACAGATTTTTAGATAGTTATTTCACATGAAATAAGGGCGCTATATAATAAGGCCGAAGGAAATAAAGCCTAAAAAATAAAATGAAGTAAGCCTCAATAAAATTAAATAATTTTTAATTGGGCCTTTTTTCATTTGGGCTTTTTTATATATTCACCCTTATTTCAGTTGTCGTCATCGACGTCACTTCAACACAACACCAAAAAATTGGTGCTAGTGTATCATTTATTGAAAACAACCGACTCCTGTTTGCAGGTTTATGCTATTTTCTAGACCTTAGGGAACGGAAATAGAGTTTCAGTTGCGCAAAATTGTTCTCGAGAGCGAGTAAACAAGCCCCAATTTGTTTGTGTTGTATTAAAGTGACGTCGATGACGACAACTGGAATAAGGGTGGATGTATATTGAGTGTTTTTTCATAAATTTTCTCTTGGGCTTTATTTTATGTTTTTGAATTTAATTTTATTGGGGCTTATTTCATTTCTTGTTTGAGTGTTATTTCTTTATATCCTTATATCATAGGGCCTGAAATAAGTCCCCAAAATAACAAAATATGTATGTATATACATCAATAAAAAACGTTGTTGATTTATGCAAATTTTGAGGATTTATTTCATTTTATTTTTTGGGAAACTATTTCGAAGGGAGTTATTTCATGCACCCGAAAAATATATAGCTGGTGTTGCCGTTGCAACAACGATCAGAAGTGTAAAAAGTTCAAAACATAATCAATTTTGAAAGTGGGTTGGAAAAGAAACCATCTCTTGCAAAATACGTAAAAGATATGTTTACGATTTTAGGAACTGTGGGAAATTGTAGCGACTGTGATTGATTGTGTGGATGTGAGGAGATGACTTAAATAGTGTGTTAAAAAAGTATATTGTAGGACAGAATTATTTTTAGATATGTATTGTAGTCCTGCACAAGACCATTTACAAGACATTTCAAGACATGAGAGATTTTTCAAATGCTTTACTACAGCGAAATATTATAAAACAAACGCTAAACAACACTGTTGGCAAGACATTTGTGTCAGTTTTTTGTCTTGCCAACAGTGTTGTTTAGAGCGTTTTTTTTTAATATTTCGCAGTGTTAAAGCATTTTAAAATTCTTTCATGTCTTGAAAGGTCAGGACACTAATATGTATTACAGAAATTCTTGCAAAAAAAAGCAAGCGCAAAGCACGCCTAGACTGCTACGAATTAAACTAAAATCGAGTGGTGCGTTCGAGAGCTACCGCTGCCGTAAAATTACCGAAAAAAAATTGCTTTGTTCTAATAACATCAAATCGACTTAAGATATCTCCACTAATTTTTGAAGAACTAATATGACTAAAATTTTTAAAATGGTTCGAAAGATATCGCTATGTTTGTATTTTTATTAATCTGTAATCCTATGAAATCGATTTTTGATAGGCTTTATTTTTTTAACCTAATAACTGGCTGCAACTTTCACGGCTGGCCTGAAAATTAAACCAACTCCCGTATTTGTTTATTATCATTATGTCATGTTTTGACGTTTTTTCCATACGAGCAGCATTTGAAAGTGCTTCCATTTTTTATTTCATTTGCTTTGACTGAGTTGTGACTACCAAAAGTATCAAAGCCGACAGAAAATCGAAAGCACAAAAGAAAAAAACCAAAGAACGACTGTGAACTGTGATGTTAAACGAAAAAAATTTAACTTAACTGTTGTTGTGCTGTAAAGATCTTCGCAGTCAAAGCAACAGCAACAGCACACAAAATTCGACTGTTGATTTTGCTGTCACCTTGATTTAGGTAATGTAAGCTTCTTAAAAAAAGAAGAACAAAAACCACAAAAAGCAGATGATGATCCATAGATTGGGCATTTCCAGCATAAAAACCACGAACTTCTGAAACTGTGCTTTAACTGAACTGTATGAAATTTCAAAATTAAACCAACAGAACAGTAATCAGTAACTCGCAATGTGGCTATGATGTGACTTAACTGCAGACATATGCGTAGCACAGCACAGCTACAGAAGTTTAAAAAATAAATAAAGTTTTCGCAAGACAGCAAAAGCAGATTTTTTAGTGCTGTTGCTATTTTACTGACAGGTTTTCAAACACTACATACGAGTACATACACACATACATAATTGTTTGACAATTTAAATCCTAGTATAGAAAATAATAAATTTTCAAAGTATGTTTAATTTTGAGCCAGCCTAATATTCATTTATGAAACTCATTCTGTTTCTAAAATTTAAATTCGTATGTACATATGCACATACATACTTTCATACATAATTCCTTACATCCTCAAATATTTATTGATGGCAAGAATGTCTGTGTGGTGTATTGAATAATATTCAATGATTTTTCTTCTGGTAACTAAATATACTTGATGAAATAATTCAATATATTTCATCAAATATTTGTTTGCTAATAAGCAAATTCAATGAGAATTTATATATGCATGTAATAAGGACTTTATTATTGGGAAAAGGTAGCGATGGTTGTTGTGGGTGGGGTAGTAAAGCAGATAAAAACGACGAAGAAAATAATATTTCATTAATTCAACAATGTAATTTCTTCTTATTTGTACTATAGAATTGTGCAAGCAAGTACGAATATTAAATATTAATTACAAGAAGAATCTGCCTATTAGAGCCAAATACAGTAATTTGCGCTTAATTGATTTTTTTTAAACTTCATGAATATTTGATGCAATAATTATGAAATAATGTCTTAATTGATTTAACTTACGATGGTAAAAATTAACATATAATGAAAATTTAATTTCTTACGAGTACATTCTGCTAAGGCAAACTATGTATTTTCATACAATTTCATACAATTAACTTGTATACTCACCGCATGAGATAAGCTTAAATTTTTCTTTTTCCATTGAGTAGTGTGTAAATGGAAAACTATGATCATTCGTTTAAACGGAAACCTTACTCCAAATATATTTTGTATTGAATATTGCAATATTTTATTTTTATTTGAGGCATGTCAAAATAAATACGAAAATAGAAATAATTTATTTTTTGTATTTAAACACATCTAGATGCATTTCATTGTAGTTCAATGAAACTCATAAACCGATTTCAGCCATAATGCAAAAAAGGTTACACAACTTCAAGTTTCTCAGGCTACTATAATTGTAGTTTTGTAATTCTCAATAGCTCATCGAGAGTAAAATGCATTTAGATGTGATTAACGAAACCAAATAAACTTTTTTTGACTTTGTATTGAATATTCCATTTTTGGATTAATCAAACTAAATTAATTAAACAAAGACCAACTAAGGGGAAACTACAGTAAAAAAAAAATTAAATTAAAATTGTTCAGCTTTTTTTCTAAATAAAAATCTAGTATACGGAAGTAGTGCAACTTCGAATCATTTTAAACAATTTGTATACCCTTTTTTTACCACAATATTCATATACAACATATAAAGAATATGCGTATAGTCCGGATCCTTGTAAATAGTAAGGTCCAATAATCGATGTCTGTCTGTCTGTAAGTAAAATCGTTTTTACCAAGCTCCCAGAACAACTAAAAACTTCGGGTTTGGACTGATTTGTCAGCTATAGTTTGAAATAAATTAATAGTAAAAATTAAAAAATACTAAAATACGGTTCCAGGGTTGGATAGTTTTAAATTTTTTGGTGTATCAAAGTATTTTAATAAAACAATATTTTTATTAGTTAAACTTGTTTTATATTTAAATATAAGAATCAAAAAGACAGTTCTAGGGTTTCAAAATGTAACTTTGTTTTTGGTTAAAAAAAAACAACTTACTTAAACAATTTCTTTTCATTATTAGTTAAACTTATTTCATTCACACTTAAGAGAGAAAAATTTGGTCTTTAAATAAAAGTTAATAACTTAAAAAATTTTTATGTTAAAAGAAATATTTGTATAGAAAATTCTTACAACCAAAGAGAAGTTTCCAGCTTTTATTATATATAGAGATAACTATGTTTAATTTTTTAACTAACCATAATTTATATTTTAGGAAGATCTTTACTCAAGAGCTTTTTTATATTCTTCCAAATTCTATTTCAATAACTATTATGACCTACATAACAAAGAAACTAACTCATTTCACAATTTCTAGTATAAAAAAAATTTAATAAACAAACAAAAATTTCTCGTTTCAAACATCCCATTCCCAACATTGCACGTTGATTTATATCGCAATATTAGGTTAACATATTATTTGCACAGAATTTTTCGCTTTTGTTCAGCAGAAATGTACAGTTTCAGAGAAATTAAATGGAGAATGTGGGTTATTTTAAATTGTAGTTATAAAAGTTCTTAGACCCAATATGTCATTACTTTTAATGTACTTTATAATGCTCTTAGCATTATAATTTAAAGCTTCCGGACACATACATATGTTCATATGTTTTACATAACAGCAGCAAAAGTTTATGATTGTATGCTTCAACTACATTCCTATATCAAAATTGTAGGAATAGAAAAAGCACTTGGGTAAAGAACTTTTTAAAATAAATAAAAAAAGTTAAAAAAATAAAGAGTTTTTGTTGCTTTTAATTTTCAATTTGCCAATACCAATCATACTTTTTATAAAGTATAAAATATTGTTTTATAATAATGAAAAGAAAATATTTTTTTCTTTTTACTTTTATATACTCAAAACGTTTAAAATGTTTTAGCCCTGGAACCGCAATTTTAAATTTGCTGATTTTCAATATTTCAGAAAATTTCTGATATATCAGGCTCTGGCGGTCTTCAGAAAATCAATTTCACTTACAGACGGGCATTGCTTATTAGACTACCTTATTGATAAGAACATTTTTAATAAACGTCTAGGTTCTCGCTTATAAAATAACTTCATAAATTTTTTTATGAATTCGGATATTAAAAAATATGTTATACCTCCTTAAGTTGAAATTTAGAAAAAACATATAAATACTATGTGTTCTAGGATACAAATTTAGAAAAAAAAAAATTTACATTTTAAAATTTTTTATTTTGAAAATCATGTTCCTTTTTGCAAGACTGTGTAAAAGTGAGAGCAAAACGAGTTGTCTTGCTCAAAAGTGAAAACAAGAAAATCCAAATATATTAAAAGTACAAATTTTTTTATTCTAAATTAGGATTCAAGCAAAAAAAATACAAAGTTTTTGGGAGCAGCAAAAAAGTTTCATGCTACTGAGGATGTGCAAGAAAAAGGCAGAGTGATGTCTCATTTTAATTCTAAGCTCAGGTCAGCTATTTACATTTATTTAATTGTATAAAGGAGTAGACAAATAAAATAGATTCATATCAAATATAAATTATTTGCTGTGTTTTGTATAAGTTTCTAAGCCTACTATGCTTATTTTTCTTTTGTGATTTTCAAAAATATTATTATTTGTGAATTCTCAAATAGTTCTTGGAAGTCTGTACATAAGATAAGAGGTTTGTGACTATTCAAAATGTGTGGTTGAAGTCTACTGATGATTTGTTATAGCAACAATTAAATGCATATAAACCAAGCTGAACCACCAGCAAATAAATTTCAAATTAAAATATTAAAACAAAAAACAAATGTCAGAAAAAATTGTACTTAGAAGCTCTCTCTCTCTCTCTCTTGTTTTCTTGAGAATTAGAATTTAAGAATTTCATTATTTGAAAAATGTAGCGGGTTTTGGATGCTTTTTTATTTAAAAACAAAAGCTCCCAAGTGGGACATTTCAAACGAAAGCAATGCTTTTTCGAAACCGCTTGAGCCGAAGCAGTAGATTTTGCCGGTAAGCTGTTAATTAGCATTTTCTAAATTTCCCCTTAAGCAGGTGAATATATCATGCGCTTTAACATGCAAACACATAAGAAAATTTTTAAAAATGTCTCGCAAGTCAGAACATAGACGTATAATTTAAAAATAAAGGAACATTTTATTGGCTCAAGTGCATATTAATATTGTCAATTTTCATATGCATAATGTATCTCTTAAGTGCATGAAGTAATTGTGCTTGCTAATTTTATTTATTTTTTTCGCATATGGTCCCAATTGGTCTAAGAATGTTTAATGAAACTGTCGCTATCACTAAAACGATACTTGTATTTACCTTCGAAGCGACTCAATAGAAGCTTTAATAGAAGATTTCAAAAAAATTTTTCATCATTTAGAAACACACAGAAATAAAAGGTTTTGCTATTATTTTTTCGATGATGAGCTTTCATTCCTGGCATCGTTATTTAAACTCAAATAAACGAAGGAGTGAGTATTGGTCTTACTTCAGCAAAACTATTTTCAATACAACTGTTGTATTCAATTTGCATTGAAAATCGCTTTGTAAAATTTTGCAATATTTTCAATACAACTGTTGTATTCAATTTACATTAAAAATTGCTTTGTAAAATTTTTCAATATTTTTGTACTTATTTTTATTTTAATAAATTATAACCATAAGCCATCAATCACATTTTACCTTTATCGACAGCGTGTGCACTAGACTTCTTTATGGTTTAACCTTAAAATTGATTAAAGATTTTTGTGGTGACATGCTTTTAAATTTTCTACAAAGGAAACTAAAAGCTTTTGTGTATACTAGTAAATATATATAAATGTTTAGTTAACAGGTTTTTAGTTGAAAATATTTCTTCTTTCAGAGCATTCATTAAATAATTTAAATAAACTAAATTTTTTTATACTAATAATTGACTATTAATTACTGGAAAATATTTAATAACAATATACAAAACTGAAGTAGTTTTTCCATTTCCATTATCTGCTTCACAACAATTCATGTTGGTTCATTTGTAACATGAATCCAAGTACTTGTACGATTACTCGTACTATTCATGTAGTGGTATTTTGTGCTTCATCATTTAAAATGGTTTCCCTGCTGCTCCTGTTCAAATATGTACAGTTTGTTAAGAATAAATTTTCAAAAATGTTCAAAAGAAACTTTCATACCTAAGAGAAGTACATAACTCTTGTAAACTTTTTATCAAGTAATATTCATATCCTCACAAAAACATAAATGTGAAAAGACGCCAAGTTCCTTTCCGAAATTTCGGCCATCAAAAGAAGTGAGACACAAATTTGGCCAAGTTCGTGTTTGGTACAATACGTATCACTGCAATAGGTATGCATTATATAAATTTGTAATCGTAAGGGTGTTATATAATTTCTAGATAATATGCTAACTTGACAGTTTTCTAATTCATTGCTCACCTAAATCTACTTGTGTACCAAATTTCAGATCTCTAGATATAGCGGAAGTGCTTCATAATATTGATGAGTGAGTCGGTAGGTCAGTGAGTCTGTGAGTATGTCTTAAAATATGCACTTTTTGCACCTCCATATCTCCGGAACCTCTCATTGTAAAACTTTCAAACATACATATAAGGTCACATGAATTTATTCTAATTATGGTTTAAATTTTAAAATTTTACGATTGTGGGGAAGAAATTTATGAGGGGGGTAAAAACAGCTCGAATGGCTTCCTGTAAATATACACACTGCGTGCATTGGCCGGAACTTGGCCTGGCTCACTGCCGCGCGCCTAGATGAATTCTTTCTTAGAAATACATTGAGTTTTATTATTCACGGTTAAGCTAGTTATATGTTACTTATGTATGTAGATATGTTACTTATGTATGTAGATCATCAAGGAAGCTTTATCCAAAAAATATACAGAAAAAAATAAGAGAAAAATAAGATAAATGAATGCTCTAAAAATGACAACAATTATTGGCTCACTTTTGATAATGAATGGTGTCAAATAATTTCAATCTTTTTCGACCAGTTTGTTTTTCTTCTATTTATAAAAAAAAGGAAATTTATGTGTTAGTGCAATTTCTGATTAAATATAAAATTATAAACAAATTTTTTACATTGAAAACGTTTTTTGAACAAAGTGTATACATAAGTATACATAATCGTATATAGATTTATAATATACATTATGTGCAATTTAATCTATGTATAGCAACTCACTTAACTGGTAAGAGTACGTGTAATTGTAAGACCACCTGTACATTTTAAGAAATTGCTTTTCGAATACAAAACAACAATGCATTTGATAAATTGATGCTGCAACCTGGCGCTGCACAGTGCTACGATGGCTGGTTAAAAAGCATATAAAAGTTATATACGAATTTCAAACATTTTTGTAATATACTATAATTAAAGAATAATAAGCTTTATAACTAAATACTAAAGAGAAATATTAACCATTGCTACTAGTATTATAGAATTAAATTTTCTGGAAAAAATATTTCTTTATATACACCCAGAAAAAAGATTAGTTGGAAATGGTTAGGCCAGTAAAATATCATTTGCATTAACTATATTTCAGTTCACACTATCAATTTTTTATTAATCCAAAAAACAATCTATGTTCATTGCCATCAGGGCATAATTGTAACAAAAATATGATTGTGACAATTCTTAAATTGATTGCATCAACCGAACGTGTGCTTTTGTCATGACTAATGAACTACCAACGTTAAAATAAACACTTTCCTTCAGTTGCTGCTTGAGTTTTCTATCATAATTTATAGCAGCTAATTCAAAAACTAACTTTTAAAATTTTCAAGGATATTATGATTTGTGAATTCTCAAATGGTTTTTGAAAGTCTGTGCATAAGATAACAGGTTTGTGGCTGTTTAAAATTTGTAGTTGAAGAAATGCATATAGACATGCTTCAGCACCAGAAAATAAATTTCAATTACAATAAACTTATGAAAATATGTCTAATAATAAATTTCTTAAATTTTGTATTTTTATTTGCGTTTATTGTTCGTTTTTATTGCAGCAACGAAGACCAAATTTTCTTTCACATGTACCAATTATGATATTGTTTCAGTTATATTAACCATATTTTCGGTGGCACGAATAATTTTTATTTCAAATTCCATACTGTTTTATCTGTTGTTGCAACTATTGGGTTAAAGGTTATAATTAAATATATTATGGTACCACAAGAAAATTGATAGTTGGTGCAAACGCCAAAATTCGATTGGCAACAAATTCGGTTGCCTCAACGAATCTGTTTTCTCTATGTATTAATATTTTAATATTTAAATAATTTATAATTCAAATTGTAAGTTAATAAAGCAAAAGAGCTCTAGCAAAAAACATATTAAAGATTGTTTGTTATTTGCTTCTTTTATGATAAATTTTTGTTTGAAGCTTTTAAACTTGTTATGTTTGTATATTGTGACTCTCTACAACATATTAAGAGTTTTAGTATAAACATGATGATAGTATAAACATCATGATGGTGCTTTATAATCAAAAGAAGAAGAAGAATTTATAAAACATTAAAAATATACTTTCTTACCTAAATAGGTAAGTCTATGATATATTAACAGCTTGCTGGTATAACAAATTTTGGTCTAAGAGTATGAAAAACAAGGGAACAAAATGAGAGAAGAGAGGGCTTGTTTTATAAATTCAACGCCGTTTAAGAGGTCTGGGGGTAAACTACCAGCTTAGTCGCATTTCTTTAAGATTAAAGAGCACTCAACTTTTCTCCAAGCCTCTACGTTTTCTTCAGATCTTGTTTGTTATATTTTCTTATACTCTATTGTATTTTATACTATTCTGCTTCGTCAAGCATAAATATAATTTCATTTCTTTCTCAGTCAAATTTGGCGACATTTAATTAAAATTTATCAAATTTTTGTGACTTTTTGATTGTGCAAAGAATTAATAGCCTACTACAAAACAGAGTTTTTTTTTAAATTTATTCTAGTGCTGAATTATGGTTTAAACTCAAGAGGAGTAACTTATTGAACCATACCTTAAGTGAAAATAATATACGTTTTGCAGCAAACTATCAATTCTTTATACAATCAAAACGGCACAAAATTTGAAAACTTTTAATTAAAGTTCGCCAAATTTTACTGAGAAAGAAATTATATTTATGCTTGACGTGATTCACTGATTTTAAAACACTTAGTTGCATGTCTGAGTTGCATGTCTAACTTGCATTTCTGATATCTCGAATAAGCCACTGAAGGCTATTTTGTCGAGAGGGCGAAAGCGGCACAGAGGCACAAAAGGTGCATGATATTTTTTTCTTTTTTTTCTTCAGTATAAGCAGTGTTCATTAAAAGGGAGACCCATGCGCTTGGTGTGTATAACCGTTACCGTGGCCATGAGTCTCCGCAAGTACAATTTGGGCAAATTCAAAGTTACCTAACTTATTAGAGTCGGGACGAGCCCAGAGAGAATAAGCAGTTTGGCTTGTTTTACCATCTGGTTTGCACGTATTTATAAGGGCAGCATAAATTGGGCTACAAGAGGAGAATCAGAGAACGTAGGGATTTTCACAACCGATATCCTTTTTTCATTATTTTACAACTCTGCCAATTTTGCCTTTTGCACGTTTTAATAATTCAGCGCCTCTGGTGTCAATGAGCCGCATTAAATTTCTAAGCTGTTTTTAATTTAGTTGACTATGATTCTGCTATATAGTACCGATGGAGGAAGGCACTCTGATGTTACATTAGGATTACTATCCGCTGAAGCCGGTGTAGTTCAATGACCAGTGCCTATGCCTTCATCAATTAAACTTTCCTAAAATAATTGATGCAAAGGGATACTAATGCATATCAATAAAATGGGTGGTGTAATTATTTAATGACTGTCGGAACCCGGCTCGAAAGTCCTCTTTCGATTTTGTAGTCAACATACTAACTACTTCAGTCAAAGTCACCCAGACAGATTATAAACGATGTGTGCGTAGCCATGTTAAATTTATGACTTGTCATCACATTTAATTATGTGCAGTATTTAAGGGATTTTGGATTAGGTATCGCTTAAATATTGGTTATAATTTGGATATCGCTATACGATATCAGTTGAAATTTTAGCATATTCATTGCCTTTCGATGGCAATTAATCATTTGGGTGATTAGCTTAATCCAGCTAAAAATGGTTTAAAAAATAAAATATAATTTAAATAAGGGTACTACAGTATCCATTTGGATCTCTGGAATATTTGCTATATAGCTTAGATTAACGTAACTTAATCGATCTTAACAAACTAAATATGATTTCCCAAATTTAAATTATTTATTATGATTTTCTCTTTTTTTTTTTTGATTATCACTACTTATGTATTATTTATAACTATCACTAAGTTTATGTCCGACAGTGGTCGGGCCTAATACTTATATTTTAGATTTAAGATTGGAATATTAATTGTTAGTTCATAATTGAAGATACAATAAATAAATAAATGTATTAAAAAAAAAAAAAAAATATTATGATATTGCGCAATGGGATTTATCAAAATAACCCAAATTTTAAATTAATTTTCATATTTAACACATAATTCTTTTTTTTTTTTTGCTTCATTTTTGAATGAATAACAACACTGTAAGCTGGAAGTTTTTGTTTTTGCATGTATTCAATTGTTATTTTTGTAATAACCCAGCGTTGAAACTCAGAAGACCTTCATACTTAAGGCCTTAATAAAGGCCTGCTCAGGAATTTTTTTCGATACCATTACTATTCTTATCTAACTGCCAAATAATGCCTTATAGAAGGCCTCGGCTTTTCCGCATAAAAGATAAGGTACAACAGTCCGCATTCCATTCTATGAGAAGGGAGAATAGATGGAGAAAAATTTTTTGTTTTGTTATTTTACCAAAACAAAAGCAAACGAATTCATGTTTTCTAATCAGTTAACATTCTTATGTAACTTCTGAAGAAGGCCTCATAGAAGACCTCTATAAAGTAAATAATTATGGGATACATATTCCCTTCTATAAGAAAGGAGAACAGAAAAGTGTAAACTACGAGTATTTTGTTTTGCTTTTTTGCCAAAGCAAAACCAGAAAAAATAAGATGCTATTATAAAAAAATAATTCCATATAAAAATCATGAACACAAAATACGCTTAAAAAACACTATGTGTTGGCCTTTTTGAACACGTCGGACCTGTTTCTCAAAACCTACAAGTGTTGTAAAACAAATAAAGCAGTTGGGAAAATATTTTATTTTCATATAAAAAATATATTCTCACAATTATTTTACTTCTATTTCAACACTTGCAAGTTTTGAGATACAGGCTCCAGCAGTTTAAAGCATTTTAGCAAATCTTTCAAGGCTTTTAAAGGCCATTCTCTGGAAGGGTTTTAAGAGCCAGTAATTTGAAGGCCTTTCAGAATGTCTGCCGAAAGAAGCGGGAATGGAAGGCCTACTCCGCAATGACAACGTGTGTAAAAAAGATATGAATATGGACTGGAGCGAGCAGGCCTTGTACATTTAAAATAATGCCTTTTAAAAGGCATCTGTACTCCTTCTTTCCTGCTGGGAAAATACAAACTCACACTTACAGACTTCCATGCCATCCTATTGGTATCTATGGTTTCCTTGGGTTTTTTTTTGTCTGTGCGTGCGAATGTTTGTAGCAGCATTCTGTACAGTTGTTGCTAATGACAGCACACACATATAAAATTCTATTTAATAAATATTTCATATTAATTCTGTTCAAATAAATTGTTGCTGAACATTGCAAAAACAAATTATTTTTAAATTTTGTAAATAATATTATGTCTTATTATTACTTATTTTTGTAAATAAAATTATTCAAATGCAAATGGTACTCGTCGTACTATGATATCCATGAGAAAAACCAGGGCTTTCTTTTTTTGCTTGGGTTGTTCTTTATAAATAGTTTTAAAAATAAAAATGTTCGCTTGGGAATATACCTATTGAGAATAAAAATTATTTCTTTTATTATTTATAAATTCCCAAATGGAAAATTTTAGTTTATTTAAAAAAACAGCACTTCGTATTAATGGAAGCTTTACAATTGAATAAGTGTAGAATTTAAGCACGAAAATATATTTTTCTTTGAAAAAATTTTTGATTCGCATACAGTAGTTGTTCTGGTTTTTGACATAAAATAAATTTTATTGGAACAATAAACTTTGAAGTATAAAGGACACAACTGTGTTTTTTGCACAATGTTGTGAAAATATTTACAGAGAAAAAAATTGCAAGAAGAAATTTTAGTTAAGAAAAAATATTTTAATAAACGCTCAGAAAATAAGTTGAAGATTAGTTGGATCCAAATACGAGTATCAACGTTCGCTTTGCTCTATATAAAAATCAAAACGTAAATTCACAATGTCTGCTTTAAGAGAGGAAAGAAATAAAAACTTAAAACTAAAATTTGCTATTGAAGCAAAAATTGTGAAACAATTCGGCGGTAACTACATTTCACATATCGTCCCTACCACGTCAAGCTATCCAATATGCAAATTTGAACTTTTCAGAAGAGGGCGAAGAACCGTTAATTATGAATTTAAGGTCAGCGTATTTCTAAAAGTGAAAGGCTTAAAATATTTCTTATTGAGTTATCTATCGTCCGTTAGAATTTCAGCATTTTTAACCGAGGCATATCGTAAAAATTATAGTAGTATATAGTATATTATCATGATTTTTGATGATTTATTTTCCTCTTTTTTTAGTACGTAACGATCCTCTAGGCACTAAAACTGTAATAACTTGGTAATTTGTAATAGTAGATGTTAAAAATTTTGCACACATATGCATGATGGTATAGGGAATACTAATCCACAAAAAACTCAATTTTGAAATTTTTGCTGATAGGTTGTTTGGTCATTAAGGTGACGATATATGATTTTTACAAAAACTAATTAAAATTATAAAGCATATTTTATTTATAATACAACATCTCCGTTTTTTTATAAAAAGTAAAATTTATGAAATAATTAAATTATAAAGTTTATATTCTTTATAAAACATTGTTAAGGGACAATTTCACCAACTTATTTAAATATCAATTCATATTTAAAAGCAATTTTTCCATATAAAAATTAATTAAAATCGACATTTAAATATGAATTGATATTTAAATAGAGTTGGTGAAATTGGCCCTAATAATAGAAATAAAAATACTAATGAAACAAACATATTACAATCTAATAATATAATAATAATAATTATGTAGGTGTTTGTTTGTTTGTTTTTGATACGATAACTTTTACGTAAATTGATAGCATTTCCAATTGACATATTTCTGTCATATGTTTTTAAATGATTATCCATAATTTTTCTAAGTTTAATATGAAAAGAATTTCTTCTGTAAATTTGTTCATTTATAACGTTCTTCACAATATAAGACCTGGGTGTACCATGGTATGCAATTGTAACTCCAGGTATCCATTTTGGTGATGTTTCAATTTTAAAATACATATATCTCATCTCCGATTTTAAACTCATTCCTTTTCCTTGCATTATTATTATAATATTTTTGAAAATTCGCTACCTTATTCTTCATCTCCTCCCTAATAAATTTGTTGTTAATATGTTTTGAGCTTGGTTCTATCATGTTATCTGTAACGGAGATCTTAGTTCGTAAACGCCTATGTAATAAAATTTAAATCTTTGACTGGAGTATTTCGATATTCTAACAATGCATTATATATTTGTTCTTTCGTTTCAGATGTTTTTAAAATTCTTTTAGCAATTCCTACAGCTCTTTCAGCTAGACCATAACTTCTGGGATAATTTGGGCTACTAGTTATTATTGTAAAATTTCATCTTCTAGAAAATTCTATAAATTCGTACGAGCCAAACGGCATATTATCTCTAATAATAACTTTTGGTATAGCGAACTGTGAAAAAACTTTTGTCCAAATTTCAATTACATTCGATAATGTTTTAGATTTTAAATGAATCAACTCAATCCATTTACTATAATAATCTATTATAATCAAAAAATTCTTTCCACGATATTCTAAAATATCACAACCAATTTTTTCAAATGGTAAATTTGGAATATCATGTGGTACTAACGGTTCTTTAATATTTCTTGACATTTTCCACATTTTAAAATGTAATTCTTTATATCTTCATTCATATTCCTCCAATAAAATAATTCAGCTGCTCTCATTCTAGTTTTTGATATTCCAATGTGACTCTCATGTAATTTTTTCAAAATATCGCATTTCAAATTTTTCGGTATAATTATACGATCGTTAAAAAATATTAAATTATTATTTACCGTAATATCGTTTCTCAAATTATAATACAATTTTATAAAATCTGGTATTTTGTCTTTTACAGGCCATCCTTCTGAATAATACTTTCCTATCAAACATAGTTAGTTGTTCATCATTTTTAGTTTTATTTTTAGATCTTTCCAACGTTCTATCTGTTACATTTATACTATGTATCATTTCCGTTATACCATTCTCGTGCTCCATATCTCCAGTGTCAATAAAGTTTCTGGAGAGATAATCTGCAGCAACAATACTTTTACCGGGTTTATATATTACCTCTACATTATATGGAAACCTTTTCAACCTTAATCTTCTTCTTAAAAATTGTTTCTAATGGTTTATGACCAGAAATAATAGTAATTTTTTGTTGAAAATTTTTACACGAAAATACTATTGCCAGAAATTGTTTTTCAATTTGTGCATATTGTTTTTCCGTATTCGATAATGACCTTGAAGCTACTAATGACCTGAATTACTACATCTTCTTTCTTGTTAAAGGGTGTAAAGGCTTCATTAGTCTTTACTTTCTGTTGCTGTTCTGTGCCGTTCTTTTCCGTATAAAATATATTGCAATTACTTTTTCTGTGAAAAAAATCAGCTGGCAACCTATAGAATTGATTACACTTATACACAAAGTATCACAACACACTAATACATACACACTTTTGGCTGTCACTTAACGTTGAATTCTATTTTCTACAGATCTGTCCGCAACAGAACAGAACGAAAAAGGAAAAACTAACCACACATACAGATTTTCAATTAAACAGAAACTAAACAGCTGATTCAGAACAGAACAGCACGTACAAACTAATTCTCCCTTTAGAATAACATGATTTGATACCATACATTTAATTTTATCAAAACATTCCTCGTGAATGGGTAATATTATATAATCTGTATCCTTTTTAAGCAATTCTCTCAAAGGAGACGTAATGTTCGCTAAGTTTGCTATAAATTTTCTTAAATAATTAATGAGATTTAAAAACGATTGAAGACTAGTTTTATCTTTTGGAAAGTTGAGTGCTAAAATAGACTCTAGACGTTTCTTATCTGGTCTTATACCATTATTTGAAATAATGTGCCCTAAAAAATTAAATTTTTGTACTCTTAATTGAACTTTGTTTTTATTCAATTTTACATTCTGTTCTCTAGCCCTTTTCAAAAACATGTTTAAATTTGTATCATTTTCCTCTATTGTTTTACCTCCAATTATTATATCATCAATATATATATATTCACTCCAGGTAAATCACCAAATGTTTCATATATCTTTGAAATACTTCGGAAGTTTATAACAACCAAAATGCGTACTAAATGCAACCAAATAAGTAGATTCCTCCGTCAATGGTACATGCCAAAATCCACCTTTTAAATCAAAAACCGAAAAATATACATATTCTATTAAGTTTGCACTAATTTCTTCAAAAGTTGGTATTAAATAATGATTAGGAATCACATATATTTACTTAATTCCCTAGGATCTAAACATAAACGTAGACTACCGTCCTTTTTTTCACGAATAACTAAGTTGTTGTTTACCCATGCTTGAGGTTTCTCTGTTTTTTCCAATATGTTCATACTAACTAATTCATCTAATTTATTCTTTAGTTTTGGTTTAATCTTTGAAGGAACTCTTCTAGCTGAATGTGAAATTGGTATAGCATTTCGAAACAATTTTAATATTGTATTCTTTTCGAAACTTTCCGACCCCTTCAAAAATATCTTTATATATAATCTGTAAATTTTCTAGCAAATCAGTTGATTTCTCTAAATCATAAATTCGTTTAATTAATCCTAATTTAACATATGTATCCCTACTTAATATTGGTTTGTATCCATCATTAACAATTAAAAATAATTCTCTAGAAGTAATAGAAAAGCAAGGAAGTTTAATTTCACCCAGAGGATGTATTTTATGTCCACTGTATGTTTTTAAAGTAACAGTAGTAGATTTTATCTTTGGATGCTCAGATATACGACTTAAAATGGATATTGGAAAAAAGCTTGCATCAAAGGTAGTTCTGTATAATTGTTCTTGTACTCTTTGTATGCTTATTTCCACATATAGTTTCAATTAAGTTATTCCGTTTTTGTAATAAAATTATTTCATTATTTTTGTGAAGTTATTTCATTGTTTTAATGAAATTATTTCATTGTTTTAAAGAAATTATTTCGTTATTTTAATGAAATTCATTTCGTTGTTCTCGTTGGAAATTATCTCGTTGTTTTAATGAAACTATTTCGCGGTTTTAATGAAATTATTTTGTCTTTTTAATGAATTTATTTCATTGTTTCGATGAAGTTCCTTCATTGCATTGATGACACTGTTTAATACATTTGACGTAGTTTTCATTAAAATAATTTTAACGAAACTGGTTTCATTAATCCAACGAAGCGTAACGTTTGTTGAATTTTAATGAATTTTTTCATTGGATTAATGTCGAAATTTATAGAATTTATGAAAACAATTATTTCAGTGTAGGAACTATGTAGATTGTTTGCCTCTCTAATTTTAAGGTATTTTTAAGGAATATTTTTTAAATGAGCAAATATTATGTATTGAAAATGTATTGTTGCAGAAAGGACAAATATTAAGAAAATAAATATTACATATCTTTCGTAATGGACTTCATTTAGAGTCATTTGATCTCCCAAAAAACCTAAAAAAATTTTATGTTTAAAGCCCGCCCTTTAGATAATGAAGTATTTTCCACCACGGCAACCTGTGTTGAGCCCAGATATAATTTTTTTTAATTTCACGCATATTTTAGATTTATTTGAAAATGGCCAAACGGAGTATCTTCAAGATCTTTGAAATGCACGACGGCTTCACTTATAGACACACTAATTTTTTTAAATAAAGACTAAACTATGTAATTTTTGGTCTCACTGTTACTTTATTCCTGGGTGAGGTGGGGGGGTTATAGTTTTGTTATGATCTGTTACTTTGTGGAAGGTGGGGGGGTCAAAAATCGGAGAAAACAACGTTATATAATATACGGACAGCCCCTAACTGCATGTAGAAATACGTGAGAATTTACCAAAGGAATTTAGAGAGAGAGCGAGAGAGAGAGTTAGCAAAGTACAAAGGTGGTTAAACCAAAATACAAATAAGTACAATGTTTATAATTGTAAATTATGAGGGGGTGCTCACAGCATTCATAATTTTTCGTTTTATTACTTTAAAAGGTTTTAATTTATGAGTACCTTCTGAATACCCCAAATGTGTTTATTTTAACATAACGACGAACTTAAAGGGAAATGCAGAATGAGATGAAAAAGTTAATATATTTCTCAAAATAGGCAAAATTAAATACGTATAGTATTGGGTACATCAATTATAGTCTTTTTTTTTGGAATATGCAACTTTAGCTGCTTTCACTTGGTGACCTTTGCAACAGAAGAAGTTCAATTTACATATATGTGGTATAATTTTTACGTTTTTCTACTTTTCGTCCAAGTTATACAACGAAGAGTACTTCTCAATATCATCGGATGGTATAAAATACATTTTAATCCCTGGATAAAAAGAAAATGCATTGGGTATAAGAAGGTTTTTTGACTTTGCCTTTTAAGTATTGGGTGTTTTTTATTGAGGTATAGAACTTTAAGTTGGCATCACTTTTTTTAACTGGCGGCCATTTTGTCAGCTGTCAAGTGATTAATATTTAATTTGGTTTGCCATTTCATCATGAACAGGTTGACAAAAGAACAACGCTTGCAAATCGTGCAAATTTATTTCGAAAATAATGGTTCAGTTCGCGAAGTTTACCGCAAGCTCCGTCCATTTTATGGTCGACATAATCGTCCATCAGAGCAATTAATTCTGTTAACCATGGATCGTTTTCGCACTACGTTTACTCTATGTGATAATACGCATCCGCAGAGACGTCGAACAGTGCGCACCGAAGAACCAATTGCCGCTGTAGAGCAAAGTGTTGAAGAGGACACGAATGAATCGATTCGCCACCGGAGACCGGTATAGAGCCATGATAACCGACTATTTTGTTCCCGAATTGGATGGCATGAATGTGGATGAGTTGTGGTTCCAACAAGACGGCGCTACATGCCACACAGCGCACGTCACAATCGATTTATTGAAGGAAACATTCCATGAGCGCATAATTTCGCGGAATGGACCTGTCAATTGGCCACCAAGATCGTGTGATTTGACACCATTGGATTATTTTCTTTGGGGATATGTGAAGTCGCTCGTCTACGACAACAAACCAGAAACGTTAGGGGACTTGGAAGCCAACATTCGTAGCGTTATTGCCAACATACGGCCCCATATGCTCGAAAAAGTGGTTGAAAATTGGACCTGTAGAATTGGCTTTATTCGAGCCAGCCGCGGCGGCGACATGCCCGAAATCATATTTAAACATTAATGGCATAAAATTATCCTTCCAATAAAGCCAAATTGATGGACATTAAAACGATTTTCTTGTGTTTTATTTCAATTCGAAGTTCTATACCTCTAAAAAACCACCCTGTATATGTTAAAAGCTTTTTGATTTGCTTCACCTAAAGCTTTTAAATTTTTCCTAGCGTTACTCGATCTTTCTCGGCTTTTTAATTTATAGTTGTGCAATTTAATTTCATTTTCATTTAATTTTTCTCTGTACCGTTTACAATTCTCGTTGTGTTTATTCATCTTGATTTAAATAATTGAATTATAGAATGCTCTTCAAAAAATAATTACTTATTAAAGATAATATATTTTTAATATATTTAAATTTCACACAAGCGATGTCGTACGAGACAAATTTTGCATAGGCGCCTAGTTCGCAATTCTTTTTATTTTCAAAATATTTTGTTTTTATTTTAATTACAATAAAAATGTGTGTTTGTAATCATTACTTGATGATTTTTTTTTGTATTGATACAAAAGGGTGTTTTTCAATGCCGTAAGTTCCATTGTGAGGTTCATTTAAATTAACGGAAATGCAAAGCAAAATTTTATAACAATTTTTCATCGCATTGAATCTTATGCACTACTTTCTAACTTCTGATATCCTTACGGAGATCTAAGAGAGAAAACCTCAATCTATAACGATTAGCGCTAAGAATATTTTTCAAAACAAAAGTTGCTCTTCAAATTAAAAAAAAAAATTTGAAAAAAAGTTTCACTTCCTTGACTTTGGACATGAATATCTCGAAATGAGTAAAAAATATATGTAAAACTTTTTCAGATGTATTAAATTTTATTGTTTTTCATTCAAAATTTGCAACAAAAAATATTTCAGGAACTTTTAATTTTTCGTCTCAGTAGACTTTCTGAGAGAAATGCCCATATTTTTGAGTACATTTTTTAATTTTAGATTTTTAGTTACGTGAGTCCGAGTCCGAGTCTGATTGTTTTTCATGCATATTTCGCATTTGTGATGTTTTATTTTACATGCTTCAAATACTTTTCTAAGAATATTAAGTCCTTATTCCTGGTTATTAATAATTGTTTTTCATAAAAAAATTTAACATTAATTAAGCTTGCCTAATGTTTACAAAGCTTTATCTCAATTATGATCATATTTTTTGTTGAAACGCATTATGAATCAATGCAGTAATTATTGTTCCTCTTACTGCAATTTTTTCCTCAATTCGGTATTCATCAGCATCTATGTATCTCCAAGGTTTCATTAATTTACAATAATTTCTATAACAACAGAGTATTGTGCATTGTATTTTTCATTTAATTATTATAAAAAAAAACATAGAACCCCTATAAAAATTTAGACACCAAAAAGTAATTTCGTTCTCAAGGATGATTTGTCACACACACACACACACACACAAAAAGAGACTATACTCGTAAAAAAGCAAATTACTTTTGTGAAAAGTATAAAAATTTCGGCAACGACAAAATCAATTTGTAACAATTTTAGCTTTGTTGTCAGAAATTTGTAATTAAAATTTCTTCTCTGCGGATAAATACACATGTTTATATGTATGTATCTATGTATGTATGTACATACATATGTAGATAAGGTTGATTTTTATATTACATTAGCTTTGTTCTTTGTTTTTTAATACATTTTTATGAATTCGATAACGAACAAAAAACAGCCATAAAAAATTAAAAGCAATTGAAATGCCTAGAAAGCCATATTATTGTTTTTGTTGTTATTTAATCCTGCAAACGAAAATATTCAAAACAGGTTTTTCTTTACAGTCCGTTTATATTAGTACACATAACAACGGCAACAGGAATATAAAAAAAAAATGTTATAAAAATCCTTCAACAGCACAAACAGCAGACGTCCATAATTCTTAAATTATACCGTTTATTTGTGTTGTTGTTGTTTACGTTTGCATTGTTTAATTTGGAATTTTGACTAAAGCATTTGTCTGACAGTCTGTCTGGCAGATTGAATTTTATGCGTGAAGTACACAGGGGATGATTGCATTTGAGATCGACGTTTATTATTTGCATTCATTCATTTACAATTTATTTGAACGAAATGAAACCAAATCAAACGAGAGACTAAATGAAATGCAAATTTTTTTAATATGTGTGAGTGTGTGTGTGTGTGTGTGTGCATGTGTTTTTTAAGTGAGTGCGTACGCGCGATTAGAAGTTCTGTGCGAATACACTCAAAGAAATTATTTAAGAAAAACTGCAAATATTTACAACTTATCTCAAAACTTGCAGCATACTTTTAGGAGCTAAGAAACTGTTTGCGGCAACCACAACCCAAAGAAATTCAAGTCTTTTGTGCTTATTCTAATTATTTACCTACATGGAAAAGTTCTTTTTCAACTTGTTTCCTTCTCCACAGTTTGTGGTTTTATTTCTTTTATTTTTATTATTTGTTACAATGAAACTTTGTATAAAGCAAGGAAAAATTAATTGGTCGATTTGAACACGCTAGACTTGTCCTTAGGGTTTTTCATACAGTATTTTCTGGGGGAAAAATCTCGGGAAATTTTTACGGGAATTTCGGGGATTTCTTATATTTTTTATGGCAAATTTAGTTTAGATGACGATAGTAGTAATTTTTTTAAGTACTTCTGAGAACTAATTTTCGAAAATATATGAAAATGTAATTCATATGAAAAAATTATTTTGCGTAAAAGTAAACGTACTGGTAGGTAGCTTAATCACCACTTGGGCAAAATTCATAAAATAAAAAAAGTGTTAAAACGGACAACTCTTCTATAAGGAATATTAACAAAAGCACATTTTTTAATGTCTGAAACTAGTGAGCCTTTATTCGTCACAAGCGGAATGAAACGACCGAAATTTAGTTCTTATAAAATTAATAAAATTAAAAACAAAAATGCATAAGGAAGTATATCGTCAATATTAAATATTAAAAGAGACGAAAGGTTTCTTCGGACACTCTGATAGAGCTATGCTGTTTAGCTATACATAATAAATTTCATGGTTTAAATAACAATGCAATAAAATTCTGTAATTATCATGAATAACAACCGCATGTTATAAATATTTTTCATTTCGAGTTTATCATTTCAAATAAATATATTTTTAAATGCTTTTTAAAAAGAGCTAAGAAACTTTTAAAAATATGGACGTTTAAACATCAACAAAACTTCTATCTTTTTATACCCTTCACAAAACATGGTATAATAATAGATTTGTCATTTCGTGTTTAATTTCCAAAATATTAATATGAAACACTCAAAACTATTTATATATATTCTGGGTCCTTATGAATAGGGAAGACGAATAAGCGATGTCCGTATGTCCGTCTGTCCGCCCACCTGTCAGTCCGTCCGTAAATCTGTCTCTACATGAAATCGGTTTCCCGGAGGTCCCAGAAAACCTATAAACTGTGGTTTTGAATTGATGTGTTAAAAATTTACCGAAATAAATTAGTATTGAAAATAAGCAAAATCGAAAAGACGCTTTCAGAGCTGGAAATTTTAAGTTTTTTTTGGTATAAAAAATTAACTAGCTAAAACTAGTTTTGGGTTTTTATCAAATAATTTTATTTTATACTTCAGAATTAACTTAATATTTAAAGTATAAAAAAATCAAAGATATTATTCCAGCTTTGGAAAACTGGAACTTTTTTTGGTATATTAAAATAGCCTACTACAAGTAATTCTTTCTTTTTTTAGAAATCAAACATATTTTGTATTCAAGACAGAAATAGATTGATAAATGAAATAAGAAAAATATAATAACATGAATTCACGGTTGGAAAATCAATTTTTTTTTTGGTATATAAAATTAAATTTAAATTTTTTTCTTTTCATTTAGAAATTAAATATAATCGATGTTTTAGAAAGAAAAGTTCGCTATACAAAACCAGCAAAATAAAAAATACATTTATACAGCTGCATAACTTAAACTTTATATGGTATTTAAAAGTAACTGAATAAAAAAATTCTTTCTTTTACCTGATTTACACTAAGCATTTTTTCATGAAATTTCATGAATTTTGTTGCACGCAACTTTTTCTATTTGCTAATTGTAGCGATATAAAAGATAATTTTATATAAAAAAGGACGTAGAATGATTCTCTGATGCATTTTGGGCAACGTTTTTGATATAAATTTCTCTTCCAGGCCTCCTATTGATAAATAAAATTTTTTCATGCAACTAATTTCATGAAAAAAATGCTTAATGTAAATCAGGTATTTGTCATTTAAAAATATTTTATGTTTTAGAAAGGAATAAATTAGTACTAAAAAACAGAAAAATCAAAAATATGGTTCCAGGGTTGGAAAATTTTATTTACAAAAAAAATAGAAACTAAATAAAAATAATTCAATTTCTTCTTCATTAAATATATTTTATATATTAGGAAGGCCTCTACTCAAGAGTTTTCTTATCTGAAATTTTTATATGAACGTCTAAGTTTACCATAAACATTAGTTTTACGAAGATTTCTGATATGTTGCGTATTATGCAAAAATTCATGTGTGTTTTAAAACAGGAATTTGTTTAAGTATCATTATGAATAGTTATTTAATTCAGTTTTTAGTGTTGGGATCAAAATGGTAAAGGCTGGCAATTGTTTTAATTTATATTCGTATTTATATGCAGATTCCAGTTGCTTTAGATGTGGGTGAATAAATTCCCATTAGAAAGTGCTATCTCTGCTAAAGTCATCTCTATTTATTATTATTATGTTTATACTCCATACTTACTCTGGTGCACGGTATATACGATTTGGCACATCCGAATATAGCACTATTACTTGTTAAAATAAGCTCAAAAAATGACTTTTTTTTACCTTTACTTAAAAAAATCAATTTTTGGACACGCGCTGTTATTCGTGAAAACAACAGAATCATATTATGAAATCAAATTCACTGCAAATTTTTCAAAATTTTTCCATTTATTTTCCACTATTTTCTTTTGTCATGTCCTTAAACAATACAAAAATAAATTGAGCAATAGTCCTCATTGTTTCACCCACTTCAAAGAAAGATACAAAATAAAATCAAACATTTCATTTCGTTTGTTTTCGTATTACCCTTTTAAGTAGATACAAAAAATCAAAACAAAAATAAATTTATAACTGTAATAGTGTCGCATGTTTTTTACGCAAATCAAGTCCCAGGTCCTGTGTCGTGGCATAAAGAGCATAGCTCTAATAAGGAAATTTAATTTTATAAGAGTGTGTTATATAAAGAACTGAGATTATATAATTTGTTTGACTTACATATTTATAAAACTTTTTAATTTAATATATCTCATGAATCGTTATTTGATTTTTTTATAAATTCAACTAAATAATAATAATACATAATAATTATAATGCACTTAGCGGGAGTTTCCAGAAAAATTAAAAATCATTGCCGCTTTCAGGGGAAAGGAAAAAGTCCGGGAAATGAAAAACTCTACTTATGCTCAACATTAACAATTTTTTTTTGGCATGTATAATGCTGCACGATGTTTATGACATAAACAAAATTCCAATTGGAGTTTCATTGAAATTTTTTATTGTTTCACTTTTAAAATAACAAACGAAAACCAAAACTTTCGCTCCTGTTCATGAAAGACTTTTGGTCGGCACATCCATTGTTTATCAATGGAATAAACAAACAAAGGAAGCAGAATTTAACAGACAAAAAAAAAAGATTCAATATGATGTTGAAAAAGGCAGCTGCTGGTCTCTAGCGAACACACACAAAGGACACGCACTTAACGCATGCTATTGTGTGTAGAACCTCTTAGTTGCATGCGTTTAGATTTTTTCCTCTTGTTCATTGTTGTTGCGCTATTTTGCCTATGAAAGCTGTAAGTGCTGAGAGCAGAGTCATTCGAGGTCCAAACAGCATTAGACCATTAGTCATTTGGCATTTATTAACATTTCTGATGAAGCAATTCTTCATCCTGTTCTTTCCTTTTTTGCTATTAGAAGGAAGATTCACAAAGCATGAATGACTGGCACATGAATGATTTGAAATAATTTTTTGCTTAATATTTTAATACTTTGTTCACCTCACCATCCCCCTAAATCTATGCTTACGTTTGTATTAGAGATGAACACGCTGTAGTACGATTTTTTATGATCATTCCGTGATTGTGGAAATTTTTGAATTGTGATTTGAAATTTCTAAAAAACGAATTAGTATTTAATATTAATATTATATGCCTAGCCTAAATAATTTCTTATTTAAGTTCATAAATTTGACTTATCTCTAGTGAACGTGATTGGTTGTTATTTACACTCACGTAAAATGTTCACGTTTAGCGTGAGTCCAAAATAGCAATGTTCTACTTGAGTCCTCATAAGTAATTTTCTTGCAAATTATAACAAGTAAAAAGTTACTCACGATGCCATCCCTTGTATCGTATGTAATTACTTTTTGTTGGTTTATCCTATTTGCATTTATTAAATACAACACACGTCTAACAGAATAATTATATGTGTCAACATTTTGATTATATTATTAAAATTCTAATAGAAGACGAATATACAAAATAAGATCTTTTTCCTTTTTTCTTTTTTTCGAATTTATTTATTCAACCAACAAATTTAATTAAAATTTTTATAGAAGGACTTACAAAATATTTAACTAGTTAATACGGTGTCATTGGTTACTTCAGAAAAATTATATTATTTAAAAAAATTATAATAATTGATTATAGGAATAAGGCTGAAGGCCAAACAGAATCACGTTTATTTCGGAACCACCCTGTCTTGTCTGTCCGTCTTTTCTCTCGAGAACCGTAAGAGCTACATGCCTTAAATGTTCGCAGAATATGTAAGACTTTAGCCGCTACAACAGCAAATATGTATATCATAGTTAAAAATAAAAGTGTCTTATAAAGCGAACAACGAAAAATATTGTAATCCTATGGCTGAGTGTTAGCGATGCTAGCCTCTCAGTCCAGAGTGGGTTCGATTCGCACCATAGACCCTGGGTGTTTCCTGCTAATAGCTTCGCGAGTTGTGTTTGTAAAAAAAAATAAACCGACAATTATTTATAGACGCTTGAAATTGTCACAGTTATCGTATTTTTATGCAGACTACAACAATTAACATTGAAACTTAAAAAGTCAAAATTAAAGGGTATTCTATCAGTTAATGTAATTTTGACAACTAGCTGTATCTTGAAAACCGTACGAATAAACTCTTAAAATTTTCAAAAACAATAAAGCTAGAAACTCCAAAAATCAAAAAATATCGAAATAAAAAATGCAAAAAGCGCTTAAATGAAAAATATCAAGAAAAAATAAAATAAATCGCTAAACTGCAAAAATGTCACCAAAAGTAAAAAAGTTTAAAAATAAACTAAAAAATATATTGCAAAAACCTGAAAAAATCATCAAAACGAAAAAAAACTGTTAAAATAAATATATTTATTCTTATAAAACAAAATAAAATCGACAAAAACCGAAAAAAGATCACCAAAAACGGGAAAACCGCCAAACTAGAAAAATCGATAATACTGAAAAATCAACAAATACTGAAGAGAAAGCAATCGCACCCTTTGTGTACAAGTTAAAATCACAATTTTTGAATTATAACCATAAATTGGATCACCATCATGGTCACAGTCCTCACAGTGGAACCAATGCGGCAGTTTATAAACGAGCCGTCCAATTGTAAGGACGACATTTAAGGAGGTGTCACCAAGCTTAAGTCTGGAATTCGGACTATATATCTCTAAAAGAGGCGGAGCTACAAAGACGCAAAGTGGGCATTATCGGGGTAATGAAAAAATTCAAACCAATGCCCAGGTGATGTTTTTGATCTGATAAAAATAAAAGTTTCACACATTTAGGCAGTTTCGATTACAGTTAAGGAAATATTCGAGAGAGAAATTTTTAATTTTTAACAAAAAATTTGGTATCAAAAGCACTTCATCAGCAACAGATATACATGATATACTTGGGTAGAGCTTGTTATTAGCATCAGCTTTTTAACTTGAATCTTGCTAATGAAATGGGATATGAGAAATGATTATATTGTGTTTACAATCATTGGAGCTATGCTCTTTACAGCGCGATACAGGAGTTAGGACGTGATTTTCGTAACAAAAATAATCGGCACTATTACAGTTATAAATTTATTTTTGTTTTTATTTTTTAATATTTAAAAGCAGAGTAAGGAAATAAATGAAACAAAATGTTTGGTTTGTTTCGTTCTCTGAAGTGAGTGAAAGAAAAATGAAACAAAAACAATGATATCGATTGCTCAAGTTGTTTCTGTATTGTTTTTGCACATGAGCACAAGCCAGAGAATGAAGCCAGATGCTTAAACCGACTTACAGCCGCCACCGACAGTTAGAAAAGAATATAACTAAGGGCTGTTTCAGACTATAATAAATGTATTAATACTTTTGACGAAAATGCATCCCTGGTCTTATATTTGTTTAAAAAATTTCAAAAAAACAATAACAACTCAACATGTCAGAGCTGCACTTTCCATAAAAGTATTAATAATTGTATAACAGTCTGAAGCAACCATAAGCTTCTCTTCTTTTTGATTTACCCTTTGGTAAATACATTTGTAAGTATCATATTAATTTTCTGTTTTAACATAAAAAGCTGTTGCATAACTTTTTTGAGTTATCGAACACTGCTCGTATCACTGACCAGTATAGTATAAGACAAATCTTCGACATGGAATATATGTATACCAGATGTGGAATATCTTAACGATTCAGACTGGAAAAAAAAGAAATTATATTGAGAAAACTAGGTTCTTAACCTGTCTAAGTTTTATTGGATACTTTCCCCCAAAAATCCCTCTTAAGAGCGCACAACATGCTATACTCGTAAAAGCATAAGTGTTAACTCAACATAACCTAAGTTTAAGAAAAACTATGCTTTATCCTTAAAGAATTAAAAAAAAACTATCCCGCACATACTTTGGAACAAAATCCACTTCCATAAATCTACTTTTATAGATTTATTGCAAAATATACAAATATAGTTATTATTATTCCTCCAGTAAGTTTTATTTATATTCATTTATTTATAAACTAATCAAGCTAAATAACACATTAATGTGTTTCTTATTCTTTAACATAATAAACTAAATTATCATTGAAGTTGCGAAAAAAAAAATATTTCCCAATTATCTCCTTTTAGTGGCAAATTAATTTAAATTAATTCAAATCCCCAAAATATAAGTTTAATTAAAAAAAGTACAAATGCTTATTACTACTCATATTTTATCAAATATAAAGTGATATTACTTAAATTAAAAAAAAATTGTTAACTAAGCGAAAAATAAGTTTATAATAATAATAATAAACAAAAAAAAAATTAAGTGAAAAGTTGTTACATAAATTTTTCAAAACATTTCAGCACATAATGACATAAAATTTCTTTTTAAATATGCACAAATACAAATATAAATTCCCTTCATTTTGTCATATCCTTGTACTTATATGTATATATTTATTTTACCGACAAGCAAACAAACACCCACTCAGCTTAAAATGTGTTGTAGAAAATTTCCATTATTTTCTTTGGCACTAAGTTTTAACTAGAGACTAAATCTTCATTATTACTTTTACAGACTTCGTGATAAGTAGAGGAGGAAGTCAAACATGAGCACTTTATTTTTATTATTTCATCACAAATTTCACTTTATGTTCTGTTTGCTATACTTTAATGAAATCCTTACCGACTTTAAGTGTCACATAAGCAGTTGCAAATGACTGCATGAAAAATTGCCTAAAACTAAAAAAAGAAAATGGCCTTAAATTTGAAAATTACCCCAGATTGAAAAATTAACAATTTAGGAAGTAAGCTGGATTTGCAGGAAATATTTTAAGGGAAGCCAGTTTTCGAAATATGTTCGAAGAAAAAAACCCCGTCCGTGTTCCGACAGTGAAGAAAATCTTCAGAGTTCGATGCCAATATTCGATATACCGTAAAGGAGAAATATTGTGTGCCCACTTTTTGATGTTTAAAATAGCACGGAGATAAAAATTAGTTAAAAACTCTTTTTACCAAGAAATATGGACCTAACGACGCACTGTGGGGTGAATCCCTTCACAAGTGGCGATTAATTCAAAAGATTAACTTTAAACTTTTACAACCGTATTTGATATCATATGAAAGTATATAAAATTCTACATCACTAACTGCAAAAATAAAAGTTATTGGTAGTTTATTTTATTTGCAGTGTATGTTCAAAATTCAATAATTTCTCCCTATTTTTGCGCGCATTGATTAAAAGAGAAAATGTTGATATTTCAAGTGATAATAGTTTTTGTTAATATAATAACTCTAGTTGTTCTAAGAAACTTTGGGTAAAGGTTCCCTGGTGATCTGCCTTAGCAATAGTGAAATGCGCATAGGATCCAGCTAAGCCCTTCAATAATCAATTTCAATGTATTTTTAATAAAAATTATTTTACTAAATAAGTAAAATAATAATTTGGTCACTAATAGTCCCAATAGTTAATAAATTTCAAACTTAAACATATGTTTTTAAGGCACATAAAGTATGCTCTAATTTACAATTTAACTTACCAATTTATCTTTTTTGATTCCAAAGTTATAGCAAAAATAGTCAATTACCATTTTCTCCAAAAATACAAAAAAGCCCATAAAAGATTGAAAATTTTTTTCTAAATTTTTTTTAAATGCTGTTTTGTTACGTATTTATTAATATTCATCAATAAAAAATAACAACACTTTAAAATTACGATTTCTATGAATTCATGACCACTTACTCTACCATTCATACCACTGTGAGACGTGGCGGGCATAGAACCATAGTAGTCAATAGTCTGGACAAGGACTTAGAATTGGAATTTTTGTTGCAGCAATTTTTTAAAACTCTGTTTTAAAATTGCATAAGTGTCCACATTAGAAAATTCTAATTTTGCAATTATGCATTAAAAATTTCTATTACACCACAAATTTAACTGAAAAATTCACTATTCCATTTATTTTAAGTTATATTTTTTAATTTTCACACAACTGAAGAAATAAAATAAATAAAAAATGTCAAATGCAACTAACAAATTGTTATAAAATTTAATGAAATAATCGCAAATCTCGAAATGAAGCAAGATCTAATTTTTAGACTTATTATTTATATTTAGGCTTCGACTTTGTTAATAAAAAACAACTTTTAAGAGCGACAAATGTAAGTTTTACTTTATTTTCTTTATTTAGAAATAATATTAAAAATTTAATTTTTACCGCTATTAAGACCGCTTTAAAAAATTTTGTTTTCAACTAAACTCAAACTGTTTACTTTAACACAAGCAAAGATGATTAGTTAAAATGGTATTTAAATAATACACGATCATAAAACAAATCCGTTATTAAGCTATTGAACAAGAAAGACAAAAAGAGCAAAAGTAGGAATTTATATACATACTTACATACGTACATACTTATTTATGTATGTATGTATGTATGTATGTATAACTGTGTGTTTATGCATAAGAAAAGAACAGACATAAAAGTAAATAAGTAAACTTTAAATATATAATGCAAGTAATACAGTGGCGGCGGTAACACTTATTTTATTGCGAAATAACTCTTACGCAAAAGATTAAACCGGTTCCAATGAAAAAACACAAAAGAAATTTGGAATAACTCCCAAAATATTTAATAAGCGTAGGCGGTATTCGAACAATTTACAATTTAATTTTAACATTTGTTAACGCAGTAATAATTCCAAATTATTATTTTACTTTTTTTTATTAAAAATACATTGAAATTGATTATTGGGGGGTTTAGCTGAATTTTATGCGCATTTCACTGTTGGTAATGCAGCACATCAGGAAGTTTTGCCTAAAAATTTCTTAGAACAACAATATGAGTATATTTTAATTGTATCACAAAGTAGTTTTCATCTACAACTCGTATATGTTGGCTGCCAGAAAACGTTGAAAACGCGTAATCAAAAAACTTCAGATACAACATTTTTTATATATGAAACAATCTATTAATTCTCGTAAAAACATATGGATTTAATTTGTGAGAAGAACAGTTTATATAAAAAGTAAAACTACATAAATTGTCTAGAAAAGAAAAAGTTATTTAATCAACAAAAATATCAAAAACTTAATTGACACAATAAAGCTGTGCCTCTGATAATCCAATGTGAAGTGTCTGTCTGGGGGTTGCACTCCAATAACATGGCCACTACAAAATTCGTACTATGGCCGGTGGTTGAAAGAACACCTCTTCTCTCTGCCGTCTTATACAGAGGACATACATATACATGTCTCTCCTTTAGATCTGATCTTTTCACCGGCTTCATCCATATCAAGGGCATACGATCGTATAGTTCACGAGGATGAGATTCGGCTAAATAATTTTTGGTGCGATCCCATCGAGCTCCTTCTAGAAATATACCGTAAACATACACTCCATCTTCAGGAGCCTTTGCATCAGCAATTTGATCTTCTTCCATGCGCAAGACTTCATAATCAAAAACAAGTAAATCAATTGGTATGACATATTTTCGGGCGTAATTTTGTTGGGCTCCTGTTAGAAATGCTTGAGTAAAGAAAAAGCCCGATAGCCAAAATGTAGTGGGAGGTCCTTCATCGTACCATTTCTAAAAAAAACAAATAGGTGTAAGGAAGAAAATAATATTTAATAATAAATAATTTTACAAAGATTTTTAATTAAAAGCTATAAGCTAGTTTTATCAAATGTAAAGGGCTTTGTACACGATCAAAATGCTTGCTGTCAACTTTGTGTACGTGTGCTTGTTGGGCTGATATTACCATGCCTGATTCCTTTGATTTTGTGCTGTTCGTTTGGTAAAAACATATAAAAATTTATCTAAATAAGGAAAATTTAATAACAATAATGGTAGCACTGTTTGCAAAAACAAGATAAAACAAAATGAAAAAATTCTAAATCTTTTTTTCATCAGCAATTTTTCAGATTTTCTCTTTTAATTCCGATTTTTTGGCAACTACTCACAATGAAAATATAATTATAATGAAAATGGGTTAACACTATGCAAACATTAACAAGTCACAGCAAACCAAAAACCAAAAGTTTTGGTTTTCCATCAAGCAAAAAAGTTTTAAATCATCCCTGTCGGAAATTCCGTTAACTTTAAAATAGCTTTAAGCTAACTATTTCGCAACTAGTACTGACTTAAGTATTAATTTTGGATTTGTTCTGGATGACACTGCAGTTAGCTTTTAGTCAGTCTAAGAAAAGTTAACTATAAGTTAATTATTTTTATAGTTAACTACACATTCTCCAACAGGGATACTATAACCAAGCTTAACAAAAAGTTTTACCGTGCTAAAGCCCTCAAAGCCCATTCTACATTTTAAAATGTTGTTAAAAGTTAAATATGTATATAAGCACTTTCACGCACAACGACAATACTTAGGAAAAAAAAGCATTTCTTACTTTTAATAAAAATAGTTCAACTGATATCTACAAGAGAATGAAAATTAAGAACAAATTAAACAATTGAATTGAACATATTCTCTTAATTTGGTCTCTATTTTATGTTTTCTATTAATCCATTTCTCATCTTTCTTAAAAACCTTTATGTTTGAGAAAAGGGGCTGAAGTTTCAACATTAGGTCTGTTCAATTACTTTCATATCACAGCGTTAATTAAAAAAAGACAGTAAATAAAGTTAAATGTAACCTTCTTTGTATTCATATAAAAAAATGCTGTTATTAAGCAAATCTTCAAAGAGCTGCCTTCAAATTAAGTGTACTCTACAAGAAATGAATGACTGCAAACAAAATTTCCACTAACACATTTGCAACAATTTTACATTGAATATAATAGTGACAGTCAATTGACTAGTCATTTCATCGTAAGTGATAATGGATTTATTCATTAATTTAGTAAAAAAAGACACTGGAGTGACCAGTTCAACTATATGTTATATTCATTAGTTAGAGAGGTGCAAAATCACATGTACACAAAAATTTCATTTTGCCCTTAATAATGAGATAGAAACTTTGTTCTACGCAATGATGAATATATCCTGCATGATTTCCGATCAAATGACCTGTCAATTGACTGATACTATTTTTGTAGCATAGTTAATATTTTCATGATAAAAATGTGTAGTTTCTTAAAATTAAAAATATGTTGAATAATGAATAATAATGAAGACAAGTGTATTATTAATATTAGTCAAAAGTCATTTACTGAGGACATGTCTAGTTTTGTTCGCCAGCCCCTAAATTATTTCTGGAGTTATCACTTGTAGTTTGGGCTTCTCAAAATATGAGCCTTAGCCTAAATCACACCAAACCAACTAAATTATTTAACTTTGCGTTGCCTATTTTTAACTTTTATTTTTTATTATTACTAAAGTTAAGCAACTACCCAAATAAATTATATTTTAAGAGAGGTCGTGAGCCGCTTAGTATTACATTTTACATCACCCAATACTAACCCACTTTCTAAATAGAATGTTACCTAGCAACAGGTAACAAAAATAAATACCACATATTTTACAAAAGCAAAAGATATTAACTTACTTGTAAAAAGTCTAGGCGACGCAAGAAATCATTGATGTAAGCACCTAAAGGCTTCAAGCTAGGATACGATTTGGAAGACCACATGTCAGGTATTTTACTGATCAATATTGATTTGTAAACCGATTCGTAATCGGTAGACATAACCACTAGGCCTGAAAAGAAAGAAAATACATAATTATCAATAATAAAAAAAATAGCTAAGGCAACAAGTAAATAATTATAATTTCCAATTGACATTGCTTAAGTAACAAGTGACAGACACAAAATAATAAAATATATAAAAATTGCAACAAAATAAAATTGAGTAAAAAATTTGAAAAATTCAATAAAAGATTATCTTTTGAAATTAACATCATCTGAACACCACACGAATGGTTATAAAAAAAATTGTGATTGTATTACAGAGGACCAACTGAAAACATTATTTTTTTTGGTTAAAGCAAAATAGCTAAGAAATCATAATTTTAAATGGCTTCAATAACAAAGCCAAAAGGAATATTAAAGAATAAAAAATATCAAAGCATAACACGCCAAAGTAGAACACATTCAGGGAGTGATTTTTTAAGTAGCACCAGCATACAACAATCAGCCCAAACAAAAGTGTTGACATTATCATCAAATGCATCAGCAAAATCAGCAAGAGCATTTACAAAAATTAACAAAATGTTTATAGAAGATAAAAAAGAGTATCCCAATTACCACGACCCATATCCTCCACCCCAACAGCAGCATACGAATTATAGCAATTACTCTAAGGGAAGTAAAGGTGGAGTGAGTGCGAAATTGGAAGATATTGATTATTTGTATCATCGACAAAATAGACTAGCAGCAGGTCAGTTTCGATATTAGACCAATGTTTACAAGAAAGATTTAACTAAAACTGTTGAAATCGATAACACTGTGCGACACAAAAAGACTAAAAAATTCTTAACTAAGCATAAAACCAAATATGGAAATTACTCTCAACACTGATTTTTTCTTTAACATATAATTTAATTATCTCTCTTTTATAAAAATGTGTGAATTATTTTGATGATGTCTGTTCTAAAGACAGATTCTTAACTTCTAATAAAGTTGGGATTTAAATTATCTCCTATACCTCGAATTATCATATTTAAATTTTTTTTATAGAAAATCGGGCATAAAAACAACCCCTAAAATTTTTTAAATAGAATGAATATAAATTTGAAGATAGTTTTGCCACAACCGACTTCAATGCAATGATCTGATAGAACATTTTCGAAAACAAAGAAAAAGTACGTGAAATATAAAACCAAATTTTAATAGGCGTAGCTCTGCCCAAATTTTTAATGCAAGATTGTGTGTTTTTGAAAGTTCAGGGTGTGTGTTAAGTTTTGTAAAAATCAGTAAAGTAGAACCACTTAAAATAAAATACGCAATTTTAATGGGCGTGACTCGGCACATTTTTTAAATTCCAGTTGTGTCTATTTTATAGCTCAAGGGGTAATAAGTATCATAGAAATCGGTTAAGTACAACCATTTTGATATATAATATTAAATTTTAATGGGCGTAGCCCCAAGCACTTTATCAAATTTAAAATTGTGTAATTACAAGAAATATATCACAAAAGCAAATGAAACATTTGTGGGCGTGTCCTCCTTTTTTAAAGTCGGTAAAAACATTAATAAGCACTTCCATGATGTCAAACGTGATCGTCGTACACATTAAAATTGAAAAAGTCAATATAAAATGGATTTTTATTTAGAAAATAAGGCCAAAGCCTTTCGCATGTGACAATATCAGAAGTTGATTTTGCGGCCAACGGTTAAGGCGCTGATTTCAGCGAAACCTGAGGCAATATTTTATTGTGACTCGCTTGACAATGTTGTGCACTGATGTCTCTTTAAAATACTTTTCATTTTACCCAAAAATTGTGTACGGGTCTGTCCCACGATATCGACGGAGAACGTTCGATAGATTACTTATGTATGTATTTTGATAAAAAGGACAAATTTCATTATTTTATTGACAAGCCGTTACATCTTTTTAAATAAATTTTAATTAAAGTCTAACGTGACATTTATTTCTATCATTATATTTATATTTTCAAATTATCGTTCTGAATAGGTGTGATGAATTCCGATCGATTTGAGGAATAATTTTTAGGCCAATCTCAAACTACTGCGTTTTAAAAAGAAGAAACTCCATAGCAAAGCTGTGAATCGAAATTCATCAAAAATTATTGCAAAAACTATTTCAAACAAATTTTAATATTATTGGCGGCACAACTATCGCAAATATGTACATCACACCTTTTATCGTTTTCCAATCGGTTTCTAACTCAGCTACGTCTAAGCATTGGCCAGAATATGCAAACTTTTACAAAAGAGTTTTTATGCTTTCACACAAAGAGAGCACAACAGCCAACTAGATATCGGCGACAACAATTCTCCCTCTTGCTTAAAAAAATGAACAAATTTAAAAGCTTTCAAAGCTGTTTCCCTCAAATGCAAATATCAGAATATGTATATTTTTTCATGTATGTAACTGGTCTAAATCGTTTTTCGACACATGCCTTATTGTTTCTGTTGCTCTTTTTACGATATTGTAAAAAAACAAGCGTAGTAAGTATGTTTCCAAATCAACAGAAGTAATCAACTGCTTTTAAGTGTTTCTTCATATTTCTTGGTAACGCTCCCCCTTCTTTGTCTGGTTTTGTGCTTATTTGGCATTTCGCATTTATGCGAGCTTCTACCTCTCTTGCATATTACGCTTTTAACTCAGCCAATGCTTTCAACTTATTTCAAGCATTCCACATTCTTTCCTTGTTTTTTAATTAATTTTCTTTGTAATAATATTTGATGTTTATGAAATTTAAAACTGTGGACTTTGTTTCTTCTCTTTTTTATCTTAATTTAAATAATTTAAAAGTACACACAGATGTATGTATGTAAAACGAGCGAACGAGTGTCAATTGTGCTGTTAAATGAAAATAAAAAAGTAACTTAACTGTCGGTGGGCTGTGAAGATATTCACGAAAGCAGCAGAACACAAATTTCAGTCATTGTACGTACGTTTTCATATACATACGTGTTTTGGAGCATGAAGCTTGTTTTGCTCAAAACCAAAATTTTCCTACATGTTATCCCATACATATTTCATAACAGCAAAACACCTTAAACAAGTTGCTTTCTTCCAAAACATGACAAAACTTGTCAATGCAATACTGCGTTGCCGGCTATAACTTCGAAAAAAAATCCGCAATATTCTGATAAAAGATGGCACTAATAAGGAATATTACATTTTTTAGCAATTGCACAAAAAACATTGGGTAAAGTGAATAAAAAATAAGCATTTGCTTTTTACTTGAAAATTTCATTAAAAAAACAAAAAAACATACATACATATTTTAGGTTTTAAAAGAAATTTTTAAGTAAAACGCAAATGCTTATTTTTTATTCACTTTACTTAAAGTTTATATGTAAATGAATGAAAAATTTACTTATCTCAATAATAAGGTTTGCGGCCTCGATAATAAAATCAAATTGATTTCGAAAATTCGTATAACCAAAACACAGAAAAACATACTAGAAACACTTGGAAGTTTTCTGAGAAAAACCACTTGTTTTGTTCATAGTGGAAACGTGCTATAAGAAAGGAAGTACAACAATATGAATTTTATATTTAAATTATTTATGAAGTATTACTGAGATTGGTCTAATACAAATTTTGGGTAAACAAACATACATAACTTTGGCAGTAAAAGCATACAAAGGGCTACGCACATATAAAACTGTGCCTTGACTGAACTACTTGAAATGTCGAAGTTAAAGCAAAAGAACAATCAACTGAATCGCGAAATGCTGCCATGCTGTAACTGTAGACATGTGCGCAGCAAAGCACAGCTACAAAATTTTAAAAAATAAACACTTCTTTCGCAGCAGTGTCAGTTTTTCAAACACTGATCACGATCATACGTGTTTTTAAATTTTTAGCAGGTTTTTTTATTTTAATTGTATTAAATACCTTAATTTGTGTACTTTCGTGTATTTTCCGTGTATTTTCCGATGTCGCACGTGACATTAAAATATGCGATTCATAGTTATTTGCAAGCACATAGTTTCTCATGCATTTTTTTACTCCTTGTATCCTCAGTTACATTTTAGAGTGCAAAAGTCAATGAATAATGCCTCTCTTTAAGAACATTTATCGAAACAAACGTGCAAAAGAAATATCGAAATGAAAGACGTTGCGCTTTTGTGGTTTTTTATTCGAATATTTCAACATGGGTGATGTATAAATGTAAAAAAATTTTACATTAGTTTAATTGAATCATTTTTCCATGAAAATATGGTAAAACAAAGTGTTTTCAAAAACTTTTAATTTTTTAGTATCGATGAGTCTTTATATATCCCGATCAATTTGTATGTATGAAACAAAATTTTAAAATCATATAGTAAAAACGAAATCCACATATAATTCTAAGAAAATTGTGCAAATCCAATTTATACAGCGCCTCTAGATATAAATATTTATTTCCTCTTCGTAAGCTGCTTCTTGTTCGGCTTCTACCTGCATTATTTAAAGACATTGAATTTATAGATAAAAATGCGGAATCAAATATTATGGACAAATCTAAAGTAGCTCGCGAAAAGATTAAAAGCAAGCTGTACTTCCTTAGGAGGAAAAATAATAATTTAAATTCGTAGCATTTATTTCAGTACATACATTTTTTTATTTGAAAAATTTTAATTTAAAAAAAAACTTGTTCTAAAGAAGACGGTATACATTTTCATGTCCAAAGGCGCGGTATAATGATTGATTTTAGACACGTGGTTTCTTCAGAGAATTTTCTCAGAATTGCGTGTGGATTACGCTCCTGCAAAAAAATCGACCCGTCCTAGTGTACATACATATATCCCTACTATAATAAAACGATATAACCTCATAAAATTTAATTTAATTTTGTTGCGTAGTGTAGGTACCACTATCCCACCAAACCTGAGTATTTGACCTACAATGTGTTTAAATTCACATTTCCTTTAAAAAAAATTTAATTATTAAAAATTTCTCACTTAATACATCATGGGCACGTGACAAAATATGTTCACTTGGCAATCACTGTTCACTTGGTTATCACAGTTTCAGAAGGCTGGAATAACTAAAATAAAACTGTAGAATGCAACAACAAGTAACATAAGACCACTACAATAATACTTACATGCATGTACCGATGGTACATCGAATAAGTAAAAGTAATTAATGTGATGATCGTAAAAATATAAGTAAGAATAGTTAAACATACTGAGGTAGAGTAAAATAATTTCGTGCTAACCTAAATAGAAAAATGAAAAATTGGAAAAAACAGAAAATTAATAGTGATACTTATAAATGTGTTTACCAAAGGTAAATCAATTGTATACACAACAATCGTTTCTCATATTCCGTTTCATTGTAAATTTAAGTTAAATAGCTGATGTTAATAAGAATCTCTACCCAAGTAGATAGACTAGAGTGCTGATGAAGTGCGTGGCTGCACAGAAAAGTATCGGTATTTCCCCCAGCTTAAAGTCTAAGTTTAATTTTTCTTCTCTTCTTTAGAAACTCACATTAATTAATAAAAATATTTCATTCAATAAGAATTGAAATTACTGAAATTGAGCCTGACTATGAATTATTTCTGATTATTTTTAATTTTTTTATGAATTTCCAGTAAGTGGAAACTACGGAGATTTTCCATTTACATATGTATAATCTCTCAAAATAAATTTAAGTAAGTATGAAAAAAACTTAAATCCAGTCAATATATCAGAGCGTATAAAGAAACTAATTTCATTAGTGAGAAGAAATCCCTTTTCAACAAGCAAATTTTATGTTTAACACTTTTATAAAAAAAATAATAGATAAATAAATAATATTAAACTCTTTTTTTTTAAACAGGAGCCCATCGTCACGCAACCGATAAATTAAGTTTATCTACAAGTCAATGTAAACTACAAGCCGCTGGCTTGGAATTCTTTGATGCCAAAGAGCATGTAAATGTTATCAACTTGCAACTAAATGATGTTCAAATGAACGCAAGTGTGCCACAACGTCGTAGTGCTGCAAAAAGCAGAACACGTGCCACCCAGACACTCTTCCGGTGAGTTTATTATAAAAAGAAATAAAAAAACAGAAGATAAAAATATTAGGAAACAAAATCACATTAAAGAAAAAGCGTGGGTAAGCAATCGCAGAAGATGTCATAAGAGATGATGCACGATTAACGATTTACAATGAATTTCGTTAATGCTTTTAACAAATTTGAAATATCAAGGCTGCAGATGATAGATAAAATTATTTTATTTCCAGAAGCAGCGCTGCAGGGAGCAGTGTGAGTGAGTAAAGCTAAAAGGGGTTGAAAGGCGAGTTGGTGGCAAGATGAAAGATTTAGGAATTCTATACATATTCGTATGGTACATGGGCAAATTAACAAGCCACTGTGAATACTGCTGTCAAACATCAGTAACAAACAATAATTTTTGATATTTGGTGTTTGAACAGTAGCACTTCGCTCATGGTGAAGCTGATTGCTTACAAGCCATTAATCTGCCTGGGCAACATGTTTGCCGCCATGTTTTGTTAATTACATAGAAATTTTTAAAACTCAAGCAAATCGAAACGATGCAAGTAAGATAGACGTAGAATGGGTTCCATTGTAGTTTTTTGTTGGTAGTGTGATACATGTTTTATTTAATTATATAAATAATTCTGTAAAATTTGGTATCTTTTTTTTATATATCACTATTTTTACATTAAAACTATTGTAAGAAATTCATGCAAACATAAAATCATAATTTTAGTTTATTTACAATTATTCAGGAAAAATTCAATTCATATGTATTTCTGCTATATTAGCATCTTCCCTCAAATTCTTTCGCATCCAGAAAGAAACTTAAATTGGCCTATAAACTGCCTACTCCAGTTTAGCAAAAATGAGAAAAAGTACAATAAGTAAACGTTTTTATCCATTTTGCACCCTTAAAAGTAATATATATTTTAATTTGCACCCTCTACTATCCGTCTGGAAAATTTTCATTTAAGCTTACAAACACACCAACTTTCACATTTATAATATTAGTAGGATTATTGGCCAGAAATGGGTTAGTTTTCATGTCAAAAATCTGAAAAACTTTTTCTCAAGAATTGCTTTCATTCTCTTGTCAAAAATATCCCCTCGATGGGATTTTTTAATTCATACTGGGTTAAACCGTATCATTTTCGTAATAATAAGTATCATACGTTTCAATCCAGCATACAACCACTCCAAATTGTACAGAATTTGATTAAAATCCTCAGAGAGGTTCTTTCATGGCAAAGTAACAAATACAAACATATACAGCAATTTTCGGAAAATCAAATTTTTTAAATCACTAGTGATTTTGAAAGTATAAATGGTCCTGTAGACGTTTTTAAACTCATATACGATGAATTTCTTTTAGAAACGATATTTGATGCACTATGAAATAGAAAAATTTAAAGAAAAGAGCGACCAAATATTTGCATGACCATTATTACTTTTAAAATCACTAGTGATTTGAAAAATGTGATTTTCAGAACATTCCTGATACACTTTCACATTTCTAAAGCTAAGTCTAGACGATATGTTGAATCAGCAAATATATGGTTACATTCATATGCTTAAAAATAACAACAATTCCTGCTGTCAGCATATAGTATATATATATATATATATATATATATATGTTAGTCGTCTACATAATATGCTGAAAGTACCAAATTTCTTAAAGTCAACATATGTCAGCAAATGATAATACAGCATATGACTTAACATACAATTTTTGTGTCTACACAATATGCTGAATTTCGTATTCTGATATATATGTTGAGTCATGTAAGCATTTGCTTGAATATAAAAAAATGACAATTGTCTTTCTTTATTATTAATTTATGTATGTATATCGCTTTTAGTGAAAAAATTTATATTTTTGCAATTATCTATGTACATATATAATGAAAATGAAATTGGCGAAATGGCGGAAATTAGCAAAAAGGTGCAACAGCAGGATGACAAAGTCTAAAAATGTTTTAAACTCTTCAAAACTGTTAAAAACGACACAAAAGGCCGCTTCTAATGCGAAGTTTGCAAAAATTCGCCAAGATTGGCAAAGTTTTAAACAAGCCATAATATGAATTAAAAATCGCTAAAACTGTAAGGAGTGCAAATAACTCAGTAAAAATCGCGAACATTACGTAAATTTGCAAAAATTTATTAACAGCGGAATGATAACAAAATTTAATACTTTTTTAAAATCGGCAAAACTGCCAAGAAGCTGAAGAAGACTTGTTAAAAGTCGCTTTTATCGCAAATTTTGCAAAAAAAAATGCGAGAGGTTGCATAATTTTGAAACAGCCATAATATTGTTTAAAAATCGACAAAATTGTATTGAATGCAAAAAATTTAATAAAAATCGCGAAAATGACGAAAATTCGCAAAAACTTACTATCAGCGGGATGATGGCCAATTCTTTTATTTTTTTAAAATCAGCAAAGCTCTTAGGAAGCTGAAAGCTAGCAAAGATTCTCTTTTATTGCGAGAAGTTGCAAAATCGGAAGGAAGCTAGAATAAGAGTGACTATCTTCTTCAGTATCGCCTGAATTTTTTTTATGAAATTGTAATTTCCCTTATGTTTCACTCACCCGAATCCACCATTAATATTTCTGCAGTATATTTTTGACATTTACCTCTTCGTTTTAATCAATGGTACCATAGGTTTAATATGCAGTAAATTGCCGAATTTAATAGAAAAAATTACAAATCAGGGAACGCTACATACATGAGTAGAGTTAAAATATCAATTCTAATTGCTATCAAATTTGCCGTATGCTGAAAACCTTAAATAGGCTTTTCAACAAATAACATATATGACAGCATACAAAGAAAATTTTTTACAAAGTCAAAATATGGTGTCTACACTATATGCTAAAATCATGAAGAAATATTTGTTGGTAACATTAACAAATGCCCTTCATATGTAGTTAAGCATATGTATATTGAAAAAAAAATTTCGTCTGCACGATATGTTGGCACTGGTAACAAATTTTTCACAATAGATATGCTGATTCAGCATATTGTCTAGACTAAGCTTAATATTGCTAGCTGATACCAGTAGACGTTGTATTACCCTTAAGTTATTTATTAGTTTTGCCATGTGTGTTTTATTTACGACGATCTATATGTGATTCAAATTGCATCAAGGCACTAATTCGCAAAATGAATGGAGAACGGCGTACACACGTTAAAATTGCTTTGTTTTCTTTTGATTATGAAAACTATTCCTTTAATAGATCTCTTTTAAAATGATAATTAATCACCCTTATTCCAGTTGACAACATCGACATCATGTCAATACAATACCAAAAAATAGAGGCTTGTCTAGCCGCCCCCGAGAACAATTTGGTGCTATTGATAGTATTTTTTCTGTTCCCTAAATTTTGAAAAATATCATCAGCCTGTCAATACCAGTCAGCTGTTTTTGACAACGGATATACAAGCATAGATTTTTTATTATTGCTAAAAATGCAATGACATTTTATTTTTAATCAGAAATTTTTGGGAGATTCGAACCGACAACCTCCTGCATGACAGGCTTGCACACTACCCATTCGACCACAAGGCCACACATACTTCAAAAGTATAAATACCAGTTAAACTTAGGTTAATATCTAAGGTACGAAAATTGACCTCCCAATTAAGTGTCATTTATCTTTAAGTGCCAATTAAATACCAAATTCATTTTTTCAGTACAAAGTTGAGAGACATTTAAATGCCCAATTTTGTGGACTTAAATCACGAGAATACTATGTTCCCATTGAAAAAAACGGAAGTCATTCTAGTGGAAAAAAAATCGATATTTTTAATTTGCCGAGAGTGAGCAAAAAACCATGTAGAGGCTTATTTTAGTCACACAAAACCTTGTAACTCCTCCATAGTGTTAGAAAATACTCACCAGAATTTTAAAAAAATTAATTTTTTGAAAGAAATTTATGAACTATTTTTAGTCTAAAATTTAAAAGTTATTTGCTTAAATTTACATGAAAACACTGTTTCTGGCTTAAATTCGTATAAAAAGAAACGAATTGTTAAAAAAGGCAACTATTTACCATTTTTCCTAAATGAAAATAGAACACAAAAAAGGGAATTTTTCTTAATATCGCTTCCAATTCAGTGACCAGGCATCGAAAAATAGAACTTCTTGCAATGACAACCCTATGTAAAAATCATTACATCGGATCGAAATTTGCACTACTTCCGCATCGTTAACTCTACATTTTCATGACTTTTTTGGAGTCTCTTTTTACTGGGTTGTTGTGCTTTTTTTACTGGGTTGTTGTGCTTGTGTTTGAAAACATATACATGAATATTATGTGGTCGTAGTAAGATATTCATAAAGAAATTTAATTAATATTTATCTGGCGAAAAAAAAAGTGCTTGAGTCGAGATAAGTTCATTTTGAGTTAATTGTACCTCCATAATCAGCATATTCGAAAGTACCCCTGGGAATCTCAATTAATTTGTGCGATTTTTTAAGAAGTTATAGCACAACGATTTGCGGCTTATCTTTTTAAGACTTCTAATCTGATTTAGAATAATAGCTTAGTTTAGGTTATACTTTAGTATATTTCAAATCAAATGTATTATTTATAGTGTGTAGAACGATGTTTTTCTAAAAAAAATAAATGTTAACAGAAAATTTTCCAATTTAACTGTTAAAGACATAAATTTCTGAAAATCGACTTGAACGTTTGAAAGTGCTCTCCTGCAAAACAGTCAAATATTACTTAAGCACTTTTTCCTTATTGGCACAGATACACATATTTTATATTTACAGCGAGTCGTCAGCTCAAACTTTACCTTACTTACCAGAAGTTTCTAATAATGTCAAAGACTTGGAGACATTGGAACTATTTAAATTGCCTGCCATTTTACCGGGAAATGGTCCCCCTGGTCTGTACGAGGTAGAGGTTTTAGAAAGAGCACGCAAACGCTGGGCTTTTGCACAAGCTTTAAAAGAGAAATTTCGCAAGCAGCTAAAAGCAGCCAAAGAACAAGCTCACCCTCAAAAACATGAACACATTTTAGAAGCTTTTGAATGGGAGCATTGGATTGAACGTGAGGAAAATATACAAGAATGTCAAATGCTAAGATTGGAATTATTAATACACATGTTTAATAAAAGAGAACGCGAAATGCATCTTGCTTCCAGGACAAGAATACAAAAAAGTCATGAAGAAATTGAAACTAAAAGAAAAGCTGCACTTAAGAAAAATGAAATAGAATATCAAAGAGCTATAAGACGTTTAGATATAAAACATGCCAAACAGCCCAGAGTTTGGCGCAAAGAACACATAACAGAGGCTTTAGGAGAACCCAGCTCTGAGTTCTATGCCCCCAAAATGCGTTATGGAGTTAATCCGAGTAGAAGACATTATACAGCTTTGCGTGCTGGTTTCGATATGCGCATTGATGATTTGGAAAAGAAAGCTTTCAAAATGGATGCCAAAAGCTTAAAGTGTCCATTTGCTAAGCTAAGGCAATGGTCCAGGCCTAAACAAGTTTTAAGGGAGGTGGAACAAAACTTCTGTTCCGATACCAATCTGGACAGGTTGTATGTAAGTTTGAGGGTAAGTGAAAATCAAAATTAACTAACTTTTGCAACAATTATAAAAATATTTAATATTCACAGGCTCTTAGAGAAATATCTGCAGAACAGAAATACATACCATTATGCTTAAAAGCAAAAAAGATCCAAACAACAAACAATTTAGAAGAGAGTACCGACGAAGTTGTACAAATGGCTGATGATGCCATTAGTAAAGAAAAATCTTCAGAGGATATCAGCCCTGTGGAAACAAAAAGAAAAAGTTCTCTACATTTACAAGAACATGACACATCTTTTGAGGAACTGCGTCAACAGAAACAGGCTGAGCGTGCTAATATGGAACAAATGCGCAAGGAAATGTGTTGCGAAGAATTGGAAGCCTTGATAAGTTCCTATGAGGGCAAAACTATTGGCTGGCTTATGCGTTTTATCTCCGAGGAAATGTGCCGTCTAAAGGAACAACGTAAATTGCAATTTCTCACCATGATGGCTAAGCGCGAGAGATGGCATCGTGAAGCAGCCGAAGCTGGACTACGTCAGAAGGAGAATTGTATGCGTGATGCTTATGAAAAAATATATCAGGATTGCAATGAAATTAATAAAGAAATAGCAGATAAGTTCCTTAACTCTATACTTAGCAAGGACGTGGAAGACTACGCGCACGATAAGGCCGAACAACATGTTGTTCGCTTGGCTAAAGAGCTGGACAAAGATATTTCTGGTTGGTTAGAATCATTTAAAGAAGTACAACATCCCCTCAATTATCATACTTTAAGGCATGCCCTTAAAGATATATTTATGCCCGATGCAGATAAGAAACTTTATCATTTGGAAAGAAATAATTGTATTGATTACATAATTAATGATGTCATACTGGCCAAAGTATATCATGACCTGGAACCTTATGATATAACATTTAACATAGCTAACGAGTTTGTGGATCGTTTGTTAGACAACGATCTGTACCTTAACTCACCCGACTACAGTTCAGATTGTAACCGTTCAGTGTACTCCGACTGTAGTGAAGCTCAAATAGAAGCAGAAGCGATAGTAAGGAAAATCATACGATATGTTGTACCTGGCAGACGTTGGTATACCGAAGAGGAACGTATAGTTGCAGACAATATTTGTGATCTACTGGATGATGTCTGCAATAAAGTTATTACACCTGACAACACATTGGATGTTGAGATATCAAATCTGCCAGATATTCCCAGTCAAGGAGCTCACACCGATTTGGTTTGCTCTGAGAAGAATATTATCCCGGCAGATCTTTTAGATGAATCATTAATTGAAACAACAGTCGAACGTAGAGATGAAATAAAATTTAAAACCCTAAATCCCGCATCACAATTCTCTGCAACAACTGTAACTAAAACCTTAAAGTGGGATGAAAAACTTTTGCTAATCGATCCCGATGAGTTATCCAATGATAAGTTTTTGATAAATGTAAATGAATACGCTGTACCCAAAGCCAAGCCAAAGCTTAGTGTATTGCATATGGTTCCTAGTACTCATGATCTTTCCAGCATACATATCTTTGACACTACACCAAATTATACTCAAACCTCATCCGAAGAACTTTTAGAGAGAATGCAATTGGAGGCGGAAGAAATTAGTGATGAAATATCAATGGTTTATGAGGATTTTCTAGGGCAATTAAATGATGAAATCAGTGAAGAGGAGTTAGAAGAGCAAGAAGTGGAAAATCTGGAGGATGTTCAGCAAGAAATTGAAGCTGAAGTCAAGGAGTATTTGTTAGATGAAAATGTTGCTAAGGATCTGACAGTAAAAATTCACGAAACACCAGAGGAGAAAATTATTGATGCTGAGGTGCAAGAAGAGGAAGATGATAATGCAAGCGAATTAATAAAAGTTTCCTTTTCATATGATCCAAAAGTTAAATTTTCTGTGGCCATGCCTTCGAATGGCGATTCATTTAGTGACGAAACAGCTGATTATGTGTCAGATAATGTAAACAAATCAGATAATGAGCAAAATTAATTGTTTTGGCATTAAATTGATAGTTTTCATAAAAAAAATTTTAACTAAGCTGTGACATGTCTTAATATATTTTATGTTATTTTTTACTTATAATAAATTGTTATATTTCTTAATAGTTTGTCTCTCAACTTTTAAGCCCTTACGTTTTAATCTTGTATTTAAAAGCAGTAAGTTTATTAACTGAACAAATTTTGATAATTTTCACGGCATTATTTTCATAATTACAGCTGGTTCTTGAATTATTGGAATAAACCATTGCTAAAAAATTTAGCAGAGAGCTTAACTGTGTAGTTCTAGAAATAGTTAAGCCATTTTTGTGCTTCCAGTAGTGCGATTCACTAACTTTTTTTAACGATAATCATAACGAAAATTGATCGAATTTGCTATTCAGGAACATTTTTAACAATATTCCCTGTAGGTTAATGTCACTTGTGTGGTTATTGAAGCGACAATAATTCAAGTGCTGTTAATTTGATCAAAAAAAATCAACAAAAAATATCAGCTGTGCCCTATCGTTAAAAATAAGTTTCAGAATCACATAATCATTATTTTTAGCGATAAAATGTATGGACAAAAATTACGATTGTAGGATCATTGAAAGTTACTGAATCGCACTATAGAAACTCTTTTCTTATCAATGGAATCGTCTGAAATGATATTAGGCAAAGATCTTAGGACAGCAATTTTGGAAATAGTGAAGAGTTTTCCCTACATAATTATCGCTGAAATCCCAGTATTAAAATTAAGTTTTTGTCGGAGGTGTGGATGTCCTCGCATACATTCAAACTTATTTTTATCTTAGTTTTAGTACTTATTTATGCCTACCAAATTTTTTTTTTCTATATGGGAATAGATAACTCTGTAACTTTGGCTGTTCTGTACACAAGTTAAACTATATAAAATATAGAAACCCAAAAGAGAAAATAAAAAACTCAAAAACAAATTTCAACACATTTTGCTTCATTATTTACAATTTATGAGTATGCCTGAAACTATCTCATCCGTAAAGTTTTTCCTCAACATTCACACGTAAAATACCTTGGTATACACCTTGATCAACGGCTTACATGGAAACAACACATTGATTCTAAGCTAACACAAATGAAACTAAAATTAACTCAGGTACATTGGTTGATTGGTAGAAATTCAACCGCAGTCTAGATTGCAAAATTTTTAATATACAAGTCGCTTCTGAAGCCAATATGGTGCTATGGAATTCAACTATGGGGCACTACTTCAGCTTCCAATGTCGAGAAAATCCAACGAAGGCAAAACCAAAATTTTACGGTTAATAACATCGGCTACATGGTACATTAAAAATTCAAGTATACATCGTGATTTAAATATGCCACTAGTGTCTGAAGAAATTGCAAAATACGCAAGCAAATATTTAACGAGTCACATTCCAATGTAGTGTACCTCACTTACTGTAAATCACTGTAGCATAGTTTAATTGAATTGGAACACAGCTCATTGTAATAATTAACAAAACGCTTACATTATAAAATTTAAATGACACACTTTTATTTTTATTAATAATTTATGTTATTATAGCAAAATTAAAAACATAAAGAAACACAAAAATTGAATGATGTAAAATAGTATAGAAGCAGAGCAAAATGTTAAATAAAATCAGACTTTAATTTCTAAACGCAAACCGGCAATAACTTGCCTAGCTTTTTTTTTATTAAATTCTCACTTTTTCTGGCAGTTGCTTTGAACGTCTAGTTATAAGCTGGACCCCCTTTACAGCTGGATAAAAATAATAATTGGGCTATAGGACTTTACAAACACACTACTATATACTAGTTACACATCCTACTCTCAACATTACATGGCGATCCTGCGGACAAAAACCTTGTGCGAAATAAAAGCTGAAACTACTGTAATCACTACCCTGAGACTATTACTACTACTACATAGCAAAACCAATCCAATGACAACCCAGATCAAAACCATTACATTACCAACTCCTAAAAGCAACATTACATGGCGATCCTGCCATTACAGTACTTATCCTCCTTTTAACTTTTACATGGCGATTCTTTTAACTTTTACACTAATCTGCTTGCTCGTAATATTTTGAACTTTACTGAACACATCCGGCTAAAACAGAAAGACACAAGGGCTCTTATTCTCAACACTCCAGATGCGACTTCTTGAAAATAATTTTTTTAGATTTCGATTGTCACTACTTATGTTTTATTTATAACTATCACTAAGTTTATGTTCGACAGTGGTCGGGCCTAATAACTATATTTTAGATTTGAGATTTGAAGATACAATAAATGATTACAAGCATTAAAAATATTACAATTTGAACATGATCGCAACATGGTTGCAGGATAACCCAGACCATAAGTACTGGAATACCTTCAACTGATTTGGCACTATTAAAAATTCGTCCCGTAAGCAACTCTTAAAAGCTGCAAATAGGATATGTTGCATTTGGATTTAGCGTTACAGGATATAACGTTACAACTTTTTGTGAAAAATATTGTTGGGGTTAATTATCCTTGCTGGCTTACAATTAAATAAAATTCTCTTGGGTAGAAGATCTTAAGATGTCACAAGAAGGTAGTTCCCATTTAGTTAAATGGTGTGTGCACCACTCTAATGTTTAGTATAATTCAATTTTTGTATCTGCTTGGCCCAGAACAACAACTACATTAAATTTAATTATATGGTTGAAGTTAAATCATATTATTGTCAATAGAAATGCAAACTGTTAATAATATTATTATCTGAGTTAATAATAATACTATCAACAAAAGCAATGAACTTTGTTACACCTAATCTTTTTATTGTTAATATGACAACACTATTGCTAGATGTGATTAAAATATAACTGAGACTCACCATACCATGTTCTTATATTAAAATAATATTGTTAAATACGACAACAGTATTATTTAATATAATAATAATATTTTGATTTTCAATCATATATTTATTGGTCGATCTTTTGTTTAAAACACGCATAGCTGTTTAATCCGAAATAAAAATAAATTAATATTGTTGAAATACAGAGACGTCTGCATAAAGAGATATACATATGTATGTATATATATATTTAATGATCTGCCCTTTTGTTTTTCCTTTATTTATTTATTTATTTAACACCACCCGTCCACTACCAATAGCTTACAATCGAAACACTGAACTGACAGATGTTTCTGAAAAATATTTTGTTTTAAAACTTAATACAGTATGGTTTTGGTTAACATTGTATTGTTATTTACATTATATTCACCCTTATTCCAGTTGTCGTCATCGACGTCACTTTAACACAATACCAAAAAATTGGGGCTTATTTACTCGATCTCGTAAACAATTTTGCGAAACTGACAATCTATTTCTGTTCCCTAAGGCCTAGAAAATAGGATAAACCTGCCAACAGCAGTCAGTTGTTTTCGACAACGTATATACGAGCACAAATTTTTTGGTGTTGTGTCAAAGTGACGTCGACAGCGACAACTGGAATAAGAGTTATTATTTTTAAATAATAATAAAAATTATGTTGATGTCATAAATTTTTAATAAAACTATATTGTTACCCTCTAACCAAAGCACACATTTTTATGAATATAATAATGTAATTATTAACTTAAAACATAACTTTGCTTACCGTAACAAAATAAATGTTTAAAATAACAATAATTAGTTTTCAACGACCACACATTTGTTTCTCAGAACATATTGTTTTCTCTACCATTCTAAAACCATATCGTTTCTTTGCGTGCAGAAATAAGAAGAGTTAATACAAGGCCCAAAGTGGCCATGTCATGGAAAAGCCATAGAGCATTGTGTGAAACAAGTAACAGAGGCTTCTGGCGCAAAGTCTGTACTCATCACAAATGGGACAAATTCATTAGAGCTCAGGAAGCAAGCGGAACAATTGTGTCTAGAAATTAATGGCAGCAATAGTTAATAAATATTTTTGGTAGAAGCTTTTTAAATTTTTCTCAATGTTTTTTAGAATTTAAGAAAAATATGGCTTGACCTCGCAGGTTATCCATGAAACTTCATGCTATGCTATAGATTTTAGTGAAATCAGCGGCATCCAATGCTTTTTATGATACCTAATTTATTGTGAGAATATTTTCATGAGATTTCATCAATTTTATTGCACATAACTATTTTCTATACAAGAGAATATTATATAAAAAATTACCTAAAATTAATCTCAGCTGCATTGACAAATAAGAAATTGTCATGCAACTAATTTTATTAAAAAAAATCACTTAAATCTATAAAAATCAGTGAAAATCTAACATCGATTTGACAAAGCCTTTTGAAGTTATGAGCTGATTTGATTTCAATTGGCTTAGAGTTAAAATTATTAAGTGAGAAATTTTTAGATTCTTTAGTTGAACTGTAGTGAATTTTATTCAGAAATAATTCCTAGTTAGGCTCAAGTTCAGTAATTTCAATTCTTATTGAATGAAATATTTTTATTAATTAATGTGAGTTTCTAAAGAAGAGAAGAAAAATTAAACTTAGACTTTAAGCTGGGGGAAATACCGATACTTTTCTGTGCAGCCACGCACTTCATCAGCACCCTAGTCTATCTAATTGGGTAGAGATTCTTATTAACATCAGCTATTTAACTTAAATTTACAATGAAACGGAATATGAGAAACGATTGTTGTGTATACAATTGATTTACCTTTGGTAAACACATTTATAAGTATCACTATTAATTTTCTGTTTTTTCCATTTTTTTCATTTTTCTATTTAGGTTAGCACGAAATTATATTACTCCACCTCAGTATGTTTAACTATTCTTACTTATATTTTTACGATCATCACATTAATTATTTTTTACTTATTCCATGTACCATCGGTACATGCATGTAAGTATTAGTGTAGTGGTCTTATGTTACTTGTTGTTGCATTCTACAGTTTTATTTTAGTTATTCCAGCCTTAGACTTTAAAGTCTAAGTTTAATTTTTCTTCTCTTCTTTAGAAACTCACATTAATTAATAAAAATATTTCATTCAATAAGAATTGAAATTACTGAACTTGAGCCTAACTATGAATTATTTCTGAGTTAAAATTATTTTTACAAATGTGTGAAAATTTCTTAAATCTTCTGAACCGAATCAATATTTTTTTAATATTTTTAAATGTGCAAATTTTCTTACGATCCGTTGACCCGTTCCTAGACTATAAGATCTTTATACACACAAACACTTATATGATGTATACACACACACATTAATATATGCATTCATGCGAAAAAAAAATGTTCTTAATATTTGCACACCCTAACTGCCCCATTATCCTCATCAACAAAAAGTAATCGTTATCTATTTCATATGCGGAGATCTTTAATGGTAGAAACTACATAGGGGTAGGCAATTAACTTCAAAGGATTGCTATTGCTCTCCATCTTTTTAAATTATTCATGGCATAATGCCCGTCATAATGCCCCATCTAACCACTAGGAAAAATTTGCAGCTACGCCAATGAGCACCAACAAATTGTATGAGGGTTACTTTGAAGATAAAGTTTGTTGCCAGAGATTAGACTTACGAGACGGAAGTACAACTCGTAATTTTTAATGAGTACACCTAATACAAAACACCTCTCAAGAATCTCAAGAACTTCAAACAATGAGGTAAAACGGTCTAGGTATGGATTATTTAAAAATAGATACATGTGGAATTTTTTTTCTCTTTAATAAAAAAATCCTGGTGAAATAGAGTACGATTGGCCTAATATTATCCCCACGGGTGCAACAACCGACTGCGGGATTTGCTACTTACTAATATAACTAAATAAAAGAAATTTTCAGCAACTTACCCTTTATAGCCTTGCACAACGTAATCAAGCTGGAACGTATTGTATCCAACAAAACATTGAATCGAACCATTTCCTGGACCAATACTGTATTCATACTCTGATGATAACTGGTGGGATAGCGTTGTAAGGCAGCATCACGATCAAAATTCTGAGGTAGACGTTGCAAAATATCAGTGGCTACATTGGTAACAACCTGTTCGGGTGACAAACTGTTACCAGCATCTTCGCTACTCTCACCGGCACCAGCAAATGTATCCTTAGCAAAATAGTAGAGGGAAAGAAATTCAGGACAAGTGGGACAGGTGGGAAGTAATAAATTTTCAGGATAAAGTTTGGATAGTGTTTTTGTATACAAATTTTGGGATTTTTGGAGTGACTGCATGAAAGAAGGTAACAGTAAAGCAGACAAAGCATGGAGGTATGTATATAAGCATTAGTAGCAAGCAATTTTTTTTAATTTTGCAACAACTTACCCGTTTCTCGTATAAGTCCTTCAAACGTTTAATAAGAATATAAATTTAATTTTTTTTTTATATTTTTTTATATAAACTTACCACACGATCCTATCAGCAGCAAAAGTAATTTAATAAAGATTTTAATTTATAATTTACAACAACAACACTAAGTTTAAGGATAATTGTAATAAAAGTATAATAACAAGGGCAAATTTAAAAAAATGTGTACCAATAGCAAGGGTCTAATCGTCACTTTCGATAACGAGCTGATTCGACCCCAGAATTTCAGAGTTATCAAAATTGCAAATATGCTAGTTCTTTTTCAAAGAATACGAAACTTTTTTTACTTCTTTGGAATTTATCGGAGAAATGCGCAGCTGCGCACTGCAAAAAATCTTAAGCAACATAACTTTCGAGCTTAATTTTTTTTGACGAAGATCTATTAGTTACAGTGAGATTACACGAGACATAAGTTTGGAAATTTTTGTGTTGGCTATTGTCAAATTCTGTTGCTAACACAAAAAATTACTGTGTAAACCGAGTTCAGAAATAAAACTTGCTCGTCTATTCGTACTGTTACGATCGGAAATAATCGATTTTTGTCAAAAACGAAGTCAAAAATATGCCGCTTAAGCTTTTTGGTGGTTATGGCTCGAATGGACAAAAAGTGCCAGCAGCGATGCCAACTTAGCTATTTTAGAGCTAAATTTAGCTCTTTTTGATTGCTTCTAACTCGAAATTTTTCGCTTTAGCTCTTTTTTAATAAAAAGAGCTAACAAAGCTCTTTTCAATTGTGGAAAGAGTGCTTGGCACTTTTTGGATCTTATAGTAAATTTTCCCGCTTTAACCTTATTGTTTCTGCTTTGGGCATTTACATTTTTGGCAACTATGTTTTTGCAAATGCAGATACGTTTTTTTCGCAATTATGTAAGATACATATATTTATGTATTTAGGTATTTCTAATTGTAAAACCCCGTTTTTATTATAAAGTGTTAGTTTCTGAGTAATTAGAAAATTTTCCACAAATTATTGAAATGGATTCTTACTGCCAAAAATATAGGAAAGCTTGGAAATCAAATCCCGCGTTTAAAAAAATGGATTAAACCAACAAAAGATCCTTGTAAAGCTAACTCTTTTTGAAAATGATTGTTCTTATTTTGTAACTTAACGTATATACAAGTATTTGTAAATGTGTATGGTTATATTGTTAATGCAGATAAATATTTGCATCAATTGCTGTGAAATGATTTTATTTTAAATTATTATTTTTTATTTTTTCTTACTATTATTTTTATTAATGTAAAAAAATCTTGAAGTGCAAATTGAATAATAAATATGTTCATTCATAGATTTAAAACGAAAAAATCCTGAGTTTTTAAATTTAGCTCTTTTTAGCTCTTTTTGGGTACTCAGTTGGCTCGTTTTGCCTTTGAATTGTTGGCATCACTGAGTGCCAGAAAAGGAGCGAGAGTGGTACAGTGCCAGCTAACATTCAATAGTGCCAAAAATGGTACAATTGTGCCACATTTCCCATCACTGACACACAACAACCAACTTTATCAAATATGAGAGAGGAATTCGGGAGTTAATTCGTCGTTATTGTGCTTCACACGACGAATTTACGCAGCGAATGCTTATCAACGAATTCGTCTACGTGGACGAAATTCATCGTTCGTTCCAGTTGAGTTTATAGCATAAGACTCACACTAAACTCGCATTTTTATTTATTTTTGTAAAATAAATATGTATGTTAATGTCTTTTAGATGTTAATAAAAATGGCATAAGCAAACATATATTCATTCCATTTTATTAATCTTTTTTGCAGAAGGGGCTTAATGTAATGGATTAGATAAAGATGGGCACAGGGTTTGTAACATCCGCATTGAAAGGCAAGGTGTTTTAAATGTAATTGTTTGGATCTATTTATTTTTCTTTCATTGAACTAAGTTCTTAAAGAAAATTTTGTACAGCAGTTTATAAAAAACTGTAAATTACAAAGTATGAGAAACCTTTAAAGAATTGTTCAAATCTAAGGTGGTCAATAAGGAAATTAGAGTATGAGTAGCTTTCGAAAATGTATGTCACAATTATCTTGGAAATATAAAGGCTGCAAATTAGTAAGAGCTGGTACAAGAACTTTCTTAATATTAACAACTCAGAGCAAAGAGTCATTAAAAAGACACTTCTGAAAGCTTTTACCGAGATATTGCGAACATGGAAAAAATATATAATGCAATTGGTCCCCAGAAATGTTAACTTATTGCTTATTTTGAAAGTTGTTCCACAAACGACAAAGAAATCTAAGTTTAAAATTTGTTAACGCACTAACAATCCCAAAATTATTATTTTACTTATTCAGTAAAATATTTTTTTATTAAAATACATTGAAATTGATTATTGAGGGGTTTAGCTGGATCCTATGCGCATTTCACTGTTGCTAATGCAGATCATCAGGGATCCTTTACCCAAAGCTTCTTAGAACAACTAGAGTTATTATATTATAAACTTTCATTTAAACAAACGAGAAGCTCAACAACAAATAACAAAGTTGAAACAAGAACTCAATAATCAAATGTTTTTTATTTTCTTATACCTGATTTACACTAAGCATTTTTTCATGAAATTTCATGAATTTTGTTGCACGCAACTTTTTCTATTTGCTAATTGTAGCGATATAAGATAATTTTATATAAAAAAGGACGTAGAATGATTCTCTGATGCATTTTGGGCAACGTTTTTGATATAAATTTCTCTTCCAGGCCTCCTATTGATAAATAAAATTTTTTCATGCAACTAATTTCATGAAAAAAATGCTTAATGTAAATCAGGTATTACTGTACCATTACTACATTGGCTGACTTTTTTTCAGCTTCAAATTGTAGATATAAAGAGTATGTAAAAAGAAAATAAATGTAAATAACAACAACAGCTATTCAAGAATAGAGTGTTGCCACACAAGTATTTTTTGACCGGGTGCAATCAAATTAATAATTAGTGTTTTTATGGGAATTTTACAATTTAAGTTTATAATTTGTTAACGCACTAATAATCCCAAAATTATTATTTTACTTATTCAGTAAAATATTTTTTAATTAATTAAAGAAATCTGTTATCCATTTTTTGCGGGCAAATTTCGCCACACTCAATAAAAAAAGTTTATTGGATCTCTTCTATATCGAAGGTTTAATATAAAAAAGGCGTATCTCAATTTTTTTCGAAATCGCGTTTTTAACGTTTTCTGGGAGACATGCTTTACTTGACAAAATTTGCTAAGAAGTATCCAAATGTACATTGCCTTCCAACCTGATTTTAATTTATTGCAACGTCCGTAACGTCACTTTCGCAGGAATTTTTTTAATAAAAAACTTCTAAATAAATAATTAAATTCCATTTCAAAGTACTCCCAAAAAACTATTTTTGCTGAAGATTATATGACAATATCCTATTTAGAACGCAAAATGTATCAAAAAAAATAAAATATTTGCTTACAAATATAACGTCCAAAACTCAGGATTTACCCATATACAAATAATTTTTTTTTAATTTCATGATTTGTGTTCAAAAATACTTTTTTTTTCTTAAATTGTAAATAAAAACATAATTTTTACTCACCTGTGTCAAAAGCGTGTGTCCCAGCAGCATATCTGTCTCCTGCTGATCCTTCATTATATCCGCATTTGCATGAAAACCAAATATACCAGGATCAGTTTGTTGTGGTAATTGCCTAGTATAGGACAAATAATTCTCCATTTCCTTAAACACGGGTATGTAATAAATTTGTTTTTCATCAAAATAGAAAGTATTTGCTATATCCAAAACTTCCGGACAATAATATCGATTCAAAATAGTCTTCAAAGTACGGCGATCCCAATCATCGGTAACACGGCCACCATAGTTACATTCACCTGTCAAATATCTCAAAGCATCATAATTTACACCATCATATTGATCCAAGAACATTTTCAACTGCATTAAGCTAATGCGCAAATCGGTTTCATTGTACTCATAGGGAATATTCCAGCCAATAGGACCGAAGTAACGTCTCTCCTGTATAACAGCATGAAAGTAGCACAGCGAATAGATCAACTGTTTAAAAGTTTGACTTTGCTTGCAGGACTCATACCAATCGGGATCTGATATGGGATCCGATAGCAAGGAACGCACTATATTCGATCGCAATCCTTTGGGTGGCTCGTTAGTCATTTTTATGCCATTTTGCAGTACTACCACGGGAAAATGCTCTGCCGGATAGGAAGTCAGCCACAAACGAAAATCTGGATGTGTCGAGTCGGGCACTAGACCCTCACAGATCTTTTCCAATTGCGGCATAAAACTTTTGGCTAAATGGCAATTTTGTAAAATTACCCAGTTGCCCATTTTGACGCCTTCATCTATCATCTTGACAGCTATGGGTCCTTGACCTTGGCCCAAGGATAAGGAAAATAAACGATTACTGCCGAAACCCTGCTCGTCAGCAAATTTCAATAACGTAGCTGTGGGATCTGAGCCTGGTGTCAATATGAAAATCAATGGCACACAGCAGTGGGAATCCTCAAAAGAAGCTGTCAAATCAAATTGTGGAGGATCCACATATTTGTGCCCCATTTCCGAGTCCACAAAACTCAGCACGGCCGGCACCAATTTATCCGGCCTAAATACTCTCAACAGCAATAGTTTCTGAAACAATGTCAGCTTCTCTTGCCAATCCTCTGGTATGGCCTCATTATTTTGCGGCGTGGCTGAGTCAAAAAACAATTTCCATTGTTCCAAACGATTCACCACATCTTCACGTAAACCCTTAAAGTTGCTCAGTTCTGATAGACGACATATTTCATTCCAACTTTGCACCCCCAACCATTTGGCAGGATTTTTGTGCGGGTTATCTAAACCAATACCGCCCGTCAACAGAAACATCCATTCTGTATTATCGATCTTACCTTCTGATTTCATAAGATTTATATTCAAAATCAATGAAAACAAAAGTTTATCCTGAAAAAAGGAAATGAAGCAAAAATTTGATAATAAATATTTGTGCAAAGGAGGTAGTCAAGCAGCAAATAAAGTATTCGTATATACATATTGTTACCTTAATATAGAAAAGCACTAACTCATATAAAAAATTTAAGTTAGCTGGACACATTAACAAAATGTGGCTACACAAATCCGCAACCAAGTATGTTTATAAAACTGAAGTCAAAAATTGTATAGCTGCACATGTAGGCAGGTAAGTGCATTTAGGATAATAGCATTCTTGACTTATCTGCACAAAAAGTCGTCCAAAGTTGATTGTGCAGCTAAGTCAAAATTGCTGTACTGATTTTAAGCAGTACGTTTAACTGTAACAAATTTCAGTAATCCGAACGTTTTAGATAAAAAATCTGATATGCTAATTCATTAGCATCACTAATAATTCTTGATTGAAAAAATGAAATTGTCCATTTGCTTATTGAAAGTTTTCATTATATGCATGAAGTGTTTCATTAGTACAATGAATTCCTACGTTATGGCTTAATAAAAGTTGGTTTTAACGTTAAAATCAACTGTTAAAAACTGGTTTTATGTATGTATGCGAGTATGCATTTCTATATACATATACATTTTATTTCAACAATATTCATGTATTACTGTTTTTTATTGGGAATTTTTGCAATTAAGTTTAAAATTTGTTAACGCACTAATAATCCCAAAATTATTATTTTACTTATTCAGTAAAATGTTTTTTTTTAATAAAATACATTGAAATTGATTATTGCGGGGTTTAGCTGGATCCTATGCGCACTTCACTATTGCTAATGCAGATCATCAGAGAACCTTTACCCAAAGCTTCTTAGAACAACTAGAGTTATTATTTTATAAACTTTCATTTAAACAAATGAAAAGCTCAACAACAAATAACAACAATAACGACAATAGTGTTGTCATACTTACAATAAAAAAAATATAATAAAATGTTACAAAGTTCATTGGTTTTATTGACAATATTATTATTAACTCAGATAATAATATTATTATAAGTTTGCTTTTCTATTGATAATAATATGATTTAACTACAACCATATAATTCAATCATAGTATGTTGCTGTTTGATTATGGTTACCTCAACCATATTTTTTCTTTGCGTGTGCACTCGATACCAAATTACGGCACTCGATACCTTTCGAAATTTTAAAATATTTCCTTATAAACTCTATTTATATATATTTCTTTATTTCGTTCTTTAACGAGTGACGTAATTTGCCCCCAGATCTTTTGTTTATCACCAAATTATTATAATTAAAAAAATGTAAAATATATTGCGATTTGCGCGTTTTATATGAATATTTTCAGAAAAAAATAAATTAACATTATGTTAAAACAGATTAAATTTGAAAACCAAAACATCCTAATACGTAGAATTTGTATAAAAACCCGAAACGAAATTATGTGTTTAGTGAAATGTGTCCATTAGTAGGTCGCAAGTGCTCAAGTTTGATATACCATTGTATGCTGCTTCAAAAACTCTTTTCGATGATACCAAATTTTATTTATGTCGTCTTGGAACAAAGTACAAAAAAAAATTCGAAAAACTGAAAAAATACCTTTTTAGGGTTCCGTACACCAAAGGTGAAAAAAAGAACCCTATTGTTTTCGCTACGCTGTTCGTCTGTCCGTCTGTCGGTCACACGGTATTTTCTCAGGAACCGTAAGAGCTACGGACCTGAAATTTGGACAGAGTATGTAGAACCTTGGCCACTACAACAACAAATACATGAGAATTAGAAATTAAAGGGTGCTACAAAACGAGCGACGAAAAATGTTAAAATCTCATGTAATATACATACAATTGTATGTACATATGTATATTGACACTTGAAATTTGTAAAATTAGTATATTTTTATATAGACTACAACAATAAAAATTAAAAAATTTTAATTAAACGGTGGTCCATCAGTTAATGCAATTTTGACTATGTAATTTTGACAACTTGCTATATCTTGCAGACCGTAAGAGGTCTCCAAATTTTCAAAAACGGTAAAACTAAAAAATCCGAAAATTATAAAATCGCCAAACCGAAAAAAATCGCCAAAACCTGAAAAAATTGCCAAAAATTTAAAAAAAGCCAAATCGAAAAAAATCTACAAAATTAAAAAAAAGTTCTAGTACTAAAATAAATCGCCAAATTCGAAAAAATCGTTTAAGTGAAAAAAAAATCGCCAATATGAAAAAAACGCCAAAAACCGAAAAAAATCGCCAAAACGCGAAAAATGCGCCAAAACCAAAATAATTGTTTATGTGAAAAAAAATCGCCAAAATAAAAATAAATCGCCAAAATTAAAAATAAATCGCCAAAACGAAAGAAATCGCCAAAATTTAAAATAAACGCCAAAAACCGAAAAAAAAAATTTCAAAACGAAAAACAAGTGCCAAAACTAAAAAAAAATCGCCAAAAGCAAAAAAAAATCACCTATATGAAAAAAACGCCAAAATTAACCCCAAAATAAAAAAATTTGCCAAAATAAAAAAAAAACGCCAAAATAATAAAAATCGCCAAAATTAATATAACTTCAAAAACCAAAAAAAAAAATCGCCAAAACGTGAAAAAAGTGCCAAAACACAGAAAGTGCCAATAAATTCAAAAAAAAACCCCCAAACTAAAAAAATGCTTAAATCCGAAAAAACCCAAAAACGAAAAAAATGCCAAAACTATAGTTTATATTGTTCGTATTGAATTACATATCTCGTGCCCGTACGGAACCCTTCATGCGCGGGTCAAAGTCGCACTCACTGAATTTATTTAAAAATGGTCCAGCTCACGGATGGTCAACGCTAGAACCAAAGTATTTTGGGAATCATCATAAAACATATTAAGCTTTATTTTCAGAGGGGTAACAAAATAACTTTTTTTATTGATTCACTCTAATGCCAAGTTTTGGTAAAGGGTGCAATAACGGAACTTTTTATATAGTACGAATTAATAATGGTCGGTTTAAGGGTTGCATTGTAAAGCAATCCGTTTACAAAACGTTGCATAAAAAAAAGAAACAACCTTTTACCTTACATGTATATACATAGGTAGCTCAATGTCGAAACTGAACAATTTAGGACCATTATTACAACTTAAAGTTAGTTAAAAGTAGGATTTTATCGGACGTATTAAAAGTTATCCATTATGACAAATCTTATTTAACTTACCAAGTAAGATAAACTTGCGTTAACTTTAACCTAAAGTGGGTTAAAGTAAAATTTTAGTAAAGAAAAACTTTTTATAAGTAAGACAAAGTCCTACTTCACAGAAAAAAGTAAAAACAAGATTCAATTAAAAAAAAAAAAAATTCAGTTAAAAATATAATTATTTTTCAACCAATCACGGAAATTGTAGTATTAACTCATCCATTTGAATTGAAAATTTTTTTGGTTTCTTCAATTAAAAAAATATTACATTAACTTAAAATTTAATTGATGGTTTTCTAAAGATTCAATTAAAATTTAATTGAAACATTTTTGAAGATTCAATTAAAAAATGAATTGAAATACTTTTTAGGATTCAATTAACTAACTAATTAAAATTGTTTAAAGATTCAATTAAAATAGTAATTGAAATATAAAAAATCTAAGAAAATAAAAAATAGAAAACTGTAAAAATATAATATATATATATATATATATATATATATATATATATATATATATACATACATATGTATGTATGTATCTTCATATAAAATATTTACAAAAATGGAAACATTTGTCTATTGTACGGAAAACCTAACTGATGCATCGCATGACTTTTGAAATTTTAATGGAGGAAAAAATTACAATGGTCGTATTCGTTGTTTAATACTCTTGCGTAAGTGTAAATGCAGAACATTATCGTAGCCTTTCTTTTAATTGTGTGTATTTTATGATTGGATTTTAAAGAAAGGCTTCGATGTTTTCCATATGTACTTACGCAAGACCTTTTGCATCGAACCCCCAATACCGCCAATGTACTAAATCTATCTACCACATTTGGTCTATAAGCTTGCATTTTTTATAATTATTGTCTTGTTATTTCTTAACAAAAGGGAACAAAATGAATTTCTGTTTTTTTATTTTCATATTTAATTTTTATTCAACTTATGTCAAAATTACTACGATTCAAAAAAAAATTAAGCTGAGTATTTTTTTCTCCCATATAAAATATCAAAACCAATTAAAAGATTAATTGAGAATTTTAATTGAAAATATTTTTTCAAAACAATGTGGCATACTACAAAAAAGCAGCTCGATTTTCATACATAAAAACAAAAGTTACATTATTTACATAAAATTAATATCTAAAAGTTGTTAACCATTTCAGAGTATTCTGAGTTAAGCTCTGTTGATAACAATTTTTTGTTAGAGCAGCAAAGTCCATTAAAATAAACATAAATTCAATTAAACTATTAATCAAAAATATTATTTTTTCTAAGCAATTACTTAATTAAAAAAAAATCAACAATAATTTTTTCTGTGTTACAACTAACTTTAACTTGTAATAATATCACTTAAAGGAATAACTAAATTTTATCTTGCCAATGTTATTGAAAATGTTTTTATTTATGTTTTTTCATACAAAGCTATTTATTCCAATTTAAAAAAAAAATCAAACCTAATCTTGTGCTGACCAGAGTAAACAAGATAAATTCGGCATCATAGTCGTAAAGCAACTCTGGGTTGAAAAAAGCATAGATAGCTATTTATGGTATCATTACATTACAGTGCAAAATTTTTTTTAAATATTTAACTGCTGGAGACTATAAACAATTCTAGGAGTGAAGCTCCTACTTCCTATCTGAAGATATTTATACACTATAGATAACCTGTCTCCTCGGCTACCTTTTGCCATTTTTGGTTCAATTTAAAAACCAACGTTTACAAAAATCGGCATCAAAAAATTCATTTATTTTAAAAAATTTATTTTTTTTTCAACAACTACAACGTCAAATGAGGCACATTTTGTAATTTTATTTGCTTTCAATATCAAAGAAGCACTGTAATCTAAAAGCTCTTGCAAATTAAAATGCAACTTGGCTGTAAGCAGCGTGACCGTTTGACCGACTAAAGTGGCAAATTGCCATTTTTTCGACTGCCTTGCCACTTTTTCGAGTGCTTTTGCCACTTTTTCTCTCCATTTTTTTAGAGTGAATTCTATAAAAATACATTAAAAATAAAAAGTTGTGTAGTTTTCTCGTTTTTTTTAATTTTGCCCCTTTTTTTTAATAAATCCCCTTTTTGTTGCCACTTTTTGAAAAATGTTATCGGTCACCCTGGCTGTAAGTAAGGAAAATTTGACTGTGTTATGAAAACAGTGTGTGAGTGTAAGGAGTTTTTTTAACTCACACTTTTACGGATAAATACCAAGGTAAATCACATAAAAAACAACTTAACATAAGAAGAAACGGTAAATGTAATTAATGATTGTCATTTTAAATTTTTTGGAGCATATAAAACCCATATTAAAATTTACAATTAAAATACACTAAAAGCTTTTTCAGCTTCATGAATCTCAAAGAATAAGCGACAATCCTAAAAAATACATCATTACATACGTTATTGCTTTCTTCTGATTAATTCTTTTGAAGGAAAAACGATTTTTTGAAAATATATTTTCTACACAAATAAATACAGTTTTTCTGTATCAGCAGTAATCTGCAAAAACGGAAAAAATGAAAGGATAAAATAAAATTAAAATAAAATAAGATTCTCTTGCATCCTTATAAGTGTCAATCTTTAAGATACGAGTATTGTGTATTCGCTATTTCCTTGGCTTTATATACATAACAAATACATTTATCTTGTTATTCTCACAATAAAAAATGTATGTATGTATACCATTAATTGTCTGCCTTATTTATTTACCAGTATACTGGCGAAAGGAAAACTATGTAAGCCGTTTATTTGGACTTGGAGGCAACTCCACTGGCAATCAAAATTACATAATAGCAATTATGTATAAGATTTCAAATAGTTTTTCTATATGTAAAATGTTTTTCTTAGAATAGCAGATTCACTAATATTTGGCTAGTGAAAACTTTAAGCAATCGTAAATATAATGGGGCAAAGTCATAGCCAAAATAAAGTTAATTTTAAGAAATTAAAACCAGTAAGCCCATACAAAATAGTGGTTCTAAAATCTTAGGCAAGTTGTGAAGCCTTTAGTTAAAGATAGGATTTTGTTTGCCCGATAAATATTTTTGCATTAGCACAACTTCAATTTTTTATTGTTATAATTATCAATAATTATAAGATTTAATGGATAAAATAATAATAAATGAAGGTTTTATAATGCGAAGCCATTTATCGGGCTGAGAAAATCCTACCTTTAGGTAAAGGCAAGTTGTGAAAATGGCCCTTAGAATATACTTTGTTTTGACTACGACTTTGCCCCAATGATTTTAATAGTATTCGAGTTGTAGATTATTGAACACTATTTTTGTATTTTGAGAATCAAGCTTTAACAGACCTAGAGACTATCAAATAAATCCTTCAATCACTACATATGTGTAAGTTTCGTATGCTTATCACTTAAAAGGAGACGTACAAATTTGTAGTTTGACTTTTTACATACATAACTTTTTGTCTGTCCTCGCACTTTTTCACCATTAACAAGCATCACAAGGAAAGTGATTGATGACGAACAAGTAACAGATTGGGCGCATTCATAAGATAGCTGTTGCGCTCAACTGTTATGAAGCTGTTAGCAACTGATGCCCCCAACAGTTACTTCTTCGAAACGGCTTGATGGATGTACTGCAAAATGAACAGCTGATGACTGTAAACAATTGAAAAGGAATATAACATGAACAAAGAAAATAACTTAGATTGGCTAAAATAATTAGTTTAGCTAAAATGTACATATGTACAACACAGAATATTTAATAAAGTTAGCAGCCCAGGAATCTTCCATTTTTACAAAAAAAAACTTGCTCCGAACAGAATTTATGCATTAATTGTTTAATTTATACATTCTATATTTTATCAAAAAAAGTTTGAAATAATTTTTAATGCCCTAATTCTGTGCGACGATTGTATCGTCTTGTCTATGGACGAAAAAAAAAGCAATTGTAATTCTGTAAAACAATTATTAGTTATTATCTATGCTAGAAGGTTCGTGTTTGCTTTAAGATTTTCTTCCAAATATTATATCCAACACATATTTTTAGGGTTCCGTACACCAAAGGTGAAAAAAGGACCCTATTGTTTTCGCTACGCAGTCCGTCTGTCCGTCCGTCCGTCTGTCCGTCACACGGTATTTTCTCAGGAACCGTAAGAGCTACGGACCTGAAATTTGGACAGAGTATTTAGATCCTTGGCCACTACAACAACAAATACATGAGAATTAGAAATTAAAGGGTGCTCCAAAACGAGCGACGAAAAATGTTAAAATCTCATGTAATATACATACAATTGTATGTACATATGTATATTGACACTTGAAATTTGTAAAATTAGTGTATTTTTATATAGACTACAACAATAAACATTAAAATATTAAAAAATTTAAATTAAAGGGTGGTCCATCAGTTAATGCAATTTTGACTATGTAATTTTGACAAATTGCTATATCTTGGAGACCGTAAGAGGTAAACTCTTGAAATTTTCAAAAACGGTAAAACTAAAAAATCCGAAAATTATAAAATCGCCAAACTGACAAAAATCGCCAAAACCTGAAAAAAATCGCCAAAAATTTAAAAAAATCGCCAAATCGAAAAAAATCGACAAAATTAAAAAAAAAATCTAGCACTAAAATAAATCGCCAAATTCGAAAAAACCGTTTAAATGAAAAAAAATCGCCAATATGAAAAAAACGCCAAAACCCGAAAAAAATCGCCAAAACGCGAAAAATGCGCCAAAACCAATATAATTGTTTATGTGAAAAAAAAAATCGTCAAAATGAAAAAAAATCGCCAAAATTAAAAAAAAAATCGCCAAATTAAAAAAAATCGCTAAAACGAAAAAAATTGCCAAAATTTAAAATAAACGCCAAAAACCGAAAAAAATCATCAAAACGAAAAAAAGTGCCAAAAATAAAAAAAATCTCATAAATTAAAAAAAATCGCCAAAATTAAAAAAAATCGCCAATATAAAAAAACGCCAAAATAATAAAAATCCCCAAAATTAAAAAAACTTCAAAAACCAAAAAAAATCGCCAAAACGTGAAAAAAAAGTGTCAAAACTCAGAAAGCGCCAATAAATTCAAAAAACCCCAAACTAAAAAAACGCTTAAAACCGAAAAAACTCAAATACGAAAAAAATGCCAAAACTATAGTTTATATTGTTTGTATTGAATTACATATCTCGTGCCTGTACGGAACCCTTCGTGCGCGGGTTAAGGTCGCACTTCACTGAATTTTTTTTCATACATTTTTCAAACTATTGTATAATAAATTTAATTTAATTTTTATGTTTTAAAAACCTGGCAATAATATTTTTATTTTTCATTATCAAAGACAACTATTTTTGAAGAAAATAATTAAGAGAATTCAAAGACAAGAACTCAGAAGTATTTTTAAACAAAACCGTGCTAATTCCTCTTACTGAATTAGGGCATTAATAAAATTTTCAAACAAACAGGAAACAGAGGGGTAAATATGAAATTAATACGGTAGCACGATTTTAACGGAAACTTCAGAATCAGGGCTGTCAGATGTGGCGATTTCTCGCCAAACGTGGTGATCTTAAAACTAGTTTGACGTCCTAATTTTCGATTTGGCGACATGGCGACATGGCGACATTTTGGCGGTTTACAAAAAAGTTGGCGATTTTGTTGGATATTTTTGATGAGCCATAAATTGTCTTGAAAATCATTAAATACTATTTTTATTCTGGTATTTTTCTATTGTAGATGGTGTGCTAAGAACGTTTCAATTAACGTCTTCTCTTATATAAATATTCTAATCTGGCAGCCTTTTTTTTGCTATCATATTAAAGTGAATGTACATGTCAAAATTTTTTGCCTGTTTAAAAAAACTAACGGTGAACAGAAGATATTTTATATATATTGTGTGTAAAGTTTATATAAAAGAAAAGTTTATAATGGAATAGATATGTGCCCGTAATTATGAAAGTGGCCTAAGTCATGTATTTCTTTGGTAGATATATTTTGTAGATTACATTTGAAAAAATCAATAAATATTTTTATATCATGCAACATTTTAATTTAGAGTTGTACTAGTCTCGATTAATATACATTTTTTAATATTTATTAAATATTTATTGAAGATATTTTAGGATTTATTTGATATTTTGAAGCAAAAATTAACATTACTTAGACCACTTTCATAATTAAGGGCACATACGATGAAGTATGTCGCGTTTTAGATATGTAATAGAACTGCAACTACATACAAATGTACATACATATATGCAATATTTGATTAATACTAACCGCCAAAGCTTCTTTACATAGACTATTATAAACTATTTACATCAAACATTGTACCTTTTTATGTATAATCATTTTTACATGGTTCTAAATAATAATTATGCAAAATATATATAATGGCGATTTTTTCCAATTTTGGCGAATTTTAGCTATTCGGAACTAATTAATTTTTTATAATTTATAAAGTATACTTTTAATAATTTATAAATTCGTTGTCAAAAACAAACAAAAAGAGGCTTTGGCGATGTTTGACATTGGATTTGTCGAAAAAGGCGAAAATAAGTCTGACAGCCCTGCTCAGAATACTTACAGTTGTCAGAAGGTGAATGTCAAGAGAAAATGAGAGAATGGAAGTACCTTCTATATTTATATCATGGAAAAAACTATTGTTCATGCAAAAATTGATAAAAATTATACCTCCAGGTGAGACTACGTGCGAGCCAGTCGCGGCCGTCATATGCCGGAAGTCATATTTAAATTATAATGCCACTTTCGAACAAAGTGAAACTCATTTCAATTAAGAAATTCATCTTTATTTCATTCCATTTCAAAATTCTATACACTCAGGGAAAAGGAGCAACTTAAAAATAAGAACGAGTCACATTAATTTAATAATTTTCAATATAACAGAAAATGAATGTTGAGATACTTAAAAATAACTAAAATTAATAGATTAATACTGTAAATTAATATTTTTCCATATTGAAATAAAAAATTTCAACATGACTAGTCTTTCGTTAATGTTTCTTATTAATTCAATATCATTTTCATTGATTTTAAGCTGTT